>CM058051.1:14800000-16000000 GCA_030157265.1 Latheticus oryzae | reverse complement strand
TGCTGATATAAATTATACATTAATAAATAAATCCCTAAATCCTGGTCATGGCATTAGTCGAAAAGTTCAAGGTCAAACAATACAGTGTTAATAACCAATCAGTTTATTCCATTTCACACAATCACAAAACAATCGAAAAAAACAATAAATTTTTATTTAATGTGGAATATGCGCTCCTTGAGGTTGGAATCCATTTTCATCAGCAATATATTGTACAGTGTAAGTCACACCATCAGGTCCAACGAAAGAGAATTGTCCACGAACAGCAATACTTTCATCTTCTCTTCCTTCGTTTTTCACTTCGCCGGATTCTTCCGACGAAATCCCGTTACTTGTTTCATAGCTAAAAAAAAATTTCAAGTATAAGAATAATAGGGGATTTTCTCTACTAACCTGTATCTGTATCCTCCAACCCCGATGTTATCCGATTCGGCACGAACAATTTGTGCATCAGCGTCGCGACTCTGTGGCCGCGCTACCGCAACAGCAACAACAATGCTAAAGACGACTAAAATTTGCACTTTCATCGTGATTGAAACTAATTTAGGGAAGAAGAAACGATGGTTTATATAGATTGGAAATGGAAGATAAATCTCCCCTCTTTTTGGTGAATCCTTCACATTTTTTCGATGGACCATCCCATTATATGGCCAGTTCACCTTTACGGACTAGTTTCAAAATTTTATGCAACAATTTACTATATTCTTTCAATTGAGACGTCTTTCTAATTTGGATTTGAATCAACAAACTAATTGCTTTTGATAAGTTTACATTTATAATTGATTGCCAACTTTCATCTTGATCAAACAGCAAATTCGATCAAAAAGGTAAATCAACTTTATATTCTTCTGTTTGGGAAAAATCTTACATTATCTACACGTGTACTTGTTCATATAAAAATAATTGATTACGTGATTTTGTGCATTAATTATTCAATGAAATGAGGACGTTCGAGTAATACTTAATAGAAACGACAATAATCTGATCTTTGTCGATTTCTTTTGATATTTCTATAAATGTGACCTTCGATACAATTCAAAATTATGGTTATTGCTTTAATGATTACAACAACCACTGATATATCACAAATGGGAGAATCTTTGATTGATTTCAATTAATCAAAGCGGCTGGGTTGAGCAAATGACAACTACGTAACTAAGTATAATTACCAATTTTATTGGAACACTCTGTGTATAATAATGTCAAAATGAAAAGTGTGAAAAAAAATCAAGCGACGCGTTTGAATTTATTGTTTTGACAATTTCATTCAATTGATTTATTTACTAAAAATACGTAAATTATAAAAAAATCAACGTGGCTGTGTTTACTACTAGTTTTCTTTTGTTAATAATCAAGTTTATCACTTAGTTTATCTTGATTTAATGTCCAAAATCAAAACAGATATGCTTTACAATTTACTAAATTACTATAAATTACGTAATTAAAACGAAAATCAAGTCGCCGACGTTTATTAGTATCATGTTTCAATATTTCATCAATAGCCTACTAGATTTTTAAGAAATTTCAAATTTGCATGCGTTTCATTCTCTTGTCATTCATTCGAGATTTTGAAAATCTATAGTTTATGATATTTAATACGAAATTCAGATTTTTTTAATTAAAAAATTTTATTATACATAAAAATCAAGTCATCTACATATAAATGTCAACTGATATTATTTATTCATAGTCTACTAGGATTTAATAGAAAAAAAAACAGCTTTTGTGTTAAAAATACTTTTAACAGTTTTTTTACAGTTTCGATTAATTGATACATAATCAAGTCGCTGACGCATCCTTTTGTCACTTAATCGCAACTTACTAATTTTTCATTCATTTTAAAAAATCAATAAATAAAATCAAGTGTCCATATTTTACAAATGTCATGTAATTGTCATTCCATTCATAGCTAACTACTAAATTTTTATAAATAATGTATTTTTTGTAATTTTGAGGATTAAACCATTCACTTTTTTTATTAAAATAAAGTCAACTAAATCATGAATAGTAAAATAACACCTTGTATAATTTTTGTCTGACTTTCCAAAAATCAATAATTCACACAAAAAATATACCCAACGGCCCAATTTTTACATTTTTCTAAATTCTTTTTTTAACATTGTCATAAATTTTGAGCAGAGTTCAAATGTTTTGACCTTTTAACTTTCAGATTGTACTATTTATAGGCAATTTACGATTTAATCAAATTAATGTTAAAAATACAAAAAGAAATTTTATCAAAAATCGATTTGTAAGTGTTATAATGATACATTTTTTATAGCCCCGCCCCAAACTCCGCCCTTTACAAATCACAGTTAAACTAAAATCCAACAAACCATTAGTTCCAAGTGATGAAATCTCTACACATTCAACCAAAAGATCATGATATAAATGTCACGTAAAAGTACCATCGATTATTGCTAATAAAAAAAATGACCACAGCTTTGGAAAATTCCATGTATTTATGGTCAAAGGCTTAAAAATTCACACCAAACTCTTAACAACAAAAAATTAAAAGGTGAAGGACGTTGTTAACATGAATATAAAGAAATGTCAAAATGGTACAATTTTTTTTTTCAAAATTCTAAGAAAAAAATGAGCTGGTAAGTCGTCAAAATTTGTGGTAAAGAAACAAATCATCATTAAAATAGTTTTTTATTATTTACAGTTATGGCAGTCACAATAAATAAACGAATAAATATTTTTCTTAAGGACTGTGGGGGATATGTGCCCCTTGCGGTTGGAACCCATTTTCATCGGCAATATAAGTAACAGTATAAGTGACTCCATCAAGTCCTACAAACGAGAATTGCCCTCTGACTGAAATCGATTCATTTTCAGTTCCGGCGTTTTGCAACTGCCCTTGTTCTTGCGCCGAAGTCCCATCGCTTGTTTCATACCTAACAAAACCCATCAAACCCATTGTCGCCCATTTCTGGATATACTCACGCATAATTATATCCATCCAAACCAATATTATCGCTTTCGTATTTAACGATAACAGCATTTTTCGAATCGCGTGGTTGCTGTGGCGCGGCACTAGCAGCAGCCACTAAGACGACCAGAACTGAAACCTATCGAACTCTTATAGTAGGAATTAATTCAACAAATATTCAATCTTACCAATTTCATTTTGTTATATAGTGACCACAATAGTATAAACTAACTGAAGATGAGTCGAAGGTTGGCTGCCTTTTATATGGAGATTTATTCCCATCGTCGTGGTACACTCGCTGCGTGTTTTCGCTGACATTTACCACCACTATTAACTATCCCATCATTATTTTGGCATTGTGATATAAAGTTCAGGATTTCTCAATAAAAATTTTCGCGTTTTTCTTGAGAATATAATTTTTTTATAGCTAGAGGCTACACATGTTTAAAAAAATCAAAGTGGCAATGATAATAAATGTCATTTTTCGTACATAGCCGACTATGAATTAACTTAAATTGTTTCGAAACTATTACATTATGATGGAAACGCAATCAAAGCAAAACATTATTAAATTTTTATTTTGCAATCCATAGCTTACTATTATATCAACAATAAACAAATGGTGTATCCAGAGCTAACTTAAAAAATCGATTGATTTTCTCTTTAATTAATTCCCCGTGTAATGAACTCCAAAGACCTTCGATGGTTGAATCCAAGAAGTCGACCTCGCGTCTTTTTGTTTTTTTTCTTTTTTCTCTCGTCTCAATCTCTATAAAAAAAACTGGCCTATTTTCAATCTTCATTTTCCATCATGAGTCCTATAGGTTTATTGTTCTTAATATCGTTTTGTTCATCATTACCATACGACCAAATTTTTTACCATCGAACTTTACGAAACCATCATCAATATCAATTCGAGTAAGTTCTAATTAAATTCCATCATTGAAAAATTGCATCACGATTAAGGAAATTAAATTAACGAATAAGTCAAGGTCTAGATGTTTAAAGAATTCTTAAAAAGTAAATAATTTAACTCTTTTTTTTCAGATATGAGGCGGAAGATGGCTCCAAAAGACAAGAAATTGGTACATTGATTTATCGAGATAATGAAAGTGAACCAATCTTATACATTAAAGGAATGTATTCGTATTTTGGTAGTGATGGAAGAGAGTATATTGTTTATTATGAAGCAGATGATAAAGGAACAAGAAATGAAGGTGATATTGTACCGCCTTTTATTAAGAAAAAAAATTGAATTGGACACAATTTGAATTTCTTAATTTGGAATTGAATTATGATTTATTGTATTCGTTTTAGTAATCTGATAGAAAAGAAAAGTGTTTATGTAAGAGTGTAGATATTGAATTAATCTTCGTTAATAAATCATTGTCTATTCAATGGTGTTTTAGTCTTATAAGTAGGTGAGAAGGCGGAGGTCAAGATTTATTCGAGCTAGTTAGTGCAAAGTTGGTTGCATATCCATAAATAAAATAATAAAAAAAATAATTTAAATAATAAATAAAATAAAATATATACAGGGTGTCTTATCGTGATGGTATATTATTAATTATTAAGTATTTGAAAAACCAATGAAGGTATTAACCTGTTAATTAATCATCAATTTCAAAAAGAATGGTAGATTTTTATTAGATCTGTAAAAAAATATATTCCGTCAAGTGTTTTTGAGAAAATAAATAATTGAATATTTTTTTCGAAGAAAATGGTTTATTAATCATTAGATAGTGGCATTTATTACTATGGTAACAATCTTGTTATATGACATCACAAAAATGATCAATTTTTTATTTAAATGGGAACACCTTATATCCAAATACACAATTAGATAGAGATAAAATTTCTCCAATTGATATATCACACACTTATCTATTTCTATTTGACAGATTTAGAGACAAATATCAAATCAAGTAATCATTTGAAATTACAAAGTTGACACCTACTTCCGATGTAGCCGAAAGTGCTACCATTTTAAAAATACTTAAGTTTGATATTTTTGTTGGTTCCTCAAATACTTCTAATAACCCATCACTTTGAGAGACCCTGTATAATATACTATACAAATATACGAAATTTCAAAACAATCGGTCAACTATGATTTTTCATTTTTTCAGGTTTTTTTTCACAAATCAGTAAAATTTATTTCCAAAAGTGAAAAATCATAGTCGTCTGATAATTTTAAAATTTGGCAATTATGACCTTTTTTTATGTATTTTTGTAAAATCAACTAATTTTATTTTTGAGCATAAAATATCGTAGTTGGCTGATGTTATTGAAATTTGTTATACGGGCTCAGATACTAACTATAGACAACTTTTCTTAATAATATTTTGTCATATCTGTTACACAAAAGAAACTTTACATTTTTCAAAATTAAAATTATGCGACAAATTAGTTTTGCACTAAGAAAGGTTAAACCTCAAAAAATGACAATCCATTTCCAAAAATTTTTATTGTTTATAAAATGGCGTCTATTTCCTATCTTATCTATATTTATTTTATTAGTTTTCCAATAAACCATTTACGTAAATCACCCTGGATAATTTTTTTTGTAGTAACACTAAAAATTTCTAAATGTAGTTTTGAAAACGTAAATCATTTTTTTTACAGAAACAGTATGGACGAGTGTAAAAAAAAACTTTACGCTTTGCTAAGGTTCTGAACTAATTATAATAAGTGTAATATTGTCCCACTTTACGTACAGAAGTTATTTGCATACTTTGCCAAGATATTTTTTTATCTCTAGATCTATAAAAACCATCAACATGAATAAAAAATTGCTGAAGAATAAATATAAGTTTGTAGGTTGCTAGATTACCATATGAATACCATATACCTAGCATATGCAAATCTCGTGCTTTTTTCCTTCCAATGTTTATTCAAAGCAAATTTGATTTTATTCAAAGAATTTTTACAATATCTTCATTTTCATTTCAATCTAACCTTTCAACAAGTTTTCTTATAAAATTGAAAGTAAAAAATTTCTCTTTTAAATCTTCCAATTCTTATATTATTATAACATAAATCTGTGACATTTTGTCATCATTTCAATAAACTAAATCAATCGTTTTTATATCTTCAATAAAAAATCGCATCAAATTTCATTATACACACACTGTGCTAATAACTATTATATAATATGGAAAAAAATTTGTAATTCGATTAATTGAATAAAAATATATCACATTGAAAACTCATCAATTTATATAAAAGAAAAAAATTTCCATAAAATTTAGATTGAAGAAAGAAACATTTATGTTAATTGGAGAGATTTTGGGAAATTGATATTTTGCATTTAACGACTTTTAGTGGGGTTAACAAATATATAAAAAAGTTTCTAGATTTTATTTGATTAGTCACTTCACAATGATCAACAAATCAGTAAGATGATTCAATTTATCCAATCTAATTATTAATTAATTATTCAATTGCAGATTATTTTAAGCGCATTTTTAAGCTTCGCTTTAGCTTTAGATGATCCAAAAATTGCTAAAATTATCAACTACCAATCAGAACACTCAAACCAGCATTATTTTTTCAGGTAATTATAACAATAATAATTAAAAAATTCAAATTTGCAATTTTTTATCTAGATTTGAAAGTAGCGATGGCACAATTCGCGAAGAAGAAGGCAACGTTCTTGATCCAACAGGTGATTCCCCGATTATAGTTAAAGGTTCTTATAGTTATCCCGATGAAACTGGAAAATTAATTACTGTGAGATATATCGCTGACGAGAATGGATTTCATCCCGAAGGTGCCCATATTCCAGCTCCATCATTTTCATTAAATCCTAACCCACAACCTATAGCACCTATCCAATTCATTCAACCAACACCTCGACCACAAATTTCAACAACACCAACAAGACTACAAATACCGATAGATGGCAGTGTTAATGTTACTCCTAAACCTCTGAATTTCAACGACTTGGATAATAGACTTCAAAATTCTATTATTAATTTATTGGCGAATAATCGGGAAGCAAGAGGTTTTACTAAAAGTAATCCAAAATAATTTTTTTGTACATTTTGTTTGTTAATAAATTTTAAAAATAATTTTGTAATTCAGTTATGTTGTAAGCGACATTTTGATTTGATGAGCACTTAACCATTCCATAGGAGGAATAAATAAACACGAAATTAATTATAATTGAGGATTAATTACGTAAAGCGTAAACAATTCAAATGCGAAAGATTTTCAAGTGAATGTGTGAAAATATTATTGCTGGGATATTTGAAAAATGAGTGTAAACTTACAATATCAGGAAATTTTTAAAATAGAATTAATAAATAAAAAAAACGCTTATTATTATTGAGAATATAAAAAAAATACAGACAAATTTTTTTTTAATTTATTAGTGTGTATTTTAAAAATAATTTCTTATATACAGAGTGTCCAGTTTAGTCTGGACATAACTTAATTAAACACCTTTAATATTATTACGTTTTTAGATTTTTTATTGAATTTTAGTTTTAAACATTTATTGATTCTTGCAAATGTAACCATACAAGATGTGAAAAAGTCCATTTTATGCATAAAATAATTTTTGAAAATTTATTTATACAAAAACTAAAAAGCTAAATCTAAAATTGTTTTCAAATATACAGGACTGTCCTCTAAGTTGTAATTTGTTAAAATAAGAACTGTCAATTTTTTGCATTCTCAGATAAAGCTTTTAACTATCTTTTTAGTTTTTTCGAAAATCGATAATAGAAAAAAATAGAAAAATTTGAAAAATAAAATTAATATGATATATTAATATGATAACAATAAATTGTCTAATTACAACAGACGTTAAGAATTTGACATTTTACAACCAATTTTTATAAAAAAATCGGCGATCTCAACAAATAAGAAATTTTGCTTATAGAGTGATCTATACAGAGTGTGAAAAAGTTCATTTCATGCCTTAAGATCAATAATTTTTAAAAATTTCTAAACACAAACGGTAGATAGATGATCTAGAATTGTTTTCAAATATACAGGTCTACCAATAGCAAGCTGTAATGGAAAGTTATATTTTTTAAATGTAAAACTGTATTTTTTGTGTTTTCAGATAAATCTTATAAATTTAAACGGAATTTTAATTCAATGATTTTTTTATAAAATTTTATTTTTTTTGACAAAAAAACAAACTTTTCGAAAATCGATTACACAGAAAATAGAAGTTAAAGTTAAAGAATATTAAGAGTATGACTTTTGAGTTGAGACGTTTGTTGAAAGTTGAATGACTCGAAAAATTTCAATGGAACACCCTATTTCTGGTTTTGAACATAAAAAAGTTCCAAAAACTACTTTATTATTTATTACTATGGTAATAACAATAACTAAAATGCAATTTTACGTATTTTCATTCATAATTCTGATAGTAGTTTAGAATTTGATATCTTTGATCGATTTTAAAAATTTAAAATTGATGTTTTTAGATAAAAAAATTGATAATTTATCAAATGCAAATCAAAAATAGAGTGTTTCATTTATTCTTAAAGTTATTCAACTTTTAAAAAATTTCTTTATTTCATTGATTTCTCAATTATAATAAACAAAAAAAAAATAATTAAAATTTTAAAAATCGAACCAATGTCAATTTTATTTCTCTAAATTCTCAACTTTTTACATAATCGTCAATTTTTCTGAAAAACTAAAAACATTTGTTAATAAAAGTTTAGTTTAAATTGATCAGAATCGAAAGCTACATCTAAAAATGTAAAAAAATATAGTCTTCCATTTAAAAAAATATAAGTTTGTATTGTAGCTTAATAGTGGACAAACCTGTACAATTCGAAATAATTTTAAATTATGCAGAAAATTAATATCAATTTTTATACATTAAAAGGACTTTTTCACATGAATGAGACACTCTATATAAGACTAATTGACTGGATATACACGATGTCTCAACATAGTTAAAGAAAATTGAAACTCTTGATGCAAAATTAAATCCAGCTTGAGAGCAATATTTTCTTCTACAGGATGTTTCAAAAATATTGTTCTAAAAATGCGCTTGAAACGCGAAAGTTTGACATTTCAGCCAAATTTATATAATCTAGTTGTCATTGTTACAATATTCTTTGCGCGAATTTCATAAGTTTTGCAAAAAAATTATAGTCTATTCAATAATTTCAAACTTTTATTTAAAGCATAACCTTTTTCACATAGAGACACTTTGTATATTAAAATTCTTTTAATCATATTTTTACTATAATTCAATCATTAAATAGACGACATATTTAGCAAAATAAAAATTTATTAAAAAAACATTACCAACTGACAATACCAAAATTCAAATATTTTGCTGCACTTTTAGTAAAACTTAAAAATCTGACAACATTAAGAAAGTGAAAGGAATAATTTAAAGTTAATTTTATCTAAATAGCACTTAAATTGTCCTGACGAAAATATCGTTCAATTTTTTTTTATATCCTAATGAATGTCTATTTGAGTCCTTAAAATGAATCTTTTTTATGACTTTTTAAGACAATAATTTTGATTAAAAATTCGACAAAATTCTGTTGATTACTACAAAAAAAAAAAATAAAATCGATTATTGAAATCATATTATTCAGAAACCAATTTCATTAAATCAAAAATTGAAAAATTTGCAAATAATTAATCAATTTCCCAACAATAAACAAAACATTAATTTGTACAAAATAACCCAAGGCAAGTCTCAACCTTCACCTAGAAAATTACAATTATTAAATAATTCTCTTTCTTCAATTTAACGAATTATTCATCAATAATCTTGTTATAAAAATTTTCTCACTTAATCCATATCTGGAGACAATTTAAGAATATAATGTTTGTGGAGGGATACATTTTGAAAGGATTTCTCTATATAAAGAACGTCATTATTCAACAATTTTAATATACAATTTTCTCTCATCATCATCATGAAATCGGTACGTAAAATCCAACATTTTTTCCCTTTAAATAATATCTATAATTTAATTTACAGAAAATAATCATTCAATTATCAATAATCTTTAGCGTTGTTATTGCCAGACCACAAAATCCACAAGAAGCTTATATTACAAGATATGATAACGATATTGGAGGACCTGGAGGATATTCCTTTTTGTAAGTAACATTAGCCTAATTTTTTATCAACTTTCACACACATACCCTTAATTACATTTGACAATGACCTTCTTATAGTGTTGAGACCAGTGATGGCTTCAGTCATCAACAACAAGGCGAATTGAGAAATGCGGGTGCGGAAACGGAATCTTTAGCTGTATCAGGGTCTTATTCGTACATTGGCCCCGATGGGGTTACATACACTGTTAATTATATTGCTGATGAAAATGGTTTTCAACCAGAAGGTGCACATCTACCCCCTTCAGCCGGAGTAAGAAAACTTGGAATACCATCAGCAGCTCAAGCATCCCTTATCGGTGGTGGTTTAGGATAATACTTTTTTTTTTTAATCTGAATAAAATTTAAACAAAAAAATTAGTTTTTTTATTCATATTATTTATGTAATCATTGACGTTTGACCTGTGTATTCTACTTTCGATTTTCATATAAGTTATCTAATGGATGCTGGTTTAATTAAATGGAAAATCCAAAGAATTAAAAAATGACCTTTACCCATATTAAAAGTATGCATTCAAGGACATAAAAATTATCCTATTTTTGATGATTTTTTTTTTATTTTTTCTAGTACAGGTCACGAAGGGTTTAATAGGTCAGATTTCACTTCTAATGATGAAATCGAAATTTTTACAAGAATAAACTTCCTGTTCTTCTGTTTGTAATGAGTTATAATTGAGTATACTACTTCATACTGGTATTTTGAAATAAAATCAGGAATTTATGGTTACTTTTGACGTAACAGAATGTCAATGATGCTACTTCTTAAATACCACTTGTAGGATGATTTTTTTACTGTAAATTTACACAAAAAATCAATAAACACATTAAATTATTGTTTTAATTGGATTTAGATTTGAATGAAATTATGTAACATTATTTTTCAATGGTAAGGAAACAGTAAAAGATCTATTTATGTCATATCTAACTATACATGTGATAGAAATCTGTATTCTTTAATGTGTGAATGTACAATTTATCCATACAATAATAATTAAGAAAAAAATAAAATAAAACGAAAATGAATTATTCATTAAAAAAATTAAATAATAAAAAATCGATTTTCGAATCTCCTTAAAAGATCTTTTTGTGTTCATTTTTCTTTTAACAGAAAATTAGTGTTTTTAATTTTTAAATTTTGAAATAGCCGCCTGTATCACCCAGTTGTTATGACAACCACAAACCAAACAATGGAACTCACGGCTTTGAATAATTATTATTATTTTTTTTTTAATATTAGACGACAATGACAAATAAGCACGATATTATCATAATTCTAACAATACCCTTATCACTTATCACTAACGTTGCGTAATAAGCCCCATTACATAACAGTAGTAAATAATCAGTACTTACATAATCAAAAGTTGCGTAATCATCCTATAACTCACAAAAACTCATTATTTGAAAAAAAAAACCACTTTTTTTCTGAATATTAAACACCACACTCATAACTCATTTTTTTTTCAATTCACTGTTGTCAAAACAAACTAAATGACAGCATAAGCCGACTTGCAATTTTCAAATTTTGGATTAAATTGTATTGTTGGTTGCCTATTGTTTAATCTAACCTCAAATAAAACGTTTTTAATAATCATAAAAACAGTTATAATTCCATCACATCGATTAAAATAAAATCGAAATTTTCCATAATTTGACAGGTATTATTTTTATTTGACAATGGTTAAAATTTTCCTAAAAATCGTAAATTTTCCAACAATTTTGCTTAAATTTAATCATTTTATGTTATAGATGGGTATGTTAACTGAAATTTCGTCCCATAAGACTTTTGGAGGTTTTCAAAAAGTGTTTTCACATGAATCAAAAACTCTCGGATGCGTGAGTAAATTCGGCATTTATTTACCTCCTCAATATGACGAAAAAGAGCTCCCAGTGATTTATTGGTTATCTGGATTAACTTGTACCGAAGCTAATTTTATCGAAAAATCGGGAGCGCAAAAATATGCTTCTGAATTAGGTGTGATAATCGTAAATCCAGACACTTCTCCTCGAAACGTCAACATTCCTGGTGATTCCGACTCTTGGGATTTTGGTGAAGGTGCTGGATTTTATCTAGATGCTGTACAACAACCATGGAAGAAACATTACAATATGTATAGTTATGTTACGAAAGAGTTGATTGAAATAATTAGTAAACATTTTCGGGTAATCCCCGGGAAGCAGTCTATAATGGGACACAGCATGGGCGGGCATGGCGCTCTAATTTGCGCTTTAAAAAACCCAACACTTTATAAATCAGTTTCTGCTTTTGCACCCATTTGTAATCCATCGCAATGTCCTTGGGGAATTAAAGCGTTTACTGGATATTTAGGAGCGAAAGAATCAGGAGATTGGGCACAATGGGACAGTACCGAATTAGTGAAAAATTACAACGGGCCTCCAATCGAACTTTTTATAGATCAAGGATCTGATGATAATTTTCTGAATGCCAAACAACTTCTACCTGAAAATTTAATAGAAGCTTGTAAATCAAACCATGTTCCTGTAATCTATAAAAAACGAGATGGGTACAATCATAGTTATTTCTACATTGCTACTTATATCGAGGAACATATTAAGTATCATTTACAATTTTTACAGAAATAATAAATAAACGTGGTTCTGTACAAGTTTTTATTTAATGGAACCTCTGAATTCGTGCCAATATTGTAAAATGGGTTCGCGTTTAGCCCATAGATGCTGTTGGCCCCATAACGCCCAAAGACTACAAAAAAAAAGTAATTATTTTTTTTTTTTAATTTATTTTCTTACATTCCACATGCAGCCCCGCCTAAATGTGCAGCATGATCAAAGAATTTCCAACCGAGCAAAACACCAATCGTATCAAGACCCACAATCGCTTTAATTGCCTGAAATTAATTAATTCAAATTTTTGGGTTTCAATTCTAGAAGTAGAATACTTACAACTCCTGCACTAAATGTGAATATTGGAATTAAAATAATTCCTAATCTAGTATCGGGATATTGCGTACAGACGTATCCTAAAATAGCCATTATAGCACCTGACGCTCCTAAAGATAATCCTGGCTGTTTGGTTATAACTTTATACACATAACTGGTGAAACTAGAAATAACACCAGATCCTAAATAAAGTCCCAGAAATTGTTCTTTACCAAGACTATGTACAGCACCTTAAATGAAAATTATATTTATACACCAAGTGCGTTAAACAATATTTATAACCTGTGCTGAAGCTATGAAGGACGTACATATTCGCTAATAAATGGAACCCTGAATAATGGCTAAAAGTCGATAAAATCATCGGTAAACAAACATTTCGACTTCCAGGATTCGAACAAAAATATCTCAACATAAAAGGTTGCAGTCTTGGTATTCTCCAAGCTCCAAAAACCAATAAATTTAAAGCACAAATTGGCACAAACACTTTTTCTCCAGGTGTTAACAATTTCCATTTCTCTTGAAACTGTTGAAACAAATTAAATTTAAATTTTTCAAAAATCTAGAAATATTACAGATTTGTTAAATTTTTCCGTCTGACGTTTGAACAATTTTACAGGTTTCTTTAACATTTTTATAGCATGAGCTCGCATATTTTCGTATTCCCATATTGTTGCTCCTACAAAACACGCACCACTAAACTATAAAATATAAAAATTAATCTAAATTTTCTCAATTTTTCCAAATTTTACCCCAACTGTGAACAAAAATGGTTTTAATAAATTTATCGGCTTCAATTGCGATGTTTCTAATGTAACATCTTGAAATGGCGTTTCAATACTGTTCAAATTTGGTTTGGAGTCGATATTATTACGATTTCTTCGAAAATTACGGATGGGATTCTTAAAAAATTCATTTCTTAAAATGCTAAAAACTTTTAGGTTAGGTTTAAATTTTTTAATGGAAAAAAAAATTACCAAAAGTTGTTTAATCGAAACATTCGACTTAAAGCCATTGTAATCTTCAAATTATAGACAAGTCATAGATTAATTTTGGAAATGTTGAAGCGATTTAAAATATTTTGACAAATTGATAAGCAATGTTCATAGTTATAATCATGACTATCACGTTGGCAATAGTGAGTCGGGATTTTTCATCAAAACAAGCACATTTCGTAATCTTTGGATAAATTAGTCAAGTTTCGCGTTAATTATCTTAAATTCAACTAATTCTATCAATAATGTGTTTAAATGTGTTAATTTTTAACCGTTGACAGTGAAAAAATTGTTAAGATTTAGTTGGTGATATTAGCACATTATTAAAAACTGAAGATTTTTAATAAAAATTGATCAAAACTTTCGAACGGTGTTAATCTTTATAAATTTTCTTCAAAAACTTATTAAAAAGATTTGGTTAGTTTTCCAGTGGTGATTTTAGTGGTTGGTAGTTCTGTTGATGTTTTGACATTTCATTTACCGCTTTTTCTACGCATTTGCCGAGTCTGTCTTGTCTTTTCCTGTGCTAAATGTGAAAATTGGTGAAGATGTCGAACGTAAATTTAGACAAAGAAACGTTTTACCGTCGTTTGAAAAAATTATACAACGCTTGGTTAAAGCCGGACGGTGAGAATGGTTTGTCTAAGATGGATGCTTTGGTTACAGCCGTTGGAGTAGACGAAGAAGTGGTTTACAGCAAATCCGGAGCTTTGCAAACATGGCTTTTAGGCTACGAACTTACCGACACTATAATGGTATTAACCGAAAAGAAAGCACACTTTTTAGCTAGTAAGAAAAAAATTGAATTTTTGAGACAAGCTGAAAGTAAAGACGAGAGTATAGCGTTGTCTTTGCATGTCCGAGATCGGACAAGCGACGAAGGCAACTATAAAATTTTAATTGAAGCGATTAAAGAGAGTCGCAATGGGAAAACTATTGGTGTTTTTAGTAAAGATAAGTATCCTGGCGCATTTATGGATGGTTGGAGAGCGGCTTTAGCCAAAGTTAATTTTCAATCAGTCGACGTTAGTGCAGCGATTGCGTATGTCATGTCACCAAAAGAAGATTCCGAAGTTGTAACAATCAAAAAAGCGTGCATGGTAAGCGTCGATGTGTTTGTTAAATATCTCCAAGAACAAATTCTTGAAATTGTCGATGCTGATCGAAAAGTCAAACATATTAAATTAGCTGAAGGAGTCGAGTCAGCTATCAGCGATAAAAAATACGTCTCTGGAGTTGATGTCACTCAAGTTGATCTTTGCTATCCAGCGATTATCCAATCCGGTGGGAATTACAGTCTTAAATTTAGTGCTATAAGCGATAAAAACACGCTTCATTTCGGTGCGATAATATGCTCTTTAGGCGCTAGATATCGCAATTATTGTTCCAACATCGTCCGAACATTATTAGTAAATCCAACTGAAGAAGTACAAAACACTTATAATCTACTCCTGAGTTTAGAAGAAGAAGTTTTGAAAAAACTCCAAGCTGGAATGAAATTATCTGAAGTTTATGATGCTGGTTATAATTTTATTAAAAAAGAAAAACCGAATTTGATTGAAAATTTAACTAAAAATTTTGGATTTGCTATGGGAATTGAGTTTAAAGAAAGTTCATTAACTATAGGTCCGAAAACTACAGCAATTGCGAAGAAAGGAATGATTTTTAATGTTAATATGGGTTTCAATAATTTGCAGAATAAAGATGCGCCGGATAAAGAAGGCAAAATTTATGCTCTTTTTATTGGAGATACTGTTATGGTCAATGAAAATCAACCATGCACTGTTTTAACAAATTCGAAGAAAAAAATTAAAAATGTAGGGATTTTTGTTAAAGACGAATCGGATGAAGGAGATGATAATGATGAGAAAGAGTCGCCTCCTAAGCCTGAAATTTTAGGACGTGGAAAACGTACAGCTGTTTTGGAATCTAAATTAAGAACTGAACATACATCTGAAGAAAAACGAAAAGAGCATCAGAAGGAATTAGGTGCACAATTGAACGAAAAAGCAAAAGAACGTTTAGCTAAACAATCAGGATCTAAAGATGTGGAAAAAATACGCAAAAGCACAGTTTCTTATAAAAATGTTAATCAAATGCCGAGAGTACCAGAAGTGAAAGAATTGAAATTGTATGTTGATCAAAAATATGAAACTGTAATACTTCCGATTTATGGAATCGCAGTCCCCTTTCACATTTCAACAATTAAAAATATATCGCAATCAGTTGAAGGAGATTATACGTATTTACGGATTAATTTTTTCCATCCTGGATCGACTATGGGTAGGAATGATGGTACGGTTATTTTTCTATTAATATATTATTAATTTGTTTTTTGTTTTTTTAAAGGTGGCAACTATCAACAGCCCGAAGCGACGTTCGTCAAAGAAGTAACTTATCGAAGTATTAACACAAAAGAACCAGGCGAAATTTCCCCACCATCATCAAATTTAAATACAGCTTTTCGTTTAATCAAAGAAGTCCAACGTAAATTCAAAACTCGTGAAGCTGAAGAACGTGAAAAAGAAGATTTAGTCAAACAAGATACTTTGATTTTGTCTCAGAATAAAGGTAATCCGAAATTAAAAGATTTATATATTCGACCAAATATTGTAACGAAACGAATGACTGGAACATTGGAAGCTCATAGTAATGGATTTAGATATACGTCAGTTCGAGGCGATAAAGTTGATATTTTATATAATAATATAAAAAATGCATTTTTCCAACCTTGTGATGGTGAAATGATTATACTTTTACATTTTCATTTGAAACATGCGATTATGTTTGGAAAAAAGAAACATGTCGATGTACAATTTTATACAGAAGTTGGAGAAATTACAACTGATTTGGGAAAACATCAACATATGCATGATAGAGATGATTTAGCGGCGGAACAAAGTGAGAGGGAATTAAGACATAAGTTGAAGACGGCGTTTAAGAGTTTTTGCGAAAAGGTTTGTTTTAAATTTAATTTTTTTGTATATTTAACATAAAATGTTTTAGGTTGAAGCGATGACGAAACAAGAGATTGAGTTCGACACTCCATTCCGAGATTTGGGATTCCCCGGCGCTCCCTATCGTTCCACAGTATTACTCCAACCAACATCCGGTTGTTTGGTAAATCTAACCGAATGGCCTCCATTTGTAATAACTCTCGAAGATGTAGAATTGGTTCATTTTGAAAGAGTTCAATTCCATTTGAAAAATTTCGATATGGTTTTCGTATTTAAAGATTATCATAGAAAAACAGCAATGGTCAATGCAATTCCAATGAATATGTTAGATCATGTAAAAGAATGGTTAAATTCATGCGATATTCGATATTCCGAAGGTGTTCAATCTTTAAATTGGGTGAAAATAATGAAAACTATAACCGATGATCCTGAAGGATTTTTCGAAAATGGTGGTTGGACATTTTTAGATCCTGAATCAGATGAAGAAGATCAAGCTCAAGATGAAGAAACTGAAGATGAAGATGAAGCTTATGAACCGAGTGATGCTGAAAGTGCGTCGGAAGAAAGTGAAGAAGATTCGGAATATTCTGAAGGCGATACAGAAGAAAGCGATGAAAGTGCTTCAGGAGATGATGATTTAGGTTCTGATGAAGAATCAGGGAAAGATTGGTCCGATTTAGAAAGAGAAGCAGCTGAAGAAGATAGGGAAAGAGCATTGGATGATACTTTTGATAGAAAGAAATCGCATCATAAATCGAATAAACATTCATCGTCGAAAAATAATCATAAAAGTTCGTCGTCGCCAAGTAAACATTCAAACAATCATCATTCCTCTAGTAAACATTCGTCTAGTTCGAAACATAATAGTAGTCGAGGTGGGAGTGATAAGGATAAGCATAGATCGAGTAGTTCTAAATCGCCGTCGAAGGATAAACATAAGCACAAGAGTTCGCATTCGGATTCGAAGAAAAGAAGCAGAGAAGATGATGAAGATAGACATAAGTCGAAAAAATCGAAGAAGTAGGTTTGGTTAAGTTTTATTTAAGTGTTCTGTTCGAGTTTAATATGTCTTTTTGATTTGTATATACAAAAATAAAGTTTTTGATAAAAAATTGATCTTTTTGACGAAATTATTAAATCAAAATTTAAATGGTTTTTGGAAAGTTATGCAACTATTTTAACATTTGTGTCTTCAAGGTTGCGAACAAATAGTTTAATGTTCGGCGGGCTTTTTAAAATTCATATTGAATGTGATTATTTAAGAGCTAATAATTCTAAACTTGAAAGATTTTAAGAAAAAATAAAAAGTACCTGTCAAATGAATCAGCATTTCCATAAAAAAAATCTGTTTTAGCATAATTTACAAGCCAATGTTTGATACGTATTCTGAAGCACTCTATACAACATTTTGAAAATCTTTTGTAATTTGTATATTGTCTAATATCTTGACTATAAGCATACGAAAATTTATTAATTTGTTTCGTAAGAATTTGGAAAAATTGATTTTTTTTTAGAGTTAGACAAATGTCAAAATTTTTCAAAAAATGCGTTGATTTTGTAAACAGTTAGAATTAGCAAAAACAAAACATAATCAGCATAAAATGTGTTCCAAGTTTTATAAACAATCTTAATTTAGAGTGTTCAATCTAAAATAACAAAGTTAGCATCAACTTCCGGTACAAGCGGAAATTGCAACAAGGTAAAAAATTTTAAAAATAAAGTTTACGATTTACTTTTTCGATGACCAATTTTTTCAAATTCCAATTCTGATATTATCTTCATAAATATCTAATAAAACATTTTGTTTGAAAAGTTATGCAACCATTTTAACACTTATGTATTAAAGGTTTCTGTTTAATTTTTTTATGTACTTTTTACCTAAAGTAATTCATAGTTTTAATAACAGAGAAAATTAAAATTTGAAAAATAGTTTATAATAAAATTTTATGACAGAAAACTTGAATAATTCAATTCTGAATTTGTTATTGTTGAAAGTTTGTCTATTTTTCATTAGATGGCAACAAAAATATTAATCAAAAACATTTTTTTTGGAATGTTAAAATATAATTTAGTACTGTTAGAATCAGCTCGCAGCAAACTTAGTAAATTTCCAAGCTGATAATTGTAGAACAATTAAGTAAAAAATAAAAAAACTCCATCGTGTATAAAGTTAATAGTATTGGTGATATTAAGCAAAACGTACGACCCTGATGGAAAAAGAACGAAGGTGTGAGCGGTGCTCGAGATAATTACAAGGCTCGGTCACCACGATATGATGAATTAGTTGCTTTTACTGCCTCTCATCTCAGTTCAAGAATAAAAGTTTTGCGCTTGAAAACACACTAAAGAAACAAAAAATTCCGAATGATTTTGTTAAATCTGTCGCCAATGATTAGGTTGGAATATTGGTGATAATAGAGAATCGAATAATGAATTATAGGAGTGAGAGATAATAGCCTTCCAAGTTTACACCTAAGTAATGATTTCGACACTAAATGTTGAAAGGGGCCGCTGGATGGATGGCCGACAATGGGCTAATAGTTGGAGCTTTTGGTCGGGACCGATTATTTATGGGATACAACGAAAACTAAACTCACCTCGATAATTAGATGCTGAAACTAATTAACTGCTGGAACGGGTCGGAGGTGTGAAACAAAGAACACCGAAATGTGCCGCAGGTCCTGAAGATTATAGCCAGACGTTCTTTATGAGCTTTGGCCGAAATTGACCGGCTAAATGCTATTTTTTTCAACACTATTTCTACTTCAACACCCTGTAGATTATTGGCAATACATTTTGACAACTGCCGACTTTCTCATTTGTTTTTCTATATAAAGACGTTGCTTGCAATAATACAATTTTATCCAAAAAAACTCAGAGGTTAAAAAACGCTTTTTGTGGGTATAATTTGAAAAAAATGTTGAAATCGTCGTGTGTGGCTGCGCCTACTTTTATTAAAACTGTGGTAGGTGTTATTGGCAGTCAATCGAACACTGCTTGATTGTTCTTGACAAAAACCATCAAAGCAATAAATCAAAAATTAAACGGCTCAATACGCAAAACAATCATTTTTTAGTCATGCAAAAAATAAACTAGGGAATTTTTATTTTTCGAGTTTATAAAACTGCTTTAAAATTCCCTAGATTAAAATGTATTGTTGTTTAGTAACTAAGTAACGTTTTCGGAATTTTTATATCTAAAAACAAAATAATATTTCTGGAGTTGTCAAAATGTTGTGAAAAAACATTTGCATTTTTTAGTAAAAAATTTCTCCTTTTCCTCCGATAAGTATTAGTTAATAATAACTCATAGATTAAGTTTATCTAAAATCAGCAATAGATTTTCAACTTGTCAATGTTTTCTTTCCATTATCTCTCCTCTACAATCAGAATTGAATAAATCACAAAATTGAAGTAAAAGATCGTGCGTGAAACTCCCACATTAATGGGAAAAAATGTAATGATGGTTTACAAAATCGAGATTAAAGTTATCCATACACGGAGCAAATTCTCTTTTTAATAGATAATAAAAATGCATAATGTAATCCATACACAATCAAATTTTAATTTTGATTCATAAATTGGCGTTGAGCAAATGTCAAATTTTCGAAACATATGGCAAGCTTCATCTAAGCACGAGTCGATATCTCGATATGGTAACCATTAATTAGCACAGCCGCCTGTTAGTGCGTTCCAGATGACCTCTTCAATATGAAGTAGTTGAGACTTAATCTGCCGCTAGAATTGTTTTATCACTATAAAAGCGTCTCTGCTTTCTTTGTCTGTTTATACAGGATGATTCACATCAAACAAATGTAATTAGAATTAAAATTAGAAATTAGAAACTGTTTCTGAAATAAAAAAAAACAACGATTTTAAAAAATCTGAGAAAAATATTTAGAACTTTTAAGAACATTTCAAAATCCAAAAATCAAAATTGGGCTGTCTGAGAAACTTAATAAAAAAATTAGAACAAATCGAAAATTTTTCAATAAAAGATTAATAAAATTTTAAGAATCGAAAAAATCTAAAATAATTATCAATACTTGAATGTCGTAATTTTTTTACCGTATGCCCAAAAACAACTATTTATACAGGGTGATTCACATACCTGGCTCATTAAAAGTTTAAAAGATGTAATCAATATTGAGATTTGAAATTTTGGTTATTTATAAGACCGATTGAAAACTCTATTTTTAAATTATTTACAGCTTGTTTATACTTCTGCTCATACCGGAAGTTGATGGTAATTTTGTTATTTTAAATGGAACACCCTATATTTTGTAACATTTTTGAATTGCCCATACAATCTAAATACATTTTACTTTAATCATATAATTGCAAGTTCTAACCGTTTTTGAAATATTTGCATTTTTTGGAAATTCTTGGCATTTGACTCGATCCGTTAAAATCTTGATATTTCGATATAATCCTTTGCGCCAACCAAATAAATTTGAGCATTCTTATAAGCAAAGTGTTAGCTGACATACAGATTGGAATAACGTCTCAAAATAATGTACAGTGTGTTACAGAATTCACGTCAAACATTGGTTTCAAAATTATAGCAAAATTATGCAAATAATCAAATTCTAATCAAATTTCGACAACACTTTGTCCATACAACTACTCTTCTAATTGTTGTAGTTTTTGAGATATTCACAACTTTTTACAAATTCTAGACAGTTTTGATTATTCAAGCAGGCTAAGCATTATAAAAACAAAGAAATTGTCAATATTTCTATCCATTGCATGTCTTTTTTGAACATTTTCAGTTATTGGCCACGGCCTATTGTGATAATCTGAAGCAGCGGCTGTACTTACTATACAGGTGTCCCATGAACAAGTGCAAATGTTTTGACTGCAGACTGAGAACTAAAAATAAATCGATTCGTATATTTTATTTTTCTGAAAAAATGTTTTGGATTTGAGTTATTGATTCTTTAAAATAGATATTTATTTCTTTATTTATAATTGTACTTGACTAATTTGTGTGGAGTTTTGCGCATTATTTTATAGGCTGTTTCACCTAAATATCTCATTAGAAGTTTCTCAAGTTCTATCAAAAATATTCAAATGAAAATTTATATACGACCATAATGGGTCAAGTCATACTCAATTAAAAAATTTTCAAAATTTTCGTTTATACCGGAAGTCAGTATTTACTTTTCTATTTAAATAAAAAGCTATATTATTTATAGCTTTTTTCAATTATTTGGGTAATTTTAAGCAAGTTTTTATGAGCTTTTTCTCGACCGTTTTCGAAAAGTTTGGACTTTTTAAAAAATTTTTGGATTTGCATCTTTCTCATCAAAAATTTATAACTTTATTATTTTTAATTAATTGAAAATAACATTTTGGCGTTTGAAAGAGAAAAGATGGATCTTTCTTTTGGTGTTATTATAATTAAAGGTAAGAATTACAAATTTCCAAAATTCAAAAAGACATTTGAATAAATTTGATTTTTTTAATGGAATACTCTATGTTTTTTCCTCATAAGATGAAGATGAATTTATTTCTGTACCGATCTGAATTAAATGATATTTTTCAAGTTATGTTGAATTTTTATTGTAATTGCGAGAAATTTATTACCTGCTTTAGCCATTTTAAAGTTGTTATGGAAACGAGTGAATCCCAAAATTTTTTCAAGCAATCTGAACTAAATTTTTCTAGAGATAAACTTCTTTGATTTGATGAAGATTATTTTCTACTCAAAAGTGTAATGTCGATTTACAATGCCGTCATCGTCTTTCATTAAACAGACGCCAAGTTCTGCTCACAATTTTGTGACATTCTCTTTAATAACAGAATAAATTCATCTAACCTAAATTTGATTAAGGTCGATTATCTATATTTATTTTTAATTTGTAATTCTTTCCATTAATTATAGTAAAAGAAAGATCCAACTTTTCTCTTTCAAACGCCAAAATATTATTTTCAATTAATTGAAAATAACAAAGTTATAAATTTTTTATGAGAAAGATGCAAATCCAAAAAATTTTAAAAAAGTTTAAATTTTTCGAAAACGGTCGAGTTTAGGTTTAGGTAAAGCTGATGAAAACTTGCTTAAAATTACTGAAATAATTGAAAAACAGCAATAAAATATATTGTTTTCTATTTAAATAGAAAAGTACAAAGGAAGTGCCACTATTTTGAAAATTTTTTAATTGAGTAGGACTTGACTCACACTGGTCGTATATAAATTTTCATTTGAATATCTTTGATAGAACTTAAGACACTTCTAATGAGATATCTAGATGGAACAGCCTGTATATGTTACATGGCAATATATGACAAAACACGCCTCCGGTTTAGTCAGAGTTCTGAACGAATGGAAGCAAATATCTTTTTGAAATAAAAAGTGTTCCAAAGTAGATACTTTTCTTCAGAATATAAATTCTGCTTTGTTCACAAGGATGAATAAAAATTACGTAAAAAATTGCATCCAAATAGCTCTCAATCAGACTCAATTTTCTCATAATCTGTTTACCCTGGTTGTTGATATCACAACTATGTATTCAAAAAGTTGGCTTGATTCAGCCCTTGGTTCTTGAAAATCTTAGATTACAAATATGAATATGATTAACGCGTCAAAATATCTAAACAAGATAAAAACTGTAAAATAAATAGCTCTAAATGAAATTTCTATAGTTTGACTACTGTGTGATAGATGTCTTTTGTGGAAATATTAATTCATAGATTACCAAATTAGGTAATCCGCGCAAAAATTTTACTTTTTCAATTCACGCTCGTCATAATTGTTATTGTTAGAAGCTTAGTTTAGATAGAGGATCGAAGGTGGTCTATTGACAGCAAACTAAATTGGTTTCATTACTGGATTATATTTAGTTTGAGCACAAACCACAGAACAACAGCACGTTTCATTCTCGCTCTTTGTCTATACTGTCTCACTTTAGTAAATCCAGTCCTTAAAAACGATACGTTTTTAAGAAAAATAGCAAGAAGGAAAAACGTTTTTCAATTAAATATTGTAATAGGCAAGTATAGATTAATTTTTGCTGAAAAGAGGAGCCCTAGATCCTGAATCAGACGAGAATCAAGCTCAAAATGAAGATGGAGCTTTTGAACCGAGTGAGGCTGCTGAAAGAGCATCAGAAGATGCGGAATATTCCGAAGGAGATACAGAAGAAAGCGATGAAAGTGCTGCAGAAAATTTCTGATGAGGAATCAGGGAAAGATTGATCCGATTTAGAAAGAGAAGCAGCTGAAGAAGATAGGGAAACAGCATTAGATGACACTACTGATAGGAAGAAATCACTAAAAACTCGTCGTCGTCAAGTTTTCAAATAATCATCATTCAGGAGTGTTCCAATTAGTTCTAAATCGTCGTCGAAGAATAAAGACAAACATAAGAGTTCGCTTCCGGATTCGAAGAAAAAAATAAAGAAGATAATGAAGATAGACATAGTCGACTCGTGTTGTTAATGTTTCCAAAAACGTTTTTAGATTCGAGTTATTGTCTCTTAAAAATAGACATTTATTTCTTTAACTGCGAAAGTACTTGACTAATTTTTGTGAAGCTCAGTAGTACAATGGATTAGAAAGGTAGAATGGAATTAATTTCTTGATTACAAAATTTGCAATTGTTAGAAAATAATTAAAAATGATGGAAACTTAGTGTAACTTGAAAGAATTTAAAGAAATTGTAGTCAAAAAATTTTCAATTAGCAAGAACATAATCAGTATAAAACATAGAGTGTTCTATTTAAAATAATAAAGTTAGCATCTACTTCCGGTCAATAATAGTCTGATTCCTAGTAGCTATAGAATACTAATAAATATTTTAGTGAATTTTCTCAAAAGCATTATTCACACATAATATCCGATTTTTGTATAGTTGTTCGTGAAGGTAATATTTCCTGGTGTTCGGGAGCTGGCCGATTCTCCTTGGTCACGTGTCAGCCTCCGCCAACGGATACTGCAATTATTAGTTCAACATCAAAGAGTTTGCCGCTTGAGAAATGCACGGATTTATTAATATTCAAACTGCAGCTGCAATTGTTTCTATTCCAAGATTCGATCCAAACTTTATAACATTGTTATAATACGTGATGATTTTGACCCTAAAAAAATCCAATTCCAAATCGAGCCATCTTTCATTTCTGTAGTCATTTTTTCCAATAAACACTTTTTAATCTCTTCCTTGAACTTAATGACCGCGCGGCTTCAATGACATTTACAAATCGTCCATTAGCTACTGTCTTTAAAGCTAATAATTAATTAACAAAATTCGAAGGAGAAAAAGTGTAATATAGCTTCGAGCTGGAGCAGCAGGTAAAAATGTTTTTTTAAATGATTTATTAGCGTTAGCTCGATTCTTTTCCGTTTATATCGAGTGTAACAACAGCAACAACGATCCCCTGCACAGAAGCAATTCCCTATATAAAAGTGGCGTGTATTTAATCTTGATAACATAATAACGGAGATGGCTCCCTTGTCGCCCTTCTGTCAGATATATGGAGAGGAATAAATAGGGATTTGGTCACGGGGATTATTGGCTAATTGTATCACAGCATCGGGACGTTTTTTAATTACCTTATGCACTCGATTGGGCGCTACAAGAAAAGTTCCATCCAATGTAAATTCTTCAATTTTGATTGCGATCACCGCTAAACGCTTAAAACTGTCTGAATGAAACAAAAAGAATGTGATTGGGTCAAAAAGGCAACATTTGATGATAGTGCCACCAGACGCGCTCCTTTCATCCCTTGCGGCTAATCTGCGCTGCTCATACATATTTATTTATGTAAGCCACCCCTCGTCGATGTTCTACATAAACTGTACACGAGTTAAGCGCGATTAGGGTTGTTCCAAAATATGTAACACATTCTTGATACGTTCCATCGTCATTTATATCTAAATCGATTACTTTCAAATTGAAAACTGTCAAAATTCTTTGAAAAACATCAACCTTTGTTTGTGTAAACAACCAAAAGGGTAGCAACATCTGTGCGACATTGCCTTCAACACAGTAGCAACGATATGTCCTGTGTGTGCGTAAAATACGCATATTAATGGACCCTAATTTGCATGTAACACGCAATCCGCTCGATTTCTCTGTTGACACAGCCGCTACCGAGACAAACACCATCGACGTAGCTGCTGTCAATCATTTCTTTTTGTTACAATTGTCCAAATTATAACCTTCAACTGTCAAAATTATATCATATATTTGATTAAAAGTCCATTTCCATATTTGTTATATATGTATGTGTGTGTAATCGAAAGGTTTAAAAATCCAAACACAGAACGATAACTTGGATTAGTTCGGCCAAACAAAACGTTACCCTTCTCAACCCGGAGGAAAGCAGCAGCAGATTTACATCTTTATGCAAATTGGTTATAATCTACGAGTAATGCTTCATTCCGGAACGTGCAATTTCGAATTTTTTATTATTTTAAATAAAATCAATGTAATAGAGATATTGACATTAATAGATTCGATTACGAAATGGAAATAATATCAGAATGATCAGAAACATTATTTTTAAAATATTCAAAGCTTGTCTTGACTTTTGTTAACACTATATTATTTTTGTTTATTAAAATTTTGATACATTTATTATTGGAAATTTTTGAATAACTATATTAAAAAATCAATTTCTCCGATATATTTCAAGACGGGCAAATAAATTTCCGCATTCTTATAGTAAAGATATTAGCCGAATTATAAATTCTAGGAACTTTTTAAAATGTTGTACACAGTGCTACTGAAATCGCATCAAAAAATTATACCAAAGCTTTTTTTTTTCAAATAGGTAGATCACTCTTGAAAATTTTAAGATGACTTTGTATAACCTTTAGTCTAACCGAAGTAGTTTTTGAGATTTTGCATAGTTTTCATCATTTTTAATTATTTTCTAACAATTACAAATTTTGTAATCAAGAAATTAATTCCAAGAGAGCCCTCTACCTTTCTAATCCATTGTACTACTGAGCTTCACAAAAATTAGTCAAGTACTTTCGCAGTTAAAGAAATAAATGTCTATTTTCAAGAGACAATAACTCGAATCTAAAAACGTTTTTGGAAACATTAAAAACACGAGTCGACTATGTCTATCTTCATTATCTTCTTTATTTTTTTCTTCGAATCCGAATGCGAACTCTTATGTTTGTCTTTATTCTTCGACGACGATTTAGAACTAATTGGAACACTCCCGAATGATGATTATTTGAAAACTTGACGACAACGAGCTTTTAGTGATTTCTTCCTATCAGTAGTGTCATCTAATGCTGTTTCCCTATCTTCTTCAGCTGCTTCTCTTTCGAAATCAGACCACTCTTTCCCTGATTCCTCATCAGAACTTTTTCGAAGCACTTTCATCGCTTTCTCCTGTATCTCCTTCGGAATATTCCGCATCTTCTGATGCACTTTCAGCCTCACTCGGTTCATAAGCTCCATCTTTATTTTGAGCTTGATTCTTGTCTGATTCAGGATCTAGGACTCCTCTGACATTAATTTCTCGATGACTTTTTAGCAAAAATTAATCTATACTTGCCTATTACAATACTTAATTAAAAAATGTTTTTCCTTCTTGCTATTTTTCTTAAAAACGTATCGTTTTCAAGGACTGGATTTACTAAAGTGAGACAGTATAGACAAAGAGCAAGAATGAAACGTGCTGCCATCTATATTTCAAAAACTTGAGTAGTATATAATTCTGTGGTTTGTGCTCAAACTAATTATAATCCAGTAATGAAACCAATTTGATTTGCTGTCAATAAATCGCCTTCGATCCTCTATCTAAACTAAGCTTCTAACAATAACAATTATGACGAGCCTGAATTGAAAAAGTAAAATTTTTGCGCGGATTACCTAATTTGGTACTCTATGAATTAATATTTCCACAAAAGACATCTATCACACAGTAGTCAAACTATAGAAATTTCATTTAGAGCTATTTATTTTACAGTTTTTATCTTGTTTAGATATTTTGACGCGTTAATCATATTCATATTTGTAATCTAAGATTTTCAAGAACCAAGGGCTGAATCAAGCCAACTTTTTGAATACATAGTTGTGATATCAACAACCAGGGTAAACAGATTATGAGAAAATTGAGTCTGATTGAGAGCTATTTGGATGCAATTTTTTACGTAATTTTTATTCATCCTTATGAACAAAGCAGAATTTATATTCTGAAGAAAAGTATCTACTTTGGAACACTTTTTATTTCAAAAAGATATTTGCTTCCATTCGTTCAGAACTCTGACTAAACTGGAGGCGTGTTTTGTCATATATTGCCATGTAACATATACAGGCTGTTCCATCTAGATATCTCATTAGAAGTGTCTTAAGTTCTATCAAAGATATTCAAATGAAAATTTATATACGACCAGTGTGAGTCAAGTCCTACTCAATTAAAAAATTTTCAAAATAGTGGCACTTCCTTTGTACTTTTCTATTTAAATAGAAAACAATATATTTTATTGCTGTTTTTCAATTATTTCAGTAATTTTAAGCAAGTTTTCATCAGCTTTACCTAAACCTAAACTCGACCGTTTTCGAAAAATTTAAACTTTTTTAAAATTTTTTGGATTTGCATCTTTCTCATAAAAAATTTATAACTTTGTTATTTTCAATTAATTGAAAATAATATTTTGGCGTTTGAAAGAGAAAAGTTGGATCTTTCTTTTACTATAATTAATGGAAAGAATTACAAATTAAAAATAAATATAGATAATCGACCTTAATCAAATTTAGGTTAGATGAATTTATTCTGTTATTAAAGAGAATGTCACAAAATTGTGAGCAGAACTTGGCGTCTGTTTAATGAAAGACGATGACGGCATTGTAAATCGACATTACACTTTTGAGTAGAAAATAATCTTCATCAAATCAAAGAAGTTTATCTCTAGAAAAATTTAGTTCAGATTGCTTGAAAAAATTTTGGGATTCACTCGTTTCCATAACAACTTTAAAATGGCTAAAGCAGGTAATAAATTTCTCGCAATTACAATAAAAATTCAACATAACTTGAAAAATATCATTTAATTCAGATCGGTACAGAAATAAATTCATCTTCATCTTATGAGGAAAAAACATAGAGTATTCCATTAAAAAAATCAAATTTATTCAAATGTCTTTTTGAATTTTGGAAATTTGTAATTCTTACCTTTAATTATAATAACACCAAAAGAAAGATCCATCTTTTCTCTTTCAAACGCCAAAATGTTATTTTCAATTAATTAAAAATAATAAAGTTATAAATTTTTGATGAGAAAGATGCAAATCCAAAAATTTTTTAAAAAGTCCAAACTTTTCGAAAACGGTCGAGAAAAAGCTCATAAAAACTTGCTTAAAATTACCCAAATAATTGAAAAAAGCTATAAATAATATAGCTTTTTATTTAAATAGAAAAGTAAATACTGACTTCCGGTATAAACGAAAATTTTGAAAATTTTTTAATTGAGTATGACTTGACCCATTATGGTCGTATATAAATTTTCATTTGAATATTTTTGATAGAACTTGAGAAACTTCTAATGAGATATTTAGGTGAAACAGCCTATAAAATAATGCGCAAAACTCCACACAAATTAGTCAAGTACAATTATAAATAAAGAAATAAATATCTATTTTAAAGAATCAATAACTCAAATCCAAAACATTTTTTCAGAAAAATAAAATATACGAATCGATTTATTTTTAGTTCTCAGTCTACATTTAAAACATTTGCACTTGTTCATGGGACACCTGTATAGTAAGTACAGCCGCTGCTTCAGATTATCACAATAGGCCGTGGCCAATAACTGAAAATGTTCAAAAAAGACATGCAATGGATAGAAATATTGACAATTTCTTTGTTTTTATAATGCTTAGCCTGCTTGAATAATCAAAACTGTCTAGAATTTGTAAAAAGTTGTGAATATCTCAACAACTACAACAATTAGAAGAGTAGTTGTATGGACAAAGTGTTGTCGAAATTTGATTAGAATTTGATTATTTGCATAATTTTGCTATAATTTTGAAACCAATGTTTGACGTGAATTCTGTAACACACTGTACATTATTTTGAGACGTTATTCCAATCTGTATGTCAGCTAACACTTTGCTTATAAGAATGCTCAAATTTATTTGGTTGGCGCAAAGGATTATATCGAAATATCAAGATTTTAACGGATCGAGTCAAATGCCAAGAATTTCCAAAAAATGCAAATATTTCAAAAACGGTTAGAACTTGCAATTATATGATTAAAGTAAAATGTATTCAGATTGTATGGGCAATTCAAAAATGTTCCAAAATATAGGGTGTTCCATTTAAAATAACAAAATTACCATTAACTTCCGGTATGAGCGGAAGTATAAACAAGCTGTAAATAATTTAAAAATAGAGTTTTCAATCGGTCTTATAAATAACCAAAATTTCAAATCTCAATATTAATTACATCTCTTAAACTTTTAATGAGCCAGGTATGTGAATCACCCTGTATAAATAGTTGTTTTTGGGCATACGGTAAAAAAATTACGACATTCAAGTATTGATAATTATTTTAGATTTTTTTAAATTCTTAGAATTTTATTAATCTTTTGATGAAAAAATTTCGATTTGTTATACAAATTTTTCAAATTTCCATTCTATGATTTGTTTTTAATTTTTAATTTGCAACTTTTTGTGTTGAATGCTAAAATTTTCGATTTTCCAAATTTCCTATTTCATCAAAATTTTCTAGTTTTCTACTTTCTTGTTTTTTTGGAATCTTTGCTTATTCTTTTGAATTTCAGTTCTTTCATTTTAGAAATGGAAAGTAATTGTTTTTTCATTAAAATTTTAATCTTTCGATTTTTCAGTGCCTGTTAGCTCTCAAATGTATAATTATAAAACCAATTATGAATTCCTGTTGAGAATGAAGCAATCATTGCCCGTACATTATGCAAATAAATTCAACATCTCTTAAATTGAATTTGTGTTAAAGTAAAAACCGCCTCTCTTTCAACAAATCCGATGGAATTTGAAAGGTGTCAAGTTTTTAAAAGCTACTATGATTTCCGAATTAATTAATTTTTTTTCTATAATCAAGTACAAATCACAACAAAATGAGAGTTGTTTCAGAAAATTCCATCAACATTTGATAGAATCTTAAACATAAAATCCGCTTGATAGGAATAGTGTTAAGTATAAAACCGATGAATATTTCATAGGTAGAGTCCACACCTATTGTAGAAATGACAGTGAAAAGGGTCCATGTCGAATTGGATTCAGTCCATACCGTAAGATGTCACTCATATCATACTCACTGTGTTTAAGGTCAAATTTACTGTCTGTGGATTATAATAAATGAAAATGACGACCGCATTCCACACAATCTGATTGATGATGATTAAACGTTTAGAGAAATAAAGAATGAAAAATTTGAATCGAAATAAAACAACCACCCTTTATACACACCCTCGGACTAATTTATTGTCATTAGCATTAAATAAATCGCTTATTTACACAACGAAACATAACAAAGTGACATTAACTCCACTTGCACAATAGGGATGAGACCTTAGTTGAATATGAATCAAGAGGGAGGATGGTTTTACCATGGGGTGAAGCAGACACAGATTAGCGGGATCGGGTGCTACGGATGTTACTTATTAAATGCTGATCTCCAGGACTAATCGCTAATTCGAGGGGCGGACATTATTCATCCAATCGAAAAAATAAACTACTATTTATAAATCTTAATAATTTCACTTTCATTTTGGACAATTTTTTCAGTTTCAAAAAAACAATTGTCTTTTGTTTTTGAGTCACAGTTGTTTTGGGATTTCACTAAGAATAACCTATTAAAAGTTTATAAAATTTTGCATATAGGAAGTCGCTAGTAACTTTGTTCATTTAAATTGAACACTCGGTATATTATTGCATATTTGGATTCCTTGATTAATTTCAGTTTCGGTTTAATAACTATTTAGGCCATTCGCAATTTTATTTTAGAAAAATTAACTTTTGTAGACTAAGAAAATTGTAAATTGTTTGAAAACTAAGTAAGCTGGGAGTTGACTGTTTTCAGTATTTTATAGATAGAATGACTCAAAGCATATTCATTTGTTTTTTATACCTATAACAACAACAATTTTACTCTTAATAATATTCAATCAGAGGTAACTTGATTTTTTTAAAAAACTTCAGGTAACTATGATTGAGTTTTTTTCTATCTGTAGTTACTTATGTGATTATTCTACTAAAAATATGTATTCTGCAAATGATTATCAAACATCCTGTATGTTCATATTTGCGCTAAGACTTCTTTGCTGCATTAATTAATTAATTAATTAATTTTTATTAAATAATTTTATAGTTTCTATTTTTATTCAGTCACTCTGTATATTTTTTTTAAATTAAGCACCATACCACTTTATAAAAGAGACAAACCGTAAAAGCGCCACCTATGGTAACGTGATTTATAATTGTCAAACGTATTTATTTATCGTGGTCAAAGTTGGCTGACGAAAAACTGTCAATTTTGCAAGTAATATAAATATAATAAATTCTCACGTTGAACAAAATGATATTTTTTTATATTAAATTTCTAAAGATACATTTTTTCTATTAAAGGTATAGTTGGTTATGACTTAAAAAATGTTTTTTTTTGTTTACGAAAATATAGTTTAGATTTGTAACAAAATCATAGTCGTCTTTGGAAGAAAAAAACATTAAGACACTCTGTATATCTAACAAATGTAAAACTGCGTTATTGAATAGAGAATATATATAATATAATTAATTATATAAATAATGATCGAGTAGTCTGTGTTTGAATAACAAATATTCAGTGCCTACTAAATTTTTCTAGTAAAATTGTTCCTATGGTAATGTGATTTATAAACAATTCAATACAAACTTATAATATAACGATATAGCAATTCTACAATCGCATTCAGAATTTGATTTGATATAAAATTTTGGACAGCTGTCAACAAAAAATTTGCAAATAATCAAAATCAAGTTATCCATGTTTGAAAATTTTCACCTTTGAAAATCAAGATTTTGACAGATACTGAAAACAGTTGAATGTACAATTAATAGTGTCACTTTTAATCTACTGAATACTGAAAACTGTGTTTTTAAATGGAGAAAATTTCTAATATAATTAATTCTATAAATAATGATCGAGTAGTCTGTGTATGAATGACAAATATTCAATGCTTAGTAAATTTTTCTGGTAAAATAGTTCCTAGTACAGTAAAGCCAGCTTATAATAAGCATCATCATCTCAGTAAAGAACTTCTGACCACCCACAATTTCTTGTTTGAATGAAGAACATTCCACTGGCTTAGCATATCGCCCCATGGTGTTGATGGCACTGATAAACAAGGTATTATTCGAACGCGTCAGGTATCCGATGACATAAAAAAGACTTGTTTATATTGCCATACACACTAACTGCATGATTAATGACTCGGACACAATACTCGACGAGACCATGAAAAAGGTGAGTCTAAACCATCAGCCTGCACAAATAAAGAAGAATTTGTTGTTGTTGGAGTTAATTCTTCTATTCGAAATTCTTCTTATGCAAATGCGAAGTAGTTAGAAGTTTGAAACGATCTCGTTGGAAAGCTCATCATAAGCCAACGATAATTTGAGTATCTCAAGAGGATGGGTGAAAAGGGGACGCTTTTCTTCTTTTCACACCATTTCTCTTGTGTTCGTGCTACCGCCATGTTTTATCCCCCAGCTGGTCGCTCTAATGCTGCAGACTAATTATCATTAAACCATCTAAATGCTAATTAATGCGGCTATTTTCGCGTACGATTGTGCCTTGCGGTCTGAATGCTAATTATTGACATTTGAAAACTTGAAAAACTGCTGAATATGATATATTTGAGAAAAGATAAGAAATGCTTGTGCTTGACCGTAAAACGTGCTCATCTTACCAACAAGCTTGCGCCATCTGGTCTTCGGCCTTTCTAATATCTCTTTATTTATCTATCAGAGCAAAACACATCCCTCTTGAATCGGGAAGTAATGCAAAACGAAGGGTCTTATCTAAATGACTTGACCACGTTCTTATGCGACTTCTGATTCAAATTCGGGACTTTATGGTATTGTTATTGCAGAGGACACATCTTGTGTTCACTTCTATCTGCATAAAGACTAGAGCTATAAAACATATTTGTGGTTCGACTCGGCCGCAAAAGCTGCCTTCTGGGACAAATCGATCACAAAAAAATACACAACTATATTGAAATATACAAAGTGTACAATTATAATTACTATGAGTAGTATCGTCCTCTAAATCGTCGCAACAAGTGCTGCACTCTATTGGTGAGTTTTAGTATGCAGGTCTTGTGAACGGCGCCGTCTGCGACTCATCGCAACATTCAACGACCAAGACTCATTTGGATATATAAATTCTACAGGATGTCACACTTTTGCCAAAAATATTAAACTCATATTGTATAACGAGCAGAGTGTCACAATTTGACAGATTTTTGAAAAATCGGAGTCGGAGGAATCCAAAGAATCCAGAAGACTGAAAACACTGATTTAAACAAAAAATAAACTTTGATTTGATAATTTTAAAAAACTTTAATTGATCCCAAGAATGTAGAAAAATAAAATAATGCAGAAAACAATCTAGAATTGTAAGAATGTGAAAAAATTCTAAAGAATCTCAAGCATCTAAAAAGTTGGAAAATTTAGAATCTAAAGAATCTAGAAAGTTTACAATATTATCATACATATCTACCTATAATTGGCCTAAAAATTAAGAAAATTTTATCAGAGAAGTTGGAAAAATTATGTATTTTGAGAAAATTCAGAGATTCTAGAAATTTTAAACAACTCAGAAATTCTCAGAAGGATCCAAGAAAATTCAAGAAATTTTGAAGCATTGAAATTGATAAATACAAAGAATCTAAAGATTGAAAAAGTCAAAAATTGGAAAATATTTTGAAAAAAATTATAAAAGTTGAAAGAATAAAAAATATCCAGAAGACAGAAGACACTGAAAAAGTCTTAAAAATTTGAGGAAATCTAAAAAATTCAAAAAGTTTAAACAAGGTAGAACTTGGAGTTAATATTTCCAAACAAATCTAGAGGATCAAAAAAATTCAACAAACTTATAAACATTTAAAAACAATTTCAATAATCCAAAGAATGTACAAATTTTGAAAATATAGAAAATCTAAGGAATCTCAAGAATAATCTAAGAACAATCTAGAAATATAGAAAGAATCTGAAGCATCCAAAAAATTAGAAAATGCAGGAAGCCTAAGAATTATCAATTTCATAAAGTATTTTGATAATTCAGAAAGTCAAAGAAATCTAAAACAATTGTAAAGTGTTAAAAGTTCAGAGAATCGGAAGAATCTAGAAAATTTAGAGGTCAAGTTAAAAAAATCTTGAAGGAATTTGAAGAACTCAGAAGTACAGAAATTCTAAGATATTAACATAAATATCTATTTATAATTGGCCTAAAAATCAAGGAAATTATGTCAGAAAGGTTGGAAAAATTTTGTATTTTGAGAAAATTCAGAGATTCTAGAAAATTTAAACAACTCAGAAAATTTGAAGAATCTTGAACAATTTGGAAATTTTAAAAACTTAATAAATCTAAAAATTAGAGAATTGTGGAAAAAATTTGAGAGAAATTATAGAGATCAAAAGCACCTGAAAAATCTAAAAGACTGAAGACATCAAAGAATCTAAAAAAGTTGAGAAAATTTAGAAAATCCAAGAGATAAACAACAAACAATCAAAAAATTTGCATTTATTAATTCCAAAAAACTTAAAGTGGTCTGAAAAAAATTCAACAAATTTATAGACAAGTAACAATTGATAATTCAAAGAAATTAAGAATTTGAAGAATTTAGAGATTTCAAAAAATCCTAAAAATCTAGAATATAATAATAAACTCAAAAGATTCTTAAGCATCTGAAAAATTAGAAAATGTAGGAAATCTAAGAATTATCAATTTCATAAAATATTTTGATAATTTTGATAAATAAAATAAAAGTGTTAAAAGTTCAAAGAATCTAAAGAATTCAGAAAGTCAAGAGGAAAAAGAAATGAATCTAAAAAAGGCATTTTGAAGAATCTTGAAAGAATCCAAAAAATTCAAAGAGTTCAGAAATTCTAAGAAATATCTCTCTATTATTAGTCTAAAAATCAAGAAAATATATCAGAAAAGTTTGAAAAAATTAGAAAAATTGAAAAAATGCATTTTGAGCAACTCAGAAATTCTCAGAAAGATCCAAAAAAATTCAACAAATTTTGAAGCATTGAAATTGATAAATACAAAAAATCTAAAAATGGAAAAAGTCAAAAATTGAAAAAAATTATAAAAGTTGAAAGAATAAAAAAATATTCAGAAGACAGGAGACACTGAAAAAGTCTTAAAAATTGGAGAAAATCCAAAAAGATTCAAAGAACTTACACAAGGTAAAACTTAGAGTTAATATTTCCAAACAAATCTAGAGAATCAAAAAAATCCAACAAAATTATAAACATTTAAAAACAATTTCAATAATCCAAAGAATGTACAAATTTTGAAAATATAGAAAATCTAAGGAATCTCAAGAATAATCTAAGAACAATCTAGAAATATAGAAAGAATCTGAAGCATCCAAAAAATTAGAAAATGCAGGAAGCCTAAGAATTATCAATTTCATAAAGTATTTTGATAATTCAGAAAGTCAAAGAAATCTAAAACAATTGTAAAGTGTTAAAAGTTCAGAGAATCTGAAGAATCTAGAAAATTTAGAGGTCAAGTTAAAAAAATCTTGAAGGAATTTGAAGAACTCAGAAGTACAGAAATTCTAAGATATTAACATAAATATCTATTTATAATTGGCCTAAAAATCAAGGAAATTATGTCAGAAAGGTTGGAAAAATTTTGTATTTTGAGAAAATTCAGAGATTCTAGAAAATTTAAACAACTCAGAAAATTTGAAGAATCTTGAACAATTTGGAAATTTTAAAAACTTAATAAATCTAAAAATTAGAGAATTGTGGAAAAAATTTGAGAGAAATTATAGAGATCAAAAGCACCTGAAAAATCTAAAAGACTGAAGACATCAAAGAATCTAAAAAAGTTGAGAAAATTTAGAAAATCCAAGAGATAAACAACAAACAATCAAAAAATTTGCATTTATTAATTCCAAAAAACTTAAAGTGGTCTGAAAAAAATTCAACAAATTTATAGACAAGTAACAATTGATAATTCAAAGAAATTAAGAATTTGAAGAATTTAGAGATTTCAAAAAATCCTAAAAATCTAGAATATAATAATAAACTCAAAAGATTCTTAAGCATCTGAAAAATTAGAAAATGTAGGAAATCTAAGAATTATCAATTTCATAAAATATTTTGATAATTTTGATAAATAAAATAAAAGTGTTAAAAGTTCAAAGAATCTAAAGAATTCAGAAAGTCAAGAGGAAAAAGAAATGAATCTAAAAAAGGCATTTTGAAGAATCTTGAAAGAATCCAAAAAATTCAAAGAGTTCAGAAATTCTAAGAAATATCTCTCTATTATTAGTCTAAAAATCAAGAAAATATATCAGAAAAGTTTGAAAAAATTAGAAAAATTGAAAAAATGCATTTTGAGCAACTCAGAAATTCTCAGAAAGATCCAAAAAAATTCAACAAATTTTGAAGCATTGAAATTGATAAATACAAAGAATCTAAAGATTGAAAAAGTCAAAAATTGGAAAATATTTTGAAAAAAATTATAAAAGTTGAAAGAATAAAAAATATCCAGAAGACAGAAGACACTGAAAAAGTCTTAAAAATTTGAGGAAATCTAAAAAATTCAAAAAGTTTAAACAAGGTAGAACTTGGAGTTAATATTTCCAAACAAATCTAGAGAATCAAAAAAATCCAACAAAATGATAAGGTTATAGTAACAATTTCAATAATCTAAGGAATCCCAAGAATAATCTAAGAACAATCTAAAAATATAGAAAGAATCTGAAGCATCCAAAAAATTTGAAAATGCAGGAAGCCTAAGAATGATCAATTTCATAAAGTATTTTGATAATTCAGAAAATTAAACGAATCTAACAAAATTGTAAAATGTAAAAAGTTCAGGGAATCGGAAGAATCTAGAAAATTTAGAGGTCAAATTGAAAGAATCTTGAAGGAATCTGAAGAGCCCATAAGTTTAGAAATTCTACGATATTAACATACATACTTACCTATAATTGGTCTAAAAATTAAGAAAATTCAGAAAATTTTAAAAACTTAATAAATCTAAAGATGGAACAATTCAAAAATTAGAGAATTGTGAAAAAAATCTGAGAGAAATTATAGAGATCGAAAGAATCTGAAAAAACTAAAAGACTGGAGACATCAAAAAATCGAAAAAAGTTGAGAAAATTCAAAAAATCTAAGAGTTTAAACATGCTAGAAAATGGGAAAAAATGAAAAAATTGCATTTATTAATTCCAAAAAATTCAAAGTGGTCTGAAAAAAATCCAACAAATTTATAGACAAGTAACAATTTTGATAATTCAAAGAATCTAAGAAGTTGAAGAATTTAGAGATTTCAAAAAATCCTGAAAATCTAGAAAATTTGAAAAATTAAATAATGCAGCAAATTTAGAAAAATAAAAAGTTGAATAAATTCAAAAGATTCTAGAGCATCTTAAAAATTAGAAAATGTAGGAAATCTAAGAATTATCAATTTCATAAAATATTTTGATAATTTTGATAAATCAAAAGAATCTAAAAAAATGTAAAGTGTTAAAAGTTCAGTGAATCTAAAGAATATAGAAAGTCTAGAGGGAATGAATTTAAAAAAGGAATTTGGAAGAATCTCTCTACAATTAGTCTAAAAATCAATAAAATATATCAGAAAAGTTTGAAAAAATTAGAAAAATTGAAAAAATGCATTTTGAGAAATTTTTTTTCTGGTTTCTAGAAAATGCAAACAAATCAGAAATTCTCAGAATAAACCAAGAAAATTCAAGAAATTTTGAAGCATTGAAATAGATAAATACAAAGAATTTAAAAATAGAAAAAGACAAAAATTAAAAGAAATTTTGAAAAAATTATAAAAGTTGAAAGGATAAAAAATATGCAGAAGACAGAAGACACTAAAAGTCTTGAAAATTTAAAGAAATCTAAAAAATTTAAAGGATTTTAACAAGATAGTACTTGGAGTTAATATTTCCAAAAAAATCCAACAAAATTATAAACTTATAGTAACAATTTCAATAATCCAAAGAATCTACAATTTTGCAAAATCTAGAAAATCTAAGGAATCCCAAGAATAATCTAAGAAATTTGAGAAAATTAAATAATGAAGAAAATCTGAACAATCTAGAAATCTAGAAAGTATATAAAAGCATCAAAAAAATTGTATAATGCAGGAATTCTAAAAATGATCAATTTCATAAAGTATTTTGTTAATTCAGAAAAAAAGTTGAAAAAGTTGAAAAAGTTGAAAAAATTTTGTATTTTTAGAAAATTCAGAGATTCTAAAAAATTTAAATAATCCAGAAAATCTAAAGAAATTTAAAAAATAAAAAAATATCTGAGGAGTTCTAAAAAACTTGGAAAATATTTATAAAAATGTAGAAAATCTAAAAACATAGAGAGAATCCACAAAAAATAATCAATCTAGTTATATAAACATAAACACAGCCAAGTGTCTTTAAAATGAAGAGTGCTACGATTTTTTGTCACTTGTATATAGTCCCCTATGACAAAATGACAATTGAATTTTTTATAAATGTGAAATATACAATTTTTCTAGTCATTTGTTCAAGAAACAAACTATATTTTCATATTTTTTTGGACTCATGAGTCAACACTTTGATCTATTCAAATTTAGGCTTAAACACTGCCTACTTGACCTATTTAAATTTAATTTTCTCGTTAAAAATAGCATAAAATTAATCAAGCAGTCATTTTGAAGTGCATGTATGATAAATTTCCGTCCCTTCTTCGCACTTTACGTATATGTGTATCATATAATAAGTATAAATCCGCCATTAACCGCATTCGTTTTGAAAGCCATTCATTAAAATCCATTTAATCATCATAAAGCAGTATCCAGCAAACAATAAATCGGGGTTATGAAAAGGCACGAGGACCGTGTGAAATAAGTTTAGATTCGGTCCAGGTGGGTCATGACTTTGCAGTCGTCCAAAAAATTATCCGCTAGATTTCTATAAAAGTCAAAGTGTGAAAACCTACCTGGACAAGTTTTCAAACAATGACAACGTTTACATTACGTGCTTTTTTTTTTTTCTTCTTTTCTAGAAGAAACTATAAATTTTTCTATGGTGACATCTATTAGAAGTCAGCAAAACTTTTTTTTATTTGCACTATACAACAAATATTATATTGTATCAACCGCAGAATGAATGTGGAGTTAATTGACCGTTAAGAATATGAAGAAAAGGGACACTTTTAACAAGTCAAACCCCTCTTTTGGGTTGTATTGGATGGAATGGACCTCCTGGAGATTGCTACACTCTCTGAAAGATGATACGTGGGGCTGGATAACGGATCAAACAGAGCTCACTATTTCATTCAATTTTCTTGACGTTTTATTTTACACAAAATATGAATGTTTAATTAATTTATGGAAAAGTGTAAACAGCGTGAAAACGGATTTTGATTAATTATTTAATTTATTCAAATAATGATCGAGTAGGCTGGGAGTAGACGAAAAATTGACAAATTTGACATATTCCAAGTTTATACAGAGTAATTTATTAAAAGTTTGTCAGGAAATTTTGAAAAGTCAAAAAATCTTAAAGAATTACAAAATATCTCAGAATCTCAACAAAGAATCTCAAAAAATTAAAAAATCTCAAAAATCAATGAAAGAATAGAAAAAAAAATCTCAGAATATTCTATATTTGTATTGTTGCTTAGTAACGTCTTTAGAATTTTTATATTTTACTGAAGAACAAAAGAATATGTCGGCAATTCTCAAAATGTAAAAACAACTTTACTAAAATTAATTTTTTTGCATTTTAGTTTTCTATTCTATTAGTAGAAAAATTCAGAACTCACTAGATGCTTCAACTATAAAACATCTGAAATTAAAGTTTTTAAAATATCGAACATTTTATTTCATTATTTTTCTCAAAATCTTACAATTTCAGCTTGAAAATGTCAAAAAAGAAGTAATTTTCAGTCGTTTTCTTAATAAGTTAGCTGTCATTACTAAATGTCACTTTTTATTTTATTTTGTTTAAAATATCAAGTGACTGTTGATATCGAACGTCAAAAAATTCATTTAATTTTTGAAACAAATGTTTATTATAATCACGGCCATCTAGGAAATGAATTAAAAAAAAAGTTCAATCAAGAGTCACAGCTTGCTTTATTTAAAAGACACTATAAACTGTTGATAGATCTTTAAACGTTAAAATATTCATCTTATTAGTTTAAAATTGACATATGAATAAATTTTGAAACAAATGATTACTACAATCATGGCTATCTAGAAAATAAAATGCTCAATCCTTAAAAGTCGCAACTTATTTTATTTAAATAAATCATGAATTGACTCAACTGTCAATAAGTAAGCTGTCAAAACTAAATTAAGAAAACTTCAAGCGACTTGTGACGTCAAAATACTCAGTTAAACGTCAGATTTGACATATAATTTGTGTTTTAAGTAATTGTTGTCACAGCTATCTAGAATTTAAAATAAAAAAATGAGAAATGTGCTCAAATGTCAAGAGTCATAGCTTGCTTTATTTAAAAGACATTATATAAATATCTCAAATTGACTAGTTAGCTGTTATTATTAAATGTCATTCAATTGTTTTTAATTTTACTAAAAACATATCACGTGACTGTTACATCAAACGACAAAATATTCAGTTAATTAGTTTGAAATTGACATTTGAATAAATTTTGAAACAAATGTTTATTATAATCACGGCCATCTAGGAAATAAAACGAACAATCCTTAAAAGTCACAGCTTACTTTATTTAAATAAAATCATAATTTTGATTGTCAATAAGTAAACTGTCAAAATTAAATTAAGCAAATTTCAAGTGACTTGTGACGTCAAAATACTCAGTTAAACGTCAGATTTGACATATAATTTGTGTTTTAAGTAATTGTTATCACAGCTGTCTAGAATTTGAAATAAAAAAATAAGAAATGTGCTGAAATGTCAAAAGTCATAGCTTGCTTTATTTAAAAGACATTATAAATATCACAAACTGACTAGTTAGCTGTCATTACTAAATGTCACTTTTTATTTTATTTTTTTTTTTTAAATATCAAGTGACTGTTGATATCGAACGTCAAAAAATTCATTTAATTTTTGAAACAAATGTTTATTATAATCACGGCCATCTAGGAAATGAATTAAAAAAAAAGTTCAATCAAGAGTCACAGCTTGCTTTATTTAAAAGACACTATAAACTGTTGATAGATCTTTAAACGTCAAAATATTTATCTTATTAGTTTAAAATTGACATATGAATAAATTTTGAAACAAATGATTACTACAATCACGGCTATCTAGAAAATAAAATGCTCAATCCTTAAAAGTCGCAACTTATTTTATTTAAATAAATCATGAATTGACTCAATTGTCAATAAGTAAGCTGTCAAAACTAAATTAAGAAAACTTCAAGTGACTTGTGACGTCAAAATACTCAGTTAAACGTCAGATTTGACATATAATTTGTGTTTTAAGTAATTGTTGTCACAGCTATCAAGAATTTAAAATGAAAAAATGAGAAATGTGCTCAAATGTCAAGAGTCATAGCTTGCTTTATTTAAAAGACATTATATAAATATCTCAAATTGACTAGTTAGCTGTTATTATTAAATGTCATTCAATTGTTTTTAATTTTACTAAAAACATATCACGTGACTGTTACATCAAACGACAAAATATTCAGTTAATTAGTTTGAAATTGACATTTGAATAAATTTTGAAACAAATGTTTATTATAATCACGGCCATCTAGGAAATAAAACGAACAATCCTTAAAAGTCACAGCTTACTTTATTTAAATAAAATCATAATTTTGATTGTCAATAAGTAAACTGTCAAAATTAAATTAAGCAAATTTCAAGTGACTTGTGACGTCAAAATACTCAGTTAAACGTCAGATTTGACATATAATTTGTGTTTTAAGTAATTGTTATCACAGCTGTCTAGAATTTGAAATAAAAAAATAAGAAATGTGCTGAAATGTCAAAAGTCATAGCTTGCTTTATTTAAAAGACATTATAAATATCACAAACTGACTAGTTAGCTGTCATTACTAAATGTCACTTTTTATTTTATTTTTTTTTTAAATATCAAGTGACTGTTGATATCGAACGTCAAAAAATTCATTTAATTTTTGAAACAAATGTTTATTATAATCACGGCCATCTAGGAAATGAATTAAAAAAAAAGTTCAATCAAGAGTCACAGCTTGCTTTATTTAAAAGACACTATAAACTGTTGATAGATCTTTAAACGTCAAAATATTCATCTTATTAGTTTGAAATTGACATATGAATAAATTTTGAAACAAATGATTACTACAATTACGGCTATCTAGAAAATAAAATGCTCATTCCTTAAAAGTCGCAACTTATTTTATTTAAATAAATCATGAATTGACTCAATTGTCAATAAGTAAGCTGTCAAAACTAAATTAAGAAAACTTCAAGTGACTTGTGACGTCAAAATATTCAGTTAAACGTCAGATTTGACATATAATTTGTGTTTTAAGTAATTGTTGTCACAGCTATCAAGAATTTAAAATGAAAAAATGAGAAATGTGCTCAAATGTCAAGAGTCATAGCTTGCTTTATTTAAAAGACATTATATAAATATCTCAAATTGACTAGTTAGCTGTTATTATTAAATGTCATTCAATTGTTTTTACTTTTACTAAAAACATATCACGTGACTGTTACATCAAACGACAAAATATTCAGTTAATTAGTTTAAAATTGGCATTTGAATAAATTTTGAAACAAATGTTTATTATAATCACGGCCATCTAGGAAATAAAACGAACAATCCTTAAAAATCACAGCTTACTTTATTTAAATAAAATCATAATTTTGATTGTCAATAAGTAAACTGTCAAAATTAAATTAAGAAAATTTCAAGTGACTTGTGACGTCAAAATACCCAGTTAAACGTCAGATTTGACATAATTTATGTTTTAAATGATTGTCACAGCTAAAATAAAAAAATGAGAAAAAGTGCTCAAATGTCAAGAGTCATAGCTTGCTTTATTTAAAAGACATTATAAATATCACAAACTGACTAGTTAGCTGTCATTACTAAATGTCATTAATTTTTTTATTTTTAATATCAAGTGACTGTTGATAGATCTTTACACGTGAAAATATTTATCTTATTAGTTTGAAATTGACATTGAAATATTTTTATAATCACAGCTACCTAGAAAATAAAATGCTCAATCCTCAAAAGTCACAGCTTACTTTATTTATAAATAAAATTAAAAAAATATTTAATGGTTAATAAATAAGTTGTCATTTGATCTTAAAATTAAATAAAAAAAAAATCTTAGTGATTTATAACTGTCAAAATATTCAATTTGACATGTAATTTTTGTTTTAACTAATTGTTGTCACAGCTGTCTAGAAAAAAAAAAATAAAAAAAAATACTCAAATAATTATTAATTTTGCCACAAATTAAGAAAAATGTAAAAACGTTCAATTAAACGTCAACTTGTCATAGCCGCCTGAAACTATAAATTTAGTTAAAAGCTGTTGAAATTTTGGCATAGATCCGTCGGTGGTGAGTCAGTGACCTTTTCTCATTGATAATAGTTGGAATCGTCTTGAGTTGACCAGTGGGTGGCCTCGATGGGATCGAGGGAGTGATATCAAGTGGCCTGTCTACAGAGTGTGTCGCCACCGCTACCACAGCTTCTGATTGATAGCTTAAGTCAGGCGAAACTGATAGTAGACCACACACACATTAACCATCCACGCCTTTTTAAGCTCCGCCTTTCAACTACTCCGCCTTCTAGGCTACAGCGCCACACTCTTTCAATACAACCAGCAGTCAGTACCAACACTCTGCCACTCAGTCGTATAGTGAGTAGCAGTTGCATTGGACATGTGTTGTTGTTAACTGAAGACGGTCAGATTTAGTGTATTGTTCTTCGAGTGTGATTAAGTGGTTTGCTTGTTGGTGATGCTACTCGGTGCGATGCCCGAGGAAAGTGCTGCTGATGGGCTGATGGTTGTGCCCACGGCAAAGACGCGCGCCACTGACTTTTCCATCGCCGCCATCATGGCCAAAGGGGCCGTCGCGCCGCCGGACGCCAGAGATGCACATGCCGACGGTCAGTCATTTCATCTTTTATTTAAAATTTTATTTATTTATTTATTTATTTTAATAATCCGTCGGTTAGTTTATAATTTGGAGGCCTGATTGCAGGCGCCAGTTCTCCTGATCTAGAAGATCCTCTTGAAGACGACGACATCGAAGTCGACGTCGAGGAATGTTCCGACAGTGAATCGACAAAAACTTCAACTAAACCCAAACATTTTCGACAATCGCCTGTCGTTTCTGACTGTGGTTCTGATCCAAATGATTTAGATCGTGAATCACCAGATCTCGTTCCAGAAAAAGCAAATTCCAAAACTAAAATCTCATGCAATTGTGATGAATTGCTCAATGTTGAATGTCATTTAGAAACCAAAGATCTTTGGGATAAGTTTCATGATTTAGGAACTGAAATGATTATTACTAAAACTGGAAGGTGAGTGCAGAAAATTTGTTTTGATTGTGTTAGATATTAGCCCCTATTAAATCACGCCTCATCTAACAAACACATTTAGGGTCGCTTCCTATTTATTGACTTGTATCACATGACACTATCAGTTCAGGCCATCGGATCGATGCAATTACGCTCTTGATTAATTCAGATAGATATTAATAGCTTTGGAATTTTGCCTTTTTTCTATTTGTTTACTTTGAATACTATTTTGCGCTTCAGCGATCGACAACTTGAGAACTGCTGACATATTCTTTTGTTTTTCAGTATTGTCTCGCAACTATACATTTTCATCGAAAAACTTACTAGATCTACTTAGAAAAGACAGTTTCCATTGTTACTAGTTGTTTAATAATTCTGTTACCTTAGTAACGCATATAAATTTTTGATTATTTTTGATACAGAATAATATATTTCATTTGAAACTTATTTGAAAATTATTTAAATAGGTCAAGTGGTCTTAAATACTGCCTACTTGACCTGATAAGTCATAGAATTGTGAAAATAATGCGGCAAATAGAGAATAATAATATCACAAAAATGAATAAAAACAATTATCAAGTGGCATATCAAAATTTAAATACTTAATTTTTTGTTTAATAATATACAACGCGTAAGTCCAAACCAATTATATAAAAATATGAAAATATCGTTTGTTTTTTAGCCTTATCTGTTGTTTCAATATAAAAATTGCATATTTCACAATTATAAAAAATTCAAATGTCAATTTGTCATAGGTAACTATATACAAAATTTGTAGCACTCTTATTTTACTTATTTTTACTGTTTATACTGCAAAAATTCATATAGTTTTTTAAAAAATTATCATATTTTGAATACTGCTTTACGCTTCAGCGATCGCCACCTTGTTTTCAGTTTTGAGAACTGCTGACATATTCTTTTGTTTTTTGGATGATATAGACATGCAACTATAGCAGCTATACATTTAGATCTACTCAGAAAAGATCGTTTCCATAGTTACAAGTTGTTTAATAATTGTATTACCTTAGTAACGCATACAAATTAGTTATCATAGGTTTTAATTGGATATTTTTGATGCAGGACAATAAACAGGGTGGTCTTTTGAAACTTATTTGTTATTAATCGAAATTAAAATTAAATAAAATTATATAAAAAAACTACATTTAAATCGGACAAGTAAGCTTAGATTTTGCCTACTTGACCTGATAAGTCGTAGAATTGTCAAAATAATGCGCCAGAGATAGAATAATGATATCATTTAAAGTCACAAAAATGAATCAAAAGAATTAACAAGTAGTCATGTCAAAAGTTACATACTTGATTCTTTGTTTAATAATATACAAGGTGTTGACTCATAAGTCCAAAACAATTTATTGAAATATGAAAATATTGTTTGTTTCTTGGCCACTCTATTCAAATAATTTTTGAAAAATATATTTGTTTCTTAGCCTTCTGTTTTTTTAATATAGAAATCGCATATTTCAATTTTATAAATTATATAAATGTCAATATGTCATAGGTTACTATACACAAAGCTAGCCATGACAACACACAGTTGACTATGGATTTATTCCGACTTATTTTACAAAAGCTGTCTATGTTTATATTACTGCTTTACGCCTCAGCGATCGCCACCTTGTTTTTATTTTCAGTTTTGAGAACTGCTGACATATTCATTTGTTTTTCGGATGATATAGACATGCAACTATAGCATCTATACATTTAGATCTACTCAGAAAAGATCGTTTCCATAGTTACAAGTTGTTTAATAAATGTATTACCTTAGTAACGCATATAAATTAGTTATCAAAGGTGTTGTATTTATGACAACTGAATGCAGTATAATATACAAGGTGGCCAAAGATGCGATTTTTGTTTTTACTATACAAATTCTATTTCTGACTATAGAATAGTCACAGCACTCTTGGTTTTAGAATAAATACAGCAAGCTTATTTATTTTTGAAAAAACAGAGTGTTATGAGTTGAAAAAACGATTTTTCCATTTTTTCTTAACTTATAAAGTAGGCTATGTATAACAGAAAAATGACAGATAATTAATTCTTTTTCACTATATTATCTGAAACCATCCAATAAAAAAATTGAACAGCGAAAATAGATTGTTTGAATAAAATCAAGTACACTGAGTTACTACTGTTTCCATAGTTTCCATAATGTAAACTTATGTATTTCCGTAAGTAAACTTGATTTTTCAGAATCAGATTTTGCTTCTAGATTTATTGAATTAGGAATGAAACTTTGACTGATGATTGATCTCATCTAGCATTCTCTTCAGTTGTGCAAATAATTTAGCAATTATTCGGTTGACCGCTTGCTTACAATGAACAAAAGAAGCTCAAAACGGATATACATCATTGTAAAAATTGCACGCGAACAACAAACATTACTTTTTTTTATCTGTGGATAAGTATTTTGAGTAAAAAAAACATAGGTAGCTGTTTAATGGTTATATACTGATAAAATACGTCGTATAATCGATATTTTACGGTAATGTTTGTTGCCTTAATTATAGGATAACATCTTTATTAGTTTTAAATTATCGTATGAACAAATATTTTGATAAGAAAACGACTCTAATTCATAATTTATATTTTCATTGGAAGAAATTTTCAAGTTTTAACTATTATTTATTAATTAATTATGAACAAATTGAAAAATAAACTTTCTTTGAAAATAGTTATTTATTAATTGACAAAGTAAGCGGATTATCAGCAGCACATTCAGATGTTTATTAGTGTTGGGATGTTTGGTTTATTTTAGTTAATGAAGGAATAAATATAAAAAAGTTTAACATTTTGTATTTTTTATGATATTATCTGAATTCTTCCATTTTTAATTCATTTTGTTCAACATTTATTAAAATACAATTTTACATACAATACATAATAAATTAAAGATATTTATCTTTGTATTCTTAGTTAACTACTGTCTTGAAAAACCGCTAAAAGTCATTAAGATAGAAAAAATACAGTCGAAAATATATTTTTGGTTGAAATCCTCGACATTTTGGGAACTGCTGACATTTTCTTTTGTTTTTTTTTGTTTGATTTGAAAATTATGGAGACATTACGTGGATATTATTTAAAAATAAAATACAGGATGTCTCAACAAAGCACGTTTTATGCTTAAAGATATACAGAGTGGTTTATGTTTAATAATTTCTCATAGTTTCGATTATCACACAAAAAAACAATAATACATTCCATTTTTTTTTTTTAGACAAATTTAGTTCTCAAGTTAGACAATACTAGCTGTCTTTTGTTTTCGTGTTACAACGCCTTTTTGATTTTTTGCGATTTATATAAAATGCTGTAATTTCATTATTTTCAAACGGTTTCAAAATGTAAAAACCGATTCTCACGTAGAACAAAATAGCGTAATTGATTTATAATTTAATATTATTTCGAAAAATTTGTTTTTTTTTTCAAAAACAAAACAAAACTGTTCTATGCTTTTTCGAGAATTTTCTTGTTTTCTTTCCTGAAAACTTTTTTGTTTTTCTTGTGGAAAATTCCGGCTCTGCATCGGTTATGGATGAAAACAGGAGATGGTAAAACGGTTGCTATTATTCTTTAAATTATTTTTCATCTCATCTTTTTTGTATTTTTACCATTCTCATGGCTGTTATCACGAGTGTATTCCCGCGGACCACAAAAAATTGAAAATTATTTGAAATATGAACAATAAACTATATATTTTTGTAAACAGAAAAAAATTACATTTTTAAAGTCACAGCCGTCTATACTTTCCAATTAAAAAAATACAACTTCAGTTTGATTTTCGATTATTAAGAAATAATAAAAAAGAAATAGTTAGACGATTTGATTCTATGCACAAATCTCTATTAACAACATTTTTTAGATTTGAAATAAATTCAAAAACAAAAAAGTTACAGCACTTAATAAAAATTGCAGAAAATCAAGAAAGCGCTTTAATTCGAAAACAAAAGACAATAGCGCAAAAGTTATTAAAGTATTGAGTTTGTTTAACAAAATATGTGAAACCTATAGAAACCATCGAAAATGAACCACCCTGTACAAAATTCTCAAACATCTGCATCATTTAAAAATATTTATAAATATACAGAGTTGTTCACTAACAAGGTACAAATTGAACATTTTTCACATTTTTATTCAAAAAAAAAAAGTTAATTTTGTGAATTATTAGTGAACAACTCTGTAAAAAAAACATTATTTTTAAGGGATAGCCAACTATGCTATTGCTGTTTAAAAAAATACAACTTCAGTTTGTTTTATGCAAAAATGTCTATTAACAACATTTTTTAGATTTGAAATAAATTCAAAAACAAAAAGTTACAGCACTTAATAAAAATTGCAGAAAATCAAGAAAGCGCTTTAATTCGAAAACAAAAGACAATAGCGCAAAAGTTATTAAAGTATTGAGTTTGTTTAACAAAATTGCTGCGAAAATATGTGAAACCTATAGAAACCATCGAAAATGAAACACCCTGTACAAAATTCTCAAACATCTGCATCATTTAAAAATATTTATAAATATACAGAGTTGTTCACTAACAAGGTACAAATTGAACATTTTTCACATTTTTATTCAAAAAAAAAAAAGTTAATTTTGTGAATTATTAGTGAACAACTCTGTAAAAAAAACATTATTTTTAAGGGCTAGCCAACTATGCTATTGCCGTTTAAAAAAATACAACTTCAGTTTGTTTTATGCAAAAATCTCTATTAACAACATTTTTTAGATTTGAAATAGATTCAAAAACAAAAAAGTTACAGCACTTAATAAAAATTGCAGAAAATCAAGAAAGCGCTGTAATGCGAAAAAGACTCATTGAAGTATTGAATTTATCTGAAAATATTTATCGTAAATGAACCACCTTGTACAAAGCTCCAAATCCATAAATATTTTGAAATATACAGGGTTGTTAACTAACAAGCTACAACATGAACTTACGTCTTTGTAAATGAAACACTTGACTTTTATTCAATTTTATTTAAAATAATCATGTTTATATAGTAGTTTATTAGTGACCAACCCTGTATAGTTAAAAAAATGCTTATAATACAGGAGATTGATATCTACAATTTTAAGCCATAAAATGAAGTTTGTTGGAACTCCCTGTAAAACACAAAACCAAAATTCCAGCAGTTCCAAAACGGTTTAACACTATTTTTGTGTATATTTTCAGTTGTGACCGATTTCAATATGTCGTTCTAGTCCCAAAAAAGCGTGAATAAAACCCGCAACCTACCTATTAGTAATTTTGTCGGCAGCAATTATTCTACCGGGTGTAAATATCCGAAAAGTTGGCGTTGTACAAATGTCGCATAGTTGATGATCAGATCGCGTGTGAAAGAACCCAACTGTCGGTCAATTGTAAACTATATCGTAGCATCCTGCTTTTCATCATTAAACCTCGTCACTATATTTTTTTTTTTTGTTTTTATATTATATTACTTTTTTTTTTAAGTTAACACTTTCCAGAAGAAGAAGTTTCGGTTATTAATGCGACGCGGCAGACGGAAAAAAATTAATGAATGTTGCTATGGTTTTTGGACACAGAAATTGACAGAACTAAGTGCTGAGCTAATTATGATTTTTTGATTTCGAAATAAGTAAAATTCGAAAAAGAAAACGACAGAAATGTTAACGAATTTATAATGAAATTCCAGCACACATCTAATGTTAAGTCAAACGTAAAACGTTCAAAGACTGCTCTTTCCTTTGTACAATGAGAACTTAATGGTAGAAAGATATATGACACATGTCAGATTAAAAGCTTGATAATGGTTGGAAAAGAAAACGAAGGAAAAAAAACAGGTGCATATCTTGTTATATGTTTTTGATTCAGATTTTTTTTTATTTTTCTGTTTACTAATAATTGCCTACTTTTTATAGTCCAATTATGGACAATGCTGCATTCTAATTAGAGCAAACATTTTTCTTTTAAATTGGACAGCTATTAACAATAAATAATAATTAAAATAATTTTTTGGGAATTGAATTAATTGTGCAAAATTTTTCAAAAACTTAATTTCCGGTTTAGTAATATGCAGATTTCGAGTTGTTTCATTTCCATATGGATTACCACCTGCTTTTAACACTTGTTAATTGAATAAAATCGAAGAAGCTGATTTACAATTTATGGCTTTAGTAATTTTTGTAAGCTTCCAAGTCGTGACAATGTTATGGGTGTCTTCGTTACAGCAATTGTTATACCATTTCACATCTGTCCTCCCAAACGATGTATTTGTTATACATTTCACATCTAATCAACAGCCTACACAAACTGGAAGCTGAATTGTGTATTGAATTTCACCAATTATAATTTTTTTTTTTTTTTGTATATAAATTACCTCTGGCGTCTTGTAAGCAGGGGAAGAGGAAAAAGCAATTTAGTGAGCTTTAGTCGAAGAGGGAAATCAATGAAGTCGGAAGAAGGGGACGCTACCGATCTGAATTAGATACTCTCTCTCTTCAGAGACACAAAATATCTGCGGGAATGTGTCGGGAAAATGGCTCCCTAATTCTCTCGACTTGAGCCGTCTAGTTAATTACGGCTCAGTTTCACTCTAAATCAAATCACGCTCCTCGGCTTTGCCGCCCTTTATATATTTGTATCTTTCTCGCTCTTATTACAACTTACCGCAAAAATTACAAAACGGAAATGTTGTTGCATTTCGATTCAATTAAACGAGACTTAAGGTGAGACGAGTTTTACAAGAGAACAGATTTCGACGAGGGAAAAAATGGTAAAGTTGTTTTAATATTTCGATTTTGTTGCATTAAAAATTTCGAAAATAAAAGATATTCACAAGATTAAAATTTGATTTGGCTTTTCTTTTCAAATTTTTGAGGTTTTGAATTTTTTAGATTTGGGCACATTTTCAAATTTTTATATTTCTTTGATTCTTCAACTTTTACAGATTATCTACAGAATTTCAACAATTCAGGAATTGAAAAAATTCAAAATTTGATTGTAATCATTTTGAAAAAATCTAGAAGATCTGGGAAAGTCCAACAATCCTAAGAGAATCTAAGGAATTTGAAAAATTCGAAAATGTCGAAAATCTAAGGATTTACTTTTATAATGAAATTTGATAATTCAGATTTGATAACAAGAAACTAAAAAAATTGGAAAGTGTGAAAAGGCAGCTGAACAATCCAGTGAAGGAAAAAATTATTCTAAAAGCAGGAACTGAAAAAAGAATCCAGAAATTTATTAGATAAATTGGAAAAATAGATTCAGATTCTAGAAAATTTAAATAATAGAGATCAAAATAAAGAGAAAATTTTAAGAAAAATTCTTTTGATTCTTTGAAAATTTTTTATTGATAATTAGAAATTTTTCTAGATTTTTTGAACTCAAAATTGTCGATGTTTATAATTTTTTTAATTTTTTAAATTCTTCAGATTCTTGAACTGATTTTAAGGATTTTTTAAATTTTTTGATAGTTTTAGGTTTTAGTTTTTTGTATTTACATTATTTGGGGTCTTCAGTTTTAGATTTTTTCTGATATTTCAGATGTTTCAAATTTTTATATTTAGTTTTAATTCAGAATTTTAACAAATCAATAAACAAATGACAGTTTTGATAGTTCAAAAAAGTAAGAATTTGGACGATTCAGAAAATTTAAAGAATCTTCAGAATCTCAGAAATTTGAAAAAATTGAATAATGCAGAAAATCTGAACAATTTTGAAATATAAGAAGCTGGAAAGATTAAAAAATCTAAAGCGTTTTAAAAATTTGGAATTGTAGGAAATTTAAGGATTATCATTTCCATACAGTTTGGAAAATTGTAAAGATTCCAGAGATTCTAGAGAAAAAAATTAACAAATTGAAGAAATCTGAAGAAACCGGAACACTATAAAAATTTACATAGATATACAATTAGTCCGACAATCAAGAAAAATATATCAGAAGAGTTACAAAAAATTGAAAAATGCTTTTTGAGAAAGATTAGAGATTCTGGAAATTTTAAACAACCCAAAAAATCTAAAGAGTATAAAGGATTAAAAAAATTTAAAAACTTTAAAAAAACTTGACAAATACAAAGAATCTAAGAAAAATCTTAAATTGATAATTAGAGGATTCTTAAACAAATTTGAAGAATCTAGAAAATCTATGTAAAAATTTGAAAAAATTTGAAAAGCTTTCAATATAATATTAAAATTCTCGAGTAGATTTTTCAGATTTGATAATTTTAAAAAATCTACCGAATTTATAAACAAATGACAATTTTGATGATTTAAAGAATCTGGAGAATCTAAGGAATTTGAAAAAATTAAAAAAAATTTTAAGCATCTAAAAAACTGGAAAACGTAGGAAATCTGAGGAATCCACAAAGTCTAGAAAAAAGTAGTGAATCTGAAGAGAAGAATTGAAAGAATCTTGGAATCGAATACAATTATCCCAAAAACCAAGAAAAAAAAATCAAGCATTTTTTGAAAAATTCAAAAACGCACTTTTAGAAAATTCAAACAACCCAGAAAATCTAAGGAATGTAAAGGATTGAAAAAAATTTAAAAACTTGAAAAAAATTTGACAAATACAAAGAATCTAAGAAAAATCTTAAATTGATAATTAGAGGATTCTTAAACAAATTTGAAGAATCTACAAAATCTATGTAAAAATTTACAAAAATTTGAAAAGCTTTAGAAAGCTTAGATTGTTTAAATTTCTGCAGATTTTTCAATATAATATTAAAATTCTCGAGTAGATTTTTCAGATTTGATAATTTTAAAAAATCTACCGAATTTATAAACAAATGACAATTTTAATGATTCAAAGAATCTGGAGAATCTAAGGAATTTGAAAAAATTAAAAAAAATTTTAAGCATCTAAAAAACTGGAAAATGTAGGAAATCTGAGAAATCCACAAAGTCTAGAAAAAAGTAGTGAATCTGAAAAGAAGAATTGAAAGAATCTTGGAATCGAATACAATTATCCCAAAAACCAAGAAAAAAAATATCAAGAGTTTTTTGAAAAATTCAAAAAATTCAAGAAAACAGATCTAAACAATCTAAGAGTAAAACTTGAGCAAATTTAAAGAATTTCATTGTCCGTCTTTTAACATTCTGTATAGTGTTTCGATGAGGACAGTGCCTCGTCATAAAGCGAGTACTTCGGCTTGTAATCGAACACTTTTACGGCAGTAAAACTCCGTCCCATAAACAATGGTGATAGAGTTATCCGGCAATTAAGTCAATGGGTCTATCGAGAAGCCATCTTGGCACCTGGAATCTACCATTTCCAGATGGGCTATCTTTAATAACTCAATCGTTAAATTGCGCACCTTTTCCGATCAGAATCAACCGATAACAAATTTGTAATAAGTATTATACCTGAAAAAAAAATCAACAAATAAACTGGGACTAATGTATTAATCATAGAAAAGCCGTCGCCATGATTGAGTATGACAAGTTCGGGGGCGGCAACGGTTCGATATATCGACGCGTTGACTACGGTGACAGGTGTGCTAGGCGTCGATAATTGATAATACCGATTTTGTAATTAGTAATTACCATCTCAAGAATATTTATTGTAAAATTGTCACAACACTAATTTCAAGGTTTTAAGTGAAATTTACCTTTTTTCTGGAAAAACCAAAACAATAGTGAAGAGAACAGTAGGTGGCTTAGCCATAAATCACATGTTGAAAGTTTTTCGAAACTAAGTGGGTGGCGTAGACTAGATTTAACAAGTGTTTCCATTTATGACCCACCTTTGTCTCGGATGTCTTAAGACCTTTTATTGCACTTTATACATAAATATTGTCAACGTGATGTCGTAAAAGTTGAAAAGCGATAAATCTGCACCACGATGGGGGTGGCACAAAGTTTCAAATATACACAGTGGTTTAAACAATTTTTTTTGTGTGTGTGTTTATATGGAATGGCTGCGCGCCATTGCCGCCCCCGATCGATACGGCGGCAGATGCTGGCAACACCACGCCCCCGCGGGAGTCTAACACTGCCGCCACCACCTCACCTAACCTGTCACCAATTCCCCCAATAATTAATGAAGCCGCGGTCTAAACTGAAACGATAATTCCATGATAATGGCAGCTCGCGACCTGACGTCAATTATTACCATGAGTTACATCAAATTACGGCAAATTTACTAAACATTTATTTATTTAATGGAAATTTTTTATTTCTAACTCTTTCTAGAATTTGGATTTGGAACAACGGAAGTGAGAGATAATTAATTACTGTAAACATTTGCGAATGGATCATAATTGCAGAGTGAATAAGAATGGGTTTTTACTTTAATGGATTGAAATTTACAACTCATGGAAATGTATATAAATTATTTATTTGTGGTACACACACTAAATTTATTCTAACTGTTTTATACAACTATTAATCACTTGTAGAGTAAAGTAACACAACGCTCTGAACTTGATGTTTTAACTAAAATTTCGGAATCATCGAAGACAAATTGAGTCAAAAATTTTTTAATTAAAATGGTTTGAGTTTGTCCAACTGTAGTTTTCTTCAGTTAAATTGACAAATGAAAAAAATAGAAAGTGAACTGTCTCAGAATTATTTCACTTTCTGATCTAAAATTCAGGCTTTGAGCCAATAATAATTTTTAGACCTGCATCAAGTTTTTTCAAATTGAGACAAAAGTAAAGCATCTCGATTGCAGTCTTCGACAATCTTCTTTTAGACTTTCTGGACCGTTTGTCAATGAAACAAGAAACTTTATAAATTTGTGATGGATTGAGTTTTGGTACCGACAATCTGTTTTTGATAAATACAGCCAAATCAGGTGGTTTTTTATTATTGAATTATTATAAAAATTAAAAAATAATTACAAAGTGAATTTTTGGTCATTTGATAATAAAATCTACACATCTGATGAATTACTTTTAATTTTTTGCGCTTTTCGATAAATTGGAAACGACTATTCACTGACTTAAATTATGTTTTTACATTTTTGAGTTTGTTCTACTTTAAAGAGAAGCCTTTCGATTTTTGATGCTTTATCTTGAGTGGAATTTTTTATCAAATTGTGCATTGATAGGTTAAAGGTTTGAGAATAATTCACCAATTGGAAAGCACGCCAATAAGAGTAGGCTGAAAATGAATGAAGAATTTTTTGAAGTTGTCAAGTTTTCAAGAATTAGATTGATTCTAATTTATTGAAGATTTTGCTTCAGTTTATAATTTTTACAATGAATTAGAAATTGGCAATTTGTTAATCAACTGTCGACGATTTACGATTTTTTTTTAAACAATAAATTCAGATTCTAATAAGAATTTTATTTATTTTAAAATGTAATTTTGTTTAGATGTTTAGATAGTTTTGATATTTTTGTCAATTGAAAAAACAACTAATGTCGATTACCTCCTCAGTTGTCAATTCAATACACTTATTTAAATTTGCTAAAATATTCAACATTGAACATTTACTATCTTCTTTATTTTCTCAACATTTCATTTACTAGAATAATGTTGAAGGCGAAAAATTTATACTTTTTTATTTTAAATCAAATCTCAACATTTTAGTTTTCTCAAATTATAAGAATAAAAAAAAATCTGTTTATTAAAAAGTTGAGTTTGAAATTATCAAAATTAAAAGCAACATTAAGAAACTCAATAAATTGTAATGTGTTATAGAACTCGTTTTTGAGTCACTTTGAATACTTGAAAATTAGTGAATTTTGGTTATTCTCAATCTTTGTCAATAATTTAGCTTGGGACACTTGTACACACCCAATTAAGGAATCGTAATCGAAAGTCGTCCTCTAAATCAGAAATTTGGCAACTCAATTGATAAATTTCTTACTTTTTGAGTAAAAAATTTCTAAACTGTGTGTTTCTATAAAAAATTACTCAACACATTGAACAAATCAAATTTGGTTTTAAATCAACGGAATTAAACTCATCCAGCGCTCTTTATAGAAAAAAAATAATATCAACAATTTTTAGGCAAAAGCTGCGTGAATTTGCTTCTACAAGAATGACATTTCACCTAAAAAAAGAACGAAAACGTTTTACAAATTGCTTGAAAAGGCTCAAATAACATACAAACTTTGAATTTTTTCATAAGTTATACCACGAGTGGATATAAATGAAATTGCTGGAAATTTTCGACTTCAGATTTGTGTATTTATTTTGGCGACAAATAAATTGCCGTCATAACAAAGACGAGTATCTGAGATCGAAAATGTTTCTTCAATTTCGTACCCACAAGTTGTATTTGGTTAGACAATTCAATGAACAAAAAAATGGTAGCAATTTTTAGCGGAAATACCACTTGTGAAAATTGCCGCTTAATACAAATTTTGAAAAAAAAAATGAGTTAATCTGATACGTCGACAAAATGTGAGTTGAATTGTCTTTAAAAAGACAATTCAGATTTTTAATTTTTTATTTTTAGACTAATGAATTTGGTTTAATCAACAAAAAAGTTCGATTGAATACGCCAAAAGTACTCAATGTTTCATTTAAAAAATGTATTATTTTCTCGATAGGACATATTCACACCCCGATATTGAATTGTATTTGAATGTTGCCGTGTAAAACGAAAATTGAAACTTTCTTCTTCAAAATATTGAAAATTCTATAATTTATTTTTCTTTCTTTTTGAGTAAAATTTTTTTTAGAAAAAGCGTGTTTTTATAAGAGAAGGAAATTAGAAATTGAACGGATAAAGTTGAGTTTAAAATTAGCAAAATTAAGCTGACTTTAGCACTTTTAGTAGAAAACGAGTCAGAAGTGTTCTTAAATCGTTTAACTCTTGAGCAGCAACCTAATTTGCTTTCATAAGAATGACATTCTACTAAAAGTATAGCAAGAAAGATCTAAGAATTTTTTCACAAATTTCATGGAACTGCTCAATTTTTATATTTTTGTCGTATCATCCATTATTATGGCAAACATTTCTGACTCATTATGAACAACATAATATTACTAGTAACTCCATAATGCTTTAGTTACCCATAATTCGTTAGTTACGAAATCAAAATACGTTAGATACCGATCTAATCAATAGCAAACTCGATCTCTCAGAACTGCCAAATACTTTATTAAACAACATACCTAACCAGTTCTACTTTTTTCCACTTTCTTAAGTATTCAATACATTTTGATCACAATTATACAAGAGAATCTGCTTTTTTTTAAATATCTAAACATGTAAACACGAGGAAGAAACAAACTGCAAAGTACAGACGTTTGCTAAGTTGGTTCTTCCTTTGATTTTAGTCATTTTAAAGAAATTGAGGTTAAGTTGATAGATTGCAAATTGCTATCTTATAACAATATAACAAAATTCAATTGTTTATTAAACCTAAAACCGATAAATTCTCTAGATTTCAAATCTTGAGTTTGTTTTAAAATGTTAAACTATTAATTTACAATTATCGTACGGTGTAGGGTGACACTCGGCTAACGCCTTGTCACTTAGCAGCGTCTTCGATTATATGATAAATCGCATAATATTGAGTCAGAAATCTTCAATTTTAGTTATGTCAAGAAATAAATAAAGTTGGTTTTAGAATCAACTCAAGTTAATAACAGCTGTTGGAAATTTTTTTGCAAAATTCACAACTCAAGCCTTTGTTGATTATCGTTTTCAAATTCAACAAGTATAACCACATGACTGTCTAATCTACACACCGATTTTCTCCAACTGCTTTTTTTCCTAGTGTTTTAACGGCCCATTATGTGCGATGAAGAGATAGACAGAACGTTATTTGTCAAAAGCCAACTCCACTCTATATATTATCTGGAAATTACTGAAGATTATCCAAATGATATGACACTATCTGTGCATCAATCATAGGACGGAAATTTTGTTACCGGAAGAAAGCAACAGAAAAAATTGTTTTTTTCTCCCAAAATTTCTTCTGTGTGAGGTCTAACATTAAGATTTAATCCATTCGAACTTTAATGTTCGTTTTCAAGTGGTTGTGGTAGTCGTATGTACAATGTTATATCGTGGCTAAAGTGGCTAATTACAAAGTGATCATTAATATGTGAAACCGGCTGAGAAAACAGCTGCCTGTCACTATGTGCGCCCTTTCTAAACGAAGAGAGGAAATTATGATAAATATCTACTTATAATATTTAATATTTACATTCTCGAATTACTTTGCATGCCTGTATTAATATATTTTTTTTTTATGGTGAGGGCTTCAGCCTGATGGCTTGAACAGCTGACCATAACACTAAATCATTTAGAAATATTTATTTCAGTTTCAAATTCTAACCTAATTTTTAAACGGTTTAGATTTACAAATTCTATCAAAAGAACACATTCCAGCATTATTCATAAGTCGTTTAATAATTAGCAGATAGTTTAATAAATATAAATAACTTTCTAATGATGATAAATTTTCATTTCAACAACAACAGTTTTTCGTTCTTAGATTTAGCAAAATGTTTAGTCATAAATTTTATGATTTAATTACAAATAAAGTCAACTTTCCATACTCAGTATTATCACCTTGACTCTTCTAAATATGAATAAATAAGCATAAATTAATAATTACGCAAATCAATATAATAAAAAAAAGTGTAAATATAAAACACTTTGTATATGCGGATAATATTTGTTGTTATTATTATCTTATCCTGTTCGGTTAAGCGACGACACATTATTTTTGCCTTGATGTAGACAGTTGTTGATAATTATTGGATATTATAATCGGCCGTGTGGGTATAGGACAAGCACCTGTGGGTATATTAACGAGACTTTGGCCTCGTTAACACATATATACAGAGTGGAGTAGCAACAATTAAGAAAATCACCTCTATGTACCGTTAACACGTTTTGCTATTCCAACATCTAATAACAGTCTGATGCGTATATTCGTATTTTAATGTGTATTTTAACATAACTGTAATTCTCTGACATTTGGGAAGTTTACAACATTTACACATTCTCATAAAGTCATTACTCATGCATTATCCTTTGAGCATTAAATTACGGAAGACATTAACTTCACATGGAGAAGGCACTAATCGCGTGAATTATCAGCTGTAGAGACGACGACATTCGGATTTTATTCGATGAATGACTAGATACAAGTTGTCTCAAAAAGCAGCTAAAAAATACTACGCTTTTTAAACACTCTGTATTTTGTTAACGATTTCATTCCTATGAAAAATTTTTGGTTTTAATTGTTTTATGCTAAGTGAAAAGGCGTTAGCCGGGTGTCACCCTACACCGTACGATCATTGTAAATTAATAGTTTAACATTTTAAAACAAACTCAAGATTTGAAATCTAGGGAATTTATCGGTTTTAGGTTTAATAAACAATTGAATTTTGTTATATTGTTATAAGATAGCAATTTGCAATTTATCAACTTAACCTCAATTTCTTTAAAATGACTAAAATCAAAGGAAGAACCAACTCAGCAAACGTCTGTACTTTGCAGTTTGTTTCTTCCTCGTGTTTACATGTTTAGATATTTAAAAAAAAGCAGATTCTCTTGTATAATTGTGATCAAAATGTGTTGAATACTTAAGAAAGTGAAAAAAAGTAGAACTGGTTAGGTATGTTGTTTAATAAAGTATTTGGCAGTTCTGAGAGATCGAGTTTGCTATTGATTAGATCGGTATCTAACGTATTTTGATTTCGTAACTAACGAATTATGGGTAACTAAAGCATTATGGAGTTACTAGTAATATTATGTTGTTCATAATTAGTCAGAAATGTTTGCCATAATAATGGATGATACGACAAAAATATAAAAATTGAGCAGTTCCATGAAATTTGTAGAAAAATTCTTAGATCTTTCTTGCTATACTTTTAGTAGAATGTCATTCTTATGAAAGCAAATTAGGTTGCTGCTCAAGAGTTAAACGATTTAAGAACATTTCTGACTCGTTTTCTACTAAAAGTGCTAAAGTCAGCTTAATTTTGCTAATTTTAAACTCAACTTTATCCGTTCAATTTCTAATTTCCTTCTCTTATAAAAACACGCATTAACTAAAAAAAATTTTACTCAAAAAGAAAGAAAAATAAATAATAGAATTTTCAATATTTTGAAGAAGAAAGTTTCAATTTTCGTTTTACACGGCAACATTCAAATACAATTCAATATCTGGGTGTGAATATGTCTCATCGAGAAAATAATACATTTTTTAAATGAAACATTGAGTACTTTTGGCGTATTCAATCGAACTTTTTTGTTGATTAAACCAAATTCATTAGTCTAAAAATAAAAAATTAAAAATCTGAATAGTCTTTTTAAAGACAATTCAACTCACATTTTGTCGACGTATCAGATTAACTCTTTTTTTTTTTCAAAATTTGTATTAAGCGGCAATTTTCACAAGTGGTATTTCCGCTAAAAATTGCTACCATTTTTTTGTTCATTGAATTGTCTAACCAAATACAACTTGTGGGTACGAAATTGAAGAAATATTTTCGATCTCAGATACTCGTCTTTGTTATGACGGCAATTTATTTGTCGCCAAAATAAATACACGAATCTGAAGTCGAAAATTTCCAGCAATTTCATATATATCCACTTGTGGTATAACTTATGAAAAAATTCAAAGTTTGTATGTTATTTGAGCCTTTTCAAGAAATTTGTAAAACGTTTTCGTTCTTTCTTTAGGTGAAATGTCATTCTTGTAGAAGCAAATTCACGCAGCTTTTGCCTAAAAATTGTTGATATATTTTTTTTTTCTATAAAAAACGCTGGATGAGTTTAATTCCGTTGATTTAAAACCAAATTTGATTTGTTCAATGTGTTGAGTAATTTTTTATAGAAACACACAGTTTAGAAATTTTTTACTCAAAAAGTAAGAAATTTATCAATTGAGTTGCCAAATTTCTGATTTAGAGGACGACTTTCGATTACGATTCCTTAATTGGGTGTGTACAAGTGTCCCAAGCTAAATTATTGACAAAGATTGAGAATAACCAAAATTCACTAATTTTCAAGTATTCAAAGTGACTCAAAAACCAGTTCTATAACACATTACAATTTATTGAGTTTCTTAATGTTGCTTTTAATTTTGATAATTTCAAACTCAACTTTTTAATAAACAGATTTTTTTTGATTCTTATAATTTGAGAAAACTAAAATGTTGAGATTTGATTTAAAATAAAAAAGTATAAATTTTTCGCCTTCAACATTATTCTAGTAAATGAAATGTTGAGAAAATAAAGAAGATAGTAAATGTTCAATGTTGAATATTTTAGCAAATTTAAATAAGTGTATTGAATTGACAACTGAGAAGGTAATCGACATTAGTTGTTTTCTCAATTGACAAAAATATCAAAACTATCTAAACATCTAAACAAAATTACATTTTAAAATAAATAAAATTCTTATTAGAATCTGAATTTATTGTTTAAAAAAAAATCGTAAATCGTCGACAGTTGATTAACAAATTGCCAATTTCTAATTCATTGTAAAAATTAAAAACTGAAGCAAAATCTTCAATAAATTAGAATCAATCTAATTCTTGAAAACTTGACAACTTCAAAAAATTCTTCATTCATTTTCAGCCTACTCTTATTGGCGCGCTTTCCAATTGGTGAATTATTCTCAAACCTTTAACCTATCAATGCACAATTTGATAAAAAATTCCACTCAAGATAAAGCATCAAAAATCGAAAGGCTTCTCTTTAAAGTAGAACAAACTCAAAAATGTAAAAACATAATTTAAGTCAGTGAATAGTCGTTTCCAATTTATCGAAAAGCGCAAAAAATTAAAAGTAATTCATCAGATGTGTAGATTTTATTATCAAATGACCAAAAATGCACTTTGTAATTATTTTTTGATTTTTATAATAATTCAATAATAAAAAACCACCTGATTTGGCTGTATTTATCAAAAACAGATTATCGGTACCAAAACTCAATCCATCACAAATTTATAAAGTTTCTTGTTTCATTGACAAACGGTCCAGAAAGTCTAAAAGAAGATTGTCGAAGACTGCAATCGAGATGCTTTACTTTTGTCTCAATTTGAAAAAACTTGATGCAGGTCTAAAAATTATTATTGGCTCAAAGCCTGAATTTTCCATCAGAAAGTGAAATAATTCTGACCAACTGTTGACTTGTCAATTGAACGTTGAAATAATAATGTTTATGTATCCGGTTGAAAACTATAAACAAAAATATTTCCAGACACATTTACAATTTGTAAAATCGAAATAAAAAAAAATATCGTCATCATCATCATAATATTAAATCGAGAAAATTTAAGTTGTTTGTAATTACTTAGTCAGTTTACGATGAGCATTCAAAATACATTAATGTAGTTTATAACAGTGAAGACCTTCACTAAACACACAGTTTGATATCAACAAAAACTTGTTATCTCTTGATATGGATAATTTGTCATCAGTTTAAATATTTAGAAATTTATTCAAAAATTATTAATGTTTATTTTGTTTAATGAACAGAAGTGTGACCAGTTTGAAAAAAAAACCGAAACGACATCGACGACTGAAAAGAATGTAAATGGTCAATAACCATATAGCCATCAAAACGTTAACGTTTAAGCTCAGTGTGAGACATTCAAAGACCTCTACTCTATAAATTTTACCACAAACTTGTCTCTTATATCATATAAAAATCGCTTTTCAAGTGCTAAGAATTTTTATTCGCGTGTGGTATTTCCAAGAGCCTCGACTAAATTTCTATGGAAAATTCAAAAAAAAAAAAAAAAAAGTTGTCCTACTTTTTCAAAAATACAACAAAGAATCAATTTTGCGGTTAGTCAAACCCCTATAATTCCTTCCCCAAAATTAGTGTGTAAAGTGGTTAAACACCTCTTCCATATGTTGTCCGTTCTTGAACCTGCTAATGTCCAACGTTTGGAAAAAGCTGCTGTTAAAATTCCTAAATTACCTTCATTCTTTGGTCGACAGCCTGTAATTTTGGTTTCTTCAAGCCGCTTATTCGATCTCACGTCGCTTTCTCGGACGTGTTTGCGTGAGGAAAGGTGTAAAAATTATAGTTTTTCACTTGTTTCGGTCTCTTTTACGTCTTGATCTTGAACGAAAAATATAAAAGTTTCAATTTTTTTTTTATATTGAAATGATTGAAGATTATTTAATGATTTTTGTGAGTCGTTTTAATTAATAGTCGTAAACACCTCGGGATATTGCTAAGTTGCCTGAAAAATCATTAATCAGCGACTTGCCGACCTGCCTCGAGGCTGTGAAGCGATTATTGCACCTAAATCATTTTACACACTCGATTTGAAATTTTATCACTTGAAAAAATTCAAATTCATAGCTACTAACTTAAAAAAAAATTCTTAATTACATTATTAAAAAATTAATTATTTTCTAAAGCATCACATGTGTAATTAGCGTAGACCGGAAACAGGTAAAAGGCAGGCGCCTCTAATGGGAAAGCCTCGTACGATTAGCAATCTCTACATGTTGTTATTAAAAACTTGCACGGTCATCTCCTATTTATGCATTTCATTACTTTTTTTGTTTCAGACGAATGTTTCCAACTTTGAGAGTCTCTTTTACTGGAATACGCTCCGATCAACGGTATGCTGTTCTTCTTGATATCGTTCCGGTCGATAATAAACGTTATCGATATGCTTATCACCGATCGTCGTGGCTAGTCGCTGGAAAAGCCGATCCTCCGGCACCTTGCCGAATTTACGCACATCCCGATTCGCCCTTCTCCGGGGAACAGCTTCGGAAACAAGTTGTTTCGTTCGAGAAAGTCAAGTTGACGAATAACGAAATGGACAAGAATGGACAGGTAACAAGAATTTTTTTATTCACCGAAAGCTTTCTGAATTTTTTTATCAACATTTTTCTTCTTCTTCTATCTTAGAAGACTTAACTATTTTTCACACTGTCTTCTCTCTGTACTGACTTTGACGCGATTCTCATCTCTTTATATAACAGGAAGCTGCCAACTTAGGTAACAACGCTACTGAATCTACCAGAAATTGTCTAGATCTTTCTCAACATTTTTAATTGGCTTGTTAATCCAACAGCCTCCTTCTGGTCTTTACTTCATCTTTTCTAAATTCTTACAATTTGTTTCTTTCTTTGACGCTTTTTTTCTACTCTTGATTTGCCTTATTTTCTTGTATTTCTGCAACTGCTTAATCCAATCTGTTTCTGAAAATTTTCTTGTACTTCTAATTCTATGCCTTCTTTGTCAAGTTTTCTAGTTGATTTTGTTTAATGTCCTGGCTACTTTTATCTTCTTTTCTCTACTCTCTCATGTCTCGTGTTCTTTATCCTCTTAACAATTTCTTTTATTCTATATCTTCATTCTCCATCAATTCTACTTTTTACCATTTCCTCCTCTGTTTTTTCGTCATATCCTATTGCTTCTGAAAGTTTCATCTCTTTATTTTGCGTTGCCTTTTCTTTAGATATATTTCTCCAACTAATTCCATTTCTTTATTTTGCAATAATTGTTTCACCATTTTTGACTCTCTTTTTTTGTTTTTTTTTATAGATTCCTATTTTTTCTTTGGTCTCTTTCCACTTTGTCAATCTCTCATTTTCTTTTTTTTTTCTTTTTCTTTTATTTGCTTTTCATTGACTTGTAATTCATCAAAATTTTCGAAAATTTTATTTTATTCTTATTTGTCTTTTTTCGACGTTCTTGTTGTTGTTCTTCTTCTTCTTGTCGTTGTTTTCCTTTTTTTCTTTCTCTCCTTATTGGCGTTTCTTTTCTTCTTCTTCTATTTTAATAAATAACAATTTCAGTGTTTCGCCATAGTTTTTGTCTCGCTTTTTGTTACTACTCCAGAATATTTTACTTTACAATTTATTTTTTCTGTTGATCTATTTCTTCAATCTCCATCTATTTTTTTTCTTGTTTTGATGTCATTTTTTTTCTGTCTTTTCTGAAAGTTTTATTTCATCTTTCTGCTTTTATTTTTTTTTGTCTTTTTTTTAAATCCCATTTTCTCATTTCGCAATAACTATTCTACCTGTTGTGATTCTCTTCTCTTTCTTGTTTCTTCATCATTTCCTATTTCTTCTCCATCGTTTGTTTCTTTTTTGTGTGTTAATTCTAAAACTTGTTCAGTCTTATCTTCAGATTTCATTTCTCCTCTGAGTTTTATGTCTAAACTTTCTGGTTTCGTTCCACTTTCCTTGTTTTCTCTCTTCTTTTATTTGTTCATTAATTTCTAAAACATTTTTTTATCTCTTTTTTTTTTCATCGATTCTCCGCTCAAGTGCACTTATTTGTAATTTGTCAAATTTCTCGAAAATTCTATCTTGTTTTTCTTTATCTTTTTTACAACGTAGTTCTTGTTCTTCTTTTTCTACTTGTCGTCTTTTTTCTGCTTCTTGTTCTATTTTCTCAATCAACGTTTTTATTTGTTCCTCTAGATTCTACAGACGTCTCGTGTTTTTGATCTACTTTAAAATTTCTTTTTTTTTTTCGTTTTCTATCTATCTCCTTCTTGTTTTGATACCATTTCTTGTTCAGTCTTTTTTTCACATTTCGTTACTCTTATAAGTTTTGTTAATCTCTTGCCTTATCTCTTTTTTTATTTGTTTTTTAATTTCTAAAACATTTTATATTATCTATTCCATTTTTTCGTCGACTCTTCTTTCGACTGCATTTTGTAATTCATAAAATTTCTAGAAAATCTTATCTCATTCTTCTTTTTTTTTTACTTTTCGTAGTTTTTTGTTCTTCTTTTTTCTTGTCGCCATTTTTCTTCTGTTTTTTTAAATAACGCTTCCAATTGTTCTTCTGTAGTTCTTGTTTCTCTTTTAACAGATTCTAGAGACATCTCGTGTTGTTTATCTTCTTTACAATTTCTTTCTTTCTTTTGTTCTATCCTATCAATCTTCATCTTTCGTCTTCTTGTTTTGATGCCACTCTTTCTTCACATCCTGTCTCTTCTGGAAGTTTCTTCTCTTCATTTTGCATTAATTTTTCCTTTGTATCAATTCCATTTCTTCATTTTTTTGTAACTATTCTACCTGATTTTTCATGTTTTTTTTATCAGTTCCTATTTCTTCTGCAAGTTCATCTCTCTTGTTTTTCTTGGATTAATTCTTCAGTGTTTTCTTCACATTTCGTTTCTTCTGTAACTTCTATTTCTATACTTTTTGGTTTCGTTCCACTTTGTCAATGTCTCATTTCCTTTTGTTTTTTTTTCAATCTCTGCCATTTTTTCGACTGCATTTCATAATTCATCAAATTTTTCGAAAATTCTTTCTAGTTTTTTTTTTGTCTTTTTTCGATGTTCTTCTTATCGTCGATTTACTTGTTCTGGTCGGCGTTTTTTTCAGCCATATTTCAAGATTCATCAGACATCTCGTCTTGTTTATCTACTTTTATCTTCTTTTATTTTATCTCTTCAATCTCCATCTATTCTTCTTCTTGTTTTGATGCCATTCTTTCTCTATTTTACATTAACTTTTGTATATTTTATCTCTTTTTCTTTAACCAATTCTGTTTCTTCTTCTTGGCATTTTGCTGCTTCTTCTTCTATTTTCTCAAATAACGCTTTCAGTTGTTTGGACCATAGTTTTTGTCCAGCTTCTTGTTACTCTTCCAGATGATTCTACAGACATCGCGTGTTCTTTATCAACTTTACAGATTATTTCCTTCTCTTGATCTATCTTTTCAATCTCCATCTATTCTTCTTCTTGTTTTGATGCCATTGCGTCTTCTGTCTTTACTTCACTTTTTTCTTCATTTTGCACTATTTTTTCTTCCTGTTTCAATTCCATTTATTTTTCAGTCTTTCCTTTAGATACTATTTCATCATTTTGCAATAACTGTTGTTTCTTTTTTGACTGTCTTCTCTTTCTCGTTTTTTTACCAGTTCCTGTTTCTTCTGCAACCATTATCTCTTCATATCGTGTTTCTTGTTTTTCTTGTATTAATTCTACTTCTTGTTCAATTTTCTTTTCTTCTCTAAGTTTTGTTAGTCTCTCATTTCCTTTTGCTTTCTTTCTTCTATTAATTGTTCTTTAATTTCTAAAACATTCTTCTTTATCTCTTCCGTTTATTCGTCGACTTTTCTCTCGACTGTATTTCGTAATTCATCAAATTTCTTGAAGATTCTATCTGTTTTTTTTTTGTCTTTTTTCTATGTTCTTTTTACTTTTTCTTCTTGTCAGCGTTCTTCTGCTTCTTTTGTTTTGCAAATAACGTTTTCAGCCAACTTCTTGTTTCTTTTTCAGAAGATTCAACTGTTTATCTACTTCTACTTTCTTTTGATTTATCTCTTCAATCTCCATTTATTCTTCTTCTTGTTTTGATGCCATTCTTTCTCATTTTACATTAATTTACTTTTATATATTTTCTTCAACTGATTCCATCTCTTCATTTTGCAATAATTGTTCTACCTGTTTTGACTCTCTTCCTTTTTTTGTTTTTTCATCAATTCCTATTTTTTTCTCAAGCTTTATCTCTCTATGGTGTCGTTCCACCTTGTCAATCTCTCATTTTCTTTTCTTTCCTCTTTCCTTTTATTTGTTTTTCTTTTTTTTTATCTTTTCCATTCTTCTTTGTCTCCTTTTCGACGTTCTTTTTGTTCTTCTTCTTCTTTTGTCGTCGTTTTTCTTCTTTTCATTCTCTTCTTCTTGGCATTTTGCTGTTTCTTTTTCTATTTTCGCAAAAAACGCTTTCAGTTGTTTCGCCATAGTTCTTGTCCAACTTCTTGTTTCTCTTCCAGAATGTTTTTCTTGTTTTGATGCCATTCTTTCTTCATTTTATATATTTTTCTCTCTCTTTTTTATCGCATTTTTTCAACTAATTCCATCTCTCTTTTTTGCAATAATTGTTTTGCTTTTTTAAATTCTCTTCAAAAGCTTTACCTCTTCTTATCGTGTTTCTTGTTTTTTTTTGTATTAATTCTACTTCTTGTTCAATTTTCTTTTCTTCTCTAAGTTTTGTTAATCTCTCATTTCCTTTTGCTTTCTTTCTTCTATTAATTGTTCTTTAATTTTTAAAACATTCTTCTTTATCTCTTCCGTTTTTTTGTCGACTTTTCTCTCGACTGTATTTCGTAATTCATCAAATTTCTTGAAGATTCTATCTGTTTTTTTTTGTCTTTTTTCTATGTTCTTTTTACTTTTTCTTCTTTTTTTCATCTTCTTGTCAGCGTTCTTCTGCTTCTTTTGTTTTGCAAATAACGTTTTTAGCCAACTTCTTGTTTCTTTTTCAGAAGATTCAACTTCTACTTTCTTTTGATTTATCTCTTCAATCTCCATTTATTCTTCTTCTTGTTTTGATGCCATTCTTTCTCATTTTACATTAATTTACTTTTATATATTTTCTTCAACTAATTCCATCTCTTCATTTTGCAATAATTGTTCTACCTGTTTTGACTCTCTTCCTTTTTTTGTTTTTTCATCAATTCCTATTTTTTCCTCAAGCTTTATCTCTCTATAGTGTCGTTCCACCTTGTCAATCTCTCATTTTTTTTTCTTTCCTCTTTCCTTTTATTTGTTTTTCTTTTTTTTATCTTTTCCATTCTTATTTGTCTCCTTTTCGACTTTCTTTTTGTTCTTCTTCTTCTTTTGTCGTCGTTTTTCTTCTTTTCATTCTCTTCTTCTTGGCATTTTGCTGTTTCTTTTTCTATTTTCGCAAAAAACGCTTTCAGTTGTTTCGCCATAGTTCTTGTCCAACTTCTTGTTTCTCTTCCAGAATGTTTTTCTTGTTTTGATGCCATTCTTTCTTTATTTTATATATTTTTCTCTCTCTTTTTTATCGCATTTTTTCAACTAATTCCATCTCTCCTTTTTGCAATAATTGTTTTGCTTTTTTAAATTCTCTTCAAAAGCTTTATCTCTTCACTTTCTAGTTTCATTCCATCTTGTCTATCTTTTATTTCCTTTTGTTTCGTTTCTTCTTCTCGACGTTTTCTTAAATCATCAACAAAAATTTATCACTTCTTATTTTAACTCTTGGAATAAACTTTATCAAATTTTCTCAAAACTTTATTTGTTCTTTTTTTTCTTCTTGTAAATTTAAAGAATTATCAAAAATCAGAAAATAGAGAATTTCAAAAATTTAGAATCACACAATCAACAACGCAGAGTAGTAAAGACTTTTTGTTTTCGAAATCCAAAATTCACTTGTGAATCACTCTATATAATAAAAAACAAAGATTAAAGCGCGATTTGCGTGTTTGTTACTTAAATTATTCATTTAATATATTTTTAGATAATATTCAATTTCGTGCAAGTTCTGCACTGTCATCATAGTTAATTTCAATTGTTTTAAGACTTCAATCAGTGCAGATAGGCGGGATTTTTAAAATAGAAAAAAAATCAAAAGTCAGTCGTTTGTCATAAGTTATGATAATACAGCAATGTGTACGTATAATAAAGAGAAAAGAGTGTTGTGTGTTGTCCCAGCTGTATTAATCTCGTGCTGGGTGTCCTGGATGCGTGTTTACAAAATCGTCCAATCACCTGTTTAGTTGTTGAAGAAAAAGCGGAGGACGTGCGTTCGTAAATGCGCTACCTGGTGTGCTGCATCTCTTCGGGGAGTCGAAAGGACAACAAATTTCTCACCTAGAGTCTAACAAGGCATCTCGTTTAAAATCCATTTCGTTTAGATTGAAATATGAGCGGTATAAAATGTTTAAAATTTCAAAGAAGACAAACATTGTGATGATGACTGAGCTAGTTATTTTAAAAGAATTGAAAATTTACTATTGGATTTGTGTGCTTCTGGAGTTGATATAAATTGAATATTTTATGTTAAATGACAGTGACCAGTGGGTCAACTAATTCTGCTGTCATGTTGAAAATTTATGGAGTCAGAAGTAAACGCTGTTGGAGCTTTTAATCGCATTCTCGATCTGGCATACAGAACAAACTCACAAATTAGTATTAAACATGTGTGCTCTTGTGTATTTCATTAAAGTAACAAGCTGTACTTTTATATAACCATATCTTATCGCACGCTCAATTTTCAGCAATTTTTTTCAAAACTAAAATTAAAAAAAAAAATGAAAGAATAATTTTATTGCCTATAATTATTATTTTTATAGTTATAGCGTTCCAGTAAAATACGATATTTATGACACTGCCTCACCTGTTCTTTTCTTCTTATTCAATGGCTTATAATCCGTGAGTTATATACAACTTTAACACAAAAGGTGTTTGGCTACTTTTTCCAAAAGCTTGTTTTTTGTCAAATGTTATATATCTAGTTGGCGTTGCGCTTGCGTTCATTAGAGCGTAACCTCAACAACCGTGTCCCCTCGTAACCATCCGTTGCCAAGTTGCTAAGCAACACACACTCTCTAACTCTTGCTGGAATAATGATTGGTGGCGTAAAGTCTTACAATGGCTGCCGAGGTCTGGAGGCGATAAAGACGCTATTTAACGTCCGGAGCACACCTTCAGCAGCTCGCTAACTTACGACCGTTAAAAACAGGGTTAATGGGTTTTGAACTTTCGCTTTCTGAATTAATACTTTTTTTTTTGTGTTACAGATTGTTCTCAATTCGATGCATCGTTATCAGCCAAGAATTCATATTGTTAAATGGAGAGAACATTCAGGGCCGATTACTGATTTGGAACAAGAACAATATCGTACTTTTATTTTCCCAGAATCGGTTTTTACGGCCGTTACGGCCTATCAAAATCAACTCATCACCAAATTGAAAATCGATTCCAATCCGTTTGCTAAAGGGTTTAGAGATTCGTCGAGACTGACCGATTTTGACAGGTAACAGTTTTTTTATTATTATCTTTAATTAGTTTTCAGGTTAGCATTCCACTATATTGGTTACAAATTTTGCATTTGGTTTTAGTTTGATCGTTGATGGTTTTTAAGACAGTCAAAAATTTGAATTTTTTAATTTTTAATTTTCTAAGTAACTTGAGGTATTATCTCAGCTTCTAGTTGAAGTGCAATAATGACTGTTACGTCATTTTGAAGCTATTTTGACGCTCTATTAACAAACCAGGTTTGATCAGCTTTGCTTTCAAAATAAGGACTCTACGTGCTCTATTTTTGAAAATTCGGTTCTAAAGTTGCTGTATAACCAAATGATCTACAACTGACAAAAACAAAAAATTCAAAGAAAATAAAAAACGTCAAAACAATAAATTTTATATAAAAAATATCATTTTATTGTCAAAAATAACAATTAACACAAAAAGCAATCAGTACGATCCGATACAAAATTTTTTTCGACTTGCATCTTTAAGCAAAACTCTTAAGTTAGTAGAATGTTGGATGTTGTCGAATTTGGAAAAATCAAATTGACGTATCTATGGAGATGTTACAATGTCACCAACGGCAACAAATTTTCTTAAATTTTTTATTTTCGATTCTTTACTAAAAATGATAATAGGGAATATCAGAAAAATGTGGTTTATAACAAACAATTTATCGCACGAGTCGAGTAATAAGGCCATAAATGAATCAAATTTCCTGTTTAGAAAATGCAGTTTTCTTGCAATGCAAATTTGTAAACATTGAAATTGTTTAGAACAGTCAAAATTTTTGACATATCTTTGATTCTGTTTCAAATAAAAAATGATTTTTACATTACAATAAAGCTTCCTTTTAGTTCTATAAATAAACCAAATTTCAGCAGTTTTTCTCTAGAAATAGAGACACTAGATGCTTTCGACCGTTGGTTTATTTATTCGAAAAAATTGATTTTGGAAAGCAGATTTCAACTGAATGACTCTGAAAACAGAAATATCAAAAAATTAAGAACGTCAAGCGAAACAATTTAGTTATTGATTCATCTTTATAAATCATTCAACAACGGAAATATAGTAAAAAAATGTCAAAATTTTGAGAATCTTTTTAGCAGATTTTCATGTTTCTTATATTAAAAAAACAGAATCTATGAAATTTTTGGAACAGTTGTTCTTCGTGATTTTTTATTGAACTTTACCAACTATTTACTTCTTGTTTGAGATAAAACGATAATTTTTGCACCATTTTGAAGATTTTTCAAAGCTCCATCAATGCACTAACTCTCGTTTGCTTTACTTTCAAAACAACAATTTGGTTTTACTTTGTTTGTTTCTTTTTTTTCCAAAACTTTCCATTTCATTTAGATTTGATTGTTTTTAGTCAAAAATTTGAATTTTCTAATTTTTAATTTTCGGGCTATTTATTATCTCAGCTTCTACAAGCCAAGTTTGATCAGTTTCGGTGCCGAAATAAGGATTCGACGTGCTCTGTCTTTGAAAACACAGATTTAGAGTTGCTTTTATAACGTCCATGGATTGTCTGATTTATCAATCTGGGACGGTGAATTTATGGTCCGCCGAACGATCTATGGCTGTTCCTAGATAGTGAAGTGGACGTTCTCTAAGCTGTCCAATACGAGACGGTATGGACAATGGGACGGTAATTAGACCATCTGCAAATTATTTTAGAACTAATTGTGAATTGTCAGTGAACAATTTGCCGTTGTTCCCAAAACAAAAGCATGCGGTTTTATGGACAGTTTAAAGACAGCTTTTAGACAGCATACCATAACGGCTATTCTATAGATGTTTTCAGAATCACTTATGGATTATTAAGTACCAGTTATGAACGACATTTTTAAAACGTTTGAATGTATATCAATGGACAATTAGAGTACTGTCCATGGACAATTTTTTAAACATTTGCAGAACAGATAAATCTGATATTCATTTGAAACTATTACAAATAAAAATAAAATTTTGCACTTTATCAAAACGTTTCTTTGCCCTTCACAGACAAACATCTTCTCTGCTATTTAACTGCTATCAAATAACAAAGACTTAAGTATAGTTGAGATAAAATAATGAATAATAATACACACTAGTAATTAAGTTAAATGTCAGTGTGTGCTTAAACGTTTCCTTGATTCTTTTTTTTCGTATGAAATTACAAGTTTTAACCAATGTCCAATAAGTCACTTATAGCATTGTTACAAACTTAACTGAAACTATGAAAATGGAACGAAATTCACTTAAATATTCACACAAGAGCACTCCAAAATGCGACGACTGTAAAGACACTGATTGGAGAGAAAAGAATCATCAACCAATCAGTTTAAAGAATTTTAAATTTCGTTGGTGATTCAAGCTTCCCTCAGATAATGTTTCTAGCTGCTGCTTATGAAGGGATAAAATCTGGTAAACCATCAACTAACTCGGAATTACCCAACCCCAGTAAATGACCATTTCTGCAAAAATCATCTGTTCTGATTTTGTTAACAACAACGAAAATTTTACAAAGTCTTAAATTGTTTAGACACTTAGATTATGCATCATATGAAAACTGAGTTTAGATGTATTTTCTCGTGTACTAATGATTTTGAACGCAAATACATTTAATCGTTTGTTAATTTTTTTAATTACTTATTTTTATCAATCGAAACATTTAAATAAATATTATTTATTTGCACGTTCGGAAAATGTTGTGAAAAAATTCTACTATAATGTCCGTCAAAGAAGAAGAATAGAACGTCAAGATATTGTAGATAGAACGTTTTCATAGACCAACGCCTCGACAAAAACGTACAACCACGTACGTCAGAAAATGTCCTGTGGTTTTTATAATTTTCTGAGATTATTTTTTGTAATTCTTCGTTTGTTGAATTTTCTAAATTGCAAGTTTGTTAGAGCTTCGAGATTTTTTGTATCCTTCAATTTCTATAAATTTTTTTGAATTCTAAATTCTCAAAAGATTCTCTTGTTTAATTTAGATTTTTTTTAATTGTGAAAATGGAGCGAAACTCACATGAGACGATTGTAAAAAAAAAGAAAAAAAAAGTGTAAAATTATTCTAAACTTTGACTTTTTTTAGATATGTCTTGAAGTCACATTAAGTTAAATCTGGAAAATCAAAAAAGGAATTTACTATCAAAGTTTTCATTTTTTTTAACTCCAATATGATGTTTTCTGAAAGTCAAAACTCAAACAAGAAGAAAATTAGGTAAACTTCAATAAAAAATAAACAAAAGCAACTTTTCCAAAAATTTCATAGATTCTGTTTTTTTAATATAAGAAACATGAAAATCTGCTAAAAAGATTCTTCTCAAAATTTTGAAAAATTTTTTTTCTATATTTCCGTTGTTTATTGAATTATGAAGATGAATCAATCACTAATTTTTTTTTCTTGACGTTCTTAATTTTTTGATAATTCTGTTTTCAGAGTCATTCAGTTGAAATAAACCAACGTTCGAAAGCATCTAGTGTCTTTATTTCTAGAGAAAAACTGCTGAAATTTGGTTTATTTATAGAGCTAAAAGGAAACTTTATTTCGATGTAAAAATTATTTTTTATTTGAAACAGAATCAAAGATATGTCAAAAATTTTGACCGTTCTAAACAATTTCAATGTTTACAAATTTGCATTGCAAGAAAAGTTGCATTTTCTAAACAGGAAATTTGATTCATTTATGGCCTTATTACTCGACTCGTGCGATAAATTGTTTGTTACAAACCACATTTTTCTGATATTAACTATTATCATTTTTAGTAAAGAATCGAAAATAAAAAATTTAAGAAAATTTGTTGCCGTTGGTGACATTGTAACATCTCCATAGATACGTCAATTTGATTTTTTCAAATTCGACAACATCCAACATTCTACTAACTTAAGAGTTTTGCTTAAAGATGCAAGTCGAAAAAAATTTTGTATCTGATCGTTCTGATTGCTTTGTGTGTTAATTGTCATTTTTGACAATAAAATGATATTTTTTATATAAAATTTATAGTTTTGACGTTTTTTATTTTCTTTGGATTTTTTGTTTTTGTCAGTTGTAGATCATTTGGTTATAAAGCAACTTTAGAACCGAATTTTCAAAAATAGAGCACGTAGAGTCCTTATTTTTAAAGCAAAGCTGATCAAACCTGGTTTGTTAATAGAGCGTCAAAATAGCTTCAAAATGACGTAACAGTCATTATTGCACTTCAACTAGAAGCTGAGATAATACTTCAAATTACTTAGAAAATCGAAAATTAAAAAATTCAAATTTTTAACTGTCTTAAAAACCATCAAATCTAACTGAATCAATATTTTTCATAAGGAAAGTTTTGAAAAAACTAAAACGATCAAACTAAAACCAAATGCAAAATTTACAACCAATAATTTCAATGTTTGAAAATTTTGAAAGAAATGTAGCAAAATTTTGGAAAATTTATGGAATCATCACTCGGCGCGTGCTATAAATTGTTTCTTATTAATCGTACTCTTCTATTTCTTTTAAAATTTTAAAGAACGAACAAACACGGACTTCAGTTAACGTCCTGTGTTTTTTTATAATTTTCTCAGATTATTTCAATTTGTATTTCTTTGGTTGTTACATTTTCTAAATTGCAAGTTTGTTAATGCTTCGAGATTTGTTGTATCTTTCAATTTCTATAAATTTTTTGAATTCTAAATTCTCAAGACGTTCTCTTGTTTAATTTAGAATTTTTCTAATTTTGATAATGGAGCGAAATTCACATGAGACGATTATAAAAAGAAGAAAAAAAACTGTAAAATCACCACAAATTTTGACTTTTTTATATATTTCTTGAAGTTTCATCAAGTTAAAGCGTCAATTTCTCAATCGATGTGAAGCTTTTAGAAAGCTCTTTCTGTAAATTCGAAAATTTTTCTAATTTCGTCACTCGTGCATTAGCTATAACTATATTTAGTGCATAATGAGCTTTTTATCGCATTTTTCGACGTTTGTTAATGCGTTTTGTTTAATTGAATTTGGCCAACACCGTCGTAAAGTATAGTCGGAGGTAAAGATGTTGAGACTCCAAGCAATTATCTTATTGTTATTAGAGACGGTTTTTATAGATCGTAAAATGGCACAGTAGCTGATGGCCTTCAGAGAAAAATAAAACTAAAATATGTGCAAAAAAAATTCATAAATATGAAGCGATAAATTAAATCCAGGTCCGGCTTTGAGTAGTATTTGGTGAAAGTGATAAGTAATAATTCATAGGTCGGCAATACTCATAAAAAGCATCCTCATTTCAGTTTGTGATAGAATTTAATTTACGTGTTTCAATCTGTTGCTGCCGCCAGAGGGCGTGTTCATCTATGCCGCCTTGTAATTTCAGACAATCGTTGTCTTCACGACGACGGCTTGATGATATAATGAAGGTGGGATATTTTCTCACACCTCAGGTAGATTGCCGACTTTTCGATGATGTGTTTTCCCAGTTATTTTCTCGTTTCGGCTTGCTTGCTTTTTTTACTTTAATTACCAGATTCAAGCGACCTCTGGTGGCCGAAGGCGTGGCTTTCTACTCTCTCATTATCGCTTCACCGCGCGATCGCTCCGTCTCAATATTATTGATTGTTTTCATGGGACGACTGCTCCGCCCGCACGCACGCACTCTGCCTCCGGCTTTCCGGATTCTAATTCCGGACTCATTCTGTTTTTTTTTTACAGAGAACCAATGGACAGCCTCTTCATGGATCAACACTTCCTCCGCTCGTCTCTTCGTTTATACTCAAGCGATGCTCTCGATGCCGAAAACAACAATGCTCAATCGTTGTTTTCCGCTGCTATGATGGAAAAAGCTCGAGCTCATATTCAAATGTGGGGTCGGGCATCAGGCGGCACTACTCCTTATAATCCCAGCGAATTGCACGCTTTCCTTTTAAATTCCTCTCCAACCACTCAACAAATCTACTTGGGTCAACGTCCTTCCGTTCCTTTGAGTTTGACGAGTCAGTTGTGGAGTCAAAGTGGCTCGTCGTGGCAATCGCCGATGCATGGTGGACTACCACCAGGTTTGTTAGGGCCGCCGCCGCCTCATCGGCCGCAAATGACACCGCCGCCTTCATCAACTCCCAGTTCTTCGGGATCGCCAAGTCCAACTGCAGTCTCCTCGGCTGATTTGAGATTACCTAAAGCTGTCTTTGCGCCAGCGATGCATCGGTTTAGTCCGTATGCTCCTCGACAAAGTCCTACTTCCAGACACTGATGATCTCAGTGTCACTTTCCTATACCAAAGAGTCTTCCTCGAAGACGCTAATTGTGAGATTAATTTTTTTTTTTGTAAATAAACTATTTATTTATGTAAAGAGGTAGGGAGTCGACGTTTAGGCACTTTTTTATTCAATTGGAAAGTGTACGTGGTATTTTTTGTACAACTATTGCAGTATTATTGTACATAAATTATTATTGGTGTATAGTCCTTAAAATAGATGAAAATCAAGTTGTTCCTTTTTTCTATTTATTGGTTCTTTAGCAACAACTTTATTTTTGTTTTGTTTTTTAAACAATCGTTGCTATAGAATCAAATCTAAGGTTATGTATATTTTTTCAAATATCCTTCAGTGTCAATTACTTAATTAGTTTCTCACTGTATTTAAATATATTCGATTGTCATTTGTTGTTGTGTAAATATATAAATGGATTGTAAATTAAATAAATGATTATTGAGCATACAAATTTGATTATTTTATTTTTACTATCCAAATCAAGTGGTTTCTGTCATTTTGTTTCAATCAGATATCTTGATTATTTTATCTAATATTCGTGGACCAATCGGAAAAACGGTCTGAAATATAGATCAAAAAAGGTAAGTACACGTAATTTGATATATAATTGGTCAATTTATGTCAAATCACATAAACCTCTTATATTCTATTAAAAATTAAACATATTATTACAACATGGATGAAACACGAAAGCTTATAAATGTATTTATTGTTGTAATTTAGAAATGGACTGGATTTAGAGTTGGCTATGACGAACTGACATTTGTTGAATAATTTCATAAAGATATTGATATAATTCTATTTGAAACTTTCTAAAATTACTGTTTTCCATCTAATTTTCAAAATTACGGCATAGTATGCTGTGACTAAGTGACATTTGTACATCATTAGAATTTTAGCTGTCTATTTCAAATTCTATTTGAAGAAACTATACAGAATCAACAAGTTTGTAATAACACAGATGGCTATGATTTGATGAAGACAATAAATAATGTTATCAGCAATTTTGGATTGTAAAAAGCAAGAAAAAGTTGTTCATATAATCTTTTGTTTTTTGATATAAAAGATGTTACTTAGCAACACGTAAACTTGATTTGAATTGTATTTAAGCAACAATAAATTAATAAAAGTATAAATTTTTGGAAAATTTGGCAGATCAGATGACATATTTCTAAACTAATTTTCAATAAACTCATAGCCAACTGTGTCATAGCTAGCTAATTTTGAAGCAACTATACAGTGTGTCTTCTGATTTGGATTATAATTTTTTGGGGTTTAGCTTTGCTTCGTTAAAAACTAATTTTTTATTTACTTTTAGATTTGAAAAATCAAGTATGCTTTGAAAATTTGGAAAAAACTTGTTTTTCTGTTGAGTAAACTTTCTTTTGTCTAAAAGACTGACAAAAAGTTGTCTAGAATAAATATTTGAGCATCGGTCAACTACGATATTTCATGTTAAAAAATAAGTCGATTCGAGAGAAAACAAAAAAAGTTAAGTCATAGTAACCGAATTTCAAAACTATCAGACAATTACTTAACTTTCAAAGAAAAATTCACTGATTTGTAAAATAAAACTGGAAAAATTGAAAAATCATGGTTGGCCAATAATTTTGAAATTTCGTATTTTGGTCCAAATGTTAATTCTAAACATAAAAAGATATTTATAGAAAAATAAGTCTTTTTTGTATTTCCAAGACATACTTGATTTTTCAAAACTAAAATTATGTTACAAATTAGTCTTTAACCAAGCAAAAATTACATTTTTTTAATTTGTGACAAGAGTCCTGTCACCTATTCGGAGACACCCTGTATAAAAAAATTAAAAACTTACTTTTTAATTTTGGGAACTGCTGACTTATTTTTTTGTTTTTTGGTATAATGTAACAATTCTAGAAGACGTTACTTAACAACAATTAATTGTTGACCAAAAAGTGACAATTAGTGTGCAGTCCCAAAACGGTTGATAAATTAGAATTTAATTTTAAAAGTCATTTTTCTTATAAATTTCGGTTGAAACTAATTTTTAATAAGCACATGGCCAATTGTGTCATAGCTAATTTTAAAGCCAACTATAGTTATATCGTTAGAAAAAAGAGTGCCATGACTTTCTTACTTTGTTAAATAAACAGCTGTTACGTGATATTTCAATAGTCCCGGCCTTCTACATATAACAATTACAATAAACTTCTAAATTATATTAGTAGGCTATGATACATTGACATTTCTAACGAAATATCAAAATAAAACAGATGCCATAACATTCAAATTATCTCATTTTTGAACAATTTTAATTGTTTGTAAATGAAAAAGAAACTTATTCTTTCAATATTGACAAGACTTGAAATTCGTCACACAACTCATCCTGCCTCGACGTGTTGTCAAACGAAATTTACAACGCCAATTCTCGTAAAGTCATTGACTGAATTCCTTTCTTGAATCGTCAAGGGTTTCCACACAACAAGTATAAATATTTTGTACACAGGGGGTTAGTGTAAAATTGACAATGCGGTTTTGTCTGTGGTTTTGCTTTGAAATTCGATTGTAAATCATGATTTTGTCATAGAATAAACAAAAAATTGGGTTAATAGCGTTGAAAAATTCCTAAACTAATAATTAAAGTTTTGAAATTTTTAATTCATACATAGGTGTGTCAATAATCTTTTTTCGAAAGACTGGAAGCATCAAGTTCCAGATTCCAGAACCGGCGGCGGTTCTGATCTCGGTGAATTATCTGTGAAACAGCTTCAATAATTGATTTCGAGTTGCGCCGCCTCTGGTGTTCATTATGAATTAGCTAAGCACGGCTCAACACCGCTCACCGATCTCATAAATAATACGAGCCAGGGCCGGACTGACAACGCTTATTGCAAAAAAAAAAAAGAAAATGATTTTAATTGAGGAATTTTCGTTTACAGAATCTCTTGTTTTGTAATTGTGCTATTGTTTATACATCTGATTACTGACCTACCTCTATAGCATGTCTGGTACATCCGTTCTCTTAATAGCACCAACTTCCTTTTCATTCGTCACGCCCTAATGGAAAATAGCAGCATCGAAACGTTTCAATCAACTGAGGCTAACGCCATCAAGTGATCAAAATAGTAATTTTTGTATTAAGTGCGCGAAATGAGTGTTTTTTTAATGGCGCCTGAGAATGTTATTTTAGTCGAGACCGCCAGGTCGAGACCTAAAAGACATTCGAAGGCGCCATTAAAACATGAATTTCGCCACGAAATACAAACAACGTTTTTTCTACAGCCTCCAGATGAAGAAAAAAGTAACAGAAATTAGTTGGAACAAAATGGTCTGATAAATCGAGTTGCTTGCATGGTTACGATGATAAATAAAAGTGATAGTTGCGAAAAATTTGTTACAATAGGTATTTTTGTTGAAGAAGTGTGATGGATTTTAGCAGCGAAAACGAAATAGATGCAATTGCAAGCGCGGCAGTGTCGAATCTTTTGCCTGCTAAATCAAGACCGCAGTACGAAAAAACGTATCTTCAGTTTCGGCAGTGGTGTTCTATGAAAAAGATTGATCAAGTAACGGAAAATGTTTTGTTGGCGTATTTGGAAGAAAAGTCTACCACCTTAAAGCCACCAACACTCTGGGCCCTTTATGCGATGTTGAAAGCCACCTTAAACGTTAAAGAGAATATCGATACACGTAAGTTTCCGAAGTTAGTGCCCTACCTGAAAAGCAAAAGCGTAGGTTACAGAAGCAAGAAGTCGCAAATTTTAGACAAAGAAGACATTAGCAAGTTTATTAATGAAGCAGATGACAAGATATATTTACTGATGAAGGTAAACTTATCATATTAGTGTAATACAAATCAAAACAACTCGTTTTATTTATAGACTGTGCTAATTTTGGGTATATCGGGAGCCCTTCGACGTGAAGAATTAGTTAAAATGAAGCTAACTGACATAGAAGATAAACAGTCTGTCTTAATTGTGAAGGTGCCTGATACAAAAACCCACTGCGAACGAATATTTACTGTTTCAAATTTAGAAAATATAGAAATTGTCAGAAAATATAGAGCTTTGCGGCCTCCACGGGCGACTAGTGACCGTTTATTTTTAAAGTATACCAACGGAAAATGTGTGAATCAAAATGTTGGAATTAACAAAATCGGAGAGATACCAAGTTTGATTGCAAAGTGGCTTAACAAAGACGAACCTAAAAAATATACTGGTCACTGCTTCAGAAGAAGCTCTGCCACTCTTTTGGCGAATGCTGGAGGTGATCTAATTTCAATTAAACGTCATGGGGGCTGGAGAAGCAGCACAGTGGCAGAAAGTTACATCGAGGACTCTTTGAATAATAAAATTGAAATTGCCAATAAAATTCAACCTTCTTCCTCCACAGAAGAAAACAAAATCACTCAACCTTCTACATCGGCTTCTTTTAATGGCGAAAATAACTTTCATTTACAAGCGTCTTCACTCAGGCCTCTGGGGATAAACGGGGGCACGTTTTCGTCATGCACATTTAATTTTCATATGTCAAAGTAAATATCTATTATTATTGTTTTGTAATATTGTTCTGTATAATTATAAAACCTTTAAAACTACCTCTCATTATCGATCCGTCTCTTCATTTCGGTTGCTGTTGATGTCTTTTCGTGTTACTAAAATTGTAACAGAAATAAGTTGGAACAAAATGATCTGAAAAATCGAGTTGCCTGCACAGTTAAAAAATATTATTTTTTCACTGTGAAACCGTGAAAAAATAATATTTTTTCACAGTGAAAAAACGTCAAACTTCGCGCATAGGTAACCATGCATAAATGTCACGATTTTTTGACGGCTGTAGAAAAATACATTTTTTTTTAGCTTTTCTTCTCTGTTAATAGAATATTAGAAGTTTCTTAAATTCTATCGAAGATATTTAAATGACAACCATAATGTGTCAAGTCCTACTCAATTTTTATTTTATCTTTATTAAATGTCTAATTAACATTTTCGAAAAATTCTTCAGGAACATCGGTTGAAGTTTTCATTGTTTTCACCCAATTTAAAGATTGAACACCTTCGGAATATCCCATGAATTTAACAATGCTTTTGCACGATTTAACGTATTCATTGGAATTCATTCGAAATTTAACGCGCCGGGGAATCCAAAATCTCGAAATGAAGTGTCGATCTCTTGTTTCGTAAACTCTGCCAAAACTCGATTTTTTCTAATGAAATGCAAATTTCAAACTGGAAATTTTTTTTCTCTTGCTATTTTTTTTACGTTACGTTTTTCAGTAAAAAAATTAAATGTGAAGCTGAGTTGTGCTAAAAAGTTAGCAAGAAATTAATTCTAACATTCTTTTGGCACAATCCATTGTATTGCAAGTCATATTGCTGAGCTCCACATAAATTAGTCAAGTAATTTCGTAGTTAAAGAAATAAATGTCTAATTTCAAGAGGCAATGACTCAAATCTAAAAACGTTTTTCGAAATATTAAAAACACGACGACGAGCTTTTAACGATTTCTTTCTATTAAAAGTATCATTCATTGCCCTTTCCCTATCTTCTTCAGCTGCTTCTCTTTCGAAATCGAACCAATCTTTCCCTGATTCTTCCTCAGAACCTTTCTGAAGCACTTTCATCTCTTCTGTATCTCCTTCAAAATATTCGGCATCTTCTGATGCACTTTCAGCATCACTCGGTTCATAAGCTCCATCTTCATCTTGAGCTTGATCTTCGTCTGATTCAAGATCTAAAAATAGTCAATTATCATTTTCGAAAAATCCTTCAGGATCGTCGGTTGAAGTTTTCATTGTTTTCACCCAATTTAAAGATTGAACACCTTCGGAATATCGCATGAATTTAACAATGCTTTTGCACGATTTAACGTATTCATTGGAATTCATTCGAAATTTTTCAGATGGATTGAACTCTTTCAAAATGAACCAATTCCACATCGTCTAGAGTTATTACAAATGGAAGCCATTGGGTTAGATTTACCAAGCAACCGGATGTTGGTTGGAGCAATTCTGTGAAACGCGCCGGGGAATCCCAAATCTCGGAAGGAGTGTCGATCTCTTGTTTCGTAAACTCTGCCAAAACTCATTTCTTTCTAATGAAACGTAATTTTCAAACTGGAAATTTTTTTTCTCTTGCTATTTTTTTTACGTTTCGTTTTTCAGTAAAAAAATTAAATGTGAAGCTGAGTTGTGCTAAAAAGTTAGCAAGAAATTAATTTTAACATTCTTTTGGTACAATCCACTGTATTGCAGGTCATAATGACTCAAATCTAAAAACGTTTTTCGAAACATTAAAAACACGACGACGAGCTTTTAGCGATTTCTTTCTATTAAAAGTATCATCTAATGCTCTTTCCCTATCTTCTTCGACTGCTTTTCTTTCGAAATCGAACCAATCTTTCCCTGATTCTTCCTCAGAACCTTTCTGAAGCACTTTCATCTCTTCTGTATCTTCTTCAAAATATTCGGCATCTTCTGATGCACTTTCAGCATCACTCGGTTCATAAGCTCCATCTTCATCTTGAGCTTGATCTTCGTCTGATTCAAGATCTAAAAATAGTCAATTATCATTTTCGAAAAATCCTTCAGGATCGTCGGTTGAAGTTTTCATTGTTTTCACGTAATTTAAAGATTGAACACTTTCGGAATATCGCATGAATTTAACAATGCTTTTGCTCGATCTAACGTATTCATTGGAATTGCATTGACCATTGCTGTTTTCCTATGATAATCTTTGAACCAGTTCGAAATTTTTCAGATGGATTGAACTCTTTCAAAATGAACAACCGGATGTTGGTTGGAGCAATACTGTAAAACGCGCCGGGGAATCCCAAATCTCGGAATGGAGTGTCGACCTATATCTCTTCTCTACAGAGTGTTCTACGAACAAATGCTAATGTTCCAACCATAGATTAAAAATTAGACATCAACCGAAACGTATTTTATTTTATTGAAAAAACTTTCCAGTTTTGAGTTGTTAGCCCTTAAACATAGTCTCGAAAATAGACATTTATTTTTTTATCTCCGAAAGTATTCGACCAATTTGGTGAAATTTGGAATACTGACGTTATTTTAGTCTATAATTTAGCAATTTAGTAGTCGTAGAGTTCTCTTGACATTAATTTCTTGATGACTTTTAGTCTATACTTATCATTAAAATATTCAATTTAGAAATTTTTTTCCTTTTGCTATGTTTTCTTGCAAAAATACAGAGTGATCAACAATGACTGAATCTGTTGGCGGCAGTGAAAATTTGAATGAAGTTGTTGTGACTGCAAGACGAGTTAGTTAGTTAGTTTTTTGACAAGCGCTTTTGAAATTTATTCTAAAAATCAAATTTTTGTATTAAATATCGTTGGAATTGTTTTAACATTGAAACCAGACATCAGGTTCGCATACGTTTTGTAATTGGTTTTTAAAAAAATTCAAAATTTTTAATCTTTCTTACTTAACATAAAATATGTGACACTGATGTCTCGAAATTGTATCAGTTGTAATTATCCTGTGTACTAATTGCAAGGGAAAAAACATATATGCCAACAGACTCAATCGCTCTGTAAAAAGTGAAACTAACTTGTGCTAAAAAGTTATCAAGAAATTAATTCTAACATTCTTTTGGCACAATCCAATGTATTGCAGGTCATAATGACTCAAATCTAAAAACGTTTTTCGAAACATTAAAAACACGACGACGAGCTTTTAGCGATTTCTTCCTATTAAAAGTATCATCCATTGCTCTTTCCCTATCTTCTTCAGCTACTTCTCTTTCGAAATCGAACCAATCTTTCCCTGATTCTTCCTCAGAACCTTTCTGAAGCACTTTCATCTCTTCTGTATCTCCTTCAAAATATTCGGCATCTTCTGATGCACTTTCAGCATCACTCGGTTCATAAGCTCCATCTTCATCTTGAGCTTGATCTTCGTCTGATTTAGGATCTAAAAATGTCCAATTATCATTTTCGAAAAATCCTTCAGGAACATCGGTTGAAGTTTTCATTATTTTCACCCAATTTAAAGATTGAACATCTTCGGAATATCGCATGAATTTAACAATGCTTTTGCACGATCTAACGTATTCATTGGAATTGCATTGACCATTGCTGTTTTCCTATGATAATCTTTGAACCAGTTCGAAATTTTTCAGATGGATTGAACTCTTCCAAAATGAACAACCGGATGTTGGTTGGAGCAATACTGTAAAACGCGCCGGGGAATCCCAAATCTCGGAATGGAGTGTCGACCTATATCTCTTCTCTACAGAGTGTTCTACGAACAATTGCTAATATTCCAACCATAGATTAAAAATTAGACATCAACCGAAACGTATTTTATTTTATTGAAAAAACTTTCTACTTTTGAGTTGTTAGCTCTTAAATATAGTTCCGAAAATAGACATTTATTTTTTTATCTCCGAAAGTATTCGACCAATTTGCTGAAATTTGGAATACTGACGTTATTTTAGACTATAATTTAGCAATTTAGCAGTCGTAGAGTTCTCTTGACATTAATTTCTTGATGACTTTCAGTCTATACTTACCATTAAAATATTCAATTTAGAAATTTTTTTCCTTTTGCTATGTTTTCTTGCAAAAATACAGAGTGATCAACAATGACTGAATCTGTTGGCGGCACTGAAAATTTGAATGAAGTTGTTGTGACTGCAAGACGAGTTAGTTAGTTAGTTTTTTGACAAGCGCTTTTGAAATTTATTCTAAAAATCAAATTTTTGTATTAAATATCGTTGGAATGAAAATCTTTTTTGATTTACTTTTGAAACAAATCGAAAAAAAAAAATTTCAAAAAAATCAATTTTTGTTATTATGGTTATATTTGATCAAATTCGCTTTTGATAATTCAGTAGATGGAAAATTTAGACACTCAAGCATTCAAAGAATGAAAATAATGCATTTATACAAGTCGAGATAAATGATCAATTCAAAAGAAACCTAATAGACGATTAATCAAACTTTCATCAATCTTCTAGCATCAGCAAGTTAAGAATCAAAAAATCAATCGCAATTAAATCCAATGTACGATAGAATCCACATCCGCAATTCCTCATACAACAAGTCTCAAATATCATCCCATTTTGCTACTAATTTAAGACCACACACACAGTTTCCCCCGTCGAGTAATTTCAAGAAAAAGACATCCACCAATCTCTTCCTAAAAATCCGACAAAGACAGACTATGGGTGTATATGTTGATGTATTTCGTGACAGATGAACTGTGAATCCTATTTCACTAAATCATTTTCTCATAAGCTTCTAACACGTTTCGTGTGACACATCGTTAGCCGTCTCCAAATCCGATTTCCTAAAGAAATTTTTTTTATTTGAAATTTCCAAACACTATCAAATGCAATTTATCATTGTCGTAAATTATCATTTGGTAGAAGGAAGAAAGCAGTAATGAAGGCGAGAATGCGGGTATAATTATATGTACAAGCATAATCGTTCAACATACCATTTGAAGTTTGCAACTGTTAATTATAATGGTAGGAGGCGGTTCGTCCTGCTGTAATATCCTCTAGGTTATACGGAAGTTGCTTTCAACTTTTTATCGATGTGTTAATTATTGCATTAACTGACGGAATTGTCTCATTGTAAAAATTTCGATTTTTTTCTCAACTTGGCTATAAATAACGTCAATTAACACTCGCCCCTCAATGCTCATGTTCTTATGTCTTCAAATTCAATTTTCCGGTTATTGGCGCTATGTCGCCATGAGCGCGGCTAGCTTTAACATATCGACTGGCTGCTAATTTAAATCTCAATTTAAACTGAGGCGGAACGGCTATTACAATAAATCAGTGCAACACCCTCACTAGCTGAATTTTCTTTACAATTCTCAATCGATCTCTTTCTATTCTATACGATTTTATGCGAGTTGATGTGAATTGAAAATAAGATCTACTATATCTACTAGTCCGATTCCCCCGATCTGCCACCGTCCGATTCGAATTGATGATTCGGACAAGTTGCGGCGCTCTTTTTCCTTTATTTATGCATTATAAGTTTGTTATTTGGGGGAGTTTTTGCCTGCCAATGCGGTCAACTTTGGCCCAAATCAGCGTTTTATGATGAATGGTGTTGACTCATTTTTCTGGAAATGTGGGGAGCCAATATTAGAAGTGAGATTTAAAAATTTGATCACATACAAGGCGAGCTCCACAACTTTTCTTCTATATTAATCTAGAAAATGAAAAAAAAATCGAAAACTTGCATTGAGTAATTTTAAAAAGCTCTAAGGGATTTGGAAAAATCTGACAAACTTCTAAAGTAGGAAGAATTTTGATAATTCGATGATTTCAAGAAAAAATTCAAATAACTCATAAAGTCTGCGGATTAAATCTTGAAGCATTTGAAAACTTGATAAATTCAAAGAATCTAAAGATGGAAGATTTAAATGTTGGAGGATTTTGGAAAAAATTTGAAAAAAATTGTAAAGATTAAAAGAATCCAAAAGATACCAAAAAATTCTAAAAGCAGAAAATCCGAAGAATTTAATTTAAGTTGAACAAGATAGAAAATAAAAAAAACATCAAAAATTTTAAATTAATAGAATTTTAAAAAAATCTGAAAATTCTAGAAAAGAATTGGGAAAAATTCAAAAAGTGCTGAGAATCTTTGCTTTTTGAAAAAATTCAATTATCCTGGAAAATTTAAACAACCCAAAAATTCTAGAAATTATAAAGATCTTGAAGAGTTTGAAAACTCAAAAAACCTAAATACAAAAAATCTAAAGATGGAAAATTTTGAAAATTATAAAAATTGGGTTAGTCCAAAAAATGCAGAAAACAGAAAACACTAGAAAATTTTAAAGACACAAAATCTGAAGAAGATAGAAAATGAAAAAAAATCAAAAACTTGCATTCAGTATTTTCAAAAAAACTTTAAGAGATTTGGAAAAATCTAACAAACTTTTAAAGAAGTATCAATTTTGATAATTCAAAGAATCTAAAATTTTGAAAAAAATTAATAATGCAGAAAATCTGAACAATCTAAAATTAAAAAAAAAATGAAACGATTCAAAAAAATCTGAAACATCTAAGAAATTGGAAAATGTAGGAAGTCTAAGGATTATCAATTTCATAAAGTATCGTGATAATTCGGAAAATCAAAGAAATCTAAAAATATTGTAGGGAATCTGAAGAATCCAGAAAGTCTAGAGGAAAAAAAGTGTATCTAAAGGAAGGAATTGAAAGCATTTGAAGAATCTTCATAGATATCTATCTATAATTAATCCAAAAATCAAGAAAAATATATCAGAAAAGTTGAAAAAATTAGAAAATTCAAAAAATGCAAAGAATCTATGTATTTTGAGAAAATTCAAAGATTGTGTCAAAATTTAAATAACCCAAAAAATCTAAGGATTATCAGAGATTCAAGAAAAGGATCTTGAAGCATTTGAAAACTTGAAAAATTTCATAAATACAAAGAATCTGAAAGTAGAAAAAACTACAATTTAGAGAATTTTGGAAGAAATTTGGTTAAAAAAATCCAGAAAACTGAAGACACTAAAAAATTTGACAAATCAAAAAATTGTTGAAATTTAAACTTGAATTTGATAATTTCAAAAAACTTCAGGATATTAAAAAAAATCTAAATATATAAAGTTGGAACAATTCAAAAGAATCTGAAACATCTAAAAAATTGAAAAAAGTAGGAAATCTAAGAATTATTGATTTGATTGATAATCAGAAAAATTTAAATAATTAGAGAATTTGAAGAATACAAAAAACCGAGGAAAAAAGAGAGTGTTAATTAGGAATTGAAAGAATCTTGGAAAAATTTGAAGAATCCAAAGACTCTAACAACTCTAAAAAAGCTACATTAAAATTTCAAGAAAATATTGAAGCCTTTGGAAACTTAAAAAACCTTGATAAATGCTAAGAATCAAAAATTATAAAATTTTTGGGAAAAATCTGAAAAAAATTATAAAAATTAGAAGAATTCAAAAAATTCACTGAAGAGACTAAAAAATTCTAAAAGCAAAAAATCCGGAGAATCTAAGAAAGTCAACCAAGATAGAAAATTAAAAACTTTGAATAATTATAAAATCTCAAACAAATCTAAAGAATCTATAAAAATTTTTTATTAATAACTGGAAATAGTTGCTTGAAAATTTGATTTATGAGAAAAACCGTTTTTTGCAATTTTAATTTTTTTTTTCGATTTGTTTCAAAAGTAAATCAAAAAAGATTTTCAGTTTCTGGTAAAGGGATATTTTAGTAATAATTTTGCCAAAAATTTCATTTTAATATTTTATAGATAGTTACTTAGAGAAAAACATTTAAGTGAGACTCTGCAACTGGCCATTTTTTTACAAAATTTAGGTTTATTCTCGTTAAAATTGTTAAATTAATTTTAGTATCTTAATGGATGAAATCCAAAGAATCTAAAAATGGATGAATTCAAAAACTATGAAGATTTTAAGAATCCAGAAAATTTAGATGATTAAAGACAGGAAAAGTTTCAAAAATCAGAAAATCCGATGAATCTTATGGATTTGAACAAGGTAAAAGATAGAAAAAACTCTAAATGCTTTGGAAAAAATCTAAAAATTTTTAGAAAAGTAAGGATTTTGATAATTCAAAGAATTAATTCAAACAGCTCATAAAGTCTGAGGATTATTAAGAATTCAAAAACGTTTTGAAAAAAATCTGAAAAATCTAAGAAGTTCAGAAACTCAAGAAAAGAATTGAAAAAATATAGAAAATTTAAAAAAATCCAATGAATCTATGCTCTTTGAGAAAATTAAATAATTCTGGGAAATTTAAACCCAAAAATTCTAGAAATGACAAAGATCTTGAAGCGTTTGAAAACTAAAAAAATTTGAAAACTATAAAAATTGGGTTAGTCCAAAAAATCCAGAAAACAAACTTGCATTTATAAATTTCAAAAAACTCTAAAAGCTTTGTAAAAGGGTGAAAATTTCTTAGTACTTTAACTAAGAATTTTGATAGTTCGACGATTTCAAAAAAAAATTTAAATAACTCATAAATTCTGCGGATTATCAAGAATTCAAGAAAATCTTAAAGCATTTGAAAACTTGACAAATTCAAAAAATCTAAAGATGGAAGATTTAAATGTTGGAGGATTTTGGGAAAAATTTGAAAAAAATTAAAAGATTAAAAGAATCCAAAAGATACCAAAAAATTCTAAAAGCAGAAAATCCGAAGAATTTAATTTAAGTTGAACAAGATAGAAAATGAAAAAAACATCAAAAATTTTAAATTAATAGAATTTTAAAAAAATCTGAAAATTCTAGAAAAGAATTGGAAAAAATTCAAAAAATGCAAAAAATCTTTGCTTTTTGAAAAAATTCAATTATCCTGGAAAATTTAAACAACCCAAAAATTCTAGAAATTATAAAGATCTTGAAGAGTTTGAAAACTCAAAAAACCTAAATACAAAAAATCTAAAGATGGAAAATTTTGAAAATTATAAAAATTGGGTTAGTCTAAAAAATGCAGAAAACAGAAAACACTAGAAAATTTTAAAGACACAAAATCTGAAGAAGATAGAAAATGAAAAAAAATCGAAAACTTGCATTCAGTATTTTCAAAAAACTTTAAGTGATTTGGAAAAATCTAACAAACTTTTAAAGAAGTATCAATTTTGATAATTCAAAGAATCTAAAATTTTGAAAAAAATTAATAATGCAGAACATCTGAACAATCTAAAATTAAAAAAAAATGAAACGATTCAAAAAAATCTGAATCATCTAAGAAATTGGAAAATGTAGGAAGTCTAAGGATTATCAATTTCATAAAGTATCGTGATAATTCGGAAAATCAAAGAAATCTAAAAATATTGTAGGGAATCTGAAGAATCCAGAAAGTCTAGAGGAAAAAAAGTGTATCTAAAGGAAGGAATTGAAAGCATTTGAAGAATCTTCATAGATATCTATCTATAATTAATCCAAAAATCAAGAAAAATATATCAGAAAAGTTGAAAAAATTAGAAAATTCAAAAAATGCAAAGAATCTATGTATTTTGAGAAAATTCAAAGATTGTGTCAAAATTTAAATAACCCAAAAAATCTAAGGATTATCAGAGATTCAAGAAAAGGATCTTGAAGCATTTGAAAACTTGAAAAATTTCATAAATACAAAGAATCTGAAAGTAGAAAAAACTACAATTTAGAGAATTTTGGAAGAAATTTGGTTAAAAAAATCCAGAAAACTGAAGACACTAAAAAATTTGACAAATCAAAAAATTGTTGAAATTTAAACTTGAATTTGATAATTTCAAAAAACTTCAGGATATTAAAAAAAATCTAAATATATAAAGTTGGAACAATTCAAAAGAATCTGAAACATCTAAAAAATTGAAAAAAGTAGGAAATCTAAGAATTATTGATTTGATTGATAATCAGAAAAATTTAAATAATTAGAGAATTTGAAGAATACAAAAAACCGAGGAAAAAAGAGAGTGTTAATTAGGAATTGAAAGAATCTTGGAAAAATTTGAAGAATCCAAAGACTCTAACAACTCTAAAAAAGCTACATTAAAATTTCAAGAAAATATTGAAGCCTTTGGAAACTTAAAAAACCTTGATAAATGCTAAGAATCAAAAATTATAAAATTTTTGGGAAAAATCTGAAAAAAATTATAAAAATTAGAAGAATTCAAAAAATTCACTGAAGAGACTAAAAAATTCTAAAAGCAAAAAATCCGGAGAATCTAAGAAAGTCAACCAAGATAGAAAATTAAAAACTTTGAATAATTATAAAATCTCAAACAAATCTAAAGAATCTATAAAAATTTTTTATTAATAACTGGAAATAGTTGCTTGAAAATTTGATTTATGAGAAAAACCGTTTTTTGCAATTTTAATTTTTTTTTTCGATTTGTTTCAAAAGTAAATCAAAAAAGATTTTCAGTTTCTGGTAAAGGGATATTTTAGTAATAATTTTGCCAAAAATTTCATTTTAATATTTTATAGATAGTTACTTAGAGAAAAACATTTAAGTGAGACTCTGCAACTGGCCATTTTTTTACAAAATTTAGGTTTATTCTCGTTAAAATTGTTAAATTAATTTTAGTATCTTAATGGATGAAATCCAAAGAATCTAAAAATGGATGAATTCAAAAACTATGAAGATTTTAAGAATCCAGAAAATTTAGATGATTAAAGACAGGAAAAGTTTCAAAAATCAGAAAATCCGATGAATCTTATGGATTTGAACAAGGTAAAAGATAGAAAAAACTCTAAATGCTTTGGAAAAAATCTAAAAATTTTTAGAAAAGTAAGGATTTTGATAATTCAAAGAATTAATTCAAACAGCTCATAAAGTCTGAGGATTATTAAGAATTCAAAAACGTTTTGAAAAAAATCTGAAAAATCTAAGAAGTTCAGAAACTCAAGAAAAGAATTGAAAAAATATAGAAAATTTAAAAAAATCCAATGAATCTATGCTCTTTGAGAAAATTAAATAATTCTGGGAAATTTAAACCCAAAAATTCTAGAAATGACAAAGATCTTGAAGCGTTTGAAAACTAAAAAAATTTGAAAACTATAAAAATTGGGTTAGTCCAAAAAATCCAGAAAACAAACTTGCATTTATAAATTTCAAAAAACTCTAAAAGCTTTGTAAAAGGGTGAAAATTTCTTAGTACTTTAACTAAGAATTTTGATAGTTCGACGATTTCAAAAAAAAATTTAAATAACTCATAAATTCTGCGGATTATCAAGAATTCAAGAAAATCTTAAAGCATTTGAAAACTTGACAAATTCAAAAAATCTAAAGATGGAAGATTTAAATGTTGGAGGATTTTGGGAAAAATTTGAAAAAAATTAAAAGATTAAAAGAATCCAAAAGATACCAAAAAATTCTAAAAGCAGAAAATCCGAAGAATTTAATTTAAGTTGAACAAGATAGAAAATGAAAAAAACATCAAAAATTTTAAATTAATAGAATTTTAAAAAAATCTGAAAATTCTAGAAAAGAATTGGAAAAAATTCAAAAAATGCAAAAAATCTTTGCTTTTTGAAAAAATTCAATTATCCTGGAAAATTTAAACAACCCAAAAATTCTAGAAATTATAAAGATCTTGAAGAGTTTGAAAACTCAAAAAACCTAAATACAAAAAATCTAAAGATGGAAAATTTTGAAAATTATAAAAATTGGGTTAGTCTAAAAAATGCAGAAAACAGAAAACACTAGAAAATTTTAAAGACACAAAATCTGAAGAAGATAGAAAATGAAAAAAAATCGAAAACTTGCATTCAGTATTTTCAAAAAACTTTAAGTGATTTGGAAAAATCTAACAAACTTTTAAAGAAGTATCAATTTTGATAATTCAAAGAATCTAAAATTTTGAAAAAAATTAATAATGCAGAACATCTGAACAATCTAAAATTAAAAAAAAATGAAACGATTCAAAAAAATCTGAATCATCTAAGAAATTGGAAAATGTAGGAAGTCTAAGGATTATCAATTTCATAAAGTATCGTGATAATTCGGAAAATCAAAGAAATCTAAAAATATTGTAGGGAATCTGAAGAATCCAGAAAGTCTAGAGGAAAAAAAGTGTATCTAAAGGAAGGAATTGAAAGCATTTGAAGAATCTTCATAGATATCTATCTATAATTAATCCAAAAATCAAGAAAAATATATCAGAAAAGTTGAAAAAATTAGAAAATTCAAAAAATGCAAAGAATCTATGTATTTTGAGAAAATTCAAAGGATTATCAGAGATTCAAGAAAAGGATTTTGAATCATTTGAAAACTTGAAAAATTTCATAAATACAAAGAATCTGAAATATATAAAGTTGAAACAATCTGAAACATCTAAAAAATTGAAAAATGTAGGAAATTTGATGATTTTAGAAAATCAGAAAAATTTAAAAAAATCAGACTATCTGGAGAATACAAAAAATCGAGAAGAAAAAGAGAATGTTAATTAGGAATAGGAAGAATCAAAAAGAATTCAAAGACTTTAACATCTCTAAAGAATCTAAAAAACTATTCAAATATTATAAGCTTTTGGTAAAAATCTGTAAAAAATTTTAAAGATTAGAACAATTCAAAAAATTCACTGAAGACACTAAAAAATATAAGAATATAAGAAAGTCAACCAAGATATAAAATCTAAAAAATCTAGAACCAATTTTTATTAATGATTGAAAATTGTTGCTTGAAAATTTGATTTATGAAAAAAAATTATCTCAAAAAATGTAAACTCATTCTAAAATGCGAACGATCGTAATATTTTCCAGTTTTTTAAACATTTTTTCCAAAAGAGTCACTCTGTATAAAATAATTTTATAGCTTCCACATCAATTTGAATAAGTTCTTTGTTTCTTCCTGATTTTTAATCTTTCTCATAGCATCTGTTTAGTCTCACCTGTTTAATAAAAAGTCCGATGTTTTGTGTTAAAATAGCGTGAACTGTTCCAAGTTTTATTGCTAGTAATAACATCTAAATTAATGATGGTAATATTGTTTAATCTCACCACCATCCCTCCGTCACACCTTCACATCTTTTTTTTAATGTTTTTATTATCATAAAAAATCAATTTTCTAGCCACTCCTTTCCTAATCGTAATTGCTTAAGACATGATGTCTTTTGCTACTATCACGTTTGAAATGTCAGTTGAATTTGATCGATTTCTGCTATAACCTACTGGTAGAGTTGAATGTGGCATGTAGCAAGCAGCACTTAAGCTCTCTCTAATAATGCCACTGATACAATCTCGACTTTAACCACTGGATGGTAGTAGTTATTGCATGGTCACACGTATTTGCACTGATCCAAAGATACGTTCACGTTCAACCATGTCACCTCTTTTATGGGGTTTGGACATGAAAAGGAAGTGACTTGGATTCAAACTGACTTCTCTACTTCGATTCAAAATTAAAAATTATTATCTTAGATTATTGAAATAAAATCATGGGAATTTTTTTCTCATTGTCTATTTTTACTAATTGACTCGTTTAGGATTTTAGTAACTGTTGTTTTTTTATGGTTCTCAAGCTAATATGAGAATTTTTTTATATAAAAATAGTGACAGCAATAGACAATTTGTTTTCTCAAAATTGGTTGTTTAAAGAATTTGAAGATTTTTGAATGAAATCTAAAAATCGGAGCTAATTCAAAAAAGCCAGAAGACTGAAGACACTAAAAAATTGTAAAAAATTGAGAAAATCCAAATTTAAACAAAGTCTACAATGAAAAAATAAAAAACTTGAATCTGATAATTCCAAAAAACTCTAAAGGATCTGAAAAATCTAACAATTTTTTAATGGAGATTCAGAATTTTGAAAACGCGAAACGTTGTTGTCATTGAAGTTTGGGAGATAAAATTTTAAAAAAGCTTCAAGAGGATATAACATTTATTACTATATTTTAATTATAAGCTTAGATAATAAATTTATTTTTTTTAATATATTTCAGTTTCAGCAGTTAAAGCCATTTGGCTGAAATTAGTTGCCAAACGCTAGATATTATTAATTCCATAAAGCATCTTGATTATTCAGAAAATTAAAGAAAACTAAGAAATTTGTAAAGTTTAACGTAAAAAATTCTGTGAATCTGATAAAGAGAGAAAGTCGAGGCAAAAAAATGGAAGAACTAGATTGGGATCTTAAAGCATTTGAAAAATTCTAGACATAGAATTATTTCAAATTTGAATCTAGAAAAAACATCAAAAATTTTTTGAATTGAAAGAATTCTAAGGAATCTGAAGAATCCAAGAAGTTCAGAAATTCTGAACAAGAACTGGAAAAAATTAAACATTCTGGAAAATTTAAACAACACAAAATCTAGGAATTATAAAAGATTCAAGAAAATCTCAAGAATCTTGAAACGTTTGAAAACTAAAAAACTTGATAAACAGAAAAAATCTAAAAATGAAAGAATTTAAAAATTAGGAGATATTGAGAGAAATTTAAAAAAAGTATAAAAATCGAAGAAGTCCTAAAGACTGAAAACACTAAAAAAATTTAAAAAACAGAAAATCCGAAGAATCTGAGAAATACCAAGAAGACAGAAAATGGAAAAAACATCAAAAATTTTGAAGCAATCTGAAGAATCCAGAGTTTAGAAACTTTAAAAAACTATTGGAAAAATTTGAACAATTTAAAAAATGCAGAGAATCTATGCAATTTGAAAAAATTCAAAGATTCTGGAAAATTTAAACAACCTAAAAAATCTAAGAATTATTAAGGATTCAAAAAAATCTGAAGAATTTTGAAGCGTTTGAAAACTCTAAAAACTTAATAGAAAAAATCTAAAGATGGAAGAATTTAAAAATTCGAAGGTTTTGTAAGAAATTTAAAAAATTATAAAAACTGGAAAAGTCCAAAAATCCAGAAAACTGAAGACACTAAAAAATTTTTAAAAGCAGGAAACGCGAATAATCTAAGAAATTTAAACAAAATAGAAAATGAAAAAAACTTCAAAAGTTTGGATTTGAAAAAATTTTGATGGAATCAGAAGAATCCAAAAAGTTCAGAAATTCTGAAGAAGAATTGGATAAAAATTAAAAAATAAATAAAATTTATGCACTTTAAAAAAATTCAAAGATTCTGGAAAATTTAAACAACACAAAATCTAGGAATTATAAAAGATTCAAGAAAATCTGAAGAATCTTGAAGCGTTTGAAAACTAAAAAACTTGATAAACAGAAAAAATCTAAAAATAAAAGAATTTAAAAATTAGGAGATTTTGAGAGAAATTTAAAAAAAGTATAAAAATCGAAGAAGTCCTAAAGACTGAAAACACTAAAAAAATTTAAAAAACAGAAAATCCGAAGAATCTGAGAAATACCAAGAAGAAAGAAAATGGAAAAATCATCAAAAATTTTGAAGGAATCTGAAGAATCCAGAGTTTAGAAACTTTAAAAAACTATTGGAAAAATTTGAACAATTTAAGAAATACAGTTTGAAAAAATTCAAAGATTCTGGAAATTTTAATCAACCCAAAAAATGTAGGAATTATTGAGGATTCAAGAAAATCTAAAGAATCTTAAAGCGTTTGAAAACTAAAAAACTTGATAAATAGAAGAATTCGAATATTCAAAGATTTTTTAAGAAATTCAAAAAACTTATAAATAATTAAGAATTTCAGAAAATCCAGAAAACTGAAGAAACTAAAAAATTTTAAAAAGCAGAAAGTCCGAGAAATCTAAGAAATTTAAACAAAATAGAAAATGGAAAATAACTTCAAAAATTTTGATGGAATCAGAAGAATCCAAAAAGTTTAAAAATTCTGAAGAAGAAATGGATAAAATGTAAAAAATAAATAAAATTTATGCAGTTAAAAAAAAATTCAAAGATTCTAGAAAATTTAAACAACCCAAATAATCTAGAGATTAAAAAGGATTCAAGAAAATCTAAAAAATTTTGAAGCGTTTGAATCGATAAATAGAAAAAATCTAAAAATAGAAAAATTCAAACATCAGAAGATATTGAAAGAAATTTAAAAAAGTTATGAAAATCGAAGAAGTCCAAAGACTGAAAACACTAAAAAAATTCAAAAAACAGAAAATCCGGAAAATCTGAGAAATATCAAGAAGACAGAAAATGGAAAAAACATCAAAATTTTTGAAGGAATCTGAAGAATCCAGAGTTTAGAAACTTTAAAAAACTATTGGAAAAATTTGAACAATTTAAGAAATACAGTTTGAAAAAATTCAAAGATTCTGGAAATTTTAATCAACCCAAAAAATGTAGGAATTATTGAGGATTCAAGAAAATCTAAAGAATCTTAAAGCGTTTGAAAACTCAAAAACTTGATAAATAGAAAAAAATCTAAAAATGGAAGATTTTAAAAATTCGAAGATTTTTCAAGAAAATTAAAAAAATTATAAAAACTGGAGAAGTCCAAAAAATCCAGAAAACTGAAGACACCTAATAATTTGAAAAAGTAGAAAACCCGAAAAATCTAAGAAATTTAAACAAAATAGAAAATGGAGATAATATCAGAATTTTTGAATTGAAAATCTGAAAAATCTAGAGTTTAGAAAGTCTAAAAATCAATTGGAAAAATATAAAAAATCAAAAAACTACAGAGAATCTATGCAGTTTTAAAAAATTCAAAAGATCTGGAAAATTTAAACCACCCAAATAATCTAGGGATTATAAAGGATTCAAGACAATCTGAAGAATTTTGAAACGTTTGAAAACTCAAAAAACTCAAAAGAAAAAATCTAAAGATGGAAATATTTAAAAATTGAAGAAGTCCAAAAAAATCCAGAAAATTGAAAAAACTAAAAAATTTGAAAAAGCAGAAAATTCGAAGAAAAAGATAGAAAATAGAAAAACCTAAAAAAATGTTGAAGGAAAATAAAAAAAAATTCTAAAAACAATTAAAAAAAACACAAAAAAATACATAAGTAAAGTGTAAAAGATTCAGCTGAAAGTCTATAGGAAAATCTCTAATCCAAAAAAATCTACATACATACCAACCTAAAATTAGTCCAAAAATCAAGAAAAATATATCAGAAGAATTTGAATAGATTGAAAAATTCAGAAAATGCAGAAAATCTATGCACTTTGAGATTCTGGAAAATTTAAACAATTCAGAAATTCTAGAGATTATAAAGAATAAACATTTGACACCTCAAAAATCTAGACAAACTCAAAGAATCTAAAAAATATTATAAATTCAATAATTCGAGAATTCGTAAACAAATCTTAAGAATCTAGAAAATCTTAGAAATATAAAGAATCTAGTAAAAATCTAAAAAAATATATAAATAAAAAAAATCTGAATATTTCTTTCTCTTCATTTAAAGAGCATAAAAATCTCAAGAAATCTAGGAAAACATAAAGTAAATATATTTATAAATTCAAAAGAATCCAAAAAATAAAAAATTTTTGAATAAATCTATAAAACCCAAAAACCGCCATCGTCATAAAATATTCTTTTTTTTTAATTCGCCCCATGATTTACAACTATCCTTGTTATATGTTAGTGCTGTTTATGAAACTGTATCCTTTTAAAATCAACATTTTGTTGTGTCTGACTAAATGGCAATTTATTTTTGTTTAGAAAACACGACGTTTCTCTTTTTTATGTCTTGATTGAAAGAGATGATGTGTGTCCGAGTAGAACAATTTTTTTTGGTATTGAATTAAAAACTGTGACATTCAATTTAACGAAACGTCACCTTAGTTTCAGCTTTCTCAAAGTTAATACATAGTATATCAAGTTTAGCGGAAACATGTCGGCTGCTCTCAAGCCAATTAGCTCTTCTCGCAGTCCCAATAAATCGCGCCTCGTTTCCGAAATAGGGTGAACCCACCAAAGACCACACATATGAAGAGATTTCCCTCGAGTTTTCTACCGTTTGTATAGCAATACTCTTGAGATGTAACTGAACATGGATATATCCATCGTTTAGGGACTTGTGTCGGCTTACCGCTCTTATTCAATTGTCGTCGCTCCATTTTTCCATGGGAAAGTGTCAACTCGAACACAAATTATAAATTTACAGATTTCTGAATTGAGATCGTATAAATTCAATTTGTGAATATTGCTCGTCCCAAAAGCCAGAATATCATTTTTTATATATCCATCGTGTCTTTATACATTTCACGGTTATTACAATAAAACCCCTGAAAGCGACGTCACGTTGAAAATACTTTTCCTCTAATGTTGTACGGAGTGATGCCATAAATAATTTCCAAGTGCGAAAGCGTCTACCAAACTTGAGGGTAAAAATTGCATCGAAATTATCCATGAAACGAAAAATATAGTAGATTACAACATTTTTATTTAACGACTTGAATTTATTGTCCTGTTGGGTTTTTATCTCTTTTTTTCTCTCTCAAGCGAGTTTTAAACTTTTCGGCGATGAGGGAACGAAAAAATGAGTTTATAATTTATTTTATGGTAAAATGTGAGACATTAACATTACATTAGGCAAGTGGATATAAAAATGAGCTTGAATGTGTTAAGTATAGCTCGGTGTACAGGAAATGAGTCTCGTTTCCGTCTCCAACTGCGTTCAGGTAATTGTCACGATATAGAATATGTTGTCACTTTGTTATGGTGCGCGATTTGATGCTTCATGTTAATTACCTCGAGCCAAATTTGCCGATAAATAAAATGCATTTTACTATAGCTTTGTTTTTCTATATTGGCTCTCAGGAAAAATCATAAAATTAAAAGTTTCATACGTTTTGAGAGTAAATTCCTTTTTTGATTGAAGAAATATCTAAGAAAAGTCAAAGGTTGGAGTGGATTGAAAAAAATCTGAATTAAACAAGAGAACGTCTAGAGAATTTAGAATTCAAAAAAATGAATTTAGAAAATCTAACAATCGAAGAATTAAAAATTAAAATAAAAAGACACAGGACGTTTTCTGAAGTCCGTGTTTGTACGTTTTTTAAAATTTTAAAAGAAATAGAAGAGTACAATTAATAAGAAACAATTTATAGCACGCGCCGATTGATGATTCCATATATTTTCCAAAATTTTGCTACATTTCTTTCAAAATTTCCAAACATTGGAATTATTGGTTGTAAATTTTGCATTTGGTTTTAGTTTGATCGTTTCAGTTTTTTCAAAACTTTCCTTATAAAAAATATTGATTCAGTTAGATTTGATGGTTTTTAAGTTTAAAAAATTTGAATTTTTTAATTTTCGATTTTCTAAGTAACTTGAGGTATTATCTCAGCTTCTAGTTGAAGTGCAATAATGACTGTTACGTCATTTTGAAGCTATTTTGACGCTCTATTAACAAACCAGGTTTGATCAGCTTTGCTCTAAAAATAAAGACTCTACGTGCTCTATTTTTGGAAATTCGGTTCTAAAGTTGCTTTATAACCAAATGACTTACAACTGACACAAACAAAAAATCCTAAGAAAATAAAAAACGTCAAAACAATAAATTTTATATAAAAAATATCATTTTATTGTCAAAAATGACAATTAACACAAAAAGCAATCAGAACGATCAGATACAAAATTTTTTTCGACTTGCATCTTTAAGCAAAACTCTTAAGTTAGTAGAATGTTGGATGTTGTCGAATTTGAAAAAATCAAATTGACGTATCTATGGAGATGTTACAATGTCACCAACGGCAACAAAATTCCATAAATTTTGTATTTTTGATTCTTTACTAAAAATGATAATAGGGAATATCAGAAAAATGTGGTTTATAACAAACAATTTATCGCACTAGTCGAGTAATAAGGCCATAAATGAATCAAATTTCCTGTTTAGAAAATGCAGTTTTCTTGCAATGCAAATTTGTAAACATTGAAATTGTTTAGAACAGTCAAAATTTTTGACATATCTTTGATTCTGTTTCAAATAAAAAATGATTTTTACATCGAAATAAAGTTTCCTTTTAGCTCTATAAATAAACCAAATTTCAGCAGTTTTTCTCTAGAAATAAAGACACTGGATGCTTTCGAACGTTGGTTTATTTATTCGAAAAAATTGATTTTGGAAAGCAGATTTCAACTGAATGACTCTGAAAACAGAACTATCAAAAAATTAAGAACGTCAAGAGAAAAAATTAAGTGATTGATTCATCTTCATAGTTCAATAAACAACGGAAATATAGAAAAAAAATTTTGAAAATTTTGAGAAGAATCTTTTTAGCAGATTTTCATGTTTCTTATATTAAAAAAACAGAATCTATGAATTTTTTGGAAAAGTTGCTTTTGTTTATTTTTTATTGAAGTTTACCTAATTTTCTTCTTGTTTGAGTTTTGGCTTTCAGAAAACATCATATTGGAGTTAAAAAAAATGAAAACTTTGATAGTAAATTCCTTTTTTGATTTTCCAGATTTAACTTAATGTGACTTTAAGACGTATCTAAAAAAAGTCAAAGTTTAGAATAATTTTACACTTTTTTTTTCTTTTCTTTACAATCGTCTCATGTGAGTTTCGCTCCATTTTCACAATTAAAAAAAATCTAAATTAAACAAGAGAACCTTTTGAGAATTTAGAATTCAAAAAAATTTATAGAAATTGAAGGATACAAAAAATCTCGAAGCTTTAACAAACTTGCAATTTAGAAAATTCAACAAACGAAGAATTACAAAAAATAATCTTAGAAAATTATAAAAACCACAGAACATTTCCTGACGTACGTGGTAGTACGTTTTTGTCGAGGCGTTGGTCTATGAAAACGTTCTATCTACAATATCTTGACGTTCTATTCTTCTTCTTTGACAGACATTAGAGTAGAATTTTTTCACAACATATTCCGAACGTACAAATAAATAATATTTATTTAAATGTTTCGATTGATAAAAATAAGTAATTAAAAAAATTAACAAACGATTAAATGTATTTGCGTTCAAAATCATTAGTACACGAGAAAATACATCTAAACTCAGTTTTCATATGATGCATAATCTAAGTGTCTAAACAATTAAAATTTTCGTTGTTGTTAACAAAATCAGAACAGATGATTTTTGCAGAAATGGTCATTTACTGGGGTTGGGTAATTCCGAGTTAGTTGATGGTTTACCAGATTTTATCCCTTCATAAGCAGCAGCTAGAAACATTATCTGAGGGAAGCTTGAATCACCAACAAAATTTAAAATTCTTTAAACTGATTGGTTGATGATTCTTTTCTCTCCAATCTACCAGTGTCTTTACAGTCGTCGCATTTTGGAGTGCTCTTGTGTGAATATTTAAGTGAATTTCGTTCCATTTTCATAGTTTCAGTTAAGTTTGTAACAATGCTATAAGTGACTTATTGGACATTGGTTAAAACTTGTAATTTCATACGAAAAAAAAGAATCAAGGAAACGTTTAAGCACACACTGACATTTAACTTAACTACTAGTGTGTATTATTATTCATTATTTTATCTCAACTATACTTAAGTCTTTGTTATTTGATAGCAGTTAGATAGCAGAGAAGATGTTTGTCTGTGAAGGGCAAAGAAACGTTTTGATAAAGTGCAAAATTTTATTTTTATTTGTAATAGTTTCAAATGAATATCAGATTTATCTGTTCTGCAAATGTTTAAAAAATTGTCCATGGACAGTACTCTAATTGTCCATTGATGTACATTCAAACGTTTTAAAAATGTCGTTCATAACTGGTACTTAATAATCCATAAGTGATTCTGAAAACATCTATAGAATAACCGTTATGGTATGCTGTCTAAAAGCTGTCTTTAAACTGTCCATAAAACCGCATGCTTTTGTTTTGGGAACAACGGCAAATTGTTCACTGACAATTCACAATTAGTTCTAAAATAATTTGCAGATGGTCTAATTACCGTCCCATTGTCCATACCGTCTCGTATTGGACAGCTTAGAGAACGTCCACTTCACTATCTAGGAACAGCCATAGATCGTTCGGCGGACCATAAAATCACCGTCCCAGATTGATAAATTAGACAATCCATGGACGTTATAAAAGCAACTCTAAATCTGTGTTTTCAAAGACAGAGCACGTCGAATCCTTATTTCGGCACCGAAACTGATCAAACTTGGCTTGTAGAAGCTGAGATAATAAATAGCCCGAAAATTAAAAATTAGAAAATTCAAATTTTTGACTAAAAACAATCAAATCTAAATGAAATGGAAAGTTTTGGAAAAAAAAAGAAACAAACAAAGTAAAACCAAATTGTTGTTTTGAAAGTAAAGCAAACGAGAGTTGTGCATTGATGGAGCTTTGAAAAATCTTCAAAATGGTGCAAAAATTATCATTTTATCTCAAACAAGAAGTAAATAGTTGGTAAAGTTCAATAAAAAATCACGAAGAACAACTGTTCCAAAACTTTCATAGATTCTGTTTTTTTAATATAAGAAACATGAAAATCTGCTAAAAAGATTCTCAAAATTTTGACATTTTTTTACTATATTTCCGTTGTTTAATGAATTATAAAGATGAATCAATCACTTAATTTTTTCTCTTGACGTTCTTAATTTTTTGATAGTTCTGTTTTCAGAGTCATTCAGTTGAAATCTGCTTTCCAAAATCAATTTTTTCGAATAAATAAACCAACGTTCGAAAGCATCTAGTGTCTCTATTTCTAGAGAAAAACTGATGAAATTTGGTTTATTTATAGAGCTAAAAGGAAGCTTTATTGCGATGTAAAAATCATTTTTTATTTGAAACAGAATCAAAGATATGTCAAAAATTTTGACTGTTCTAAACAATTTCAATGTTTAGAAATTTTGGAAAAATGAAGCAAAAGTTTCGGAAAACTGCATTTTCTAAACAGGAAATTTGATTCATTTATGGCCTTATTACTCGACTCGTGCGATAAATTGTTTGTTATAAACCACATTTTTCTGATATTCCCTATTATCATTTTTAGTAAAGAATCAAAAATACAAAATTTATGGAATTTTGTTGCCGTTGGTGACATTGTAACATCTCCATAGATACGTCAATTTGATTTTTTCAAATTCGACAACATCCAACATTCTACTAACTTAAGAGTTTTGCTTAAAGATGCAAGTCGAAAAAAATTTTGTATCTGATCGTACTGGTTGCTTTTTGTGTTAATTGTTATTTTTGACAATAAAATGATTTTTTTTATATGAAATTTATAGTTTTGACGTTTTTTATTTTTTTTGGATTTTTTGTTTTTGTCAGTTGTAGATCATTTGGTTATACAGCAACTTTAGAACCGAATTTTCAAAAATAGAGCACGTAGAGTCTTTATTTTTAGAGCAAAGCTGATCAAACCTGGTTTGTTAATAGAGCGTCAAAATAGCTTCAAAATGACGTAACAGTCATTATTGCACTTCAACTAGAAGCTGAGATAATACCTCAAGTTACTTAGAAAATCGAAAATTAAAAAATTCAAATTTTTGACTGTCTTAAAAACCATCAAATCTAACTGAATTAATGGAAAGTTTGGAAAAAATAGAAACGGTGAAACTAAAACTATATACAAATATTTTCAATTTTTGATATTTTTAATTGAAGCTCTGGTTTCTTGACATATCGAAATCAATTTTAGATCAAATTAAGAATCTGGAATTTAAAGACACGTGGCGTTGTTTTGAAAGTAAAGCAGACGAGATTTAGTACATTGATGGAGCTTTGAAAAATCTTCAAAATGGAGCAAACAGAAAGCGAAAAGTAAGGAGAAAAATACGAAATTCAAAAATCAACTTTCAAGAAAATTTCAAAATTGAAATTTCATAGATTCTGTTTGTTTGATATAAGAAACATGAAAATCTTATGTTTCTCTTGAAATTTTGTACTTTTTAATTATTTTGTTTTTAGCTAATTTAGAGTCATTCAACTTATTTATAGAGCTTAAAGAAACCTCCACTATGATAAAGAAATTATTGTTTCATTTAAAGCAGAATCAAAGTTATGATGTGGAAAATAATGACATTTCTAAAAAATGTTTAGAAATTAAAACAAAATTTTAGATTATTATTACTCGACTCGTGCTATAAATTGATTGTTATTAGCCACATTTATTATTATTTTTGTTGAAAAAAATCGAAAAAACCAACTTAAGAGTTTTGATCTTGTATCAGTTCTTACCCCTTTCCGTGTCGTCTGTTGTGCTGCTATCAATTCGCCTAAGTAATGAAATTAGGGTAATGGCAACATTAGAGCGATAGTCGCTCAATTAGTATCCTTCTGTTTATTGATTGTCTCAAAATAGGGAGAGCAGAAGCGAATACATTTCATTTCACGGTAGATTAATATTATATAAGTTATGGATAAAGCGAAAGGGTGATAGATTTCCCTTGGGCAATTCCAATGGGCAATTCCATCAAGTATCTGAGACGTCGACAGACGCTGCCGCCGCCACTGCCCTGAGTGTAAACTTGAAACCATTAACGTCTTATCGCACTTTACCAAAATTGCTTTCATATTTCTCAATCGACAAAAATCCGCATTATTTCGAAATTAGGTTAAGAGAAAATCATAGTAAAAATGGAATAAATTGTAACATAATTTCTTTGATCGTTTCGCGCCATCATCATTAAACCAAGCAAATTGTGTGTATGAACCTCGTTAATTATCCTCTCATTACAAATCGGCGTTTTATTACCATTACCACAGAGTATACCGTCGTAAAATTAATTGAAACGCAATAATAAAATTCGGACTGTTGATAGTAAAAGAAAGGAAAAAAAAGTATAACAGTTGATGCTAGGCAATTCGAAATGTTATTAAATATCTGTTCGCCAATTTAAATCAGCAAGATGTCGGTCGTTAAGTCTGTTAATTTATACTTTGGTCGCAATGTGTTCCGACTCAGTTAACAGAGGCCTGATTTCGGCAGCAGATTGGTTAATTACTTCGCCGATGATGATTCTACCGTCTTTGCTTTAATCTACACTTTATTAAAACTATGTTAGGAGCAGGTGGATGTTCCATTTAATAACATTTTTCAAACAGATATTCAGATATCAAAATCGACTAAATTGATTTTTGATTCTACGCACAATTAGAATTGCAAAAAAACTGAATTTTTCTTAATTGAAAAAATGTGTTTACGACTTGAGATTGTTTTTTTACCAAATGGTAAAGTTCAATTGCTTGAAACAATTAAAAAAAGTTAAAAATGTATGATTTAGTAAAGTTTGATCCCAATTCGATAATTGAGCGTGTCTTTATTTAGTAGCTTTATTAATGATCTACAGACATACCAAATGCTATTTGTTTATCGCTGTGAATTTTTAAAATTAGTTCAGAGTTGGATTTGGCGCTCGATTGCACTCAAACGGCTTATCATAAATTGAACTAAAAATACTACAAAAATACAAAACACAAAAAGGTAAAATTTAGTGAAAATTTCAGCTTGATATTTGAGAAAATAATAAAGTTACAATGGAAATTATCAAAAATTGTTTTGACCAAAAACTTATTTTTGGATTTTTATTCATTTAGTTAACTATTTATGGTAATTTTTAAATTTACGACATTGAAAAATTCAGAATCGTTTGATTGTAGACTGATTTGATAGTTTTCGAGTTTATCAAAATTTCAAAATTTGCAAATTTTAACTTTTTTGGAAAAATTCCAAAAATCTCAGTTTCTAAACAGGATCGGTTATTGAGTTTATGCTCATTTTATAGATTATTCAAAGCTCTATCAGCGTGCCAAACATTGTTCATTTATTTTCGGAAATAACGGCACTGTGAATTTTCAAATTTGAGCTTCTCTATTTTCGAATTTTTGGTTTCAGAGTTGAGTTTGGCGCGCGATTGCAATCAAACGGCTAATCGCAAGTAAAATTAAAATTACAACAAAAATTAAATACATCGAAAAGTATAATTTAGTGCAAACTTCAGCTCGATATTCGAAAAAGTAACGAAGCCACGATCAAAAATGTCAGAAAGTGTTGTAAATAAAAATCTCAAGATTTTGCCAAAAATTTCCGATTTTTTTTTCTAACTTTAACTATTATATTAATTTTTGAATTTAAGACGTTGAAAAAGTCAGAATAGTTTGATTGTAGACTGATTTGATAGGTTTCGAGTTTATCAAAATTTCAAAATTTGCAAATTTTAACGTTTTTGGAAAAATTCCAAATATCTCAGTTTCTAAACAAGATCGGTTATTGAGTTTATGCTCTTTTCATAGATTATTTAAAGCTCTATCAGCGTGCCAAACATTGTTCATTTATTTTCGGAAATAACGGCACTGTGAATTTTCAAATTTGAGCTTCTCTATTTTCGAATTTTTGGTTTCAGAGTTGAGTTTGGCGCGCGATTGCAATCAAACGGCTTATTGCCAGTAAAATTAAAAATACGCCAAAAATGAAAAACTTCGAAAAGTATAATTAAGTGCAGATTTCAGCTCGATATTCGAAAAAGCAACGAAGCCACGATCGAAAAAGTCAGAAAGTGTTGTAAATAAAAATCTCAAGATTCTGTCGATAATTTCCGATTTTTTTTTCTGACTTTAACAATTATGTTAATTTTTGAATTTACGACATTGAAAAATTCATAACAGTTTGATTGTAGACTGATTTAATAGTTTTTGAGTTTATCAAAATTTCAAAATTTGCAAATTTCAACGTTTTTGGAAAAATTCTAAAAATCTTAGTTTCTAAACAAGATCGTTTACTGAGTTCATGCTCTTTTTATAGATTATTCAAAGCTCTATCAGCGTGCCAAACATTGTTCATTTATTTTCGGAAATAACGGCACTGTGAATTTTCAAATTTGAGCTTTTCTATTTTCGAATTTTTGGTTTCAGAGTTGACTTTGGCGCGCGATTGCAATCAAACGGCTTATTGCAAGTAAAATTAAAAATACGCCAAAAATGAAAAACATCGAAAAGTGTAATTTCGTGCAAGTTTCGGCTCGATATTCGAAAAAGTAACCAAGCCACGATCAAAAATATCAGAAACTGTTGTAACCAAAAATCTCAAGATTTTGTCAAAAATTTCCAAATTTTTTTTTGCTAATTTTAACTATTATGTTAATCTTTTAATTTACGACGTTGAAAAATTTATAACAGTTTGATTGTAGACTGATTTGATAGTTTTTGAGTTTGTCAAAATTTCAATATTTGCAAATTTTGATGTTCTTGGAATAATTCCAAATATCTCAGTTTCTAAACAAGATCGTTTATTGAGTCTATGCTCTTTTTATAGATTATTCAAAGCTCTATCAGCATGCCAAACATTGTTCATTTATTTTCGGAAATAACGGCACTGTGAATTTTCAAATTTGAGCTTCTCTATTTTCGAATTTTTAGTTTCAGAGTTGACTTTGGCGCGCGATTGCAATCAAACGGCTCATCGCAAGTAAAATTAAAATTACAACAAAAATTAAATACATCGAAAAGTATAATTTAGTGTAAATTTCAGCTCGATATTCGAAAAAGTAACGAAGCCACGATCAAAAATGTCAGAAACTGTTGTAACCAAAAATCTCAAGATTTTGTCGATAATCTCCGATTTTTTTTTCTAACTTTAACAATTATGTTAATTTTTGAATTTATGACATTGAAAAATTCATAACAGTTTGTTTGTAGATTGATTTAATAGTTTTTGAGTTTATCAAAATTTCAAAATTTGCAAATTTTAACGTTTTTGGAAAAATTCCAAATATCTCAGTTTCTAAACAAGATCGTTTATTGAGTTTATGCTCTTTTGAGATTATTCAAAGCTCTATCAGCGTGCCAAACATTGTTCATTTATTTTCGGAAATAACGGCACTGTGAATTTTCAAATTTGAGCTTCTCTATTTTCGAATTTTTGGTTTCAGAGTTGAGTTTGGCGCGAGATTGCAATCAAACGGCTCATCGCAAGTAAAATTAAAATTACAACAAAAATGAAATACATCGAAAAGTATAATTTAGTGTAAATTTCAGCTCGATATTCGAAAAAGTAACGAAGCCACGATCAAAAATGTCAGAAACTGTTGTAACCAAAAATCTTAAGATTTTGCCAAAAATTTCCGATTTTTTTTTCTAACTTTAACAATTATGTTAATTTTTGAATTTACCACATTGAAAAATTTATAACAGTTTGTTTGTAGACTGATTTGATAGTTTTCGAGTTTATCAAAATTTCAAAATTTGCAAATTTTGATGTTCTTGGAATAATTCCAAATATCTCAGTTTCTAAACAAGATCGGTTATTGAGTTTATGCTCTTTTCATAGATTATTTAAAGCTCTATCAGCGTGCCAAACATTGTTCATTTATTTTCGGAAATAACGGCACTGTGAATTTTCAAATTTGAGCTTCTCTATTTTCGAATTTTTGGTTTCAGAGTTGACTTTGGCGCGCGATTGCAATCAAACGGCTCATCGCAAGTAAAATTAAAATTACAACAAAAATGAAATACATCGAAAAGTATAATTTAGTGCAAATTTCAGCTCGATATTTAGAAAAATAACAAAGCCACGATCAAAAAAATTAAAAATATTGCTAATCAAAAAATATTAAAATTTTGTAAATTTGCCAAATTGAATTTTTTTCTGTTTCTATAACTATGAAATTAAATATCCAATTTGTGTAGTTGTTTGAATTTCAAGTTTTAAATCAGGCTAAAGTCGTGTATAAAAAATGTGTCATTCAGAATTCAGCTATTAAGTATCTACAACTGTATCTTGTAAATCCGGTGAGAAAGCTTTGTTCTTTGGCTATCAAGTCCTCGAAGATGATTATCTGCAGTCAATATTTGTCTCGTAGACATTTCTTCATCTGGTGGTCTTCATCAATCAAAGCGCACATTAGCTTGTCTGTTTCATACCCTCTCTCCTCTGATGTTCCTTCCATCAGCATCATCGCTTTAGCCGTTTTGTCATTAATCAAATATAAAATATTTTTATAAGTATGTTTCTTATACTATGACGTTCTAGGATTTATTTTTATATAATATTATTCGGAGAAAGATGAATGTGCTCTTTGACTGAGTCGTCAAATTGGTTACGCTCATAAAAAAAACCAATCTCTGCGAAATAGTTTTTATTTTATTGTAAATTTTAGAATATAATAATAATGTGTTATACACGACAAATCTCAAGCAGATTTTATTAATAATAATGCGAGGAGGAAGAAGATATAATTAATGATCTACAACATCGTCGTCATGTCCTTCAACACTTGAAACTTCTTCAGTTGAAAGACAGTGAATAAATTATTATTTACAAACACTAAAAATAACCACTAAAATATTTACATTTCTCTCTATTCCATTAATTTTATAAAAATGTACACAATTTTTGTAATATTTTATCACAAGTCTAAGGAACATCCTCAAGTCGGCGGACTGCTGGGTGATTCCCTCCCATCTTTCAAACTCGTATCTGGAGATGATTTTGGAATTGAAACATACGGCGAAAATCGATGTTGAGCTAATGGTCGCATTGGCGACATTGAACTTCCAGCCGCTGCTACAGCTAATTGGTGTTGATGTTGAGCTGCTAGAAGAGATGGTCCAAGACAAGCCCATTGATTCCATAAAACTCCTGGAGAAACAGGAGTTGATTGAGTTGCACTTGCATTATACAAACCACCCATTAAAGACCCATATGGAGCAGCAGCAGCTGCTGCTGCTCGTAGAAACAACTGAGATCTAGCAGCAAGAATAGCTTTTTCTTCAATCGATAAATTATTATTGTGAGTATCCAAATCAGCAAATGGACGAAGCGGAGATCGAAGATAATGCTGTTCAGCTAACATATTTTCCATTGTTTCTCTGTAAGAACTGATTTAGTTATAACAAACTATAAAAAAAATTCTAAAAATTTACCTTTCAAATTCAGTAAGACGCGACGAATCGCGAAATCCTTTAGCAAAAGGATTGCTGTCGATTTTCAGTTTAGTAATCTGAAACAAAAATAAAATCCAAAGATTTATTCGCATCTTCTTGAAATAATTTCGCGCTTGCATCGCCACTGGAGCTGTCAAAACCGCCATCTATTTAATTTATATCATTGAAAATAGTTGGACGACGCAAATTATTCTTGGATTTAATGCGCAATCTGATAACATCTCAATGTTAAAAGTTAATATTCATTTTTATTTTTATCATTCTGAAAATAGTCTTTTGTTGGAGCAATTATCCCGACATTCTTCGTCTGGGTAACGCGCATAAATAATAGTTTTTAAATGAGACAGGACGTTTTCAGAGGGAACAGCGCGTGTGTGGCACGACACATGATGCGATGTTCTTGGAGAGTGACGGATTGCCATTTGGACTAGATACGCATGCTTTGCGAGCTAACATGACACATTTCACAACATCAATGTGTTAGGAAGGCACTAACGAGAGACGAAGAGGATGACACCGACGCACATAAATTTCAACGACGAACATCTATTTAACAGAAGCTTTCTGCATTAAAACATACCAACAGGTTTTTTTTGGGTTGGTTTTTGCTTCATAAGTCATAACACTTGCGCTTTCATGAGTACTGTTTCTATGATTTCTTTTCTAATTATTGGATTTTTTGTATTTGGCAAGTTTATTAAGTTTTCAAATGCTTTAAGATATTTCTACATTGTTCTGATTTTCTGCATTAAATTATTGAAAATTGAAATTGAAAAATTTGGATTTTTTCAGATCCTCTAGATTTTTTTGAAATTATTAAACCTAAGTTTTTGATTGTTTTCATTTTCTAATTTGTTTGAATCTGAGATTTTTATTAATTTTTTTATGTTTAAAATTTTTGGTGTTTTCAATGTTTTGAATTTTTTGGATTCTTCCGATTTTTATAAATTTCGCCATATTTCTTTTGTCTAATTTCTCCTTTTAGATTTATTCTTTTGTTCTAGCAATTATGGATTCTTCAGATTTCTTAAACTTTACAATTTTTTTAGATTTTTTTGATTTTTTGAATTATCAAGATAATTTTGTTGATGCTTCAGATTGCTTTGAATATTTTTCACTTTCTATAATCCTAGATTTTATAAATTATTCAGTTTTTCCAAATTCCTTTTGATTCTTTTGATTTTTCCAAAACCAGCAAATTCAATTTTTCGTTCAATTATTCATCATTTTTTCAAATTTCTAAAATATTTTGTGATTTTTGAAAATCATTCAATGTTTATAATTTTTTTCTATATTCCTCCAAAAATTCTTTAATTTTCGAAATTTTTCATCTTTAGATTGTTTGGATTTTTCAAAATTTAGATTACATCTGACTCATTTTTTTCATTTAATTAGATTGAGGTTCTAAAATTAATTTTACATTTTTAACATAAATAAATAGGAGTAAAATTTTAATTCTCAAAATTTTCAGATTCTTTCAAATCTTCGAAGTTTTAGAAATTTGCTAGATTTTTTTGAATTTCCAAAAATTTCAAATATTTTGTATCTCTTAGATTGTTTAGACTGTTTCAAATTTCTCGAATTTTTTTTATTCTGAATGTTTTGGGTTTTCGAAAATTTCTTATTTTTTTGAATTTGCTAAATATTCTCTACATTCTCAAAATGTGTTCCGTTATTCAGATATTTTTAATTTTTTTTTTTTAATGATCGAAATCTTTTGGATCTTTCAGACAACAAAATCTTCAGTGTTTAAGTCTTTTAGATTGAATTTTTTAGATTTTACTTAAATCAACATTTTTTTTTATTTCCTGTCTTAGATTGTTTGGATTTTCTCGAATTTGTCAAATTTTTGGTGTTTTCAGTCTTCTGGATTTTTTGGATTTATAATTTTTTCTATATTTTTTCAAAAATCCTCAAATTTTTGAATTCTTCCATCTTTAGATTCTTTGGATTTTTCAAATATCAGATTGCTTTTGTCCTAATTTTTTCATGCAATAAAATTGATATTTGAAATTAATTTTACATTGTTAACGAAAATAAAAGTTTTGATCCTCAAGTTCTTTCAGATTCTTTTAATTCTCTAGAATTTTTGAATTCTTAGATGGTTCAGATTTTCTACATTATAAAATTGCAAAATTTTTTGTATTTTCACAGTTTTCAAACATTTTGTATCTGTTAGATTTTTTACATTTTCTGTATTTTTCATATTTTCCGCATGTTTTTTTATTCTGAATATTTTTTCGAATTCCAAATCTTCTACGTTTCTAAGACGGTTTTTTGTTTTATAGATTCTTCAAGCAATTTCGATTTTTTTAATTTTCTAGATGTTTTAAATTTTCAAAAATTATTATTTTTTTTTCCATTTGTCAAATTTCTTGAATCTTTTAGAGTCTCTACATTTTCAAAATGTGTTCTGTTTCTTAGATTTTTTCGATTTTCTTATTTTATTAAATTATCTGGTTTTTTAGAACATAAATATTCTCTAGATTTTTTTGATTTTTTTAACTACAAATTTTTCAGTGTTTAAATTTTTTAACTTTTTCTAAAATCATCAAATTCAAGTTATTGTTCTTTTTATTTTCTATCTTTTTTAAATTTTTTAGATTCTCTCGATTTTCTCAAAATTTTAAGGTTTTTGGTGTCTTTAGTCTTCTGAATTTTTTGAATTCTTTGGTTTTTGCATTTATTTTATATTTTCTACTTTTTAAATTTTTCTATATTTTCCAAGTTTTCTAGAACTCTTTATTTTTATGATTGAATTTTCACTTGGACTTTTCAGATTTTTTAGATTTGTTTAAAAATTCTTTAATTCCAAAAGTTTCAAGATTCTTCAGATTTTTTGGATCTTTCATATTTTTTAGATTTTCAGAATTATTTTAATTTTCCAGAATCTCTAAATTTTCTCAAAGTGCATAAATTCTCTGCATTTCCTAAATTTTCCAAATTTTTTCCAACTCTTCTGATACATTTTTCTTGATTTTTAGACTAATTGTAGAGATGTGTATGTAGATTTTTCAAAACATTTTAGATTTTTCAGATTCTTTTAAGATTTTCTAATTTCTTCTTTTAGATTTATTCTTTGTTCTAGAATTTGTAGATTCTTCACTTCACAATTTTTTTTTTTTTTTTTTTTTGATTTTCTGAATTATCAAGATAATTTTATTGATGCTTCAGATTGCTTTGAATATTTTTTACTTTCTGTAATTCTAGATTTTTTGCATTATTCAATTTTTTCAAATTCTTTTGATTCTCTTGATTGTTTTCAAAATATAAATCTCAAGATGTTATTTTTTTTATTTTCTATTTTGCTCAAATCTCTTAGATTCTTTGAATTCCCTCAAATTTTTAAGATATGTTGGTGTCTTCAGTCTTCTGGATTTTTTGGATTCTTTCGATTTTTCATTTACTTTATATTTTCCAAAATTTTCTATTTTTTACATTTTTCTATATTCCCCAATTTTTCTAAAACGCTTAAGATTTTTTTCTATTTCTATGATTTCTTTAAATTTTTATTTAGATTCTCTAGATTTTTTAGATTTGTTTTAAAAATTCTCTAATTCCAAAAGTTTCAAAATTGTTCAGAATTTCTTGTATCCTTCATATTCTCGAGATTTTCAGAATTGTTTTAATTTTCCAGAAACTCTAAACTTTCTCAAAGTGCATTAGTTCTCTGCATTTCCTAAATTTTCCAAATTTTTTCCAACTCTTCTGATATGTTTTTCTTGATTTTTGGACTAATTGTAGAGAGATATGTATGTAGATGTTTCAAAACACTTTAGATTTTTCAGATTATTTGAAGATTTTTCTAATTTCTTTATTTATATTTATTCTTTTTGTTCTAGAATTTGTAGATTCTTCACTTTAGAATTTTTTTAGATTTTTTTTGATTTTCTGAATTATCAAGATTCAGATTGCTTTGAGTATTTTTTTCTTTCCGTAATTCTAGATTTTATGCATTATTCATTTTTTTTTAAATTCCTTTGATTCTCTAGATTCTTTGAATTATCAAAATTTATAAATTTCTTGGATTTCTCCAGATTCTCTTGATTAAAATTATTAATCTCAAGCTTTCCTTTCTTTATTTTCTTAAATTCTTTGAATTTCCTCAAATTTTTAAGATATTTTTTTGTCTTCAGTCTTCTAGATTTTTTGGATTCATTTGATCTTTGTTATAATTTTTTCTATATTTCTAGAGTCTTCGAACAATTTCCTTCTTTTTAACTTTCTACATGTTTTCCCAAATTCCTTAATTTTTTTTTGAAATTATTGTTTAAATCTTTTAAAATTTTTCAAGCAATAAAACAACGGTAGCTGGATGAAATCGAGTCAAGTCAGGTCAAGTCATTCCATCTTACCATAAATAAACTGCTATAATATCAAAGCTTTCGGTATAAATTAGTGAAAGTAAATAAATTTGACAAGAAGCAAGAAGCCACTCGACTGCTTCTCGCTTATATTCATAAATTTCCTCCTGACAGCAGAATTACTTGACTCATTGATCACTGTCATTTATCACAAAGTATTCAAATCCTGCTGACTTATTTCGTTTTATAAAAAAATTGTTCATTTTTTTGCGTTTGAATAAAAATCATCATACTTCCAGTATTTTAATGAAGAAGCGTCATCATAAATGAAGCCATCGTTACGTTATTATAAATCAAGACCACACACGCACTTACCACGGTAACACCAACATGTCATTTCTTGAAATTTATAGTTGTGATAGAAAATAGAATAAAAGTGAGTTAAAAAAAATGTTGAATTTTTATACTATAAATCATTTCAGAAATTTTAGTGTTTCAACTATGGAAATTTTCGTGGAACTTGGCGTTGACGTTGTCAGAAAAACAAACTTCAGTTGGCAAATCTATCAAATTTTGTTAAGATTCCGCACGTTTTTTCGACATCGAGGCCATCGGTTTCTGCCCGGATCCGTCGCTTTTTTTTAAAAATGAAAAAATTCATGTTGGAAGTGTCGACCAGTTCATCATGCATTCATCACATCTATTCCGAGGAATTGAAAAACGGCCGGTGTTAATGTGCGGTTGACGCTGATGACCGTTTGTTTTGAACACAACAAACAATACATTTTGGATTGTGTGTATAGAGAGGAAAATAGAGAGACTTTCCCGATTCATTTATCTAGCTATCAGCACACTGAGTTTCTGGGTGGGCTGACACAATTTTGGACTTGTGCCAAAACTGAGGTAATTGAGAGATTGCCATTCGGTCAACGATGTTTTCCAAAGCCGAGACAAACTTCTGACGATGGAGAAATATTGGTGTGTCTGCGGCTTGTGATTAAAGAGGTACAAAAATTTTGCATTAGATTTTTAAACTTTTCCAAATTTCTAGATTTATGAGGTTTATTGGATTTTTTACATTCTTCTTAAAATTTTAGACTCTTAAATTCTCAATATTTTTTTAATATTTATACTCAGAGGCGGTGCAACGTTAAAATCAGAAGAAAAATTATAAAAATCGAAAGAATCATGAAAACTGAAGACACCAAAAAATCCAAAGAATCTTAGAAACTTAGAAATATCTCACAAAATTAATCAAAAAAATTTGACAACTGAAAAATGTTTAGTTAAAAAATCGAAATTGTTTGAAACTTATAAAAAACAAGAAACCGATTTAGAATTCGAAAAAATGTTCAGAATAAAAAAAAATGCAGAAAATGTAAATAATCTAAGAGATACAAAATGTTTGAAGATTTTACAAATACAAAAAATCTAGCAAATTTTAAAAAAATAGCAATTTTAGAATCTAAGAATTCAAAGAATCTAAAAGAACTTGACTTTTACTTTTATAATTGTTGAAAATTTTTGATTTTTTGATGTCATCAGTCTTTGGGATTCTTTCGATTTTCATAATTTTTCCTAAATTTCTTTCTCAATTTTTCTGGTACATTTTTTTATGTTAAGACTAATTGTAGATTAGATTTTTCAACTCTTTCTAGAGATTTTTTCACTTCTGCTCTTTGCATTAATTTTTTTACTCTAGACTTTCTGGATTCTTCAGATTCCATTTTTTTTAGATTCTTTTGATTTTCTTATTCTTTATGGAATTGATAATATTTAAATTTCTTACATTTTCCAATATTTTGATGCGTCAGATTCTTTTGATTTTTTTTATTTACTATATTTATAGATTTCTTGAATACTCTAAATTTTTTGAATTATCAACATTTATAAATTTTTTGAATTTGTCCAGATTCTCATGATTTTTCTGAATCCTTCATTTTTTGTGCATTATTTTTGATTCTGAAAATTTTTTGGATTTCTAAGAGGGTTTCTTGATTTATAGATATCTCAAGCAACTTTCTAGATGCTTTAGATTTTTAAAAATTTATTTTTTTTTTTTGATTTGCTAATTCTTTGAACATTTTAGATTCTCTAATTTTTTTTGGTTTTCTAATTTTTTAGATGCTTTAAATTCTTTTCAATTTTTTATATTTTCTATTGTTCTAGATTGTTCAGATTTTCTGTATTATTTAATTTTCTCAAATTTCTAGATTCTCTAGATACTTTGAATAATTTTTTCTATTTTTTTTTCTCAAAATTCTCTAATTTTTGAATTCTTCCATCTTTAGATTCTCTGGATTTTTCAAATACCAAAATTAAATTTTGATTTTGATTCTCAAGTTCTTTCAGATTCTTTGAATTCTTAGATTGTTCAGATTTTCTAGATTCTAAAATTGCTAATTTTTTCAAATTTGCTAGATTTTTGTATTTGCAAATTCTTCAAATATTTTATATATTTTACATTTTACATTTTCTGTATCCTTTATTTTTTTGATTCTGTACATTTTTTCGACTTACATTTCTAAGACGGTTTCTTGAGTTATAGATTTTTCAAGCAATTTTGAGTTTTGTAATTTTTTTAGATGTTTTACATTTCTAAAAATTTATAATTTTTTTGGATTTGCTTTTAGATTCTCTATATTTTTTGGTTTTCTATTTTTTAGAAGCTTTAGATTCTTTTCTGTTTTTTATACTTTTCATATTTCTAGATTGTTTAGATTTTCTACATTATTTAATTTCTTCAGCTTTCTTTGAATTATCAAAATTTATAAATTTTTCTATTTTATATTATTTATTTTATATTGTCCTAAATGTTCTATTTTTTTAAAACACTTTACTCTCTTTAGTTAGAATCTTTAGAGTCCTCAGATTTTTGAATTTGTTTAAAAGTTTTCTAATTTCAAAGGTTTCAAGATTCTTCAAATTTTCTTGAATCCTTCATATTCTTTAGATGTCCAGGATTGTTCAAATTTTCCAGAATCTCTAAATTCTCTCAAAGAGCATAAATTCTTTGCATTTCCAAAATTTTTTAATTTTTTTCAACTCTTCTGATATAATTTTTTTGATTTTTGGACTAATTGTAGTGAGATATGTATGCAGATTTTTCAAAACCCTTTAGATTTTCCGGATTCTTTGAAGATTTTTCTAATTTCTCCTTTTAAATTTATTCTTTTGTGCTCTATAATTTATGGATCCTTCAGATCTCTTAAACTTTGTTCACTTTACAATTTTTCTGAATTATCAAGATAATTTTTTTGATGCTTCAGATTACTTTAAATAGTTTTTACTTTCTATAATTCTAGATTTTCCGCATTAATCAATTTTTCCAAATTTTTTTGATTCTCTTGATTTTTTCAAATTATAAGTCTCAAGATTTTATTTTTTTTATTTGCACATTCAAATCCTTCAAACATTTTGTGTCTTTTAAATTGTTTATTTTTTTTGTATCTTTCATTTTTTTGTGCGTTATTTTTGATTCTGAAAATTTTTGCGAATTCCAAGTTCTTTTGGATTCAATCACTCTTCTAAATGCTTTCGAATTTTAGAAATTCATTTATTTTTTTTTCATTTGTTAAATTCTTTGAACATTTCAGATTCTTTAAATTATTTTTAGTTTTCTAATTTTTTATACTTTCTAGATTGTTCAGATTTTCTGCATTATTTAATATTCTCTAGATTCTTTGAATTATTCATAAATTAGCTTAAATTTTCTCAAATTTGTAAGATTTTGGGTCTTTGAACATTTTGTATCTCTTAGATTGTTTACATTTTCTATATCCTTCATATTTTCGGCAATTTTTCAATTCTGTATATTTTTTCGAATTTCAAATTCTCTAGATTCTTAAGACTGTTTCTTATTTTATAGATTCTTCAAGTAATTTCAATTTTTGGATTTTCTGAAATTTATTATTTTTTTTGGATTTGCTAAATCCCTTGAACCTTTTAGATTGTCTACATTATCAAATTGTGTTTCGTGTTTCAGATTTTTTTGATATTCTTATTTTTTAAATGATCTGGTTTATTAGAGTCTAAATATTTTCTAGATTTTTTGGATATTTCTGACTACAAATTCTTCCGTGTTTCAGTCTTTTAGATTTTTCCAAAATCATCAAATTCAATTTTTTGACTTTTCTCAAATTTTTAAGATTTTTGATGTTTTTAGTCTTCTGAATTTTTTGGATTTTTTCGATCTTTGTTATAATTTTTTCTATATTTATTCGAAAATCCTCCTAATCCTCTAATATTTGAATTCTTCCATCTTTAGGTTTTTTGGATTTTTCAAATATCAGATTTCATCTATGCTAACTTTTTCGTGAATTAAATAAAAAAATTTGATTAATTTTATTTAACGTTTTTTTATTTATCTATTTTTGTATATTTTTTCGAATTTCTAATCCTCTAGATTCTTAAGACAGTTTATTGTTTTATGGATTTTACATGCAATTTCGATTTTTTTTAACTTTCTATTTTTGACATTTTCGAAAATATATTATTTTTTTAGATTTGCTGAATTCTTTGAACTTTTTAGATACTCAACATTTTCAAAATGTGTTTCGTAATTCAGATTTTTCTGAATCTCTAATTTTTTTAAATATCTAAATTTTTACAGTCTAGACTTTTTAGACTATTTCAGTTTTTAAGTCTTTCACATTTTTCTAAAATTATTAAATTTAAGTTTCTGTTTTTTTATTTAATTTTTCATCTTTTTTAATCCTTTTAGATTCTTTAGAATTTCTTCTAAATTTTTTTTAAAGATAAAAATGCTTCTTTAGTTTTTTAAATATTTTTTTAAATATCAGAAGCTCTTCTTCAGGACACCTGTATCTGCCTACAATTAGTCTAAATATTAAAAAAATTATTTGAGAAATGTTGATAAAAATTTTGAAAAAATTAAAAAATAAAAACACATGAAATCTAGGGATTATAAAAGATTGAAGAAAATCTGAATGATCTTGAAGCAAACTTGACAAATACAAAGAATCTAAAAAAATAATAAAGTAAATTTTTAGAATTTTGAAGAAATCTCAAAAAGTTATGCAAATCACCTAATTTGACTTTCTCAAGAAAAAAAAAATTAAATGACCAAAACAACTAGAACGTTTATAAATTGCTTTAAGCGCCTTACCAGTTGATTTTGATACGCCGTGACAGCCGTAAAAACTGTCTCCGGAAATATAAATGTTTTATATTCTTCATTTTCTAAATCGACAATTTGGCCTGAAGCGCCTTCCGGTCTTTTCACTAAATGAATTCTTGGTTGATATTTGTGCATCGAATTCAACACCAACTGAAATAAAAACAAACAAACCAAAATTATTATATTTTTTTTTTTCAAATAAACAATTTTTATTACATGTCCATGCTTATCCATTTCATTATTAGTCAGTTTGACTTTTTCAAACGAAACAACTTGTTTTCGCAGTTGTTCGCCAGTGAAAGGCGAATCGGGATGTGGACACATTCGGCATGGAGCTGGAGGATCGGCTTTGCCTGCTACAAGCCACGACGAACGATGATAAGCATAGCGATAGCGTTTGTTATCCACTGGAACTATATCCAAAAGAACTGCGTATTTTTGATCAGGCCGAATGCCGGTGAAAGAGACACGAACAGTAGGAAACATGCGTCTGCAACAAAAATCCAAATAAATTTTATGAAAAAGTATCCTGATGGTGTTGTGTTAAATGACGCTTTTCAATCCGTCAGCCAAGATCATACATTTTAATTAAATGTAAAGATGTTGGTGCAACGGACCAAATGACATTACAAACGGGCCATGAGCATCGTCGCACTTCAACTCCTAAAGAACGTATTTATTATGACGAAGCTTATAATTAGAGCTTCCTGTATAAAATTGTCGATTTTATTTCTGGAAGAGTTTAATCGCAAATTTGAATCTTTAAAATTATAATAAAACAATAAATGTAACATTTTGAATTATGAGAGAGTTAAACCATCTGGTTTGGGATTATTATCACTGATATTCGAGTACAATAATAATCGATTGGACCTGCGGCGAATCACAAGCCGCCCGATGAAGATAGCGGCTTCTAAAAGCCTATAATTTCGCTGCTAATTTGTTTCGATATCTCTTTAGGATCTGAATAGGGCAAGATCGAAGAGATGTGCAGCCAATACTCAAATCGTACCATGAGAATTTATCATACGAAGGAAAAATTCGAAAAACAGTTCAATTTGAAGATCTTTATATTTTTGATAGAAACAACGAAGCTACAATAAAAAAGGCGACTTGAAGTATCAACCTACTTGAAGAGTCGATTTTTAAAGAAATCTGAGATGCGAAGAATTTAAAATATCAAAATTCTAATAAATTTATAAACAAGTAACGATTTTGACAATTGAGAGAATCTAAGAATTTGAAGAATCTAGAGAATTCGACAAAAACCCAAGAATTTTGAATCAAATGAATAATGCAGAAAATATGAACAATCTAGAAATATTAAAAGTATATAAAATTCAGAAAAAAGCATCTAAAAATTTGAAAAATTTAGGAAATGCAGAAAATGTATGCACTTTGAGAAAATTTAGAGATTCTGGAAAATTAAAACAATTCTGAAAATCTCGAGAATATGAAGGATACAAGAAATTCTAAACAATTTTGAAACTTTTGAAATTATAGAATTTTTAAAACAAATCTAAAAAATCTAGAGAATCTAAGTAAAAATTCAAAGAAATCATAGAAATAAAAAAAATCTGAAGCGTTTTAGAAAAATTGGGGAATATAGAAAAATGTAAAAAATAGAAAATTTTGGAAAATATAAAGTAAATGAAAAATCGAAAGAATCCAAAAAATCCAGAAGACTGAAGACACCAACATATCTTAAAAATTTGAGGGAATTCAAAGAATCTAAGAGATTTGAACAAAATAGAAAATAAAAAAAATAACATCTTGAGATTTATATTTTGAAAACAATCAAGAGAATCAAAAGAATTTGAAAAAATTGAATAATGCAAAAATTCTAGAATTACAGAAAGTAAAAAATATTCAAAGCAATCTGAAGCATCAATAAAATTATCTTGATAAAATTCTAGAACAAAGAGAATAAATCTAAAAGAAGAAATTAGAAAATCTTAAAAGAATCTGAAAAATCTAAAGTGTTTTGAAAAATCTACATACACATCTCTACAATTAGTCTAAAAATCAAGAAAAATATATCAGAAGAGTTGGAAAAAATTTGGAAAATTTAGGAAATGCAGAGAATTTATGCACTTTGAGAAAATTTAGAGATTCTGGAAAATTAAAATAATTCTGAAAATCTAAAAAATATGAAGGATCCAAAAAAATCTGAAGAATCTTGAAACTTTTGGAATTAAAGAATTTTTAAACAAATCTAAAAAATCTGAGAAGTCCAAGTGAAAATTCAATCATAAAAATAAAGAGTTCTAGAAAACTTGGAAAATATAGAAAAATTTAAAAAGTAGAAAATATAAAATAAATGCAAAAACGAAAGAATTCAAAAAATTCAGAAGACTAAAGACACCAAAAACCTTAAAATTTTGAGAAAATCGAGAGAATCTAAAAAATTTAAAAAAGATAGAAAATAAAAAAAACAATAATTTGAATTTGATGATTTTAGAAAAAGTTAAAAAATTTAAACACTGAAAAATTTGTAGTTTAAAAAATCAAAAAAATCTAGAGAATATTTATGTTCTAAAAAACCAGATAATTTAATAAAATAAGAAAATCGAAAAAATCTAAGAAACAGAACACATTTTGAAAATGTAGAGACTCTAAAAGATTCAAGAAATTTGACAAATGGGAAAAAAATGATAATTTTTGAAAATTAAAAACATCTAGAAAATTAAAAAAATCGAAATTGCTTGAAGAATCTATAAAACAAAAAACCGTCTTAGAAACGTAGAAGATTTGGAATTCGAAAAAATATTCAGAATAAAAAAACATGCGGAAAATATGAAAAATACAGAAAATGTAAAAAATCTAACAGATACAAAATGTTTGAAAACTGTGAAAATACAAAAAATTTTGCAATTTTATAATGTAGAAAATCTGAACCATCTAAGAATTCAAAAATTCCAGAGAATTAAAAGAATCTGAAAGTTTTTGAGGATCAAAACTTTTATTTTCGTTAACAATGTAAAATTAATTTCAAATATTAAAGCAATCTGATATTTGAAAAATCCAAAGAATCTAAAGATGGAAGAATTCGAAAATTTAAGGATTTTTGAAGAAATATAGAAAAAATTATGAATCCAAAAAATCCAGAAGACTGAAGACACCAAAAATTTGACAAGTTCGAGAAAATCCAAACAATCTAAGATAGGAAATAAAAAAAAACAAAAGCTTGAATCTGATGATTTAAAAAAAATCTAAAAAATTCAATCTAAAAGACTTAAACACTGAAGACTTTGTTGTCTGAAAGGTCCAAAAAATTTCGATCATTTAAAAAAAAAAAAATTAAAAATATCTGAATAACGGAACACATTTTGAGAATGTAGAGAATATTTGGCAAATTTAAAAAAATAAGAAATTTTCGAAAACCCAAAACATTCAGAATAAAAAAAATTCGAGAAATATGAAACAGTCTAAACAATCTAAGAGATACAAAATATTTGAAATTTTTGGAAATTCAAAAAAATCTAGCAAATTTCTAAAACTTCGAAGATTTGAAAGAATCTGAAAATTTTGAGAATTAAAATTTTACTCCTATTTATTTTTGTTAAAAATGTAAAATTAATTTTAGAACCTCAATCTAATTAAATGAAAAAAATGAGTCAGATGTAATTTAATTTTTAAAAAATCCAAACAATCTAAAGATGAATAAATTCGAAAATTAAAGAATTTTTTAAGAAATATGGGAAAAAATTATAAACATGGAATGAATTCCAAAAATCACCAAAATTTTATGCTCTTTGAGAAAATTTAGAGTATCTGAAAAATTTGAACAATCCTGGAAATCTAAAGAATATGAAAGATTCAAGAAAATTTGGAGAATCTAAGAATTCAAAGAATCTGAAAGAACTTGAGAATCAATTTCTTACTCTAATTTTTGTTAAAATGTAAATTTAATTTTGGTGTCTCAATTTTATTTCATAAAAAATTTGAACAAAATTGCTTGAAGAATCTAAGAGCCGGTTGCACAGACGCTGATCAACGCTGATCCAGGTTTAAACCTAGATTTGCTATGGTAATGATATTTATAAACAGGTTTAATCTAGGATCATAATTTGATCTGCATTTCTGCAACTGGCCCTAAGAGATTCATACAAGATGAAAATTTGAAAAAAAAATCAAAAACTTGAATTCAATAATTTTAAAAAACACAAGAAAATCTGAAAAGATTATCGATTTCATAAAGTTTCTTTATAATTAAGAAAATCAAAAGAATCGAAAAAAATTGTGATGTAAAAAGATCATTAAGTCTAATAAAAAAGAAATAAATCTAAAAAGTTCAGAAATGCTGAAGAAGAATTGGAAAAAATTTGAAAAATTAAAACAACCCAGAAATCTAGGATTTATAAAGAACAAAATCTAAAAATTCTTGAAGAAATCTCAAGAATCCAGAAAAATTTTGAATGATAAGAGTGAACATTAAAAAAAATTCTATTGATAATTTTGTTAATCTACTTCAAACCTCATTCTATTACTACCAACTTTACGCAACTAAATTAAAAAAAAATAATCATATTTTGCCACAGGAAGGTATAATATGTTTGAAAAGCATTAATAATCCTCGCAATGGTCCGTGAAAATTATCCCCAAATTTTTTTGCTTGTTAGAAGCGGAAAAACTTGCATGTGTAGATTTAAGTTATACTAATGGGAACATGGTTTATTAGTTTCGAGGTGTGTGGTCTGTCCACATTTCCACACAAACGGCAGCACTTGACGGCTCCGATTACAATACCCACTGTATTACATCACGCCTTGTAAATATTTTTACATGAAAACTCTTCTTTTAATTGCGTTTAAACGAAGCTGAAAAAAAAGAAAACAGCCCATCATCCAGTTCTCATTAGTAGTCTTATGCCTTGCCTGTAGCATCGGATAAATTCAATTTAAAACCGACTGATTGCGTTGAAAGTATTAATTTATTGTACGCCTGCGATGAATGATGTTCGCAATTAATAAAAATTTCAATCTTAACTCTCATTTATAACGCTTGACTTGAAATGAAAGTGCAATTATTTATGTAAACTGGCGGCATGGATTTTTAATAGATGACTTTTTTCAATGTTTTCTTCAATCCATTAGTGGTGTGGATTTAATTGTGCGTCGTATGCCGCCACCGACTGTAGCAATTGGCAACGCTTTGAAGTGTGACTATTTTCACCCAACAGATTCTGTTGGCAACAAACGTGAAGATAATTAAGAGATGGGACAAGAATTTCAATAAAAAAATACTGTTTTTGAATGAGCAATTTTAATAATTATAGATGGGAAAAAAAGTACCTCAACATGTTGCTTCCGAAACTGACGATTATTAATAAAATAATGGAAAAAATGTTCTACACACTGGGTGTAAGTTGTCAGGTTGAAAGAGGTTAAAACCCTTAATCATAGTGTTGGTAAAATTTATGGGGTGAAGCTGTCATAAATTTATTTATATCGTCGTTCCTCAACTACCCTTTGGTAAAATATTTCGGAAGCTAGACATTAACTGGTTCACACCCACCTCGGCTATAATTATTAGAAATTAAAAAAAGAAGAAAATTCAATAGCGTGTTTCCTGTTTTTAATTTTCATTTTTTAAATGAGAGTTTTGGACGATTTTTTAACCTTTTGATTTTTTTTATTATTTGGCAGAAATCGGATTCATTTCAAAAAATAAATCAATCATATTTGGCAGACTAATCAAAGAATCGATTAGAATCAAGAAATCTCAAAGAATTGAAAAAATCGAAAAAATTTTTGAAAAATCTAAAGAATCCGATGATTCAAAAAAATATGAAATACAATTTTGAAATTGAAAAAATTCATAAGTATCTAAAAAATTGGAAAATGTAGGAAAACTAAAGATTATTAATTTCATAAAGTATCTTGAATGAATCTGAAATTGAAAAAATTTTGAAGGAATTTTAAGAATCCAAAAAGTCTAAAAACCAAAGAAAATCTATCAAAATAATTTGAAAAATTGGAAAAACGCGAAGAATCAATGCACTTTGAGAAAATTCAGAGATTCTGGAAAAATTAAACAACGCAAATAATCTAGGGATTATAAAGGATTCAAGAAAATCTAAAGGATCTTGAAGTCTTTGCTTTTGAGATTTCGTAATTCTTCGAGATTCTTTGCTCTTCTGAGGATTTCCAGATTTTTTGTTTTTTATTTTTTTTCAAATTTTTTTGGATTGATTATAACTCTTTAAATGCTATTGGATTCTTAAAGATACTTTGATTATTCCAAATGGTTTGAATCTTCGATTCATTGAGATTCTTTATTTTTTTGTAATTCTTTGATTCTATGAGAATGGGTGATCCTCTGGTTCTAAAAATTTTTTCATTGTTTGAAGCTTTGATTTCTTGAATTTTTTGAAATTTTTTGATTTATTGTAATTATTTGATTCTTTGAGATTCTCTGATTATTTTCAATTTTTGCTATTTCTTGATTTTAATTGATTCTTTGATATTTTGTAATCCTTCTAGAGACTTAAATCTTTTGAGATTCTTCGAGATTCTTTGTTATTTGATATATTTTCGAATTTCTTTGATTTTTCAGATTTGTGGAGATTTTTTGATTCTTTGAGATTTTCTAAGAATTGGTTATATTGAAATTGTGAGATTTTTGGTACTTCTTAATATTTTGAAATTCTTTTTGATCCATCGAGATGTTTCAATTTTTCCAATTTTTTTTTTGATTCTTTGATCTTTTGAAATTCTTTAGTTCATCAAAATTTACAGATTTTTTTTATATTCGTTGAGATTTTTTAATTTTTGTGGTTTTTTGATTTTTTAATATTCTTGGAAATTCTTTGATTTCTTGTAATTATTTAATTCCTCCTTATTTTCTAATTCTTTGAGATTCTCTGATTATTTAGAATTGTCCAATTTCGTTGATTCTTTCAAATACTCTGATTTTTTGAGATTATCTTATTCTCTAAAACTGTTTCTCTGAATATTTTTAATTTTTATTTTTTGATTCTTTGAATTTTTTGTTTCTGTTCAATTCTTCAATGTCTTTGATTCTTCGAGATTATTCAAAATTCTTTGTTTTTTTGATATTCTTGAAATTTCTTTATTTCTTGTAATTCTTTGATTCTTTGAGATTCTCTGATTATTTTCAATTTTTGCTATTCCTTGATTTTAATTGATTCTTTGATATTTTGTAATCCTTCCAGAGACTTAAATCTTTTGAGATTCTTCGAGATTCTTTGTTATTTGATATATTTTAAATTTCTTTGATTTTTTAGATTTGTGGAGATTTTTTGATTCATTGAGATTTTCTAAGAATTGGTTATATTGAAATTGTGAGATTTTTGGTACTTCTTAATATTTTGAAAACCTCAAGAAATCAAAGAATTACAAGAAATCGAAGAAATTTCAAGAATATAAAAAAAACAAAGAGTTTTGAATAATGTCGAAGAATCAGAGAATTAAAGAATCAAAAAATCAAAGAACCTTAGAGAATAAAATAAATAAAATTAAAAAAATTTCAATAGATAAAAAACCAAAGAATCAAAAAATTTTGATCTTTAGAAAATGAAAAAAGCAAAAAATCTTGAATAAACTTAAAGGTGCAAAGAATCTCAAAGAATTAGAGAATCACAAAAAACCAAACAAATTTAAAGAATCGAAAAACTACAAAGAATCTCAATGAATAAAGAAAACAAAGAATAAGGAAGAATCAAAGAATCTCAAAAGATCAAAAAATCCCAAAGAATCAAATAATTACAAGAAATCAAAAAATTTCAAAAAATTCAAGAAATCAAAGCTTCAAACAATGAAAAAATTTTTAGAACCAGAGGATCACCCATTCTCATAGAATCAAAGAATTACAAGAAATTAAAGAATCTCAATGAATCGAAGATTCAAACCATTTGGAATAATCAAAGTATCTTTAAGAATCCAATAGCATTTAAAGAGTTATAATCAATCCAAAAAAATTTGAAAAAAAATAAAAAAATCTGGAAATCCTCAGAAGAGCAAAGAATTTCGAAGAATTACGATATCTCAAAAGCAAAGACTTCAAGATCCTTTAGATTTTCTTGAATCCTTTATAATCCCTAGATTTTTTGCGTTGTTTAATTTTTCTAGAATCTCTGAATTTTCTCAAAGTGCATTGATTCTTCGCGTTTTTCCAATTTTTCAAATTTTTTTTAACTATTTTGATAGATTTTCTTTGATTTTTGGACTTTTTGGATTCTTAAAATTCCTTCAAGATTTTTTCAATTTCAGATTTATTCAAGATACTTTATGAAAGTAATAATCTTTAGTTTTCCTACATTTTCCAATTTTATAGATACTTATGAATTTTTTCAATTTCAAAATTGTTCAGATTTTCTGCATTATTTTATTGGATTCTCTAGATGCTGGGGTTTCTCAAACCCTCTAGATTCTTCAAATTCAGTGAGCTATCAAAATTGTCATTTGTTTAGAAATTTATTAGATTTTTCCAAATCCTCAAAATTTTTTTAAAGTCTTTGATTTTATTTATTTCCTGATTTGTTGAAATTGAGAATTGAAAGTTTCTACAGAATTTGAAACTTCTGAACTATTTAGATAATCTGTAAAATTTTAAGAATCAAAGATGAATAAAAATTTGGGAAATCTGAAATATCAAAAGAAAATCTTAAACTGAACCTTCAAAAAATTAAAATCCTGAGAATTTCGAGTCTCTCAAACTATCAAGAAATTTAAAAAATCCTTAGAATTTGAAAAATCTATAATAATAAAATCTTGAAAGATTATGAAGAATTTAAGAGCTAAAAATATTAAAAAATCTGTTTTCTAAAACTTTTCAGTTTTTTTTTCCTATGATTTCTTTAGATTTTTATTAAGATTCTCTATAGTCTTTTTCAGATTCTTTAGATTTGTTTAAAACTCCTTTACTTAAATCTTTTATGTTTTCAAAGCTTCAAGATCTTTCAGATTTTTTTGGATCTGATAATCTTTAGATTTTCTGAGTTATTTGAATTTTCTAGAATCTTTCAATTTTCGTAAAGTGAATAGATTCTCAGCATTTTTTGACTTTTACAAATTATTTCAAACTCTTTTGATTTATTTTTCTTGATTTTTGGACTAACTGTAATGTAGATTCTTTAGAATTTGTCTTGTTTATAAATGTTTTGAGTTTTTTCAGATTCTCTTGAAATTATTAAACTCAAGTTTATTATTTTCTATCGTGTTTCAAATCTTAGTTTTTAAACATTTTGATGTTTTCAGTCTTCTAGATTTATTTTTAAATTTTTTTTTTATATTTCTTCAAAAACTTCTAACTTTCGAATTCTTCCATCTTTAGAATTTTTGGATTTTTCAAATATCAGATTCCATCCTGATTTGTTCACGCAAGAAAATTGAAAAATTAAAACTAATTTTACATTTCTAACGAAGAGACTGAGCTTCTTTTGCAAAAAATTCCCTAACCAATACATTTTTCAGCATTCAATTCAATTTACACATTTTAATTTTCATAATTGCATGAAAATGTGAATCTTTCATTAGCCCATTTCCCTTTGTTTCTATTTTCGTTAATTTTCCCCAAACCTTCACGTTATGTGTCACATTAACATCTCGAAACCTTGACAAGTCGTCATCTTGCTGTTTTATTTTCATGTCATCAGAGTTTTCTTTTCATAAAAATTTAAATCTCTCTGATTAGTCTCCTAGCTTTTAGTCGAATGAATTTTCCAAAATAGTCATAATGGAACATGTCAAGTGTAAGATATATGTAAAATAGTCCTTATCTGTCCATTTATTTTCATTCAAAAAAACTCACACAGCATGCAGTCTATTGAAGAGAAATCCGATTTTTATCTCAAGTCTCGAAATGACATCGCAAGATTGAAGAGCGTGGTTTCACTCTGTAGTATATTTGTAATTCAAAACTACACCTTTTTTCGGAATTATTTAATTAATAAACTAGAGGGTTAAATCTGAAATATGACAAGGATTAATTGGATCGCGTTTAAGGGTTTCAAAGGTTGCTTTTTGTGCAAACACATGGCTTTGGAAAAGAAAGAAAAAAATGATCTCTATTTCCGGCGTCAATTTGTTATTTATAGATCGAATGATTACAAGCATTTGCATATGATTAATGCGATCACAGAACAATGATTAATTTTCTTTTCTTTTTGCAATGTTTGTGCTTCAAGTTTTGATAATAAAATGTCGAACAAATCGCTCGCTTTGACATTTTCTAAAGCTGAAATTTTATAAAGTAGAAACCTGTTGGAAATACCAAAGCAGAAATATCGGATCATAAATTGATTATTTACGACAATGTTGAGTCTAGAAACATGTCTGCTATTACTTGGAAAACGTAAAAATTCAATTTCCGCATTTGTTAAAATTTTCTTCTTATTTGAATGATTTTAAAATTATGAAATTTTGATTTTTGATAAATACAGAAAACTTGAATATGAAAAAGAAATAAAGATTTGAAGAATCCAAGAAACCCGAAGACTGAAGACACGGAGAACTCTTTACAATTTGAGAAAATCTAAGACTGGACAAATAAAGAATTTTTAGTCTAAAAATATTTAAGGAAGCTGAATAGAATAAAAAAAAAAAAATAGGAGAATCAAGAAAAATCTGAGAAGCAAACCACAATCTAAAAAGTCGAGAGAATCTATGAAATTAAAAAAAAAATTCAAAAATCCAAAACCTAAAAAATAAAAATTCCTAAGAAACCATCTTAGGAATTAGAGAAACTGGAATTGGAAAAAATATTTAGAATAAAAAAAAAGCGGAAAATATGAAGGAAAATGAAACAGTCTAAGAGATAAATGTTTAAAGATTTCGGAAATATAAAATTTTAGCATTTTGGGGAAAATTAGCAATCTTAAAATCTTGAAAATTTGAACAATCTAAAAATTCAAAAACTTCATAGAACAGAAATAGCTTGCGAATCAAAATTTTACTTTTATAACTGTTGAAAATATCTCATCTTTACTGCATGACAAAATTAGGACAGTTGCAAAAGTTTTTACAGAAATATGAAAAAATTTTAAAGATCCAAACAATCGAAAAAATCCAAATGATTTAAAAAGTTTAAAAAATTGAAAGAATCTGAAAATTCGAAAAATACAAAAAACCTAAGTTTAATAATTTTAAGAAAATCTGAAAAAATCTAAAAAAATCTACATTACAGTTAGTCCAAAAATCATGAAAAATAAATCAAAAGAGTTTGAAAAAATTTGTAAAAGTCAAAAAATGCTGAGAATCTATTCACTTTACGAAAATTGAAAAATTCTAGAAAATTCAAATAACTCGGAAAATCTAAAGATTATAAAAGATCCAAAAAAATCTCAAAGATCTTGAAGCTTTGAAAACATAAAAGATTTAAGTGAAGGAGTTTTCAACAAATCTAAAGAATCTGAAAAAGACTAGAGAATCTTAGTAAAAATCTAAAGAAATCATAGAAATTAAATAAAACTGAAAAGTTTTAGAAAACAGATTTTTTAATTTTTTTAGCTTTTAAATTCTTCATAATTTTTCAAGATTTTATTATTATAGATTTTTCAGATTCTAAAAAATTAACGAAAATAGAAACAAAGGGAAATGGGCTAATGAAAGATTCACATTTTCATGCAATTATGAAAATTAAAATGTGTAAATTGAATTGAATGCTGAAAAATGTATTGGTTAGGGAATTTTTTGCAAAAGAAGCTCAGTCTCTTCGTTAGAAATGTAAAATTAGTTTTAATTTCTCAATTTTCATGCGTGAACAAATCAGGATGGAATCTGATATTTGAAAAATCCAAAAATTCTAAAGATGGAAGAATTCAAAAGTCGGATTATTTTTGAAGGAATATGGAGAAAATTATAAAGATCGGGACAATAAAAAAAAATGAATTTAATAATTTTAGATAAATCTGAATATTTAATCTAAAAGACTTGTAGTCTAAACTTGAAAAAAATAATAAGAGAATCGAAAAAGTTGAGAAAATTTAGAAAAATTGATTTTTGAAAAATACAAAAAATCTGAAGATGGAAGAATTCGAAAGTTAGAAGATTTTGAAGAAATATGAAAAAAATTTTAAAAAATAAATCTAGAAGACTGAAAACATCGAAATGTTTAAAAACTAAGAGATTGAAACACGATAGAAAATAATAAACTTGAGTTTAATAATTTCAAGAAAATCTGAAAAAATTCAAAACATTTATAAACAAAACAAATTCTAAAGAATCTACATTACAGTTAGTCCAAAAATCAAAAAAAATAAATCAAAAGAGTTTGAAATAATTTGTAAAAGTCAAAAAATGCTGAGAATCTATTCACTTTACGAAAATTGAAAGATTCTAGAAAATTCAAATAACTCAGAAAATCTAAAGATTATCAGATCCAAAAAAATCTGAAAGATCTTGAAGCTTTGAAAACATAAAAGATTTAAGTAAAGGAGTTTTAAACAAATCTAAAGAATCTGAAAAAGACTATAGAGAATCTTAATAAAAATCTAAAGAAATCATAGAAATAAAAAAAAAACTGAAAAGTTTTAGAAAACAGATTTTTGAATTTTTTTAGCTCTTAAATTCTTCATAATCGTTCAAGATTTTATTATTATAGATTTTTCAGATTTTAAAGATTTTTAAATTTTTTGATAGTTTGAGAGACTCGAAATTCTCAGGATTTTAATTTTTTGAAGGTTCAGTTTTAGATTTTCTTTCGATATTTCAGATTTCCCAAATTTTTATTCATCTTTGATTCTTAAAATTTTACAGATTATCTAAATAGTTCAGAAGTTTCAAATTCTGTAGAAACTTTCAATTCTCAATTTCAACAAATCAGGAAATAAAAAAAAAAACAAAGACTTTAAAAAAATTTTGAGGATTTGGAAAAATCTAATAAATTTTTAAACAAATGACAATTTTAATAGCTCACTGAATTTGAAGAATCTAGAGGGTTTGAGAAACCCCAGCATCTAGTGAATCCAATAAAATAATGCAGAAAATCTGAACAATTTTGAAATTAAAAAAATTCATAAGTATCTAAAAAATTGGAAAATGTAGGAAAACTAAAGATTATTACTTTCATAAAGTATCTTGAATGAATCTGAAATTGAAAAAATCTTGAAGGAATTTTAAGAATCCAAAAAGTCCAAAAATCAAAGAAAATCTATCAAAATAGTTAAAAAAAATTTGAAAAATTGGAAAAACGCGAAGAATCAATGCACTTTGAGAAAATTCAGAGATTCTAGAAAAATTAAACAACGCAAATAATCTAGGGATTATAAAGGATTCAAGAAAATCTAAAGGATCTTAAAGTCTTTGCTTTTGAGATTTCGTAATTCTTCGAGATTCTTCGCTCTTCTGAAGATTTCCAGATTTTTTGTTTTTTATTTTTTTTCAAATCTTTTTGGATTGATTATAACTCTTTAAATGCTATTGGATTCTTAAAGATACTTTGATTATTCCAAATGGTTTGAATCTTCGATTCATTGAGATTCTTTAATTTCTTGTAATTCTTTGATTCTATAAGAATGGGTGATCCTCTGGTTCTAAAAATTTTTTCATTGTTTGAAGCTTTGATTTCTTGAATTTTTTGAAATTTTTTGATTTCTTGTAATTATTTGATTCTTTGAGATTTTTCGATCTTCTGAGATTCTTTGATTCTTCCTTATTCTTTGTTTTCTTTATTCATTGAGATTCTTTGTAGTTTTTCGATTCTTTAAATTTGTTTGGTTTTTTGTGATTCTCTGAGTCTTTGAGATTTTTTGAATAAATTTGATTTCATTATTCTATTCTTCATAGTTTGGAATTCTTCAATTCGTTGGCTTAAATTTTTCTATTTGAGATTCTCTAATTCTTTGAGACTCTTTGCACCTTTAAGTTTATTCAAGATTTTTTGCTTTTTTCATTTTCTCAAAATCAAAATTTTTTGATTTCTTGTAATTCTTTGAGAATCTTTTGATTTTGTGATTTTCTGACACTTTGAAATTTTTTTGATTCTTTGGTTTTTTATCTATTGAGATTTTTTTAATTTTATTTATTTTATTCTCTAAGGTTCTTTGATTTTTTGATTCTTTAAAATTCTCTGATTCTTTGAGATTATCTTATTCTCTAAAACTGTTACTCTGAATAATTTCTATTTTTATTTTTTGATTCTTTAAATTTTTTGTTTCTGTTCAATTCTTCAATGTCTTTGATTCTTCGAGATTATTCAAAACTCTTTGTTTTTTTGATATTCTTGAAATTTCTTTATTTCTTGTAATTCTTTGATTCCTTGAGATTTTCTAATTCTTTGAGATTCTCTGATTATTTTCAATTTTTGCTATTTCTTGATTTTAATTGATTCTTTGATATTTTGTAATCCTTTCAGAGACTCAAATCTTTTGAGATTCTTTGAGATTCTTTGTTATTTGATATATTTTAAATTTCTTTGAATTTTTAGATTTGTGGAGATTTTTTGATTCATTGAGATTTTCTAAGAATAGGTTATTATATTGAAATTGGGAGATTTTTGGTACTTCTTAATATTTTGAAATTCTTTTCGATCCATCGAGATGTTTGAATTTTTCCAATTTTTTTTTTTTTGATTCTTTGATCTTTTGAAATTATTTAGTTCATCAAAATTTACAGATTTTTTTATATTCGTTGAGATTTTTTAATTTTTGTGGTTTTTTGATTTTTTAATATTCTTGGAAATTCTTTGATTTCCTGTAATTATTTAATTCCTTCTTATTTTCTAATTCTCTGAGATTCTCTGATTATTTAGAATTGTCCGATTTCTTTGATTCTTTTTAATTTTTTAATATTTTTTATTCTTTTAAGATTTTTCATTTCTTAGGGATTCTTTGATATTTTTCTATTTGAGATTTCGTAATTCTTAGAGACTCTTTAATTCTTTGAGAATTGGTGATAATTTTGAAATTTTTTCATTCTCATTTTCTGTTTATTGATATTTTTTAAATTTTTCTGATTTTTGGAGATTTTTTTGATACTTTGAAATTCTTTAATCTTTTGATATTTTGAAATTTTTTTGAATAATTTTAATTATTAGAATTTTTTCATTCTTTGAGGTTTTTTAGAATTTGAAAAATTTGAAAAAAAATAATAATGAATATAGATGATTCAAAAAAATTTTAAAGAATCTGAAATCACAATTAGTCCAAAAATCAAGAAAAATATATCAGAAGAGAATCTGGAAAATTTAACAACCTTGAAGTTTTTTAAAATTAGAGAATTCTGATAAATATAAAGTAAGCAAAAATCAAAATTATAAAATACCTAAAAAAATCTACAAATTCAAAAAAATCTAAAAAATAGCAACTTTTTGAAAATTCAGAATTGCACAACCAGCAAAAAATTTTCATTACTAAAAAACAAGAATTTTGTAATTCACAAAAAAAAATATAATTCCTGAACAATATATAAATATTTATCGCTTTAAATCTGTGTTTGTTCAATCGGAAACCTGGCTGTAACATTTCACCCTTTTCTTGGTCGTTTATTTTTGTAGTTTTATGTAATGAGAGTGGTGGCAAACGGTGAGTGATTAATTTGCTACACGGGGTGTAGTGTATAAGTGACATTTAAAACACGACAGGAGCCACACAACGACGTTGACTGAAACACTGCCATCACTCAAGATAATGCCCTTCATTTATCATCTATAGAACTCAAGGGTCGTATAAAAATTTCTATATCTTACCTTCCAGTTTTGGTAATAATCATTTCAGTTCCTAATTCGTTGAATTTCTCCCACAAATCTTTCGTTTCTAAATGACAAATAACCGATCTTAATTCTTCGCTTGTCCATCGTTCTTGCAATAACGGATTTCGATTAGGCGATCGGCGGCCTGAAAGTCCCGATTCGGATGTCGACGAAACATCGACGGGGGATTCCCGACCAGCTTCTAAATCAGAACTAACAAGTGTAGTACAATCGATTCCAACTGGTTCCGGAGTTGAAGGAACTGAAGAAGCCGACGATTCGACGAATTTTTCTAAAAAATAAAAAATTTCTTTGAGTTATTTATGGCAGCTATAAAACGTCATTCTATCAAAAGCTTTTAATCTTCTTAATTAGTTCAACTAACTTTCACACATGCTCAAAGTGGGAAAAAAATTAAGCTATTAACAAAGACTTTATAATAAAATGTCCATAAAAGTCGGAAGTGGTTTCTATAACGCATAAAACGAACTTTGTTTAACATAAATTGGAAGGTTTAGGATTAGGAAAAAATATGTTAGGTTATTTAAGAACAACATATGCGAGGAAAAAATTAAAAGGTGGATTTTGATAGCGCATGAAATATTTCGATTTGACACGGAAGAAAGTGTCGGCTGTTTGGAAAATAAAACAAGAATAAGAGATTTTAGAATTGCATTTTTTGCCTTGTTGTCTCGTAAACGAATTGACTTATTGGCGAAATTTTTGGCAAATTTTATCAACCTCAGTCTTTAGAACTTTGTTTTTTTATTCTGAGATTTTTTAATTCTTTGAAACTGTTTGATTTCCTTTGAATCCCTAAGTCTTAGAAATTCTTTAAATAAATTTAATTATTTGAATGTTTTTTATTCTTCAATTCGTTGAGCTTTTGAGATTCTTCAAAAATTTTTGATTGTTTGAATTTCTTCAATTCTCTTCAATTTGTTGAGACTTTTTTATTCTTCGATTCTTATCAATTCTTTAAAGTTTTTTGATATTCTTCAAGATTCTTTGCTCCTTTGAGTTTCTTCGAGATTTTTTGTTTTCTGACTTTTTTTAAGTCTCTTTGTATTTTCGATTTTTTATAACTCTTTAAATTTTTTCAGATCCGTAAAAGATTCTTTGATTTTTTCAAATGTTTTCAATTTTCGATTCATTGAGATTCTTCAATTTCTTGTGATTTTTTGATTCTATAAGAATGGGCGATCCTTGGGATTTTTCAATCTGAGACTTTTTGATCCTTTCATATTCTTTGTTTTTTTTATTTATTGAGATTCTCTGTAATTTTTTGATTCTTTAAAATTGTTTGATTTTTTGTAATTCTCTGAGTCTTTAAGATTTGATTATTTGATTTTTTTTATTCTTCAAAGTTTGAAATCTTCAATTCGTTGAGCTTTTGAGATACTCCAATCTCTTTGATTTATTTGAACTTTCTTAATTATCTTCAATTTATTAAGATTTTTTGAATTTTTAATACTAAGCAATTCTTTATGTTCTTCTATTTAAGTTTTTCTAATTCTTTGAAATTCTTCACTCCTTTGAGATTTTTTCATTTTCTCAAAATCTCTGATATTTATAACTTTTGAAGTTTCTTTTTATTTTTAAAGATTTTTTGAGGTTTTTTCATTCTTTGAAGAATTTTTATTCTTCGATTTCCTGGAATTCTTTGATTTTTTGAGAATCGGTGATGCTCTGATTCTGTAATTTTTTTGATTTTTTGAAATTCTTTGATTTCTTGTAATTATTGATTCTTTGAGTTCTTTTGATCTTCTGAGATTCTTTGATTATTCCATGTTCTATGTTTTCTTTATAAATTAAAATTCTTTGTAGTTTTTCGATTCTTAAAATTTGTTTGAATTTTTGTTATTCTCTGAGTCTTTGAGATTTTTTGAATACAATTGATTCTATTTTTTTATTCTTCATGGTTTGGAATTCTTCAATTCGTTGAGCTTAAATTTTTCTATTTGAGATTTTTTATTCTTTGAGGTTCTTTGATTTTTTTTATATTCTTCGAGATTCTTTGATCCATTGAGATTCTTTGTTTTTTGATATTTTTTGAATTTCTTTGATTTTTTAAGAATCGGTTGTTTGAAATTCTGAGATTTTTTGATACTTTGAAATTCTTTGATCTTTTGATCTTTTGAAATTCTTTAGTTTATCAAAATTCACAGATTTTTTTTCATATTCGTTGAGATTTTTTTATTCTTTGAGGTTCTTTGATTTTTTTTATATTCTTCGAAATTCTTTGATCCATTGAGATTCTTTGTTTTTTGATATTTTTTGAATTTCTTTGATTTTTTAAGAATCGGTTGTTTGAAATTCTGAGATTTTTTGATACTTTGAAATTCTTTGATCTTTTGATCTTTTGAAATTCTTTAGTTTATCAAAATTCACAGATTTTTTTTCATATTCGTTGAGATTTTTTTATTCTTTGAGGTTCTTTGATTTTTTTTATATTCTTCGAAATTCTTTGATCCATTGAGATTCTTTGTTTTTTGATATTTTTTGAATTTCTTTGATTTTTTAAGAATCGGTTGTTTGAAATTCTGAGATTTTTTGATACTTTGAAATTCTTTGATCTTTTGATCTTTTGAAATTTTTTAGTTTATCAAAATTCACAGATTTTTTTTCATATTCGTTGAGATTTTTTTATTCTTTGAGGTTCTTTGATTTTTTTTATATTCTTCGAGATTCTTTGATCCATTGAGATTCTTTGTTTTTTGATATTTTTTGAATTTCTTTGATTTTTTAAGAATCGGTTGTTTGAAATTCTGAGATTTTTTGATACTTTGAAATTCTTTGATCTTTTGATCTTTTGAAATTCTTTAGTTTATCAAAATTCACAGATTTTTTTTCATATTCGTTGAGATTTTTTTATTCTTTGAGGTTCTTTGATTTTTTTTATATTCTTCGAGATTCTTTAATTCATTTAAATTTTTATATCTATTTTTTTATTTTTCAAAATTAATTGATTTTTTATAACTATTTGGAATTTTTTTGATTCCTTTGATTTATTGAGAATCTTCAATTTCTTGTAATCTTTCGATTTTTTGATTTTATAAAATTCGCTAATACTTTTATAATCTTGTTAAAAACATTTAATCCTTTGAGGTTGTTTAATTATTTTATATTTTCGGAAATACTTTTTAATTTTTATTAAAATTTTTGAATCTCTATAATTCTTTAATATTTTGTGATCGTTCAACATTTATTGCTCATTTGTGATTCTCCAGTTTTTTTATAATCTCTGATCTTTTGAGATTCATTAATTTTCAAAATTAATTATTCGAAAAAATTTTTCTCATTCAAATTTTTTCTTTATTCAACAAAAAAATGTGTAACTGTTGTGATTATAGTTGGTAAAACTTTTGTATATTATAGTCGACAAAAGGCCATCCATAACAAGCGGAAATGGAGAAAGGTCCAACCTTCTAATGTTCACGACACAACAATAGTTCCAACACTAATCGCCATGTGATGTTATCAAAAGATAAGAGGATCATGCATGTAATGACATTGTAAATTATACTCCAACCTAATGTTTACAAAAACCTAGCAATTATATTCAACGAAGCATTAAAACAACGGAATTTCTTCTGCAAATTATACTCTCTCGTTCGTTAAAACTCATTTAGAAAAATCGTGAATGTCGTGAAAAAAATTACTCAAAATTTAAGAGATTTTTTATTTTTCACAGTCATAGTTTTTTTTTCAAATGTAATTAAAATACTGCACTAGTTTATAATCAACGATGCGGAAAAACTCGTCTGTATAATAAACTTATTGCTTTGCAATACGTGCGAACGGCAATTAACAAGACTGTGGAGGTAAGTGCAATTACATGCCGACAAAGTTAAATGCATCAATAATATCCAGATGCACATAATTATAATTCCACAAAACTTATTAAAATTAATTAATACTTGTAAAATTACTTAACAATAATAAGCTGCAGATTGGAAATTGTCACTAAACCTAATAATTAAAATTGGAAAATTTCTCAATTCGATCAAATTTCTAGTTTCCTGTCAATGAATTAATCAAAATCGAATTATTTGTTAATTATATTGAATGTTCCAGTTGCCGGATTTTATTATCTTCTGACATACATTATCATAATGTCAATTACTCAATTTCTGATTATCATAATATCGGGTGTGGCGGTTACTATCTGATTACTTATTGTCACTATTGTTGATTTATTAGTTCTAAGTTTCAAATTGTAACAATAGCTTCAAATTAATATTATAAAAGATTGAGAGTGAATGGTCAGTTGTTATTAGTGCGTAAAGCTGCAGTTTTTACATAGATAATTGGCTCTTAACAGACAGTGCGTTAAGTCTATAAGAATTAAAAAGTCTGAAGAAGCTAAAAGTTTTAAAATATTTTTCAATCTATTTTTGTCTACAAATTCTTTAATTTTTTATTTTGCTGGATTCGTTCAAATTCGATTATTTTATTTTTTATATTTCTAGATCTTTCGAACTCAGATTTAATAATATTTAGATTCTCGAGTAGATTTTTTAGATTTGTATTTTTCAAATTTTTTGGAGTTTTTATTTTAATATTTCAGATTGTATAAACAGTTCAAAATTTTGTAGAATTTTTAAATTTTTAATTTCAACAAATTAGGAAATAAAAAACATGAATTTGATAATTTTGATAAAATCCAACAAATTTATCAACAAACTCAAATGCAGAAAATTTGAACAATTTTAAAATATATGAAGCTGGAAGCTCTAAAGATTATCAATTCAGAAAATCAAAAGGATTTGGATAAATTGTACTTTTGAAAAGTGAAGAATCCAGAAAGTCTAGAGAAAACAAAAATCAATAGAAATTAAGAAATTGAAAAGATCTATTGAAGAGTAAAGAAAAATTTGAAAATTTCCAAAAATGCACTTTGAGAAAATTTAGAGAACTTAAAATATTTGACGAATACAATAATCTATAAAAATCTTAAATTAACAACTACAGAGATCTTAAACAAATATTTAGGAATACTTTCAGATTTCCCTAATTTTTCTATTCTTTCTGTAACTTCTCAATTTTATTGCGTGAAAAAATCAGGATGGAATCTGATATTTGAAAAATCCAAAAATTCTAAAGATGGAAGAATTCGAAAGTTAGAAGTTTTTGAAGAAATATGAAAAAAAATTTGAAAAAAAAAACTAGAAGACTGAAAACATCAAAATGTTTAAAAACTAAGAGATTGAAACACGATAGAAAATAATAAACTTGAGTTTAATAATTTCAAGAAAATCTGGAAAAATTCAAAACATTTATAAACAAGACAAATTCTAAAGAATCTACATTACAGTTAGTCCAAAAATCAAGAAAAAAAAATCAAAAGAGTTTGAAATAATTTGTGAAAGTCAAAGAATGCTGAGAATCTATTCACTTTACGAAAATTGGAAGATTCTAGAAAATTCAAATAACTCAGAAAATTTAAAGATTATAAAAGATCCAAAAAAATCTGAAGGATCTTGAAGCTTTAAAAACATAAAAGACTTAATATAGAAATTTTAAACAAATCTAAAGAATCTGAAAAAGACTATAGAGAATCTTAATAAAAATCTAAAGAAATCATAGAAATAAAAAAAACTGAAAAGTTTTAGAAAACAGATTTTTTAATTTTTTCAGCTCTTAAATTCTTCATAATCGTTCAAGATTTTATTATTATAGATTTTTCAGATTCTAAAGATTTTTTAAATTTTTCGATAGTTTGAGAGACTGGAAATTCTCAAGATTTTAATTTTTTGAAGGTTCAGTTTTAGATTATCTTTTGATATTTCAGATTTCCCAAATTTTTATTCATCTTTGATTCTTAAAATTTTACAGATTATCTAAATAGTTCAGAAGTTTCAAATTCAATTTCAAAAATAAATAAAATCAAAGACTTTAAAAAAATTTTGAGGATTTGGAAAAATCTAACAAATTTCTAAACAAATGACAATTTTAATAGCTCACAGAATCTAAGAATTTAAAGAATCTAGAGAATTTGAGAAATCCCAAGCATCTAGAGAATCCAATAAAATAATGCAGAAAATCTGAACAATTTTGAAATTGAAAAAATTCATAAGTATCTATAAAATTGGAAAATGTAGGAAAACTAAAGATTATTACTTTCATAAAGTATCTTGAATGAATCTGAAATTGAAAACTTCTTGAAGGAATTTTAAGAATCCAAAAAGTCCAAAAATCAAAGAAAATCTATCAAAATAGTTGAAAACAATTTGAAAAATTGGAAAAACGCGAAGAATCAATGCACTTTGAGAAAATTCAGAGATTCTAGAAAAATTAAGCAACGCAAAAAATCTAGGGATTATTAAGGATTCAAGAAAATCTAAAAGATCTTGAAGTCTTTGCTTTTGAGATTTCGTAATTCTTCGAGATTCCTTGCTCTTCTGAGGATTTCCAGATTTTTTGTTTTTTATTTTTTTTCAAATCTTTTTGGATTGATTATAACTCTTTAAATGCTATTGGATTCTTAAAGATACTTTGATTATTCCAAATAGTTTGAATCTTCGATTCATTGAAATTCTTTAATTTCTTGTAATTCTTTGATTCTATGAGAATGGGTGATCCTTTGGTTCTAAAAATTTTTTCATTGTTTGAAGCTTTGATTTCTTGAGTTTTTTGAAATTTTTTGATTTCTTGTAATTATTTGATTCTTTGAGATTTTTCGATCTTCTGAAATTCTTTGATTCTTTGTTTTCTTTATTCATTGAGATTCTTTGTAGTTTTTCGATTCTTTAAATTTGTTTGGTTTTTTGTGATTCTCTGAGTCTTTGAGATTTTTTGAATAAATTTGATTTCATTATTCTATTCTTCATAGTTTGGAATTCTTCAATTCGTTGACTTAAATTTTTCTATTTGAGATTCTCTAATTCTTTGAGATTCTTTGCACCTTTAAGTTTATTCAAGATTTTTTGCTTTTTTCATTTACTCAAAATCAAAATTTTTTGATTTCTTGTAATTCTTTGAGAATCTTTTGATTTTGTGATTTTCTGACACTTTGAAATTTTTTGAATCTTTGGTTTTTTATCTATTGAGATTTTTTTTAATTTTATTTATTTTATTATCTAAGGTTCTTTGATTATTTGATTCTTTAAAATTCTCTGATTCTTTGAGATTATCTTATTCTCTAAAACTGTTACTCTGAATAATTTCTATTTTTATTTTTTGATTCTTTGAATTTTTTGTTTCTGTTCAATTCTTCAATGTCTTTGATTCTTCGAGATTATTCAAAACTCTTTGTTTTTTGATATTCTTGAGATTTCTTTGATTTCTTGTAATTTTCTAATTCTTTGAGATTCTCTGATTATTTTCAATTTTTGCTATTCCTTGATTTTAATTGATTCTTTGATATTTTGTAATCTTTCCAGAGACTTAAATCTTTTGAGATTCTTCGAGATTCTTTGTTATTTGATATATTTTAAATTTGTTTGATTTTTTAGATTTGTGGAGATTTTTTGATTCATTGAGATTTTCTAAGAATTGGATATATTGAAATTGTGAGATTTTTGGTACTTCTTAATATTTTGAAATTCTTTTTGATCCATCGAGATGTTTCAATTTTTCCAATTTTTTTTTTATTCTTTGATCTTTTGAAATTCTTTAGTTCATCAAAATTTACAGTTTTTTTTTATATTCGTTGAGATTTTTTAATTTTTGTGGTTTTTTGATTTTTTAATATTCTTGGAAATTCTTTGATTTCCTGTAATTATTTAATTCCTCCTTATTTTCTAATTCTTTGAGATTCTCTGATTATCTAGAATTGTCCGATTTCTTTGATTCTTTTTAATTTTTTAATATTTTTTATTCTTTTGAGATTTTTCATTTCTTAGGGATTCTTTGATATTTTTCTATTTGAAATTTTGTAATTCTTAAAGACTCTTTGATTCTTTGAGAATTGGTGATAATTTTAATCATTTTCTGTTTATTGATATTTTTTGAATGTCTTTGATTTTTGGAGATTTTTTTGATACTTTGAAATTCTTTAATCTTTTGATAACTTCTTAATTTTATTGCGTGAAAAAATCAGGATGGAATCTGATATTTGAAAAATCCAAAAATTCTAAAGATGGAAGAATTCGAAAGTTAGAAACTAAGAGATTGAAACACGATAGAAAATAATAAACTTGAGTTTAATAATTTCAAGAAAATCTGAAAAAATTCAAAACATTTATAAACAAAACAAATTCTAAAGAATCTACATTACAGTTAGTCCAAAAATCAAGAAAAATAAATCAAAAGAGTTTGAAATAATTTGTAAAAGTCAAAGAATGCTAAGAATCTATTCACTTTACGAAAATTGAAAGATTCTAGAAAATTCAAATAACTCAGAAAATCTAAAGATTATAAAAGATCCAAAAAAATCTGAAAGATCTTGAAGCTTTGAAAACATAAAAGATTTAAGTAAAGGAGTTTTCAACAAATCTAAAGAATCTGAAAAAGACTATAGAGAATCTTAATAAAAATCTAAAGAAATCATAGAAATAAAATAAACTGAAAAGTTTTAGAAAACAGATTTTTCAATATTTTTAGCTCTTAAATTCTTCATAATCGTTCAAGATTTTATTATTATAGATTTTTCAGATTTTAAAGATTTTTAAATTTTTTGATAGTTTGAGAGACTCGAAATTCTCAGGATTTTAATTTTTTGAAGGTTCAGTTTTAGATTTTTGTTTTTGATATTTCAGCTTTCCCAAATTTTTATTCATCTTTCATTGTTAAAATTTTACAGATTATCTAAATAATTCAGAAGTTTCAAATTCTGTAGAAACTTTCAATTCTCAATTTCAACAAATCAGAAAATAAATAAAATCAAAGACTTTAAAAAAATTTTGAGGATTTGGAAAAATCTAACAAATTTCTAAACAAATGACAATTTTAATAGCTCACTGAATCTAAGAATTTAAAGAATCTAGAGGATTTGAGAAATCCCAAGCATCTAGAGAATCCAGTAAAAAAATGCAGAAAATCTAAACAATTCAGAAATATAAGTAATTAAAAAAATCCAAAAGAATCTAAAAAATTGGAAAATGTAGGAATCCTAAAGATTATTAATTTCATAAAGTGTCTGGAATGAATCTAAATGGAAAAATTGAAAAAATCTTGAAGGAATTTGAAGAATCCAAAGAGTCCAGAAATTTTAAAAAATCTACATACTTACAATTAGTCCAAAAATCAAGAAAGATCTATCAGAAGAGTTGAAAAATATTTGAAAAATCGCGAAGAATCAATGCACTTTGAGAAAATTCAGAGATTCTGGAAAAATTGAACAACCCAGAAAATCAAAGGATTATAATGGATTCAAAAAAATCTCGAAGCATTTGGAAACTTAAAAAAATTGACAAATACAAAGAATCTAAGGAACATTCTGAATTCAATAATTAGAATCTCAAGAATCTAGAAAATCATTAGAATAAAAAAACATCTAAAAAACTTAAAAAATTCAAGAATTTACTAATTCAAAAAAATTAGAAAATTAAGAATATGAAGTGAATTGAGTTACCAACAAAAAAAATAGTGAAAAAAAAAATTGATAATTTTGTCAATATTCTTTAGACAAAGTGTTTTCTAAATCCAAATTTCTGTTGATATCTTCTTAGTTCTTATTTTCTGAAAAAAAATCCACCAATCTTTCAAATGCAAAAGCCAAAAATAAAATTATTAAACTTTTAACGCAGTTTTTCATCTAATATCAATTTTATCCTTCCAGAATCACAGTCAAAAGAAAAACTCCACATTTTGTAGAAACAAATTTTCGAAAATTATTCATCTTAAGACATAAAACTAAACACTCTGTGTTTTTAATTTATGACTCTTCACTTTGTATATTTACATCTTTCAATACTTCATTCGACCGAAGTGAAAAAGAGTTTTGTGTCGATGCCAAAATTCCAAAGACAAAAGACTTTGAGTTGAACAACTCCAATTATCCTCTCTTTGCAATTCAATTATCATTAGTTCAAAAGCTAAAACAATGACTCATTATTTACTCAACTGCCCATTGACACTCAATACAGAAATTACGTTCAAGATATCGAAATTAATGTAAAAATTGCATGTTGGTATATTTTGTGACAATAATAAAAGGGTAAACTTCTGTCTATATTTAAATACCCTTGAGAGAACTCTCATTCAATAAATTGCTGTTCTTTAATCAACTCAAATATAGTTTTTTTTTGGTGTTTTCAAAACCATTCTGTATAAACACAATTAAGCACTTTATTTCCGACGTTTTGATTACTTGATAAATACATAGCTTTTAAGCAAAGTAACACAATGGCTATAATTATTTAATATTTAATGGACGACTTTCACCCTTTTAACGCCATTATTCTATTTTAAAAATTGTCAATCAAAGTGGCGAAATTTTATTATAAATAATTGAGAAAAGTGTGAAATGATACCTAAAGGCGAGATGGAATCCGGCGGCTCTCTGCATCTACTCCTTGACGCTCTTCCATGTCTGGACATAATCGCCGCGATGCTGAAATCCGTCGCACAAGGCCTCATCGTGCAATTATCCTCCATCACCTCATCAAAGTCACCATCGCTCATCAGAAATGTCAAATCACTAACAACACGTGAACCAATAGCACCAACAATGTGTTCGCCGCCGCCACCGACACGTCATTGCCGCCACCACTTTCACCTCTATCCGCGAGTTTTGACAGAATGAATATTTAGATGCCTTTGACTCACATTTAACAAGATTACTTTGATATGCAGCGAAAGCATTCAGATTGGTCGCTCCCACTTTCAAGAGGCGTTTCCTCCTCTTTTTCCTAAGAGTTAATTGATTAGCAACGGACCGATTTTGGTTTCGACGCTGTTCAAAGCCAACTGACCGACACTCTTATCAACAAGAGAAAAAAAAATACTAAAGATATTTTTCACGCGCCGATTTGCTCTCCCTCTCTCTTATAGGTTTCGATGACAACCGGACCACCGGCTTTTGTTTTTACCTGGGCGGTAGAAGCGATGTCTTGAGTGGAAGAGGCGGGGTTGATTTAGACACGCCTTAAAGGAGGAGTTAATTGGAGAGACGCCTTTCGGACTTGCTGCTTTAGGGACTAACGAAAACAATTTTCAGAGTCATTTTCACCCGCTCACATGACGACCGAAACAGATGAAATGTTTCAGCGCTTCTGTAACACTGAAATTTTCAAAGCACGCTTTACAGATACGTTTTTTTTTATAATTATTTTTTTTTTGCTGAAAAATCATGTTTTTAAAGCTTGGAAAGCTTTTTATTTATGGATCCAATAAAATCCAGACGACATGATCAACTGTTTTATGAGTCTTTGTTTCCCTCAAATACGATTTGCTTGGGTCACATCTTCACATTTTGTGTGGACGTGCGGTCAAGTCTTTCCCAATTTTATTTCGATTTAAGATGAAACGAACTTTGTAGAAACGACTGATTTTTGATATTGCAAAGAGAAATAAATCTGTTAGCTTCTGTACATTTATTAACATTGAAATTTTTCAACAGAATTTTATTAATTGTTAATTTTAACGTCAGTCTGTTAAAAATAATTTTTTTGACGTGTGTATCAATGTTTTATTTTGCAGCAAAATCCGTAACAGAATTAAAGTTAAAAAGAGGAAAACAGATAAATCCTTCAAAGTCCAGTCGCTGGCGTAAAAACAACCCAAAACAACTTGGGTTGAACTGTCTGGACATTGATTGTTAGGGACTAGCACATAAGTCTTTTTCCCCTAGTACACCGCGTGATTTGTCCTCTAATCGTAGTGGAGGCTGGGGAGTTGTAATAGCTCAATCTAAGTCGATAAATAATTGAATTTGCTTGAAATTATCTAAATTTATAAATTGTGTTAATTTCTATGAGGGAAAGAACAACATGGCGCCTGTAGGACCTCACACCGCCTCTCATTTGCATTCCGACATATGCAATTCAAATATATACTCTGAAATATCCACGCCACGTCTGTTACGGTCTCCCGCTACTACATATTGTAATCTTGTAATCTGTTATTCAAAGTGTCTGATTCAATTCTAAAGAGTTCGCGCACGGTTTAAACAAATTGAGGTTTTCAGGTTTGGATTTTGTTAGTTCTAATACAAAAATTCAACCTGGAGGTAATTATAAAGAATCGGATTTAGAAAACATTTCTTTTGAAGATTACCGAAGTTTTTACTATTCTTTCCTATTGATTGTGCAATTTTCTTCAAGAGTTTCGACTTTCTAAATTGAGATTTTGAAAATTTTTTGTTTATTTTATATTTACTTTTATGTTTTTTAGTTTTTTTCTTTGTTGTTTAATTTTTCCAGAATCTCCGAATTTACTCAAAGTACATTATCTGCATTTTTTGAATTTTGTGAATTTTGCAACTTCTCTGTTGTATGTAGATTTTTAAGAATTTCTAGACTCTTTTGATTCTTCAGATTCGTTCAGTTTCTTCTTTTTTTCTCTAAATTTTTTATTCAGATTCCCTAAACTTTTTATATTTTACATTTTTGGTTAGTTTTTGTGATTTTCTAAAAAACCAAGATATTGAGAATTGATAATACTTAGATTTCATTCAGTTCCAAATGTTTCAAATTTGTTTGAATATTTTTAACTTTTATTTCCGAATTGTTCAGATTCTCTGTATTATTTAATTTTTTCAAATTACTCAGATTCTTTGAATTAACAAAATTGTCACTTGTTAATAACTTTGTTGGATTTTTTCAAATTTTCTTGCTTTTTTTTTGATGTTATTAAATTAAATTTAATTTTTGATATTCTTTTATTTTCTAAGAATTCTAAGTTTTTACAGAGTTTGAAACTTCTGTACTATTTACATAAAAATTTTAACAATCAAAAAAATATGAATAAAAAAAACTCAAATCCCAAGTGTTTCGAGTCTTTCAAGCTATCGAAAAATTTAAAAAAATCTTTAGAATCTGGAAAATCTATTTAGAATCTTGATATTATCTTAAGATTATACAGAATTTTTCCCTCTAGATTTTTTTAGATGTTTTGTAGTTTTCCTATATTTTTCCAAATTTTATATATCTTAGGAATTTTTCTATTTTTATCATTTGTTCAGATTTTCTAAATTCTTTAGATTCTATTTATTGATCCATAGATTTTTGTATTTATCAATCTTTTTAAGTTTTCAAATACTTCAAGATTATTTTCAATCCTTTATAATCCTTAATTTTTCCAGAATCTCTAAATTTTCTCAAAGTGCATTGATTCTTCGCGTTTTTTCAATTTTTCACATTTTTTTCTTTAAATTCCTTTAAGATTCTTTCAATTTTTCCCTTCAGATTCATTTGAAATTAATAATCTTTAGTTTTCCTACATTTTCAAATTTTTTAAATTCTTTTGAATTTTTTTTAATTTCTTATATTTCTAAATTGTTCAGATTTTCTGCATTATTTTATTGGATTCTCTAGATGCTTGAGATTTCTCAAATCCTCTAGATTCTTCAAATTCTTAGATTATGTGAGCTATTAAAATTGTCTTTTGTTTAGAAATTTGTTAAATTTTTCCAAATCCTCAAAAGTTTCTACAGAATTTGAAACTTCTGAACTATTTAGATAATCTGTAAAATTTCAACAATCAAAGATGAATGAAAATTTGAAAAATCTGAAATATCTAAAGAAAATCTAAAACTGAACCTTCAAAAAATTAAAATCCTAAGAATTTCTCTTCAGTTTTTTTTTTATTTCTATGATTTCTTTAGATTTTTATTAAGATTCTCTATAGTCTTTAGATTTTTTAGATTATTTAGATTTATTTAAAATCTCTTTAATCAAGTTTTTTAAGTTTTCAAATGCTTCAAGATCCTTTTTTTTGAATCTTTTATAATCATTAGATTTTCTGGGTTGTTTGAATTTTCTAGAATCTTTCAATTTTCTTAAAGTGAACAGATTCTCTGCATTTTTCAACTTTTACAATTTTTTTCAAACTTTTCTGATTTATTTTTCTAAAACTAAGAAATTATCAACAGAAATTTGGATTTAGAAAACATTTTTTCTACAGAAAATTGACAAAATTATCAATTTTTTTTTCCATTCTTTCCTTCTGGTTGTGCAATTCTTTGGATTCATAAGATTTTTTTTAAGAATTCTCTATTTTCTGAATTCTTTTGAATTTCTAGATTTTTGTAATTTAAGATTTTGACAATACTCAATTCACTTTATATTCTAAATTTTCTATTTTTTTAGATTAGTCAAGTTCGTTGGAGCTTCCTTAAATTTTTCAAAATTTCTATATTTTTTAGATGTTTGTAGTTTTTCTCTATTTTTTCAAATTTTATATATTTTACGAATTTTTTTATTTTCACGATTTGTTCAGATTTTCTTGATTGTTTAAATTCTAATTTTTCAATTTATAATATTCCTTAGATTCTTTGTGTTTGTCAATTTTTTTTAACTTTTCAAATGCTTTAAAATTCTTCAGATTTCTTTGTCTAATCTTTTATAATCCTCAAATTTTTCGGGTTGTTCAATTCCTCCAGAATCTCTAAATTTTCTCAAAGTGCATAGATTTTTCTCGACTCTTTTGATAGATTTTACTTGATTTTTGGACTAATTGTAGGAGTATAGATTTTTCAAGATTTCTGAACTCTTTGGATTTTTCAAATTTCTTCAAAATTCTTCCAATTTTTTTTCCTCTTCAAATTTCCAGAATTTTTCACTTCACAATTTTTTTTAGATTCGTTTGATTTTCTGAATTATCAAGAGACTTTATAGAATTAGATTTTTTACATTTTCTAGTTTTTTAGATGTTTCAAATTGTCTGCGTTATTCAATTTAAAATTTAGATTTTTGGAAGTTCCATAATTCTCTAGATTCTTCAAAATTGTTCATAAATTCGTTGGATTTTTCCAAATCCTCTAAATTTTTTTAAAATTATTAAATTCAAATCTTTATTATTTTTTCATATTACTGTTTTGTTGAAACAGAGAATTGTAAAATTGATAAAATTAAAAGAATAGAAAAATTTGAGGAATCTGAGATGTTAAAAGAAAATCTAAAACTGAAGACTCCAAAAAATGTAAAAATCTAAAAAAAAAATCCAATTGTCAAAAAAAACTGGAAGAATTTGACAATATAAAAATTCTAAAAAATCTGAATAAAATTTAAATAAGAGCCAGAATTGTATTTATTTTCGTATACAACACAAACGAAACTTTCATTTTCTGTAACAATACTTTGGCAGCAAAGTTTTAACAAAACTCTTAAATCGCTCAATGATTCAATTCAATCTAATAAAAAACAAATCCAACAATAAACTTAGATTAAACGCAAAATATCCGTTAGAAAAAAAAAATCTGAGTTTGATTCAGTTTTTTAGAATAGTTCAATCAAATTAAAACGAAAATAACATTTCTCAAAGCCGTTGAATGAATTTCGATTATAAAAAACATTAAAGTAACCAAAAATTTTATCTTTTTATTTCTAGATTATTGAGTTCTAGTTTATATTCGCAAATTTTTTCTATAATTCTTAAATATTTTTTTCTATTTTATTTACTAGATCTTGCGGTTTTTTCATATTATTCGAATTTTTCAGTCTCTTCAGATTCTAAAGATTTTCAATATTTGAAAATGTTTTCTAGTTTTAAAATAATCAATTAAAAGTGTAATATTCAGTTGTTCATTCGAGTCGGCAAATGTCTAAATTTAAAGCGGCTTGAGATTAAAGCAACTTTCTTAATTTGTGTCTGGTTGTGAGATTATCAAAGGGGCGACAAGATTTACTATCCGGTGGCAGGAAGCGTGTTTATATTTAGTTTCGTTTAGTCGAGATTAGAAACACAAGAGTCTTGTCTTGTTGATAACAAATTCATAATAAGATAATTTGTCAAATTTGAGAAGTGTTTAACTTTTTTTTTTTATATATACTTTTTGTCATAAATTTCAATTGATGCACTAACACAGATGGTTTCGAAAATAAAGTCATTAAAGTGAAACGAACCATGTAAACTTGTACAACACTTAAAATTTATTAACTTCGTTGATTGGAAGATTTTAATAGAAATTATTTTATTATACAAATCGGCCGCATTTATGACACGAAATTAAAAAGAAAAAAATGGACATAATTATAGATTAAATGAATTAAAAGACTAAAGGTCGGCTGTTATTATATTAACGAACGGAATTAATTAAATATTATGTCCAGTCGATGAAACACAAAATTTGAATAAATTTTCAAGAAAGTCGTTTACATTAATTAGATGATTATTTAGTATTGGCAAAGAAAATTTGAAAAAAAGTGGAATATCGTCAAAATAAAATTAAAATAGTGTTTATTTACATCTTCCTGTTTGAATCGACGGCCACCCTAGTCGAGGGCATAAATAAGGTATTATTGGAGGTAAGTAGGTACTTTTGCACAAGACCGGTCCAGCAGCTAGGACGAAATGGAGCCAGCAGATGGTCGAGAGAAAGATCGATTATGAAAACCACAGGACGTCTTTCAGGATGACCACTGCCCATTTAGGGTATTGTTAGCGGTTGCAATTCGAGCACGAGTTATCTGAGTGAGTCATCAACATCAGCTGCTTCTGCTGAAGATGATCCTATAAAAATGTGTGAATTTAATGTCAGAAAGACAACCACTTATTGTTACATTATTTATTATAGGGCGTGTGTAATAGACTCCAATAATTCTAAAGCTTCTTTGTAATAAGATGTCTTTTCTTTCGAAAAAACTCGCAACATTTTAAGTAGAATGTAGGTGTCTCAGGTGGTTATTCTACCGTCGTAATCTTCCAAGTCTTAAATGCGTGACAAAAAAATCCTTTATTAAAATACTTCACAACTCGGTTTTGCTATTTCTTGAAATCAAATCCAACAGAAAATTTTGATTTAACAACTCTGCTATCTTTATAGTGCGGTTTAATGTAAATTGTAGCGATAAAATTAGCAAGTTAAATGAATGGTCTTCAACGCTTCCATCACATTTCCGAGTTGAGCAAGATAGGGCTTTAGTAGTCCGATAACCGTTTTATTCCTTAATTGAAGCCCTGCAAGCATATCGGATAAACAATGGTCGTTGGAATAAAGGGAGCGAAAAGGTTCTTATCTCTTCGAGACGAGTGAACTTTGCAAACTTCGAAGATAGAAGAAAGGCGTTGTGCTAATGTGACGTTCTCTTCATCGCTTCTACACTTGGACGCTTTTCGTTGCCATTTTCCGACTTGACGCGGCAACGCATATTTCAAGCTCGAATGTGCTCCCAGCCAATTTGAAGATTATTCAACACTAAGTTGAATTTTATGGAGAGCATAAAGCGACTATTCCCCTATTTACATCGATGTGGATAGCTCAAGGTGCAAAATATCGTTTTATTTATTTCACATTTTACAGATAGAAATTGAATAGTTATTTTAGTAAATTGTTGATGGAATTCCATAGTGCAGACTCTCCCATAAACTCAAACCTCCCTTTGTAAAGTATGACGCCACAAACCACTACAAAAGCGAGTGGTGTATATGAATGATCCCAAGTTGACAGAATCTGTTTTATAAATTCCTTTGACATGTAACGCCCGCCCATAAGCTCGATATTTTAAAACCCATTTGCTTAAGATAACACCCCCAAACAGATGTCTGTTACCGTATAATTATCCCCATAAAACTTGGTCGAGAAGAAAAAATTAAAAGCAAACTATAATGTTATTTTCCAGCTACTGCTACCATATCCGTTGAACTATAAATTAATTTAATAGATTGTTAAGGGCCACTTATGACCTTAGGTCAAACCCATAAATACACTATTTTCTAGCATAAAAGACACCATCTTCCATATGCAACCGGTTCTTCTATATAAAAATTTTGATTTATAAAAGGGGCTGTTGTTTGAAATGTGATTGATCGGCGGTCGTTTCGTTCGAAAATTCTGTAACGAGATTTAAAAGGGAAACAATATTTTTTAATGACATATTGAAGTTGTGGACTGGACGGGTTTGAGTTGAGAGAAGAGAGTTAAACAAAAAAAATAACAAATTAATCACTTTAATAGGTTCATTGCGAACCGCTGCTTGCTCGATTGATAGCAGTAATTATGATTGTATGTCGTTAACTGAGCTTGATGTCCGACTGTCATAACAGAAAAGCCAACGCTTTATTTTCTATGTAAATTCTGACACTTGCAGCTTGAGGGGAAATTCACTGCGGGGGATTCGACAATGATAATAATACATACAATTATGACTTATGACTATAATAAAAAAAATTTGGAAAAATTTTCAATTATTATTCGAGTTTAAAACAAAACAACTTTTAGGATATTTTTTTATGTCAAACTATAACTTCTTCAAAATCTTCAAAAGTTAAAATTTAGAGTTCTTGTTAGTGTTTTTGAAAAAATTGAAAACGAATTTGGAAATTGGATTTTTGAAATTTCTTTCAAAATTCTCTATTTGCTGAATCTTTATCAATTTTCTGAATTTTCCAGAGTTGACAAGTTTTCCTAGATTTCTTAAAATTTTTATATTTTTTAGCTACAGGCTGACCCAAATATGCGTATTTCTGTTTGTATACGGGATGTCCCAAAGTAAAATACACAACTATTTTCTATTTTTTCAATTGAAATCCCTAATTTTATATAACGTTATAACGCATCCGGGTTTCTTAGACTTATCTATCACAATTTTAGAGTTATTTCAATTTATATTTCAAAATAGCTTTATAACTTTAGAACCATTCAAAATAACTTAGCCAAAGTCGGAGTCTATATTTCATCGCTTACTACGATTTTTCGAAAATGACAAATTACAAATAATTTTTTAAGAGCTTTTTGTTGATATAAAATCGACTTTATAAAACTTTTTTTTTTCTATTAATACTTTGGTGTTTTTATAAAAATTAACTGTTTGTTTTGTGTATTTCTATAATAATTTTATTTTGCTCAAAAAAACTTTTTTCATATAAAAGTGTCAAATAATATAAAAAAATTTTTGAAAAAATTAATCGAATGGAAAAAAGTTGGCTAATAAACGGAAGTGCAGCAAAGTCGCCATTATTAGAACATATTCAAGGATTTTGAAATACCTATTTCCTATAAACTTTTAATAGGCCAGTTTTCGTGAATGATGCATATCCAAGTGTTTTGTCAACAACCTGCTCTGCAGCAAGCGCCTACTGTGATTTTTTAAATTAAATTAAAAATGTCAAATACTCTATTTTTTTAATTTCTATCAATATAAGATATGTATAATTAAAAGTAAAAATGGAAGTTGTTATCCTAAAATGACTAAATTTCGAAAAGTAAAAAACTGATATAGTGTGAGTCAATAAAAATTTAGTCATCTCCAAAAAGTTCTTAATGAAGTAGGAATAAAACTTGTGTTTTAACATAATTCGATTAATCCTAGTTGGCGATATGTCGGTTTTGAACTCGATTCAAGATTTTGTTGAAACATTAAAAAAATTTTACTTCGACTTAGGACTTCTTTTACTTTCTTTAAATATATTCTTCAATTTTTCAAATTTGATTGTAGATACTATAAGCCAATAAAATGTTACCTAGACTGTAAACCAAACTTTTTAATCTGCACAATAAAATTGACAGATTGCAACAATGACAGTAGCCTACTCGATTTTTATTAAACCAAGCAAGCTGAGTTTTCAGATTTGACTATACAAACTTAATTATTGTGATAATAAATATAGGTTGTTTCGAAAAAAATAACAATTTTTTTAAAGTGAAAAGATTCTCTGCATTTTTTGAACTATCAAAATTGTCACTTGTTAATAACTTTGTTGGATTTTTTCAAATTTTCTTGCTTTTTTTTTGATGTTATTGAATTAAATTTGATTTTTGATATTTTTTTATTTTCTAAGAATTCTAAGTTTTTACAGAGTTTGAAACTTCTGTACTATTTACATAAAAATTTTAACAATCAAAAAAATATGAATAAAAAAAACTCAAATTCCAAGTGTTTCGAGTCTTTCAAGCTATCGAAAAATTTAAAAAAATCTTTAGAATCTGAAAAATCTACTTAGAATCTTGATATTATCTTAAGATTATACAGAATTTTTCCCTCTAGATTTATTCATTTTTACGTTTTTTAGATGTTTTGTAGTTTTCCTATATTTTTTCAAATTTTATATATTTTAGGAATTTTTCTATTTTTATCATTTGTTCAGATTTTCTAAATTCTCTAGATTCTATTTATTGATCCATACATCTTTTGTATTTATCAATCTTTTTAAGTTTTCAAATACTTCAAGATTATTTTCAATCCTTTATAATCCTTAATTTTTCCAGAATCTCTAAATTTTCTCAAAGTGCATTGATTCTTCGCATTTTTTCAATTTTTCACATTTTTTTCTTTAAATTCCTTTAAGATTCTTTCAATTTTTTCCTTCAGATTCATTCCAGATACTTTATGAAATTAATAATCTTTAGTTTTCCTACATTTTCAAATTTTTTAAATTCTTTTGAATTTTTTTTAATTTCTTATATTTCTAAATTGTTCAGATTTTCTGCATTATTTTATTGGATTCTCTAGATGCTTGGGGTTTCTCAAATCCTCTAGATTCTTCAAATTCTTAGATTATGTGAGCTATTAAAATTGTCTTTTGTTTAGAAATTTGTTAAATTTTTCCAAATTCTCAAAAGTTTCTACAGAATTTAAAACTTCTGAACTATTTAGATAATCTGTAAAATTTCAACAATCAAAGATGAATAAAAATTAGAGAAATCTGAAATATCTAAAGAAAATCTAATACTGAACCTTCAAAAAATTAAAATCCTAAGAATTTCTCTTCAGTTTTTTTTTATTTCTATGATTTCTTTAGATTTTTATTAAGATTCTCTATAGTCTTTAGATTTTTTAGATTATTTAGATTTATTTAAAATCTCTTTAATCAAGTTTTTTAAGTTTTCAAATGCTTCAAGATCCTTTTTTTGAATCTTTTATAATCATTAGATTTTCTGGGTTGTTTGAATTTTCTAGAATCTTTCAATTTTCTTAAAGTGAACAAATTCTCTGCATTTTTTAATTTTTACAATTTTTTTCAAACTTTTCTGATTTATTTTTCTAAAACTAAGAAATTATCAACAGAAATTTGAATTTAGAAAACATTTTTTCTACAGAAAATTGACAAAATTATGAAATTTTTTTTTCCATTCCTTCCTTCTGGTTGTGCAATTCTTTGGATTCATAAGATTTTTTTTAAGAATTCTCTATTTTCTGAATTCTTTTGAATTTCTAGATTTTTGTAATTTAAGATTTTGACAATACTCAATTCACTTTATATTCTAAATTTTCTATTTTTTTAGATTAGTCAAGTTCGTTGGAGCTTCCTTGAATTTTTCAAAATTTTTATATTTTTTAGATGTTTGTAGTTTTTCTCTATTTTTTCAAATTTTATATATTTTACGATTTTTTTTTATTTTCAAGATTTGTCCAGATTTTCTTGATTGTTTAAATTCTAATTTTTCAACTTATAATATTCCATAGATTCTTTGTATTTGTCAATTTTTTTAAGTTTTCAAATGCTTTAAAATTCTTCAGATTTCTTTTTCTAATCTTTTATAATCCTCAAATTTTTCGGGTTGTTCAATTCCTCCAGAATCTCTGAATTTTCTCAAAGTGCATAGATTTTTTTCGATTCTTTTAATAGATTTTACTTGATTTTTGAACTAATTGTCGGAGTATAGATTTTTCAAGATTTCTGAACTCTTTGCATTCTTCAAATTTCTTCAAAATTCTTCCAATTTTTTTTCCTCTTCAAATTTCCAGAATTTTTCACTTCACAATTTTTTTTAGATTCGTTTGATTTTCTGAATTATCAAGAGACTTTATAGAATTAGATTTTTTACATTTTCTAGTTTTTTAGATGTTTCAAATTGTCTGCATTATTCAATTTAAAATTTAGATTTTTGGAAGTTCCAGAATTCTCTAGATTCTTCAAAATTGTTCATAAATTCGTTGGATTTTTCCAGATCCCCTAAATTTCTGTAAAATTATTAAATTCAAATCTTTATTATTTTTTCATATTACTGTTTTGTTGAAACAGAGATTTGTAAAATCCATAAAATTAAAAGAATAGAAAAATTTGAGGAATCTGAGATGTTAAAAGAAAATCTAAAACTGAAGACTCCAAAAAATGTAAAAATCTAAAAATTTAGTTCAAATAATCTAAAAAAAAAAATTCCAATTGTCAAAAAAAACTGGAAGAATCTGACAATATGAAAATTCTAAAAAATCTGAATAAAATTTAAATAAGAGCCAGAATTGTATTTATTTTCGTATGGAAACACAAACGAAACTTTCATTTTCTGTAACAATACTTTGGCAGCAAAGTTTTAACAAAACTCTTAAATCGCTCAATGATTCAATTCAATCTAATAAAAAACAAATCCAACAATAAACTTACATTAAACGCAAAATATCCGTTAGAAAAAAAAATCTGAGTTTGATTCAGTTTTTTAGAATAGTTCAATCAAATTAAAACGAAAATAACATTTCTCAAAGCCGTTGAATGAAAAAATTTATAGAATCTAAAATCTCAAACATCAACAACTTTAGTTCAAGAAATCTAAAAAAAAAATCCAATTGTCAAAAAGAGAACAACACGATATAAAATATTGGAAGAATCTGGCAAAATAAAAATTCTAAAAAATCAATGTTTCCGTATCTCTTATCAATTTTGTTTTATGGCGTTTTTTTTAATCAAAATTTCGGCTTGCAGGTGTCTGTTCAAAAATTGATAGCTTACAAATCCTTGCAGAGAAGTTAATCAAATTAATGGCATTTGATTCCTAAATGCTTACAGCATATTCAAATGATTTGTCAACAACCTGCTCTGCAGCATGCGCCTACTGTGATTTTTTAAACTTGACAAATTAAAAATGTCAAAAACTTTTTTTAAAAAATGCCATTCTCTGTTCATCATTGTACTAATCAGAAGCTTTTTTATAAGCTTTCCATTAATATATGATTTCTATAATTAAACGTAAAAAAAAAACAAAAATATAAAATTGGATTCTTTTTAATGCTACAAAAAACTGATATAGTGTGAGCCAATAAAAATTTACTTGAGTTTTAACATAATTAGCAAAATTATCAGATTTGAATAATGAAAAAAGCTTTTGATTAATGTAATAATAAATGTAGATGGCCTTTCGAAAAAATGAGTTTTTGACATTTTGAATTTGTCAAGTTTAAAAAAATCGCAGTAGACTTATGCTACATAGCAGTGTGTTGTGTAAATACTCAAAATATGTAGAAAACATTCAAGAATCAAACGGCTTCAACTAATTTGGCTTATCTCAAAGGATTTGCAAGCAATGAATTTTTAAACATCTACAATCTACATCTACAAAAGTTGCTTCTGTTAATTATGAGAAATAGAAGAATGAAAAAGATGTTATAAATTAACAATTATTCCAAACACTCTGTATAAAAATGTGTTTTTTACGCTTGTAGATATAAATATCATTCAGTAGCACCATCCGCCTCTTCTATCGTGAAACTGTAAACGACTCCTCCATCGTCCAACATCCCGCATAAAATGTGTTTAGTGATTCCCCGGGAATGAGATGTCCAATGAATGATATCCTCAGCTATAACAATTCATACAAGAAGATTGTTATTGCAGCCACCCTGGAGATCTAGATGTTATCTGTAGAATGTCGGAGCACATTTTCGGAGTTTATGTCTCTGACCACTTACCATTCTCGGATCGTATATGGAAATGGCCACTCATAGTTATGGTTTATAGGAATAACCGTCATATCCAAAACTAATGTAGCGATCATCATAAAACATTGATATAGATCTTTGTTGCTTTTTGCTAATAGTATACCAAGTGTTTATAAAAAATCAATCAAAAACTAATCATGATTGAGTCTCTTCCCTCATAAACAATTCCCCATGTGATTTAATTGTGTTAGCAGCAACATGTTCCGACTTGGTTGGCATGTAATACATGCAATTACAATCAGATCTAGTGGCTGTAGCACACCACTCTCTCTCAATCTATATAAAAACAATTGAATATATAACTCTCGAATCCCCCTTTTGTGTTTTTGTTCGATAATGGATATCGGGATTGTCGAGAATCTGATTTATGTACCGGCAAACAAATCTTGGGGGCGGTTCAAACAAAATCGAATCACATATAATACAGAGGTCAGAATGTCATGTCAAGTTGGCGTAGTCGCTTTATGACAGACTTTGGAATTATTCACTCGCTCTCTCTGTGTGCATAGATGGGGTAGAAGGCGCGCGCATTCTGTGATAAATATTGGGCAATAAGCTAGGGGCGGCAGCAGTGAGAAGCTGTCGCGACCGTGTAATTGGACTGACACATCCCAGAAGAAATTTTCAAAACTAAGAGATAAAAAAAAAAAAATCAATTAAAGATAGGAATTCCATTGAGTGCTTGGCGTCCGGTTTTCAAGAATGTGGTCATCTTATATGAATGAGCAGTAGCTCGAATCCTGTCCACCCGCCAGACAAAATATTGTCCAGTTTCCCCATAAACGAGTTCTTTAACAGCTTGAAAATAATGTGATTTATAACTCCTATAATTTGTTTATTATAATTGTCAAAACGATCGAATAAATTTCGAATTTATCGTAAAAGGTGTGGGTTTGCTGCTCAGTTGGTTGTTGGTATTATAACAACAAAAGAATCAAAATCAACTATACCGCAAAAACTGTTAAACGCATGTCATATAAATGACACTTTCATTGTTGATGATTTACAAAAGGAAGTGAGGTCGGTGTCAATGAGAGCATTACACAATCATCTCATTTTGGAGATGAGGACAATGACAGCTGTCATAACCGCATGATGGATGGGAAAAAGCCACATTTTAGTGGCGACTTTTTCAAAGGAAAACGGTTGAATATTGAATAATAATTCCAAGAAACGAATAATTGTGTAATCGAACAAGTCTTTGCAGTGAGCATGGAAATCCCTCGGCAGTCGTCTCCGCCAAAGTGCCATGCCACGTGTGCCGTTTGATTGGGCCGTAAGTAACGTTCGTCAGTGCGGATTACAGACGGTTTCACGCGTCACTAGCACATAATCTGCTTAGTACTGACATTGATAAGGATGAATGGTGCGCTAGTTGCCAGTCATCCTTGCTCAGGATCCCTATCTACTCCAAAACGTTCATCTTCTAATTGCCCTACACACTAAAATCATTCTTTTTTCACTATATAACACCTTCATTAAATCATCTTCGACTATCATCAAAATCAGGCTTCAATGCCGGAGGTCTCGGCGATGACCGATCGCTCGTCACTTTTGACAGATGGCAGATCAGACAATAGAAGATGTCCTCATTCATATAAGCGCAACTCTATTTACATTTCGAATATTTATCATATTAAAAAGTTCACTCAAAGATTTCATTTAGATAAAGTTCCATCAGCAGGTAAATGGAAGATGAGCTTCTTCAACAATGACACAGATGTAGATTGATCGATGTTGCGTTTTATTTGAGAATTTATAATAATGGAATGGAAAAAAGTTGAAATGTTTTTCGGTTATATTGGAAGGACTGTGGGGTGTGCGCGAACTCCTGCCGAGTCTGATCACACTTGTCGCTTTCAACGGACTAAAATTGTTTATGTTCAGTACGACTAGGCGTTCGCAGCAAGAGTTCAATGCTGAGCTTCGTGGGATTTTAATGACACTTTTGCTCCTACAATGAATTTTAAATAGATTTTTTTACTTTTATATTCTCGGAATAATTATTCAAATTTCATTTTTGGATTGACGATCGTAATTCAATTTGTTTGTTAATTTTTAAATTTCAGCTCAATTAAATAATAAGTGTAACAAAAAATTTGTTTTAATTGTTTTTTTTAATTCAAGTTTTATTGATTATAATTTTACGGTATTGAAAAAATGTAATTAAATCAATTAAAGCAGACCACCAGTGTATGTTTATAAATAAATAAAGTAATGCGATTACCATTTCAATTCAAGACAAACCATAAAATTGTTAGTTAATACGAGTAGGTCTGCAGCATCTCCAGAAACGAGCATTTAATCCTATGATTGATGATAGCGAGTTAGAACGGCCATAAGTCGATCCGACGCACTCCATTTAACCTGATGAGCTGCATGACTGTTCCGCATAACATTATCAAAAGAACTGAAGGGTCGCTTGTTTAATACCATCCCCTAACAACTTTGTAATTCTTGAATCGAATCGAAAATTTATTTCCTACTTTTCAAGATAAGACTAAATCAGGGAAAAAATCTAAATAATGGATCTAACAACGTACGTCTTCGCTTGCTGTTAATGTTATTATACAAGGTGATTCTTTGATTTTTGAAATATTTTCACTTGATGCTGAATTTATAAAATTCTAAACACATTTTTACCAATTGTATTTTTTGGAAATTTTTGACAGTTGACTCTCTCTATTAAAATCTCCACAATATTTTGCGCATTTTTAAAAACAAAGTGTCTTGGCTTTAAAATTGACTGTTTTCAAGTAGAAACTTTTGTTTTTTTATGTCGACAATCAAATTCTAGTCAGATTTCCACAACACTTTGTCGATGTAACCACTCTTCTATTTGTTGTAGTTTTTGAAATATTTAAATCTTTTTGATTTAACAATTTTATAAAAAAGTGATTAAAAAGTTAATGTGAAATACTATGCCATAAATATTATATATAATAAAAAGCGTCGCATCTTCTGTTTCATGTCACTTGGATATTTGTCGAAATTTGTATGCACAATCAATTAAATTCTGTTTCATTTAAAAAAAATGTAATATTAGCCAATAAAATATCTTTATGTGTTAACTGAACGCGCTGTAGTTTATTTCTTAATTGTTAAAATTGAAAAAGATAGGAATTTTTTAAGTTTTCCTATTTGCTACATCTACTATTTACGTCTCGCTCTTCGTTTCGGTGTACGTAACTGCTTTCGATTTTAGATCGATTCTTCCAAACATTCGTCTCATACGCTGTGCGTTAAACACGTGACACCACTTGAAGACAGTACCAAAAGTACTTACCCTTAACCTTGAATGAGTTTAGTCTGAATAGTGCATTTGTGTGATAAGTAAGTGTCACCATATTATATGTTTTCAAAAAAATTTCATCGTTTTAATACCTTTTTTTTTTTGAAAAGTGTTTAACCTAAAAATTTGTTTTTAATTCAACATGCCGAGAAAAAGTAAAAATCCAAATTAACCACTAAAAAGGAAGGGATTTAAGAGGAAGAAGTACTAGAAATATTCCTCAACCAGTGGAGGCAGTTCATCAAGGTTAGTAATCTATTACACAATTTTTATCATTTTCTATCTTACATTAAGGGCGGGTTGGTAGAAGCGTCATAAAGTTAATTGCAATCAAATTTGACCACGTTATCAAATTAAACCAATCAAATTCTGAGATTCATTGATTTAATCACAATCAAATAGTTAAATGCAGTCAAATATTTAATTCACTTACTGTGAACTGGCCCTTAGTTTAATGTATATATTTTAAGACAGTACCAATAGTACCTACTTAACCTTGAATGTGGTAAGTGTGTGTGTTTTTAAATATATTTTCCATTGTTTTTTACAAGAATATGTTATATATCGAAGAAGTAAGTAAGTAGGTTTTTAACTTTTCTTCCATATCTATTGACAATTTTGTCTTTTAATAATTATTTTCGCATTGTCGTAGGTTATACGCTGGAATGTAAACAAGTGTTAAGTGCTTGATGACGAAACAATAATCGATTTTTCTAGAAAAAGGAGGAGAACAAAGAAAAGAATTTGGGAATGCGTATTTGTTATTAAACCGTTGTTGTTTTAAATACTGTCTAATGAATGTAAATAATTTATTGCTATTATTTTATAAGTCATAATTTTTGTGAATGGACAAATTTTTGTCCCATGACTTTGATTTGATGTTTTCTCATTTATCAATTGATCTATGCAAACATCACTATTATGTTTTTAAGACGTTAGTGCAAAATTCGTTCCAATTGATTTGGACCAGCTAAATTGTGTGAGTTCTTGAACTGTGCAAAGTTTGTTTATGCAACTTAATTGGTCAACCAGCACAAATTTTGTACAAATCAAAAATTAATTAAATCGTTATATTATCATAGACTCTTCTTCTTACAATTAAATAATTTTATTTTTTAGATATAAGTCAATTTATGGAATTTTTCTAACTGAAGGGATATGAATCGAGTTAATAGTTTGGAACAGCAGTGGCTATATGGAAAATGGTACTTAATGACTTATCAGCAGCATAGCTAGGAATAGAAAGAAACCATAATTTATCACTAAATTTCTGATTTTTCTTAGAAATTTGTTATATTTATATAGAATATTTTACGCTAATGACTTCAATAGATGAGTGTCAAATTATTATATATTGGAAAATCGCACGTCACTCATTAATGACGAATAGAAAAATTAAATTTGCGAGTCATAACTATGAAAACAAAAAAAATTTCTTTAAGTTTTAACAGATTCAATAAGAATTCATAAATGGATTTTTTTTCTGTCAAAGTTGTTAGATTGAACTAGGTTTCAGTGTCTTTTTATGGTTTTATGCTATGTTATAAATTGATATTGATAAGCCAGATACAGAACAAAAATGGTTTGCTCTTTTTTAAGGTTTGTGTCATAACAATTTTCTTCCCAAATATCATCCAAGAACCTACTAATTTGCTCTCGCGAAAGAGTTGATATTACAAGTGAGAATATAGTTCTTATAATTAAATTTAAAACAATCATTTTGTTTTGAACACAGTTGATATCTAACTAATTTAATTTATTTATTTACAAAAATAATTCAATGTAACAAAACAGTATGCTAATTTTTGTTGAATTGATTTATAGCATTTATTTAGTTCAATCATTGAAATGCTCACTGAATATTCAAGCTACATTTAAATTGTTTGTCAAAGTGTGAGACAATGGCGGGGTGTTATTTCTCAATTTATTTTCATAACGTTATGTTTACAGAACAAAAAGAATATTTTCTTATATTTTTGATGATTTATAAATGTAATTTTTTTCTATATAATGTTATGCTTTTTTAATATTTATAAATAATCAATGATTTACTGTATTTTTTTTTAATTAATAAAGTATATTATTTCTACTTAAAATGGATTTAGTTTTTACATGAAATCTGTAATTCAGGCTGTAGGCATCAATATTATTTCGACTTTGTGTAATGGTTCATTCGAAAGCTGCAGTTATTAAAACAGAGAAAGGACTGTTTCTAAGACTATGCTGGTGCAAACACCTCTCTCAATTCAAGATAGAAACATCAATGTTTCTCAAGTTAGATGACATTGATTTCTGGTAACTAAATTATAAAGTTATAATTGAGAGAAAATTTTGATTTCAACAGCAGATATTATTTCTGATAACACAGTAAAGTGAATGAGTTAATAAATGAGTAATTGACTAAGTGGAGAGATGATTGAAAAAGTATTTGTGTAAATTCTTATAGATTTAAATGAATTGAATTAAAACAGAATAAAATAAATTTTATATGTTTATTGTTTCAGAAGTGACAATTAGATAGATTAACTAGAAAATAGTCTGTGTTCATAACACTTGGAGGAGGCTTTGCTGCTTTCCGTAAAATGTCGTCTGTCGAAAAATCTAGCAAGAAAAAATGTCGCCGCAGGCGACATACTGTGGGGAGCGGCGCAGCCGCGACCGTGTGTCATAGACACACATTGTTTGCTATTAGAAATATATAAAGTTTGTATCAGTTATCTCACTCGAATCTCTTAAATGTTGCATCGAGCATCAATTGAATTCTATTTTATTTATGAAAATGTCATATGTCCTAATACAATGTTTTTATATGTCTTCAGTGCTTAGGCCATATTTTATTTCTTAATTCTTAAAATTGAGATAGATATGATTGCTATTGTCTACGTTAACTGTCTACGTTTCGTTTAGGTGTACGTAACTGCTTTCGATTTGGGATAGATTCTTCAAAACATCCGTTCGATACGATAAGCCCATGACCCATCTTGAAGACAGTACTAAGAGTACTTACTCTTAACCTTGAACGAGTTTAGTGTTTTATACAAGTATCATTCATTCATTAATAATTTTCGTAGGTTATACATTGGAATGTAAACAAGTGTTAAGTCAATGATTTACTATATTTCTTTCAAACTAATAAAGTATATTACTTTTACTTAAAATGGATTTATTTTTTATATGGTAGCTATAATTCGTATGTCAAACATTTGAGGCTGTAGCCAGTTATTGAAACAGAAAAACGACTGTTTTAAGTCTGCTTATTTCCAAGACTATGCTGGTGAAACACCTCTCCCGATTCAAGATATGAATGAAAAAATGTCGGAATATTTGTGTAAAGTTTCATAGACTGGAAAAAATTGGAATAAAACTGAAAAAATAAAGTTTATATGTTTTAGCTCGCGAATCTATCAAGGAAAAATGTCGCCGCAGGCAACATACGGGAGCGGCGAAGCCGCAACCGTGTGTCATGGACACACACTGATTGCTAATAAAAATAAATAATATAAATATGTTATAGTATATTTCCACAAATTTTCCAAAACAAATATGATATTTGTTAATAGTTGGCCATGTGAAAAATTGATTTCTATAGAAATTGAGCGTTCAAGTGTAAATAAATAGTAGATTCTATACTTTCAACAGTATAAAACATCTGATAATACTAATTATATGACAAATAGATTTTTATGTAAAAGCGCTAAAAGTAGGAATGTCTATCAATCAAAATGTATTATCGAATTTGGTTGATATATTTCTAAAGAAACCATTTTTTTATAGCCAACTACATATTAATAAGAAAAAATTGAAACAATTTATTTTTCAAACAATTACTATATAAAATTTATATATTTTAAAAAACAAAAGCGAATTAGTTGTCAAAAGTGTCACAGCCAACTATGGTTTCCATATAAAAAAATGCAACTCTGTGATATTCCAGCTAAATTAATGACTGAAAAAAATATTTGTTGGAACTACTAGATTCCAAAAAAACAACGGTGAAATTATGTTTTTGTTTCAATCGCTTATCTCCAATACTAACGTAAATATTTTTTTTTTTTAAATATCAGCAAATTATATAACTAAAAAACAAAAGACGATATCAACAAAATTATTTTCGGCCTCGAAAATGTGTCGTTCGTTTTTCTTCAAACGTTTTAGTTTTGGAGATTGAAAATGCACCACCCTGTACAGTATGTTACAGAATTCTCGTCAAACATTGGCTTCAAAATTATAACAAACAACATTCGAAGCAAAAATCCAAAAGTTTAGAGAACACAAATTGAAAATTTTCTAAAAAAACTGAAGAATTTAATTATAATTTTCACCTAAAAAAACTGAAAAATTCGAGTGAGCTGAAAAACTAATCAGAAAGTCTAAATTATCTCTGGATTAAAAAAAAAACTTTTCAAAAATTTAAAAATAAATAAATAACACGAAAAATCCAAGTAATAAAAAAATCTGAAAAGTTGTTACGATCAATTCAACAAATATGAAAAACCTAGAGAAACCCAAAAAAACAAAAAAAATAAAAAAAATTTAGAAAATTTAAATAATTTGAAGAAAATAGAAAAAAATCATTAACAGGAAGAATCTGAAAAATTTTTACAATCTGAAGAATCTCAAAGCAAAATTTTAAAAAACGCAAAAAATTTAGAGAATTTAAAGAATCTATTTTGTGTCTAGAATAATTGAGGAATAAAAACTTTTAAAGAACATGGAAACAACTAGAATTTGATGAAATCTATAAGTAGGTATACAGGGTGATTCACACGAGTGAAGAAATTTACTGAAATTAAGAGTTGAAATTTTTAAATAATCAATTTCTATAAAACCAATTTTTTTTCATATTGAAAATTACCAAAATTACCATATGAAATAATCAAAAAATTAGCTTTTCTAAAGTGTCGCAGCTAACTATAATTTTCATTAAAAAAAAGCAACTTTGTGTTACTCCAGACAAATATTGTCAACTTTTGCGTATAACAAAATCTTTCGTTTTGTAGATATTCTTATGCGGCCATCAAAAATGTACCACTCTTAAATTAAAAGTGATTCACTCTGTATAACAAGTTGATAAAAAAGCAAAACTAGTTTTTTCACATAAACATGGTTAGTTAATTTTACGGGATTGTCGTAAAACGAAGGACGTTTCGGCAATGTTTCCTCCATCGTTGTCGTTATTTTTATGCAGCAGGCCGTGGTCGCTTAGCATACACACGACACTCGCGTGACATTTCCCCTCTTCTTCGCGTCATCCCACCCTTCAATTTAATTCCAAGTTATAAACCGTTAAATTAAAGAGTATCCCGAGGGATGACCTCAAGAACTGTAGCAACACATATACACTTGTACACAAATCAAATGGATATTCGCATTATTACCATTTCTTGAAAACTAATTGAATCCGCCGAATGTTATTCATCAACTTTGCAATTAGTAGATACCCACAAATAAATCGTGACGTCTTTGAAATCTTCGACCACACAAGTAGCCTGCAAGTCCATCACCAGCATTAAATTTCAACTCTTTACTTCACATCATCATGATTACCTCTAACACTAAATGATTGATGTCTGTTGAAAAAAATAAAGAAAGGTGTTTCATAGATTGATAGTAGAGATAAGTAAATTGCTACGACAAGATTTGATGCGCATTTTGAATTCCGGTTGCTTGTCGAAGAGTGGCTTCAGAACAGTAAGTTGAAGATGTCGTTGTCCACCCACGCTCAGTATGTTCTTGCTTTACTATACAAGTGGGCGGCAAGCAATAAATGAATATATACCTACATTGGAATTGAGTTCGTGAGGACGAAACCGTGCGGCGGCATGATTACAGTCCACACTTCGGTGTCAATTAGTAAGTCCTGTTATTAGATAGGACGCCGCCGATGGCGACGCAACCGACACCTTTTTTTCTTTCAAATGATTATTTGATTGTTTGACAACGAAACAAGCAAAACTATAATCACTTGAAGAACGCACCTGCGTTAGGAAATTTTCGGAAAAAAATCATTCATTCATTAATTTTTTGTTTTCTTCTTTTTTAAAATTAATATATATTTTCTGGGTGGACGAATCAAGACAGATTTAGATAAGATTAATAATAAATAAACAAGAATTTGGAAATATAAAAAACTCAAGAAAGTTTGAGAAATTTGAGAAAATGAAAAAAAATTTAATGAAATCTGAAAAATTCAAAAATCAACAAACTCAGAAAATTTAAACAAATCTAAAAAATCTGTAAATTCCAATAATTAATCAGAAGAATATTTAAAATTTAATGTAATCTGGAGAATTCAAAATATTTGAAAGAAATCAAAAATTAGTCTGAAGAATCCAAAAGATCCAGAAAATCTGGAAAATCTACATATTTTAATAGGTAATTTTTTGAAGAACCTGAAGATGAACATTTTTGTTAATACTGACATAATTTAATATTTTTTCGGTATTTAAAATAAATACCGTTAGAATTCAATAGAAATCACAAGAATTCAAAAAAGGTTGAAAATTCAAGAAATTCGACGAATGTAAGAAATTTGGAAAATCTGAAAAAATCTAGCAAATCTATAAACATGTGATTTTGATAATTCAAAAAATCTTAGATTTGAATAATTTTGAAATTTATTTATTATCAGAATATTTTCTTATATTTTTGATGATTTATAAATGTAATTTTTTTTCTATATAATGTTATGCTTTTTTAATATTTATAAATAATCAATGATTTACTGTATTTTTTTTTAAATTAATAAAGTATATTATTTCTACTTAAAATGGATTTAGTTTTTACATGAAATCTGTAATTCAGGCTGTAGGCATCAATATTATTTCGACTTTGTGTAATAGTTCATTCGAAAGTTGCAGTTATTAAAACAGAGAAAGGACTGTTTCTAAGACTATGCTGGTGCAAACACCTCTCTCAATTCAAGATAGAAACATCAATGTTTCTCAAGTTAGATGACATTGATTTCTGGTAACTAAATTATAAAGTTATAATTGAGAGAAAATTTTGATTTCAACAGCAGATATTATTTCTGATAACACAGTAAAGTGAATGAGTTAATAAATGAGTAATTGACTAAGTGGAGAGATGATTGAAAAAGTATTTGTGTAAATTCTTATAGATTTAAATGAATTAAATTAAAACAGTATAAAATAAATTTTATATGTTTATTGTTTCAGAAGTGACAATTAGATAGATTAACTAGAAAATAGTCTGTGTTCATAACACTTGGAGGAGGCTTTGCTGCTTCTCGTAAAATGTCGTCTGTCGAAAAATCTAGCAAGAAAAAATGTCGCCGCAGGCGACATACTGTGGGGAGCGGCGAAGCCGCGACCGTGTGTCATAGACACACATTGTTTGCTATTAGAAATATATAAAGTTTGTATCAGTTATCTCACTCGAATCTCTTAAATTTTGCATCGAGCATCAATTGAATTCTATTTTATTTATGAAAATGTCATATGTCCTAATACAATGTTTTTATATGTCTTCAGTGCTTAGGCCATATTTTATTTCTTAATTCTTAAAATTGAGATAGATATGATTGCTATTGTCTACGTTAACTATCTACGTTTCGTTTCGGTGTAGATAACTGCTTTCGATTCTTCAAAACATCCGTCCAATACGTCAAGCGCATGACCTTTCTTGAAGACAGTACTAAGAGTACTTACCCTTAACCTTGAACGAGTTTAGTGTTTCATACAAATATCTGTTTTATCTCAAAGAAGTAAGTAGATTTCAAAAGTGACAATTAGATAGATTAACTATCAAATAGTCTGCGTTCATGTCACTCGGAGGAGGCTTTGCTGCTGTCGAAAAATGTCGCCTGAGGCGACATACTGTGGGGAGCGGCGAAGCCGCGACTGTGTGTCATGAACACACACTGTTTGCTAGTCATCATTATAAAAACCGAAAGCCGCCACTGAATTTCCATCATCTCTTAGCTGAGCTAACCCCTCCGTCGTAGTCTCAACTCACTAATTGTTCGGGAATTAACCCGAAGCAAACAAATTCGCGGCTTTTACGTCTCGTTATAAAAATGTGACGGCTTAATCCTAAAAAAGAAAGAGAATAAGGGGAGAATAAGAAAAGACAACGCTAGGGTCAATATGGTACAATATCGCAACCGTCCAAGACTATAAACTTAATCCGGCCCAGATGGCGAGGCTGCACTTTTAAATCGTTTTAAAAGTTATTCAATATAAAAAGAAGTTCGCCGCAGATTTAATAGGAATTTGTTCATCAATTCACGAAGCTAGTGTAATATGCTTTTGGCTCCCCTTTTTATTGGTTCCATGTTGGATAAGATGAAGACTTTGTACGATATTAGAAACTTTCCGCTTCTTCAGTTTTATTTTTCTAACATTCGAATAATTGCGGTCAAATCTGTCTATTACTAATAAAGACATTAAAACGTTTGTTTTTCAAACTGAACATTAAAACATCAAACGAATACATTTGTTAAACTGCTAATTATAAACTAACAAAGAAAACGAAACGTTTCTAATAAAATTTTTGTTTACATTATACAAAAACAGATGGCGACGCGACATAAATATATTTCCAACTAAACTATAAAATTTGAAATTTTAATTTACAGATTTAACTGATTGAAATTGTTTATTTATGACTTTATACTAATTTAAAATTTTTAATTAATATACAATTTATATTGATTTATACAAATTGACGGCACTGCCAACCTTAAAACAAAAATTCAAAACTATACAGAAGCATTCACGAAAATTGGCCTATTAGAAGTTTATAAGTATTTCAATCGATTTTATAATTTTTATATAGAAATTCTTGAATATATTTTATCGAAGTAAAATAATGGCGACTTTGCTGCACTTCCGCTTATACCTGATTTAGATTTTTCTAGAATTCTCTAATTTTTGTTATTTCTGTTAATTTTCTTAATTTTTTAAATGCTTCAAAGATTTTCCAAATTTCTTCAAATTTTTATACTTTTTAGATTTTTTGAAATTTTTTAATCGTATTTTTTGTTAAATTTTTAAAACTTTTTTGATTTAGGAAAAATTTTTAGATTTTTAAACTAATTGTGTGTGGGTTTTTCAGATTTTCTAAAATCTTTGTATTCTTCAGGTTACCTAAAAATTTTGGTTTTTTAATATTTTTTAGATTTTTTAAATTTTACATATTTTTTATGATTTTGATAATCTTTAGTTTTTTGAAGTTTTTCAATTTTTCAGATGCTTCAGATTTTTTAGATTCTTTGGATTTCCTAGACTTCTTAATGTTTCTGTTTTTCTGTAATTCTTCAGATTTTTTATGTTTTCCAGACTTTTGAGATTTGATTTGTCAAAATCAAAAATTCTTGGATTTATTAAAAGCTCCACTTATTTATAGATTTTCTCGATTTTTTTCAAATTTTCTTGAGTTCCTTGGAATTACTAAATTCTTTGAACTTTTTTTCAATTTTTCCAACAAGTTGAGATATTTTTAGAGATTGGGATATTATTTTGAGATAATTTTTTGTATTTTCTCGACTCTTCATATCAAAATTTTGAAATTTTTTTATTTTTTTATATTTTATTATTATTATTTCGGAATTTCGTAAAATCAATTGTCAAAATTTTGTAGTCTTCGAAAAATTTTTATGTGGATTTTTGCATTTGTTAAGCTTTTAGTTTTTCAAATGCTTTAAGTATTTTCTAGATTTCTGCAATTTTTTATATTTTTTAAATTTTCTGAAATTTTTAGATTTTTTCATAACTTAAATTAAATTCTTTCTAAACTTTTGAAATCGTAACATTATTTCAAATTTCTCTTAATTTACAAAATGTTTATAGATTTTTAAATCAGTATAATGTAAATTGTTCAGAACTCCCAGACTCTTTGAATTCTTCAGGTTACCTAAAAATTCTCTAATTTTCTGCACTTCCGCTTATACCGGAAAACCTATATTTTTTATTGCTTTTTTCATTTATTTGAGTAATTTTAAGCAAGTTTTTATAAGCTTTCCCTAAACCTAAACCCGACCGTTTTCGAAAAATTTCAACTTTGAAATTTTTTAGATTTGCACCTTTTTCATCAAAAATTTATAACTTTATTATTTTTAATTAATTGAAAATATTTTGGCGTTTGAACGAGAAAGAATGGATCTTTCCTTTTGTGTAATTATAATTAGAAAAAAATTACAAAATTCCAAAATTCGTCAAACTTCACAATAATTCACAAAGTTGACTTTTGTGAAAAAATTTTGAATTTTCATAATTCTATAACAACTTTGAATTAGCTACCGAAGGTAATGAATTTTCGGCAATTACAATAAAAATTTAACATATTTTGGGAAATATCAATTATAGCTATAAAGAATATTGATATAGATTGATGCAGAAATAAATTCTTTTTGGAAATTTGTAATTCTTTCCATTAATTATAGTAACACTAAAAGAAAGATCCAACTTTTCTCTTTCAAACGCCAAAATATTATTTTCAATTTATTGAAAATAACAAAGTTATAAATTTTTTATGAGAAAGATGCAAATCCAAAAAAATTTCAAAAAAGTTTAAATTTTTCTAAAACAGTCAAGTTTAGGTTTACATAAAGCTGATGAAAACTTGCTTAAAATTACTCAAATAATTGATAAAAGCAATAAAATATATAATTTTCCATTTAAAATAACAAAGTTAATACCGACTTCGTGTATAAACGGAAGTGCCACCATTTTGAAAATATTTTAATTGAAATGGACACATTATAGTTGTATATAATTTCTCATTTAAGAATTTTCTTCTAATATGATGTTTAGATGGAACAGCCTGTATATTATTGCATTTTGACATTTCCTCATAACTTTTAGTTTGAGTTTAATAACCACTTAGGGCATCTAAAATCCATAGTTTTTAGAAAATTTAACTCTTGCAATAGTTAAAAAAAATAAAAATTTTCCAAAAATCAAGTAAGCTGGATGTTAATTAATATAAAAACATTATAATATAAAAAAATCGAGCTATCCATGATTGAAAACTCTCAACTTTGAAAAAATTTTTGAACATTTTTTTTTAATTCAAAATTAGTACCCACTTCCAGTATAAGCGAAAGTGCAGCAAAGTCGCCATTATTTTACTTCGATAGAATATATTCAAAAACTCCTAGAGTTCAATCAAAATACATGTTCCCTATAAACTTTTAATAGACCAGTATTGGTGAATGACTCTATATATGGGAAAAAAATAAATTTGAAATTTAGGGAATTTATCGTTTCTAGGTTGAAGAAATAATTGAATTTGTTCACTTGTTTATATAATTATAATTATAAGTTTTTTTTTTTTAATGACGTGGTGTAAACTTTTCTCACTAGGATCAAAAGGAGCACCAACTTAGCAAACATTTATCCCTATTTTTAGAGGCATCTATCCATAACTCAAAAAATAGTGATATGAATGAAAATTTGGCAGCGAAATTTTTTCTTTCTAAACCACTTCAAAGATATCTGCAATTTTGTTTGGAAAATGGCGTTGTGGGACAGCCTGTATACTACAGTTTTGATTTCAGTTAATTCTAAACCACTTAAAGCAAATGCATTATTTTCTGCTTCCACTTTTCATCTGATTGCATGCAATCGTACTTAACATATGTCACTACGATTATCCTTAGTTACCTACTATTAAATTATTGCTTTAGGGGAACTCCCTAATATTATCTAATTGCATTACTTTCGTTTTTAGGAATTGTTTTTGTGACAAAAATTCTTATCGATTTTCTACTGTTGTAAACTTAAAAATAACAACCAGTTTACATGTAAATTACGCTTTATTATAGTTAAGTGGTTGTGCGTTTTAATAGCAAAAAATAATTATACTTAATTTTTTTTTTTATTTTCTGTAATTCAAGGAGACATTGATTGTTTATTTTTGGGTTTCAAATTTGAAAAATTCCACTTTCAAAAATCTTGATATATAAATGTTTCAAATTTTTTGAAGCAAGCTTATCTACAGAGTGACCCAACCATAGGTTTGATAATAGAACACGTTCTAAAAATATTTACATTTCTATACAAGGTGTCCCAAAGTAAAATACACAACTATTTTCAATTTTTCCAAATTAAAATCTCTAATTATTGTTAGATTTTTAAATTTGTCATTAAATTGTCAAAAGTAACACCACTAGTGGGTATGAAATTGCCGAAAATTTTCGATTTCAGATCTGAAATCAAAAAATTTCCTTTAATTTCGTACCCACAAGTTGTATTTGACTATTCAAATTTTTAGCGAAAATACCACTAGTGAAAATTGCCACTTAATAAAAACGTGGTTGGTCCTTTTTGAAAAATTTAGTTAATCTGATTCGTCGGGAAAATGAGTTGAATTGTCAATTTAGTCAACTTGTTTCCATTCGATTCCTCAAGGTTTAGTCTATTTTTCAAAATAAAAGCAAACTCGATATTTTATCGCCTACTACGATTTTTTGAAAATGACAAAATACAAATGTCAACAACTTGATTTTTTTCAAAGTAAAACACTGTATTTTATTCCATCAGCAGCTTCTTGTTGATAGAGCTTTTAAAAATATATATTAAAATATAGGGTGTTGCATTAAAAAAAAATTATAATTTGTCATTTTAAAAAAATCGTAGTAATCGACGGAATATAGACACCGGCTTCGCTTTTATGGAAAAGAGTTCAAAAAACCCAGACGCATTTTATTGATAATTCAATGACGAATTCAAAAAGTTTTAATTTAAACTTAGTTGTGTATTTTATTTTGAAACATCCTGTATACAAATAGCAATATTTTTAAACGATCTGTATTATTAGACCTATTGTTTGGAAAAATATCAAAACGATAGCATTCATAGAAAAAGTTAGAAAAGTCGCACAAGTCTGGGGTCACCCTGTATATTTTTTTTAATTTATATTTTCCTCAAAATTCCTAAAATTTTTAAATAAATTATTTAGATTTTTTTGAAATAAATTTATTAAATCCTAAAAATTCCTTAAAGCCGAAAAGTTTCTAAATACTTGAAATTTTTTAAATGTTTATATTTTTTGATATTTGCCACTTTAGGTATTTTTTATTTTTTTTTAAGACTATTCAAATTTTCAATTTATTTGATTATTTCGAATTGTTATACCGAGTTTAACAAAGTATATATACCTGTAAAGGGTGTCATAACAAAATATTAAAAAAACAAATTTTTAATTTTTTTCATAGCTGAAATGTATCATGTTCTAGAAATAATTTCACTCAAAATTTTTAAATGGCGGCAAATTTTTCAAGATTATTTCGATTCTCTTCCAGAAACAACTATTGTTTTTCAGTTTTTTTCAATTTTAGATTTTTGAGACGGTAATTGGTTTCGATCAAATCTAACTGCAAAAAAGTTGTGTTTCCAAAAAATACAGGGTCATTCAGGAAGACTGGCCTATTAGAAGTTTATCGAGAACCAAGCAAAATAATGGCGACTTTATTGCACTTATAGTTTTAGAGTTATTTACGTTTTTTTGAAAAAATTAGCATCTGCAGATGTCAAAAAAAATAAAAATTGTTCGAAAACCAATTAAGTTGGAAGTTAACTGTCAATTACCATAAGCATATTCATTTGTTTTCTATATTTATGACAATAACAATTTTTAAAGTTAATAATATTCAATCAAAGATAACTTGATTTTTTCAAATGGAACAATATACCAATTAAGAATTTAATGCTCTTTCATTTGATACAAAATTTTACACATCTGTCAGCAAAAATTTTTCAGATATTGGCAAATAATTGCATTGACAGTTACCAGTTATCTCTTATCAGTTGAGAGAGAATTCAATTCTGTATGCATTAGTGAAACAATTGCTATGTCATTCCGTTTGACTGACTTCCAGCTCACTTAGTTTTTGAACAATATTAATTTTCCTGCAAATGCAATTTTTTTAAATAAACATGAATAACTCAAAAACTATGAATTTTAGATGCTCTAAGTGGTTATTAAACCCCAACTAAAATCAATCAAGAAATCCAAATATGCAATAATATATATAGTGTTCCATTTAAAATAACAAAGTTAGTACCGACTTCCGGTAGAAGCGGAAGTGCAGTAAAGTCGCTTTTATTTTACTTCGATAGAACATATTCAAAAACTCCTATATGCAAAATTTTAAATCAATTGAAATACGTCTTCCTGTAAACTTTTAATAGGCCAGTCTTCGTGAATAACCCTGTATATATATATTTTTTTTCGAATATTCTATTGTTTTATCAGTCAATCCGATTTTTTGACAAAAACATAAATTTTTCAAAAAGAAAAAAAATTAGAATAATAGAATTGATATTACGGTTGAAAATAAATGAATAATTTTGACTTTACAGAAAATTGCAACAATCCATTATTGTAAAAAATTCATAAATCCTAATTAATTTTTCAAAAGAACATCTAAATTTACATTGACTATTAAAAATAATGCTTTATAATCTACGATTTGCGATAATCTAAATTATTTCCCGTTGTCCAGACATGTTTTTCCGCTATAATCCAATTTTTATCTTGCGCTTTCACAAATCGAGCTGAAATTAAAGGCTATCATAAAATTCCCAACACTATCTGTTTCCTGAAATTAAAAATAATTTCATGTTTCAGCGTCGCCGGTTGGCTAGTCAATAAAAATTTTTTTTTTCATTGTTTAAAAAAAAATTGCAACGTGTTAAAAGCCACAAACAATTTAATTGAAGACAAAAGGTAGCATCAAAAGTAGAACCAGGTGAGATGCCGGGAGCATGTTTTAGCTGATGGATATAAAGGTGTAGAGTTGGAGCGAACCAACACGGATATGGTAATTGGTTGGTGATGGTAATTTTATTCGAGGCAACACAACTTCTCCTGTAGTTTTGGACTGCCGCCCTATAATATCGACACCGCGCGCTTCTTATTGCAATAATTAATAACTTCGCTACTCCTCACGTCGTATCCATGAATATTGAAAACGTTTTTCTATACATCAAAGCTACATTCCATTTGATATTTTTTTAATAAAAGTCATTAATTATATTCTAAAGAAATGAAAAATTTTTTGAGTAAATACATTATCAAAGCTAATTGAAAGTAATTTTTTTTTACGTCAAATCAAAATTAGTAATTAAAAGCGTGTTTCTATCAACGGGAAATAATTTAGATTGCTACCAGTAATAGCTTAAATCAAAGTCATATTGAAACTACAGCTCTTAACCACATCAAAGTGAAAGAGATAAAGTTAAAAGCATTTGAAGAGGATAAAAGACACCCTTTGATCGAGGGATGAAAATTATGATAAACCACGCCTCTACAATTACTGACGACACGTGACTCAAAACAAGATAAATTTTCGGAATTTAACATTGAATTTAAAGCTTTGTCTGCATTGTCTGCAGAGGAGTTTAAGATACAAAAATGCAGAATAATTTGAGAAAACTCAAAGAATCTAAAGGATTAGAAAAACAGAAACTTGAATTTGATAATTTTTGATTTTTTTTATTTTGCTAGATTTTATTGATTCTTTAGTATTTTTTCAATTTTACCGTTTTTGGTATTTCAGATTTTGATAGCTTGAATTTTACAGATTATCTAAAGTTCTTAAGTTTCACATTCTGTAGAATCTTTAAATTCTCAATTTTAACCAATCAGGAAGTAGAAAAATATTAAAGATTTGAATTTAATAATTTTGAAAAAATCTAATGGATCTGCGATAATCCAAGAATGAACTAATGGGAATTTTGATAGTTGAAAGAATCTAAGAATTTGAATAAATTAAATAATGCAGAAAATCTGAATAATCAAGAAATAATGAAAGCTGGAAAAATTGGAAATGTAGGAAATCTAAGAATTATTAAATCTATAAAGTATTTTGACAGTTCAGAAAATTATAAAGTGTAAAGAGTTCAAAAAATCGGAAGATTCCAGAAAGTCTGAAAACAAATAATAAAAGAATCTAAAGAGTCCAAAAACCAAGAAAATATACAAGAAAATTGGAAAAAATCGAATCGAGAATCGATGCACTTCAAATAAATTCAAAATTTAAACAACCCAGAAAACCTAGGGATTATAAAGGATTGAAAAAATCTAAGAAACATCTCAAATTAATAATTAGATCTGAAGAATCTAGAAAATCTGAGGAATCAAAAATCATGGAAATATAAAAAAATTATAGTTTTTTAGATTTTTTTTTGGTAGATCCAATTTCTTAAATTTTTCTAATCCTTTTAGTCTCTGAATTTTACAGATTATCAAAATAATTCAGAAGCTTCAAATTCTATAGATTTTTTTCAATTCTCAATTTCAACAAAGCAAGAAATAAAAAAATATTAAAGTTTTGATTATAATAATTAGAAAAAAATTAAAGGACCTGGAAAAATCTAATGAATTTATAAACAAATAGCAATTTTGAAGATTCTAGAGAAATCCCAAAAATCTAAAGAACCTGAGAAGTTTAAAAAAATTGAATAATGCAAAAAATCTGAACAATTTTCAAAGAATTTAGAGCGTCTTAAATATTGAAAAATGCAGGAAATCTGAGGATTATCAAATCTATAAAGTATTTTGACAGTTCAGAAAATTATAAAGTGTAAAGAGTTCAAAAAATCGGAAGATTCCAGAAAGTCTGAAAACAAATAATAAAAGAATCTAAAGAGTCCAAGAAAATATACCAGAAAATTGGAAAAAATCGAATCGAGAATCGATGCTCTTCAAATAAATTCAAAAGTTAAACAACCCAGAAAACCTAGGGATTATAAAGGATTGAAAAAATTTAAGAAACATCTCAAATTAATAATTAAATCTGAAAATCTGGAAAATCTGAGGAATCAAAAATCATGGAAATATAAAAAAATTATAGTTTTTTAGATTTTTTTTTGGTAGATCCAATTTCTTAAATTTTTCTAATCCTTTTAGACTTTGAATTTTACAGATTATCAAAATAATTCAGAAGCTTCAAATTCTATAGATTTTTTTCAATTCTTAATTTCAACAAACAGGAAATAAAAAAATATTAAAGTTTTGATTATAATAATTAAAAAAAAATTAAAGGACCTGGAAAAATCTAATGAATTTATAAACAAGTGGCAATTTTGAAGATTCTAGAGAAATCCCAAAAATCTAAAAAACCTGAGAAGTTTAAAAAAATTGAATAATGCAAAAAATCTGAACAATTTTCAAATATTAAAGTTGAAAAATTTACAAAGAATTTAGAGCGTCTTAAATATTGAAAAATGCAGGAAATCTAAGGATTATAAAATTTATAAAGTATTTTAACAGTTCATAAAATGAAAAAATCTAAAAAAAATTGTAAAGTTCAAAAAATCTGAAGATTTCAGAAAGTCTGAAAACTAATAATAAAAGAATCTAAAGAGTCCAAAAACCAAGGAAAATATACCAAAAAAATTGAAAAAAATCGAATCGAGAATCGATGCACTTCAAATAAATTCAAAATTTAAACAACCCAGAAAACCTAGGGACTATAAAGGATTGAAAAAAATCTGAAGAATTTTGACAAATACAAAAAATTTAAAAAAACTCTTAAATTAATAATTAAATCTGAAAATCTGGAAAATCTGAGGAGTCAAAAATCATGGAAATATAAAAAAATATAGTTTTTTAGATTTTTTTTTGGTAGATCCAATTTCTTAAATTTTTCAAATCTTTTTAGTCTTTGAATTTTACAGATTATCAAAATAATTCAGAAGCTTCAAATTCTATAGATTTTTTTCAATTCTCAATTTCAACAAAGCAGAAAATAAAAAAATATTAAAGTTTTGATTATAATAATTAAAAAAAAATTAAAGGACCTGGAAAAATCCAATGAATTTATAAACAAATAGCAATTTTAAAGATTCTAGAGAAATCCCAAAAATCTAAAGAACCTGAGAAGTTTAAAAAAATTGAATAATGCAAAAAATCTGAACAATTTTCAAATATTAAAGTTGAAAAATTTCCAAAGAATTTAGAGCATCTTAAATATTGAAAAATGCAGGAAATCTAAGGATTATCAAATCTATAAAGTATTTTGACAGTTCAGAAAATTATAAAGTGTAAAGAGTTCAAAAAATCGGAAGATTCCAGAAAGTCTGAAAACAAATAATAAAAGAATCTAAAGAGTCCAAAAACCAAAGAAAATATACCAAAAAAATTGAAAAATTCGAATCGAGAATCAATGCACTTCAAATAAATTCAGAGCTTGTGAAAAATTTTAAACCTAGGGATTATAAAAGATTGAAAAAAATCTGAAGAATTTTGACAAATACAAAAAATTTAAAAAAAATCTTAAATTAATAATTAAATCTGAAAATCTGGAAAATCTGAAGAGTCAAAAATCATGGAAATATAAAAAAATTATAGTTTTTTAGATTTTTTTTTTTTAATCCTTTTAGTCTTTGAATTTTACAGATTATCAAAATAATTCAGAAGCTTCAAATTCTATAGATTTTTTGCAATTCTCAATTTCAACAAAGCAGGAAATAAAAAAATATTAAAGTTTTGATTATAATACTTAAAAAAAAATTAAAGGACCTGGAAAAATCCAATGAATTTATAAACAAATAGCAATTTTGAAGATTCTAGAGAAATCCCAAAAATCTAAAGAACCTGAGAAGTTTAAAAAAATTGAATAATGCAAAAAATCTGAACAATTTTCAAATATTAAAGTTGAAAAATTTCCAAAGAATTTAGAGCGTCTTAAATATTGAAAAATGCAGGAAATCTAAGGATTATAAAATTTATAAAGTATTTTAACAGTTCAGAAAATTATGAAGTGTGAAGAGTTCAAAAAATCGGAAGATTCCAGAAAGTCTGAAAACAAATAATAAAAGAATCTAAAGAGTCCAAAAACCAAGGAAAATATACCAAAAAAATTGAAAAAAATCGAATCGAGAATCGATGCACTTCAAATAAATTCAAAATTTAAACAACCCAGAAAACCTAGGGATTATAAAGAATTGAAAAAATTTAAGAAACATCTCAAATCAATAATTAAATCTCAAAATCTGGAAAATCTGAGGAGTCAAAAATCATGGAAATATAAAAAAATTATAGTTTTTTAGATTTTTTTTTGGTAGATCCAATTTCTTAAATTTTTCTAATCCTTTTAGTCTCTGAATTTTACAGATTATCAAAATAATTCAGAAGTTTCAAATTCTATAGATTTTTTTCAATTCTCAATTTCAACAAACAGGAAATAAAAAAATATTAAAGTTTTGATTATAATAATTAAAAAAAAATTAAAGGACCTGGAAAAATCTAATGAATTTATAAACAAATAGCAATTTTGAAGATTCTAGAGAAATCCCAAAAATCTAAAGAACCTGAGAAGTTGAAAAAAATTGAATAATGCAACAAATCTGAACAATTTTCAAAGAATTTAGAGCGTCTTAAATATTGAAAAATGCAGGAAATCTAAGGATTATCAAATCTATAAAGTATTTTGACAGTTCAGAAAATTATAAAGTGTAAAGAGTTCAAAAAATCGGAAGATTCCAGAAAGTCTGAAAACAAATAATAAAAGAATCTAAAGAGTCCAAAAACCAAAGAAAATATACCAAAAAAATTGAAAAATTCGAATCGAGAATCAATGCACTTCAAATAAATTCAGAGCTTGTGAAAAATTTTAAACCTAGGGATTATAAAAGATTGAAAAAAATCTGAAGAATTTTGACAAATACAAAAAATTTAAAAAAAATCTTAAATTAATAATTAAATCTGAAAATCTGGAAAATCTGAAGAGTCAAAAATCATGGAAATATAAAAAAATTATAGTTTTTTAGATTTTTTTTTTTTAATCCTTTTAGTCTTTGAATTTTACAGATTATCAAAATAATTCAGAAGCTTCAAATTCTATAGATTTTTTGCAATTCTCAATTTCAACAAAGCAGGAAATAAAAAAATATTAAAGTTTTGATTATAATAATTAAAAAAAAAATTAAAGGACCTGGAAAAATCCAATGAATTTATAAACAAATGGCAATTTTGAAGAATCTAGAGAACTCAGAAAATCCCAAAAATCTAGAGAATCTGAGAAGTTTAAAAAAATTGAATAATGCAAAAAATCTGAACAATTTTCAAATATTAAAGTTGAAAAAAATTCCAAACAATTTGAAGCATCGGAAAAATTGAAAAATGTAGAAAATCTAATAATCATTAATTCAAGTATCTTGATCATCCAGAAAATCAAAAGAATTAAAAAAATTCAAGGAATCTGAAAATTCCAAAAATTATAAAAATTCTACATACAACTAATTAGTTCAAAAATCGAAAAGATTGTGACAGAAAAATTGAAAAAAATTTGGAACATTTAAACAACCAAGAAAATCTGAAGAGAGAGAAATCCTAAATCCTAAAAATATAGATAAACAATTAAGAAGCGAAAAATTTCAAAAAAACCTAGAAAAAGAAACAGAATTTCCGAAGAGCCGCCACTGCTCTAAACGCAAAACAACGAAAAGCAGAAAAAAATCGAATTAACGTTAAGGACTATTCAGGGAGTTGGTGCGCTATAAAAATCCAAAAGAGTTTCAGTTAACGTCTTGGAACTAATATCTTCAAGGTAATTAGGTAAAAGAAATATTTTTGCCAACACGAAAACTACCAATTAAATAAAAGCTTGGAGAGTTTTTAGTAAAATTGAAACAATAAAAGAGAAGCTTTTGAGCATCATGCAAACATAAGCATTTGCTTAATAACTATTATTGTCTAAAACTCTAGAGACTCTAAATTATATATCAATTATCTAACCATTCCCCTCATCTATATACAGACCCCAACAAATAAAAATTACAGAAAAAGCAGGTGGAGCTTTTAAGTTCGGTTTCAGGACAGCTATTAAACTACAATCTATTGTCTTATATTCATTTTTTTAGACTTTAATGTTAATAGCATTATTTCCTAGCGAAAATAATGTTTTAATAAACAAAAAAATTATATCTTTTTGTGGAAACTGTGCACAGGATATTAAACCGACAATTTGGTTTATCAGTTTTGTATCTTAATTCGTTTGTTGTTGAATTACATGAACATAATTATAAAATGTCACCGGTTTTTAGATGTGAATGTGATAAAGATAAAGATCGCAGTTTTATCGGATAATTATACAGTGTTAAAGAATAACTCCAACTAAATTATATAAAAATGTAATTTTTGGAGCGCTGAAAATTCTTGAGTAAAATTTTCCTTGTTCTGATTGGCTATTTCGAAACAAAACGCGCTTTCCCGCCAATTAAATATCAAAAGTCAAGATGTTGCAAAAATTCTTAAGAACTTACAAGCAATGCAACAAATAAATAGTCTAATTCTAAAAAAATTTTAAATTTTTAAGGGATCAGATAGTTTAAAAGTTAAAAATTTCATATTCATAGGTTGGCAATGATGTCATTATTTGACTTGTCAAGTAATTAAGCTAAATTTCATTCGATTATTTTGCATCGAGATTTATAAGTAATGAATAAACTAGAAAATAAAAATAGAATAAACAATTTCAAGTTATACAAATTAAAACAAGAACAGATCCGTGTTTGAAGAATTGAAAATTTGAAGTCTATATTACAAGTAAGTTTATTACATATATTTGTCTAATTTAAACTAATTTTGATTGTTAAAGGTAAGAATTGTCTCTTTTAGGTGGATTAGATGGGTATGCAACACTTTTAATTAAAACTGAAGTAGATTTCTTGTTATTAGAATTACAGTTTTCTGTAAAATTTTACATCACTTTCTATTAATTTGTTTTTTGGAATTGAATTTAAATTATTGATTAAGTAAGCAGTCAATCAATTAAGATAACTTAATTTTTAGATTCTATTACAAGTTTCTATAATTAAAGAAGCAGATGAATAGCGTTTTCTATTGTAAGTTCCGCTTAACAGCTATAGATGGCGACAAATAAATTTCCAAAAAAGCTTTATTTTTTTTACACAATAAATACAACAAAAACTTGACATAAAACAATTAACAATAAATAATTCATTTAAAAAATAAATATATCAGAAAATACTTTACAAAAAACCATTTGTGTTTTTTTCGTTTTATTCCTAAAACTATTCCGCAAATTTTTTCAAATTTTCATAAGCTGCATTCATAACTCCCCAACTAATAAACGCTCTTGTGCAATTAGTTTGTACTCCATGATAAAGAAATCTGATTTTCCTGCCTCTTTCATTATAAATTTTTGCTAAAACTTGAAAAACATTTTCATAATTTCCTCCAATCTTACTTTGCATATTAACTTTAAGCACGTTCATTGGATAAAAAACAGTTGATAAAAACACACCAATCATTGCTCCACAAAAAAATTCACAAAAAGTTTCATAAATTGGTGACTGAAATTTCGGTCTACACTTTTGCACTTCATCTCTTAGAACAAAAAAACCAACATTTGATGGTCCATTCCTGAGTAAAATTGGCACTAAACCTCGATAATATTCCCGAAAACCATAATTTAAACCAACGATTTTAAATGCATCTAGAGTATTTTTGAATTTTTTGTGATAATGTGCATCAGCTAGTAGGGTTTGGATTCGTTCAAATGGCATTAAAATTGCTTCAGTCGTTCCAGCAACCATTCCTCCAGCGATTTTTGTTATATAATCATTAACACCAAATTTTAGCAACGGACGACGTACTTCTTCGTAAATTCCAAACATAATTGATAGAGAAAGAGTTTTTTGACATAAAGGAGGTAACATGCCTCGATATAAATAAAACATTCCTTCAGAACGAAGTTGTTGGAAAGCAGTAAACACATTGACTCCATGTAACATCTAAAATTAAGAATTATATTCGAATTCAAATTAACGGTTTTACCTGGCGAAAAATCAGTTTATTTATGGGGTAAGTTATGGTGATATTAACAAAAGCAGCACTCCAACCACACGCAAATTCTTTCCAATTTACTTGATAAAATTCATCTAAAACTAAAGGGTCTCCCACAGGGTCGTATTTTTCGATTTTTTCTATCATTTCTGGGATTAGGTTGGACATCTGTCAAAATTTAAGGTTATGTGAAATCATTCTGTAAATTTCAACTTACTGTTATTTTACATGACTAAACCTTCAAAATTTTTTTATAAAATACTACAGTTAATACAATTATATGAAAATTTTCTAAAGATCATCTTAACAATTTGATGTTAAAATGACAGCTGACAGTGTCAATGACGTTTGTTTAATTAGACTATGAAAAAAATAATTCTTATCAAAAATGAAAAAGTATAAACGCATTATGAGTATTGTAATCTGCAGATAATACAAATCTAAAAATGGGTCATTTTTCAATGTGTGTTTAATTAAGTTGACAATAAAATGACAACTGACAGACATTATCAAGGCTATGATTATTGACAATGTAAACAAGTGATTATGACTCAAATTTTGGGTAAGAATAGATACAATTCTTTGTTTTGTTGATAATATTTACAATTTCAGGCAATGATACACAAGGTTTAGTCTTTGAGATAGTCTCCGCTCGAATTTCCGAAGAAGTCGAAGAACGCAAACATGTAATTTACACCCTTCAGGTACGACACATTTCCGGAAGTGACGATTTAAGTCCTTCAATACTTGAACGCCGCTACACCCACTTTCTAAATTTATATAACTCTTTAAAAAAGGATCACCCCCAACTTTTAGCTAACATTTCCTTCCCTAAAAAAGTGATTTTAGGTAATTTCGATAATGAGTTAATTTCAACTCGAAGTACAGGCTTTGAATCACTGTTAAAACACATTTCAACTGAATCGAAATTGCGCACATCTCCAGCTTTATTAAATTTTCTTCAAAATATAGAATTGGAAAAAGCGAGAGAGTTTTTAAAAAATGGGGATTTTAAACAAGCGTTACCGATTCTTGAAAACAGTTTTCGATTATTGAATAAAGTGTTTACTGATAGATATCCAGCAGTTCTTATAGCGTTGTGTCGATTATTGGGATGTTGTTTGTTGATTCCTGGATGTGTGCAAACGCAGAAATGGGCAGATGTGGCTTTGCACAGATATGAAGGAGTCAGTGATAGTGATTTGTTGGAATTGTATGTACCGCTTTTGAGTGCTTGTGTGAAAATTTGGCAAGAAGGAGGAAGGAGTCATGAAGGACTTGAACAAAGATTAAGAGATTTAAAACGGACTGGAGTTAGAATTAAAGAAAATTATTCGCTTCTTGAGGAAATTGACAGAGTTGAAGAAAAGATATACAAGACTTGAAGATTTTTTTTCAATAAAGTATTATTTATTTATTTAATTTAAATAAAATCATTTTAGTGGATTTTTAATTTTTTTCTTAAATGTCATAACTGACAATTCTGAAAAGTTTGGTTAGAAGTTGGAACAATTCAAAAAATTACATCTAATGATTTTAGTTAATTGTTCAACTTTATTTAGTTTTTAAACAATAAAACTTTTTATTATTAATATATTTCATACAGTTTTTATGGTTTACTTTTTTATTATATAAATTTGTGTATAACTGGTTGCCTATATCACTAATGTTAATATATTTTTTTTTAAAGTCTGCTTCCGTTTTCTTCTCTATTGGGCTCAACAACAACCTCAAGGTACCCATCAACATCATCAATTTCCTTCGCAACAAACTTAGCCGCAATCATGAATTTCCCAACTTTTTTCGGTGTAAATTTGAACTCTGCTTTAGCATCCTCGCCTGGAGGAATATTCCCTCTAAGTTTAATTTTTAGTTTTTTCTCAATTCCCGGTCCTTCTACAGTAAATTCTCCTTTTCTATAAGGAACCGGAAGTGGATTTTCAACAAAAATCTCCCCAATTGCTTCTTTATTCTCCATTAACTTATCCTTCAAAATTATCTTAATATCCGGTTTCCTTACTCTGAAATCATCTTGCGCGAAATACTCAAATTTAGTATCTTCAACTGTAGCTAAACAAGAAATAACAAAGGAGCATTGATCGCGTAAAAGTTTCGAATATTCATCATAAGTAACATTCATTTTAACTTCAGAAGTTGAATCATTTTTAGCAACAATACTGAAGTGTTGTTTTTTCACATTTTCACCGACCTTACCTTGGTAAGTGACAACTTCAACCCGGAGAATGATTTGTATTTTATAATCAGCAATTTTGTTGCGGTTTTTCATAACAAGAGCTACGTTGAACTCTTGACCGATTTTTATATCATCTCGAAGCTCAAAATTAAAATAAATATCATTAAAGTCTTCGTTGAGGTAATATCTAGAGAAAAGATTTTCAGATTGACGAAGTGCTTTCATCATTACACTTCTTTCTTCGGATGATTTTTCTGGATATTTATACGAACTGGTAATGTCTTCTCTTTCGAATCGTGAAGGAGATTTAGTCGAAATTTGCCGACCTATGCTATAAACGTCTTTCCGGAGTAATTTTAACGGTTGAGTTAACCCGGAATATCGCCAAAACACCTAAAAAAAAAAAATTGATTTAAATCACGCGCGTTAGCGCGATTGGTCGATTCAATTTATTGTCATAGCAACATAATGGTTGATTTCAACTGCGAGTTTTAAATTTGTTGAAAATTTACCTTATCTGCGTTGACTTCCGCATAAAGAAAGCTTCCATCATACGGCCTTAAAACTTCGCCTTGTTTAACAGCAAAAACAGAAGTCGGCCCTACTCTGTACAAATCTTCGCTGGTTTCTTGAGGTGTGGCATCAAGCGCTTGCCATCCTCCATAATCTCTCCCTAAATCGGGTCTTTGCATCCAAGCTTCATTCCAAACATGAAAATTCCAAATCGAATCCGAAATTAAATCTTCAACAATTGATCCTTTTTCATCCATAAAGACATCAACAGTAAGTGAACTTTGAGTATCATGTGCTGACGAATAATTCGTAATAGTGCGTGCAGGAATCCCAATCGCACGTAAAATTGTTGTTAAAACACCAGAAAATACCCAACATTGTCCATATTTGACTGGTTTTTTCTTTTTGTAAAATTTCTGAAGGATTTCTTTACTGCCTAACCATTTCGTTGGCGGCGTTCCTCCACTGTAATCCTCCGACCAATTCCCCATAACTACTCCACAATCATCGGCTGAATTAACAGCAGCAGCTAAAGCGCGACACGTTCCAACAGGATCTGCTTTAGCCCTATTTTTCACTTTACCAATGACATGGATTAAGTAGAGTGAACATTCAAGAATGTCTTTCTCAAATTGATCGTATTTCCAAACAACTGGACGCATTCTATTCGCTGTTCCTCTCCATACAAGTCCAACATCATTCAAAACACATTCCTCTCTCCATTCTTCCGATTTCATAAAAACCTGATCGTGTTTAAACCACGGATTAAATAATAAAAAAATCGAAGTGTCCCAACTGTAACTATAAGCGCCATCATTTAACACTTTTGTATCAACTTCTAAATGCCATTTTCCTACTACAGCATCTGCAGGTGTTATAATATTGACAGAAATTGTATTGTCGGTTATATTCTCAAGAACTGCGTTCCAGGATAAATGCCGGTCGGGTCTTTTAAAAAGAGGAATTGCGATTAAAGTTCCAAGACCATGGTTTGGTTTATCGTCAGCTACAAAAAACTCAAATTCATTTAAAAAGTTAAATTGGATTGAAAACTACCATCTACTGTGAAAATAAAAGAAATGCCGTCCTTTTCGTCGTTGTACGGACGATTGAAAGTTATATCGAGACGGAAAGACTGGCCACGGCGGACTACAAGTTGAGGGTTGATGGAACGAGTCATTAAATCGAATTTGTTAGTGTGGTGAGAGAGGCCATTGATAATCAAGCATGGCTCTATTTTGCGGACTATGAGGATTGGAGGCTCCTCAACAGGCGGGAGCTCGTCTTCTGTAAAAAAAAAGTATTACAATTGTCCTTGAAAAATGAAACTTAACACGCAATATTTACAAATTTTAATTTAATAAAGTTTTTGATCGATTTTTGGAACAAAGGTGTCAAATTCAAACAATTATTCACTTAAATCTAACATTATAGGTCAAATGTTTAACCTTCGGTTCGCCTTTAATAAAAGTAAAAGCGCTTGACTCATACAAATAAATTTTATTTACATTCTTAAACAGATATCAACGCATGAATAAACTATTTTACGTATCTAATTGTATTTCCTAAGAAGTATGAGATAAGACTTTATAAATACAACAAACAGAAACAATGTCATATTTGCGCACACATTTATTTATTTTTTTTTATTTTCGATTAATTTAGAAAATTTGTCTTTTAACGCGGTGTTAACGATCCAAAACTCCTTGAGCTATTTTTTATCACTAGAAATTGAATATTTTACCTGCTTCCTTCGGCTTTGGCAAGGGATGAAGAGCAGTATCATGATTAGGGGTGAATTTAGCCCGAAAACATGGGACACAGTTGCACCATTTTGGACATTTCACTTTACCCATTTTTTTTTCGAATCAAAAGACCAGCATGTGGTCAAAAGTTAAAGAATGTAGTAAGTGTTGGATTATGGTAACATATGGAGGGGATAGGTCATCTCCATGTGTTTGTGACTCATGAAAATTGATTGGGTATAAAATAATATGGCAACTATCCAAAAACTAAAAATTACAAATATTGACATAAATTTTTATTGTATTGTTATTTTTTTAACTCCCGAAATTCCTTGTATTTGTTTACAGTTGAAATTAACAATAATTCGTCTTTGTCCGACGCGTTTAGCTTTGAAAGTTTCCGAGATTTGGACTGTTTCGTTTGGAAGGATATCTCCATGTTGGATAGTTTTCGGTTTCTGTAATCCTGGACCTTCCAATGTATAACAACATTCAGTCAAAGCCAAAGATAGAGGATTCTGAAAACTGTGAAAAAAATTAAAATACGAAATGATAAATATTTAAATACCTAAAATTGACGAAACAATCTTCACCAACTTTGCAAACTTCCTCAGCTTGAATTTCAATCGTCGGTTTTGTTAAAGTAAAATCATCCTCTTCACTCCACGTTTGTTTCGTTTCTTGCACATTAGCAATAGCATAAATTTTTATAATTCCATGATCAACTAACTTATCGATATATTCTTCAGGAGTTATTTTCAATGTTACAATTTCTGTTTGTTCTGGATTTAATACAAACGAACCTTGCGATCGTTTAATAGTCGAAGCCGATATTCCTGTATAAAAAATAGAAGACGCAGACAAAACTGCACTAATATTCCGCACTTGATGAGACTTATTTTCAATCGTAACTTTGACTTGAAAAGCTTCACCAAATGGAATCGACTCAATATCAATTAAATCAAAATTTATATCTTCAAATATTTGTTGCGGAAAATCGTAAAGATGTTGTGCTTTTGGCACACCTTTCACAGCATTGTAAACAGCTAAACGTTCCGATTCTGTTCCTTCTGGATTTTTATAAAAACTTGTAACATCCCAAGATTCATCACTGTCGATTTGTTTAGTTAAAATTTTACGTCCAACACTAGAATAATAAATAAGTGTTAAATTCACTTTAAAATGAATAAAACCAACTGATATTTGTTAATAGTTGTTCTTTTAAAGCCCCAATCTGAATCTTCATCTTCTTGAAAATGCACCACGTCTGCGTTTACTTCAGCAAAGACAAAAGTAGTATCATAAAGATAGCCTACATCTCCGCGTTTTACAGCTTCGACTGAAGCCGGTCCACATCTGAAAATCTTATCACTTTGTTCTTGAGGTGTTGCGTCGATTATTTGCCAGCCGCCGTAGCCTACAGGCAAGTCTGGACGCGCCATCCAGACATCGTTCCAAACGTGGAAATTCCAACACATGTCTTCGCAATCATCATTGACTATTTTATTCCCAAACAAATCGAAAAATCTAAAAAATTCAATAAATTTCTGTTGGAATAAAATTTAACACCATAACTTGTCAACAGTTAAAGAACAATTCGTGTCATGCGCTGATACGTAATTAGTGACTGATCGACAAGGAATACCAAGAGCTCGACACATTGTTACAGTGGCTGCTGAAAAAACCCAACATTGACCGTATTTAACTGGAGTGCCTCCAGTTTGTAAATACTGATCCATGATAGCGGCAGAGCCAGTCCAAGAATGAGGTGATATTCCATCGGAATAATTACCATCCCAACGGCCTTCCAACAATCCATTATCATCAACAGAATTAATCTAATTTAAATGAATAAATTATAGCTAGAAATTTAAAAAATTACCACTGCTGAAATCGCTCTAGATACAAGAACAGGAGAGCCTCGATCAGCAGCAGCTAATCCTGATTTATCTAAAAGAAGAACAGCAGCTGGTAAAACAATATCGTCAAATTGTCCAAAAATCCATTCTTTTCCTATTGGTTTTTTATAAGTGCCACACCAAATAATGCCGTTTTTGTTTAAAATGTATTCATTTCTTGCACTTTCTTCAGACATGTAGACTCCGTCTTCTTCACACCACGGATTGAATAATACGTAAATATCGTCTTCGATCTAAAATCAACAATTATTTAAAAATTAAAAAAAAAGTAAATACATTGTAATCATATCGTTGCCCCCTCGTTCCTGAAATATTCGTCTGAATTGAACACTTCCAAATCCCAACAGGCGCATTTGCTGGGATATGAATCTGAAGAATCAAACAATCACCATCGAGTCTACTAACAGCCGCTGACCAAATCGCTGTATTTTTAGGAAGACTTTTCTGGCGAGTTAACACTGGAAGGATTGCTCTAGTTCCTTTCAAAACATGCGGTCTAAGTCCTAAGATTTGTATTAACATTGTTTCTAATTTTATTATTTGTTTTACCAAAAGCAAATCGCACACGAACAACATCATACGTTTCATCTAAAGGTCGATTGAAACGAACAGCAAAATAAAAATTGCAACCTCTTCGAAAAATCGGTGTTGGGAAATCGGGATGATTTGTTAAATCGAAAGCATCGGTATGGTTAGATTTTGCGTTTTCTTTTGGATAAAACTCAGTTGAAACAACTTGAATCGGGTCCATTTTAATTCGATGGAATTTAGAAGAGCTCCTGGGGTCAAGAAGACAATCATTTATATTTTATTAATAGATAAAATAAACTCACTTTTGATACCACGTAATTTGCACGATTACTGTTGGATTTCTGAAGCGGATTTATATAAATATATCGTGAGTCAAATCCCCTCTGGCTATTTAAAATGCTAATTATTATAAACACATTATTATTATTATGAAAATCGCGTTTGACGAAGAGTTATTATTCATCTTGAAGACATCTATTATCTCATTTGAATATTTCCTTAATTTTTATCCAATTGCGTGTAATTTTGATTCTTTGAAAAACCAAAACATTTAGGTCATGATTTTGTCAACTGTAAAGAATTAAACTTCTTGGAAAAGAAATTAGTAACAGTTCTAACCAAAAAAATGAGTAATACTTTTGAAAAATTTAAATTTGGCGCCTATAATTAACATGTCAATTTTTATAACTGATGTAATGGGTATTTTTTTAAATTAAATTTTCAAGACTGATAAACAAATTAATTATAATTTTTTGTTAAATTGATGATTATAGTAATAATAAATCATTTTTTGTGTTTTTTGTGGTTTCATCTATTATATTCAAATTTGGCGCTGCTTTATCACCATAGCAACTTCAAATTGTCAATATCAACAAACAAAAATGTTCATTTTTTACTTCTTACTTTAATTATGGTAATTCTCGAAGTTTTTTCAAAAAATTTGTCTATAACTTATAAAACAACTCTTATATCAAAAGCAGCGTTAGTTGCTTTCATTTTTGGTGTAATTTCCATAGTTTTACCGTTTATATTTGCTTATAAAAGTAAAGGTAAGTTTTACAATTTTTTCTGTTAAAATAAAACTCATAATCATTTTTTTCAGGTTTTTGGATTAAAAGAGACGTTTTATATGAACAACCTGATATTAAATTCACAGGAGAATATATTTTTATAGCTATGACGAATAATTTAAAAACACCTGTTATAACATGCAGTACTGTAGAATATTTTCAGAAAAACAATCTTGATAGATGTTCAATGGCCAAAGTATAACATTTTTGTGTTTATAATAAAAATCTACAAAGTTTTGATTTTAGGTCAAAGAAAGTGACAAAAACTTTGACAAAAAAGTAGAAGAATTTGATTTTAGTTTAGAAGTTGATTTGCCAGCAGGAACGTCACTTACACATTTCCAAATTATAATTTTTTTAAATTATAAGTTACATGTAAGTTTTTTGGAAGTTTTTCTCCCAATTTAAAAATGTTTGCAGGTTTGTCCATTACAAATGCACAGTGCTGTAATTTACCAAACGTTTTTATCTTTTCCTATAATGAAGTATGTGTTAAGATCTACTTTGGGTATTTCACAAAAAAATCCTCTAAAATGCCACAAATGCGTTAATAATTTTTATAATCAACGTTTGTTTGATATTGACTTGAAAGAACAAGACATTGTGGATTTTATAATAACAGAGTATTCGCAAAGAAATGGTAATTTTGAATTATGAAGGCAATTTTTTATTATTTTTATTTTAGTATCTACAGTATTGGAAAATATTTACACGAATTTCATTCCTGGAAACCACTCGAATTTTATCTTGGATATCCATATACAATATCCTGAAGATAAGATTTATTATAATCCTGGATTTTGGCAAATAATGAAATGGGCTTTGATTCAATATTTGGCCATATATCTGATAGTTTCTTTTTTAGTTTCAAAAATTAAAAATTACATTTTTGTTAAAAGACTGGTGTTATTTTATGAAGATAATCCATTGAAGAAAAATCATTAATCTAAAGATAATTCCAGTTGTGGAGCTGTCGTAGCAAATTTATTTCTATTGTCTTCTAGAATAATTGTGGTTTTTAATAAATCATCAACTTCAACAAACAAATATCTGTACTCATAATATCCAGAATCATTCTACAAAAAAAAAACAGAAAGTTTATGAAATTTTCTATTTTAAGTATACCTGTATCATTTCTAACTGAACTGTGCCTTGATTAAAACTGCCTTTTAGATAAAATTTCATTCTTAAACATTGCTTTCCATCTCTTTGATAAACTAAATGACTGACATGTTGTCTTCGACGTCGTGTTGTCTCAGCCCCAAAAGCAGTAATAGGAAGTCCAAGTTTATCCTGAACTCTTACATCAGCCTTACATTTTTCAACGGCTTTCGAATAAACATTATTTGGACTTTTACTTGAAAACAATTCATAAAAAATTGCATAAAATAATGAGCCTGTTACTCCAACTCCTAATAAAATTATTCCTAAATATGAAGCAGTCTTTGTTGTTTCTTTCACCTTTTCTAGAGGTTTCACATTCACGTCCACTTCATTCCGGACTGATTTTGATAAAGCTGAGCGATTTTTACAAGAGCGGATTTGAGTTAAGGCACTATATAAATAAGGTCGGCTTCTGAAAGCCGGTTTTAGGAGTCTAGCAAAAGTCATGTTAAGGTTAGAATGCCAAAATTGTCAAGACGGATGTGACTAAAGCCGCAATTTTACGCCTTTTACTTTGTCATAATAATATCAAAACACAAACATAAAATCCAATTTATGCAAAATATTGTTATTATTTTAAAAAAACTACAGTATGTTTTAGTTTACAATTTTTCAATTAATTTTTTAACAAAAACAAGTGTTGCTTTAACCACAATTTCTAACCACTTTCCAACTTCATAATAATTTTCAGATGTATTATAATTGAATAATGTATTTAAGGCTACAAAAGTGCTTAACTTTTGATTAATTTATCATTATTTTTGAACAAAGTTATTAAACATGAACAAACTTTTGCTTTCCAATACAAAAACAGTAATCTTTTATGAGAATGCTCATTAGTCTATTGTTTTGTTTTTCAGGCTTTTAATTTATTATCAAATGGTAAAATAACAGTCCCTGAATTGATAAACACAGCATTAGCAAAAACAGAAGACTTCCGAAAATACAACGCTTTTATAACTGTGACAAAAAATGAAGCAATTAAAGATTCAATTGAGTCAGACAAACGCTACAAATCGAAAAAACCATTATCAGAATTGGATGGGATTCCGATAGCTATAAAGGATAATTTTTGTACAAAAAATATCAAAACAACTTGTGCTTCAAAAATGTTGGAAAATTTTATACCAACTTATAATGCTACAGTTTATGAAAAATTACTAAAAGCTGGTGCTGTTTTAATTGGAAAGACGAATTTAGATCAATTTGCGATGGGTTCTGGAACTGTTGATTCAATTTATGGAGCTACAAAAAACCCATGGAATTTTAATTCAAACAAATTTTATATTTCTGGAGGGAGCAGTGGGGGGAGTGCTGTTGCTGTAACTACAGGAATGTGTTTTGGGTTTGTATGAATATTACAGCGTTATTGATAAAATAATGATTTTTAAGTGCTATAGGATCAGACACAGGCGGATCTACTCGAAACCCAGCATCTTACTGCGGTTTAATCGGTTTTAAACCCACTTATGGGTTAATCTCCCGATTTGGTTTAATCCCATTAGTCAACTCAATGGATGTACCAGGAATTCTAACTAGAAATGTAGACGATTGTGTTGCAATTTTGAATCAAATTGCTGGTTTTGATAATAAAGATTCGACTTCTTTGACTAAACCTTTCAAAAAAATCAGGTAACTTTATTTTTTAAATAAATATTTAACTCAAGTTAAAATAGATTACCTCCAGCGAAAAACTTGAGTGTAAAAAATTTAAAAATAGGAATACCTATTGAATACCATTGTGAACATTTAAGTAATGATGTTTTACAAACTTGGAATGAAATAAGTAATTTTTTGGAATCAAATGGGGCTGTTATTAAACAAGTTTCAATGCCACATACTGAATATAGTATTGTTTGTTATTCGATTTTGAATCAATGTGAAGTTGCTAGTAATATGGCGAGGTATGATGGGATTGAATTTGGATTCCGCGCGGATAAGAATACATCGACTGAAGCACTCTATGCGAGTAGTAGAAGTATGGGTTTTAATGAAGTTGTACGGAATCGAATCTTAACTGGCAATTATTTTCTTTTAACAAGGTAAAAAAATGATATTTATTTGTCCACTCGGTTTACTGTTTTTAGAAATTATGAGAAATACTTCAATCAAGCGCTGAAAGTGAGACGGTTGATTTTGGAAGACTTTGATAGAGTATTTGAGGATGTGCAAATTTTGTTAACACCAACAACATTAACAACAGCGCCTTTATATGATGATTTTGTGAAGAAAACAAATAGAGATCAATGTGCATTGCAAGATTATTGCACACAACCTGCAAATATGGCCGGTTAGTTATTTACACCATAAATAATTGTATAACTAATTTTAATATTTAAGGAGTACCAGCTGTTTCAATTCCTATTAAAAAATCAAACGCGGGAATGCCGATAAGTCTACAAATAATTGGTAGAAATTTAAGCGAACCAATGCTTTTAGCTTTAGCTAAATTCATAGAAAACGCAGTTCAATTCAAACACTTTTAGTCTTCACCAGCAGGCATTGCGTCTTCCAATCTTCGAATAAACTTGACTCGAATTTCAGTGTTTTGATCTCCTTTCAATTGATCCTTAAAATCAATTTGAAAATATTTAATATTAAATAAAATACATCATACTTGCACGATCCAACTCTGTACATCCAATTGCACCATCTCCAAAGCCCCCCGAATCACTCCGCATATAATATTACAATATTTCAAATTTTTTAACTCGTCAGGCAATTCCACTAAATCAGTTAATGGATTTGTATCCAAAATAAACGAGAATTCATCACCAGCCGGACTCCAATTTGCTACATTTGGTTGAACTCCTAAATACATTCGAAACGCACTTTGGATTTTATCTGCAGTATCTTTTAAATCTAAACAACGACCAGTTCCTGTCTTCGCGAGGAAATCTTCGATTAACCGAACACCCATATTGTAGCCTAAACGTTCAAGTTGTTTGCTCACATCGTCGGTATTATCTAAATCTTTAATCATTTGGGCTACTAAAGCACCGTAAGTTAGGGTCACCAATTCAGAGTTCTATAAAAAAAATTGAGAATTTTTGTAATACAAATTGTAATGATTACTTACGACTTTTTTTGAATCGAAACGAGTTGATGCACGCGACATCATTTTATAATAAATAAAATGGTTGGAATTGTTTAGTAATACATATTTTGATTAGGGTTGAAATGTCAAAATGCTGTCAATTCTGTCATTTGTAATTTAGTGTAATTTGGGTTGCATATGTTAAATTTGAAAATGTATTTTTAAATTTTTTATGTTATTAAAATACAAAAACTTCAAATTATTACAACACACTTGTAATCCTTATAAATTATTATAAATTTTATTTTATAATAATTCGGTTTTAAAATTGTGATATGTAATCTTAGAAAGCTGCTGGTTGCTATGGCTACGTGCTTGTTTAGATTGACGGTAAATCTGGTAGTTTTGTTTGTTTATAATACTTCAATTAAAGTGTTGAAAGTGAGTGAAAAAGTGATTAAATTTGCAAAAAAAAGTTCAAAAGATGTGAAAGGATGAGTTATGGAAAGGACCATGAACGGGAGGTTCAAAAAATCGGAGCAAAATGTGGGCGACTCAAGGTAAAATAGTTTGTAGTGGACGTTGCCAAAAAGTAATTTTTTTGGATTGCTTTTCAAATATACAATAAAGAGACCGATTTGGCAATGTGACTATACAAAATGTACTAAAATAAGTCTTGGGACAGTGACAAAATGACCGAAAATTTTACTGCAAAAGGTAAGGTAAATCTGACGATTTTTGTTTGTTTTTAAAGATTACAAATCATTAGTGGACAGTCTGTTAGATTTTAATAAAAAAAAAAAACAATTAAAACTTAACTCTTTTTATTCAAATTAACTGAAAAATACAAAGTTTAGATAAAATTATTATCACTTTTGAACAGAAGTTAGACTGTAATTGAACATTTAGAAAATGAAACGACAATGTTTCACAGTCTGAGAATACTTCGAGATGATTTTTTGGTTCTATAAAACATGCTTTATTACATTAATAATTAGAAAAAAATTATTAATTAATGTTTTTTGGACGACTTACTATTGTGCTTTCATCATACTTAATAGTTTTGATAACACTTTCATTTTCTTTATCTCTTTTTACTATAGATTTCTGCACTTTTCCATTTTTGTCTATTCTTTCTTCCTCATCTTTTATTCCTTTGAGTTTACTAAATTCATGTTCTTTCTCTCGAATTTCATTTTTCAATTGCGACAATTCATCCTGCAATTTCATTATTTCCAAATTCAAAATTTCAATTATCAATCAACTAATGTAATGAAATTCCTTTAAAAATCATAATTTTTTATGCTCCCAAAAGTACTCGAAACTTAATAGACCACCAGAAAATAGTTTTGTTTTGACTTTGTATTTTAATACTTTTAATCAACATGATTTTACACACTAATATATTTACTAGTATAATCTGATTGCAGCTTGATGTCTTCACCCGATTGTAAACGGCAGAAGCTGGCAGACGACGTAAATTCAGTTACAAACACGTTGAAGGTAAGTACATTTTTTGCAATTTTTTACGTACCATTACACTATTTTTCTGTTCAAGGTAATTAACTTTTGTTTGTTTTCACATGCAGGTTTCACCAAAGAAAGACAATTGCATTCAGACTGACGATGTAACAATCCCAGTATCAGCTTCCAACAAGGTAACTTCATCTATCAACATAAAATTTTCATTTATTCTCCCTAATGGCTTGTGCTAATTGGTAACTGTATCTCTTTCACAGCTAACTGTAATGGACGGATTTGTGGATAGAACAATGCTCATAGAGGAGTTACTGCAGGGAAAGGGGGACCGTACGCCATGATTTTTGCACCATCAAAATTTGGCAAAATTAAAAACCTTGGTATCGTTTATTCTGCGACATTGAAGATAAAAATGCAAAGACAAAGGAAGATGTTGTAAAGACCCCAACAATGGAAGATCTTCAATCCTCAAAGAACATGAAAGTATTTCTTAGAGAGTTTGAGGGTACAAACTATAAAAAATGTTTGATCTTGGAACGAGAACAATTTTTCATCCAACATTTTGGGCGGCATCCCGTAGTTTTATTCAATTTCAAAGACTGTAAAGCCAAAAATGAATCAGATGCAATATATTTTTGTGCTCTGCAAGTGAAGGAGGGTTATTTGGAACACAAGTATTTTAGAAATAGTAAAGAATTTCAATCTGATGATCCTGAACATGTCCAGTTGAAACAAATATGTACAAACTGGTTAAACTACAGCAGGGTTGACCTTAAGACTCTGTGGAGGATGTGATGAATGGTTTGCAGAATTTGATTAAGAGCTTGAGGTTACATTGGGATAGAAAACCAGTGTTTTTGGTAGATGAAGTTGACAAGCCTTGTATAGCCGCCATCGAGAGTAAGCTTTCTGAAAATCAAATACGTGAGATAGGAACTACTATCATTGATGTGATATGTTCGATTTTGAAAACAGAAGATAAACAGTTAGAACTTCAATCTGCCTTGGTCACTGGCATTTGCAATCTTGTAAAATTCTGGACTAGCACCTATGGACAATACAAGGCCGGTATACTTCTTGAGCGACGAGAGATTTTCTAAATATTACGGGTTGACTGCTCAAGACGTTGAAACTTTAGTGAAGAGACTCTGTGGCTTAGGGGGAGATGCTAAGAAGACCGAGGAAATAATTAGCGACATCAACGCAAAATACAACGGCTATTATCAGCCTTCGTGTTCTGGTGAATACAAGAAAGGTGCCAGATACTGCTTATTCTCCGTCCTTATTTCCATAAATAGTAGATATCTTGGATATTGGTGTTCTTGGACGGACGGAGGTTTTTTGACTGGAAAATTTGTATCAGTACTCAGGAAATCTGTCGAAATTATGAGTGCTATTCAAAAACTGTTTTATTCTGGTACCATTGAAATCGAATATCAACGGGCAGTTCAACATATCCTCGGGCTATATCGTGAGAAAATAGACCCGGACCCAAATGCAGTTTTCAATTTTTTAATATGTAAGAATGTAAGAATTCCAAATCTGGAGATTAAAAAACTTTACAAAAATATGTTCATGCTTTACTATCATAATCTTCCAAAAGATATTAAATCAAAATTGACTTCTTGCGGACAGATCTTCAACTCATTACCAACGCTAGACAGTACAATGTTTCGCAACAAACTAAATGACCTCTGTGAACACTTGAATTGTATTTTTGAATTTCTACAGTCTACAAACGAAGCTACAATATGCGGCCACATATGAGCAATCTTAACGCTTTATGCTGGATATGAGAAAGGTGCGACTGAATATCCAGTAAACTATATTGATGATGATAATAATAAGAGGCAATCTGTCTACATTGATGTTTGGGGGCATCAGGATAAGTTCGCCATTATCTTTGAAGTCAGATACAATTCTCATGCTACTAGTGAACCTATCGAAATTGGAAGTAAGACAAAAAGCTCCCTTGCTGCTGCAGAGGACATAGTTGAACTTCTACCTGGTAAAAACAAACCAGAAGTCGGAACAAGCGGTAAAGCTGGCACTGGCAGAGATTTAGAGGTACTGAAGTCTCAAATTGAGAACTACGTTCTTATAGGTCTGGCTGTGGATGGTGATTATACTACTCATATGCTTGTTTTTCGAGATACATCCAAATGGGAAAATGTAATTCAAGTTAATTCTGAAAAGCATGTTGTAGAACTAATATCAACTCATCTAAAATGATAGAACTGGTTAGAATGGTATTATGAAATTGAGACTGAGTTATTTACTGATAAGAGTTTGCTTTCTCTTCATTTAATAAATTTATTTTGTAAAAAAAGGCATTTTTTTGTCTTTACACCTTTGCTTGTTGCACTGTTATTGATGTAGTATTGCTGATTTGTTGAATATAATTGTGACAATTAACTAGCGTTGATTCGCCAAAGGCTCATAAGTCGAAGACGCATTCAGGATTGATGGTTGTGCCGATGATTCTCCTCGATAGACACATACCTATAGACGGTATAAGTTGTCGTGAAAGAGGAGATGCTGTAAGAATAGATCGGATTGTTGTCGGAATGAAAACGCACTTATTTTTATTAATTCTATAAGTATTCTGAATCCAAGAATTATCATGAAGGCATAGTCGAATATTGGGGTGTTGAAAACAAATATTTCCATGCCATGACACGTCTTTGTTAAAATTACCAACGCTTGATTAACGTTAAACGTTGTCGTATACGTGTGATATTTTTTGACAATTAAGACACAAACCGAACATGTTTACAATAACATTAAACTTTTAATAGCGATCTCTAAATGAAAATCCATAATGGAGTGTTCAGATATTTTAGTAGACTTCGAACAATTAGGTATATCTTTTTTAATGTGCGTATAATAGTTGAATACAGTTGGGATATGCAAAATTTATTTGGTAATAATTTTTAACACCTTTACCATGCGCCAAATAATTGGCTTGGTCCAGAAATGAAGAGCTATTTTTGGGGTGTCTAAAATGTAAGTTTTTTAGATCTTTTTCGGATGGTTACTTTTAGAAAAACAACAAATTTGTTGTCTACACATATTTGGATACTTTTGGGGGTGGATAAAAATTAATGATTTTTGAGAGGTTTTAGGCCCTATTCGGTTGTTTTTATAAGTTTTTGCCTTGTGTTTTAAGACGCCAAATGTTCTGGCCCAGAAGTAACATTTTATACTCTACTTTTTCCATTGTCTTAAAAATTTGAATTTAAATTACGCGCTTAACTGTCTAACCTCACTTTGATAATTATGTCATTTTGACACATACTTAACCTCAAAATTTTAAAAATGCATTCCTTAGAGAAAATCTGTCGGATTTGCTTGAATTCTCCTACTGAAATGCGTCATTTATTTACTGAAAATTTATCTGAGAAGTTGTCAGAATTAGCTGCGATTCAAATCGACGCAAACGATGGTTTGCCCCCTTTGCTGTGTGTTTCATGCACTGATAAAGTGAATACTTGGTATTCTTTTAAACTGGAAGTGTTAAAAAGTGATTTGCATCTTCGATCTATACAAAATGAGTTGAAACAACAAGTGGAGAATAATTCAGCGAATTCGGAAACATTCCAATGCGATATTTGCAATAAAGAACTGAAAAGTGTTTATTCTTTAAGGCGCCATATGAAGATCCATTCGGGTCTCAAGCCTCATATGTGTACAATTTGTGGAAAATCTTTCAGTGAATTAGGGAATTTAGCCAAACATACTCGAAGACATTACAATGAGAAAAAACATCAATGTAGTGAATGCGGTTTGCGTTTTTATGAAATGAATAAATTAGTGATACATTTACGGACCCATTCTGGCGAAAAACCGTTTTCTTGTAACTTATGTTCGAAAGCTTTCGCTACACAATCCGCTGTACGCATCCATATGAAAGCTCACACCGGCGCTAAACCCTACCATTGCGACATTTGCCCAAAAACATACCGCTATTTCGGCTCTTTACGAATCCATAAAAAAACCCATCGAGGCGAACGCGCATTTATATGTCCCGACTGCGGCAAATCCTTTGTCCAAAAAGGAGCTTTCAACACCCATATCCGAGCTATCCACACTTTAGAATGTCCATATTCTTGTACCGACTGTCCCAAAGCATTCCCAACTCGAGATCAATTGAAAAATCATCAAAGACGACACACGGGCGAGAAACGACCATTAAAACACATGTGCAGATTTTGTGATAAGAAATTTCGGACTCCGGCTGAATCACGAATTCATGAAAGAATACATACAGATGAACGACCGTATCAGTGTGATTTTTGCGGGAAAAAATTCAGAGCTTCGTCGCATATGACAGCACATAGGAGAACGCACACGGGAGAAAAAACGCATTGTTGCACCATGTGTGGGAAAGCGTTTAGAGAAGCGTCCAGTTTGAAAATACACATGAGGATACATACAGGAGAGAAGCCTTATGGGTGTACAGTATGCGAGATGAAATTTACGCAAAGTAGCACGCTCAATACGCACATGAAAGTGCATAAATAATTCGAAAATTGAATTTTAATTATTTGAATTACGCGTGCTAGCATGATTGGTAGATTTAATTTATTGTTATAGTAACGGCAACGCTATTGGACGATTCAAAGCGCGAATTTTAAATAAACTTGAATTTTGTAATAAATAATTATATTGAACAATTTGTGTCTTATTATAATGGTAAATTGCGAATAATTGAATTTAATCCATTAATTGCAGATTATCGAACTTGTCCGTATCATAAAAGTTGGCCTTAACTTGTCTCCCGCCAAAAAAGCGTCCATTCAAATCCACCACAGCTTTAATCGCGCTTTCAATCCTACGAAATTCGACAAAAATCCGAACAGCTTCTTCTGGATTATCCAATCCCGTTTCATGGATTATAACACTTGTGACTTCGCCATATTTCGAGTTACATTCATCTTTAACTTCCGGTTCTAGATCATCATCAACTTCTCCAGGTCCGACCATGTTCTTCAGCAGCACCACTTTGCTTGGATTTTTAATAATTTCAGTAATACTCGGCTGCTGCGGATTGCTACTTTGCGGAGTCTCAATAGAAGGCGCAGCTTGCGCTGCCAAAATTTCCTTTTCATGAATAATTCTCCCGCCTCTTTTCGATGTCTTTTCGACCAACAACGCACTCGCCATCCCTTGCTCCTGTTTGCCCAATCCTTGTCCTTCTTTAAACCCATACCTCGCCATGATTTTTGCTGCAACTGACGAGCCAAAATTTGCCGTTTGGGGTTTGTTCGGAAACACTGGAGCTACTTCTATTGGAGTTTCTTGAAGACTTGGTGGAGGCGCGATTGCTACTCCTCCAACAGGTCGAGTCTTTTGAATCGGTTCAATTTCTTCGTCTTCTTCAGCCCAACGCCCAGCAAAACCGCTACCTATTGCTGGTTGAGTCATTTGTGGGGTTGGAATCACAAGCGGCTCTTCCGGATCGCTAAATCTCGATTTGCGTTTACGTTCGCGGCGTTTTTCTTCTTTATCATTTTCGCGTTCGCGATTCTCGCGCAGTTCTTTGACGACTTTATCGAATTCGTTCGGCCAGAGAGGGTCATATTCATCGTCCACGTTCCAATCGTATTCTATACCATAAGTTACAGAAGAACTCAAAGTTGGTAAACTTGGCTCGTTTTTTATTTTAGGCAAAGTTGGGTAAATGTCAGAATCTTCACGTTTACTTTTTAAGTCGATTACGGGGGCTAGACTCACTTTGCGTTGTTGTTCGCGTTTGGGTTGAGTAATTGTGGCTTTCTTCAACTGGAGTTGGGATTGGAGCAGCTTGATGCCAGAAGACCAACCCGAAACTTTTTCCGTAGCGCGGGCCTTCACGTCCAAATCGTCGTACAAAGACATCTTGCACAGATGTGACACACGAAGTAAACAATTTTAGAGGTTATGTCAGAAAAACTACAACAATCAATCCCAAAACCAAACAACTGAATAAAATCAATCAAATATCCACTAATCCTTCTATTTTTAATAACTATAAAGTAGCAATCGAAAAAATCGATGTACATTTTACATTTGACTGTAATAGCATATTTGAGGTTATATTAGTGTCAAATATCATCTATGTGCAATGTCGCTTTTACGCCAATTATCCCGAAAATTGCCTTTGAATCTTACCAAATTCGACTTAAAATCGCATCAATGCTTGATTTGCATCCGTTCTTTAAGTTACACTCCAATGAATTACGGTAAGTGCTTTATTAAAACAAAAAACGCAAAAAGTGAGGTTATGTAATTTTTTTTAGATGAGACTCGAGATCCGGCCCCCATTTTTATTAAACCCGAAGTCCAGACATTACTTCGAACGTTAACACGCGTAGATTTAGCTAAAGTTTATCGTAAACGACGTTTAGGCTATAAAGTGTCTCAACCCGTCTATAAATTCCTAACTGATGAACAATTAAAAGAAACTTACGAAGCAGCTCGTCAAAAAGTTGATGATATTTTACAGTTACCTCCAGTTGTAAGTGTCCGCAAACCTCGTAATCGAATAATATCAAAAGATCCAGCTTTGCAAGGCTTAGACTCCTCAACTTTTGTTTTTACGGATATTACTTACGGAATTCGTGATTCAGATCGGATTATTTTATTAAGAGATCCTGAAGGAACATTAAAAGAAGCTGATTGGGATGTTAGAGATAGAATAAACCAAATGTATTTTCCTGTAAAACGGCGGGAAGTGAGAATTCCACGAATGTTTGAAGATGAATTTTTAGAAGATTTGTTGAAGAGAAAAGAATATGTTTTTATTTTAGATCGAGCGTGTTTGCAATTTGAGCCGAATGATGCTTTATATCAAAAAGTGACTTCGATTACTTACCAACATATTAATGATAATAACAGTTTTGAGGAAATTAGATCGACGAGGCATTTTGGAGGGTTTGCGTTTTTCGTAACTTGGCATAAAATGATTGATAATTTGTTGTTGGATCTTATAGAAAGCGAGCGAATCGATGAAGCTAAAGCTTTAGTTGATTTATACAGTATAGCACATAATGTGAAATTTGAAAATGGGAAAGAAATAGATGGGTATATACAGAAGCACTCGAATAAAAAAGCAGCTTTGGAATTAGCTCTGCAAGCTTATAGAAACATAGCCAAACAACGCGCGGAAGTCGAGGAAGGAATCAAAAAAGCTCATGGTTTCAATTAAATAAACAATTAAAATAAATGTTTTAACAATTTAACGCTTGAATAATTCTATCGTTTATAGACAGAAACTTAACCTCACTTTCCAATTTGCCAAGCTCTAAAATTGCATTTCCAAGCTAAAGTCTATCAAATTTGTTTAATTATTAGACAGAAATGAAATTTCTATTTTTTTGATCAATAAAAAAATTCGCTTTCTAACACTTGCCGCAAATTTTTCGAAACTAACCTCACTTTTGACTGATGGTTACTTAACCTCACTTCCGTTCCATAATCCAAAATAATTAATTTATGTTTGTTATAAAAAATAACACAATTTCAGTATTTATTCTTCGAGTTTATTTTTTTAAAACAGTTGGATTGACAACTCCTGAAGTAGTGGTAAATTCTTTGCTTTTTCCGGTAAGAGCGATAAACTGCTCCGCGACTTCGACTGCAACTCTGACTTGAGCTTCGGCCGTGCTTGCCCCTAAATGCGGAGTTGCTACAACTTTCGGATGTTGAATTAATTGTAAAGTTATGGAATTAGTCGGTGGTTCTTGTTCAAAAACATCCAAAGCCGCGCCCCCACATTGCCCTTCATTCAAAGCTTTAAGTAAATCAGACTCATTAATAATTCCGCCACGAGCGACATTAATAATTCTAACGCCTTTTTTGCAGGATTTCAACACTTGTTCACAGATTAAATCTAAAAATTTCAATTTTAAATTGAAGTTTTTCAAGTTGGTAAACGTTACCTCTAGTTTGGGGGATTAATGGCGTATGAACTGTAATATAATCAGCTAGCGGCCAAATTTCTTCTAAACTTAACGATTCGACGTTGAATTTTTTTGCTTCTTGAGGTGTTACAATAGGATCGTAGCCAATAGTCTAAAAAAGTTTAAATTTTTGTTTTTTTGTTATTTAATTTTGTTTTACCTTCATGCCCCAGGCTTGCATTCGCGTCGCGACTTCGCGTCCGATGCGTCCTAAGCCAAGAATAGCCAAAACTTTGCCATTTAATTCATGTCCGGCGTATAACTTGCGGTCCCAGCGACCGGCTTTGAGAGAAGCAGCAGCTGGAGTTACATTTCTTGCAAGATTTGTGATTAAAGCGCATGTTAATTCGCAAGCGCTGATTGCGTTGCCTCCCGGTGTACTATTTTCAATAAATTTATTGGAAATTATTTATTAATTTTTGAATAACTCACTTTAGGACTACGATTTTGTTGTCAGTCGCTGCTTTAATATCGATGTTATCAACACCAGCACCAGCACGGCCTATAACTTTCAGTTTTTTGCCGGAGGAGATTACTTCAGCGGTTACTTTGGTGTCGGATCGTACGATAAGCCCGTCGTAGTTCTTAAAAAAAAAAAAAGAATTTTATTTTGATGATTTATAAATTTACCTTAATTTCGGCGATTAGTTCTGCGATTGGGAGTTTGTATTTGCAATCGACTTGGATGGAATGCTGTTCGAGAAGTTTGACGCAAGCCGGATCGACGGCATCGGCGATTAGGACTCTTTTTATGTCCATTTTTCAGACTGGCTCGATTGGGAATGTTAAGGATTGTGAACAACCTTCAACAGCAGTTCAACAGTCCCCACTCTTGTTTACTAATTCATTGAATTCAATAAGAATAACTAGCTATCAGTTATTCGATAAAATTTTACTTTAAGACTATTTTGAATTGTAGATTCCTCGTGGAAAATTCCCAAATGTTTTGCATCTAAAAGATTGCTTCAGAGTCTTGTGATCAGGGCAACTTTCGTAATTGTTTTATCTCTATTACGACTTAAATGATGCAAGTTGTTATTCGAATCGGATTTTATCAATTAGCTTCAAAAGAACAAACATTTGAAGCGATTTTTGCCAAATAATTTGGTGTCAGGTTCTTTTACAATTTTAAATTTACATCTAAAATCAAATTTCCAAAAAAAACTCTATCAAATACGATTGGAGATACAGTTGCATCATATTTTTGACTACTATTCTTAAAATTTGGCCCGAAATTTTTCAAATTAGTGAAACACACATTTGAATAATTGCTAAAATCGGGAAAAAAGATGGTTTTGATGATGTTAAGTTGGCAACACATTTAAATTAAAATATTAATTAATTGTAAATCAAACAGAATTTTGAAATAATTAAGCTCAAAGTAAATAAACTTGAAATGTTAATGATTTCTTACTTTTTCAGTAGATATTTGATTGAAATAATAATTAGATTATGAAGTCAGTTATTTAGGTTGGCAGTACATTCAAATGCTTTTCTCTAAAACTAAAGAAATTCATAAAATTAGTGTAATTGGAATAATTAGACTTTAAACGTAAGTTTTTATTATTTTTTACACTAAAATACGTTTTTGTACAATAATGATAAAGTATTTTGTGTTTTAAATCAGTGACAAATGACAGATAGTAACCTAACCTCAAACTCTTCAATTTTGATTTTTTTTGTAATAAATTTGAGTTTCAGTCTGCTTTCGGTTCAGTTTTAGAGTTTAAATAATAATCAAAATGTTTTTGGGTTGATTTTCAACTCGTCAGTCAACATTATGTTAGATTGATATAGACCAGGAAATTTGCAAAAAACCAGGATTGTAATCAATAGAAACACAATTTTTCAATATAACTACTTTTAATTTAACTATTCACTTCTTTTTTTTTTTACAATTTTGCCTAATCCCAGCTCCAGACTTGTCCCGGAGTGCGACATTTCACAGGTTTATTATCAACTGCTTTCTCTCCACTTTCCAGCAACTTCTGATTAGAATAAATAACTTCGGGCGGAGTCACTTCACGTCTTGCATCTCTCGTATAGTAATAATTAGCACTTAACTTATGTGCAGGTCCATCTGGTAGCTCTGGCAAAGGTGGAGATCTTGAAGCTAAAGCTTCCTCAAATCGCAAAGCCAAAATGTGATCTCTCCCTAATAAAAAATTACGTAATTTTTGAAGAAACGGTGAAACATCGCGAATATTTTTTGCCATTTCGATTATAAATAACAACAAATTTGAGGTTAGATGATTTCGACATTTGACAATAAGAATTACATAACCAAACTTTTTTTTATAAATATATTTACTTAGCTAAAAGACTACAAAAATCACATTTCCAGCTCGAAATTAGTAAACTTGCTGAAAATTACAACGCTGTAATAGATAAGTTACTTAAATGAAAGCTTGTAACTTGACTATTACAGTACGAATTTCTCATAGAGAATGAAAAGTAACAAAAAAAATACAATAAACAGTCATTTAGTTCAACTTTGCAAGAATGTCTGATTCGCGGAATAAATGATATTCGTGATTCTCCTCCAATTCTACTTTAGTTCCTCCATATTCTGGAAGGAGGACATCATCGCCTACTTTAACAGTCAGTGGAATATGGTCTCCGTTCTAAAACAAAAATTACTAAAATTCCCTAACCTAAAAATTTACAACTTACATTATTTCGAGCGCCAGGACCTACAGCAACTACAGTTCCTTTCAAGACTTTAGCTTGCGCTTTTTCAGGAATTACAATTCCGCCTTTGGTTTTTGTCACTACTTCGGCTTTTTTAATAAGAACTCGGTCGAAAAGAGGAATTAAACGTTTGACAGCTCCCGACTGAATTAAAAACACAAATTTCATAAACATTTACAATTTTTGTGAAAAAACTTACCATTTTTCGGTTTTAATTGGAACGTTCTAGAAGTGTGCCGGCAAATGCGAAGAAATCGGACTTTAGGTTATCAGAAACACACGAGGTCTTGCAGGAATCTGTAACGATGTGCGCTCATACTCCGTCTTTTTTTAAAATGTATTGATTTATATAGTTTTCTCTTTGACGTAAGTCTAGGATTGTAGCAAATTGTCTTCTAGAATTCTAAGCCGGTAATACAGGAATTATACAATTGAGGATTTTTATGCAACTACTTGACAACAGAGCGCGCTTATTTACAAGTTAGGAATTAATTTTAATTTGAAAAATTGGAAGTTTAATTAATAAATCAATTAATTGGAATTGGATTCGATTAAAATTTAGTTTAATTTGTTATTTTTTTAACAAATATATTGTTGAAAATATTGGCGCCAAATTTGATTTTTTTTTTCCATGAACGATTTTCCACTTTATTTGGCTTATTTATAACCCAAGTGTTTACTTACCTGATAACCGATATGCAACCACTTAATAATTCAAAATCGTCCATTAAACGCTGCGTCAGTAACACTCCCACCATAGCATTTTTCATCATTCTTTTAATTCCTATTCACCGACCCAAAATTAACACCACAGAATTCATAATTCCAAAAATGTCACATCATTCATTCTTAATGTTTTAACCGCCAAAAAAATAAATCTGAAGGTCATATATGATGAAATTTTGGCTGCTGAAAATGTCAGATTTTTTTTTCAAATTTAAAAATAAATTCGTAAAAATTTTTCACTTTGCCTATCGTTGATTAAAATTTGATGAATAAATGGAATCCATTTTAGAGTTTTAGACAAAATGGCGATTATTGTTTGTGTTTCTTGGCAACAAAGAGGCATGACGTAATAAATGGCGTTTGTTAAGTTAGACTGCGCTATTTGTAGTGTCATAAATGAGTGATTTTCGGTTATAACTTGACACTTGAGACAAATGATTGAAGAGGGGAGAATAAAACACGACAGGAACCAATCAAATGACGCTTTTTTGACATTTAGATTTGTCTTTTCTGTAATTATTTTTTTAGACTAAAAATGAAATTAAAATTCTCTATTTAACTTTTGAATTTATTTCTCTTAAACTAAATATTTTACAAATTTACAAGAACAAAGTCGAGGTGACGCCATCACCACGGCCTCCACATATCACAATTGTCATTATTTTTGCTAAAATCTAGCGGTTTATCAATTTTCTGTTGGTTTTGTAATTTGGGTTCTTCTCCATTCGACGTTCCACACGCAGCTTCTCCTCCATTCTGTCTTAAATTAACCCCCAAAGCATTAGCAAGCTGGAGGTAATGTTCTGGTAGTAGTAAAACAAAATTCCCAGCTTTTTCTCCCGTCGTTTCCCCTTCTTTGTTGTTGTTGAGTTCTTCAAGCGTAGAATCCGGCGGCTGGAGACGTTCTTCAGCTGGCGCTTTCCTCAAATCCATGTCGACTTCAGCGACGCAGTTGTCCAAGTGTCTAAGCAACCTCTGACGCACCCCAGCATCCATCAACGTCATGGTTTGGGCATCCGGAGTGTCGAGATATCTTTGGACTTCTCGCGCGCAATCCGCAAATCCTGCTTTGTACTGATTGACTCCTTTCGTATCCAAACTACGATGACGTTGGAAGTGGCGGACGGTGAGTTCGAGGATGTCGGCTTTTTCCAACTTGGAATGTTTGGTGTTGTCGGCTTTGGCCGAATCAAGGATGAGAGTTTTGAGTGCGGCCAAAGACTGATTGATGCGTGCTCGACGCCGCTTCTCCATCAGAGGTTTGTTGGCTCTACGAGGCTCCGTAGCGCGTTTATTCTTTGCGGTCATCACTGGTCAGTGGGACATGACCATGGCGAGAGACAGCGGCGAAGCGACTGAACGGAGGCAGCACGAGCCGTGCAATGAGGCGGAGTGGGCGAGCTACGGAACGGGGGGCGGTGGCGCGTGCAGTAGCGAGGAGAGAGGCAGGGGGCGGGGGACGCTTTAGTCGCGTGCCGACACCGCCACATCACACCAACAGATCCGAACAGCGACCGCCAAAATGTTCGCAAACAACGCGATTTCCATCTTCTCCCAATTTTTCCAGTTTTGATGTTGGTTATGGCACGAAAATGGTGGAAAAATGTCATAAGAAGCGTCAAAATTGACATATTTGATAGCATAGCCTACTTATTTAACATAAAAATCAAAATTGGAACAAAATTAACAGATTAAATGCCAAAACTGACATCTAAAACGTCAGTTGGATTGCATCAATAATTTTGACATTTCTTAAGTCAATTTTTAAGCAAATGTCTCTTTTTATACATAAGTTGTTATATCAAGTAGACTGTGAACAATTCATTATGACACTTCTAATGTCAATTTTGACACTTCTAACGTCATAATAAATAGGAAAAAAAAACATCCGGAGGACTTTATCCCTGTTTACGATCAAGACATAATCCCCAGGATTAGTCTAAAAACGTCCATTTTAATAATAAATAATCCAAAAAAAAAGATAACGACCGATTTGATGGAATCTTATCAATTTTATTGTTTTTTGAAACAGTGGCTGTCAATAGGTTGTTGAGACGCGAAATGGCGGTTTGTTTTGCGTCATCGAATCGACATTTTGAGAGCCACCGTATTGCGGTCGACGCGGGGCGCCGGGTGGGTCGCTTGTTAGACACGAGACGCGTCAGACACGCGCCGCCTCGTCCACACCGCAGCGTCGCGACGCTACCCAGCTTTATTATTGCTCATTTAGCGGCCAACCTGTTCCCTTGTGCCATACACTGCCAACTCTTCTCTTTTCAAACTATCATCATCTCTTATCTAAATATGCCTTGGCCCAGACTCGTATTTTAAATTCGGATATATCGGATATATCGAGCGCTCGTGGACTATGATTTTTGACGTTAATTATGTCATTTTTGACGTTTCTTGTGTCATTTATTCTATATGTAATGATGTTTTTGGGTGTTGCCATGTTAGTTCGGTTCAGGAAATCCGTTTGCTTTAGCTTTAGGTTTGCTTAACATTATTCAGGTAGGCATACGGTCAACATTAGCGCACGTAATTGAGAATTCGGTGTTAAGGCGAATAATTTTCGATGTGCGTGAGCTGGTTTTCGGTTTCGAAGGACGAAACAACAAAAGCCAAAAGGTCTATTGTTCGACATATAGAAATATAAAATCGCTATAGTTTGCTTTTTGTTAGAAATTTTCATTTGTCATTTATGTAGGTGAGTAATTCCAATACGAATTTCTAAATGTGTTTTACACTGGAAGTTGATTTCACTTCCTTCTAGTTTCCAGGTTAACATGGAAATTAACAAGCGCCTCTTGTGGAAAAAAATGGCACGTGAAAAATGTCAAAAGTGAGATTTATGACGATTTGTCACTTTTTGTTTGTTTCGTCATTATCAATGAGAAAAAATGTCATCATTTGGCATAAGAAACGTCAAAATTGTTAGCTGCCATACAAATCACTTAAAAAAATTAAAATTTGAATATTTATTGAAAAATCATAGTTTACCTCACTTCCTAAGACTCTAAGTTATTTATTTCACTTCAAATTGTCAGAACAAATGTCAAAACTGATGTCAATAACGTCGTAAGTGTCATACGCAAATCGACGTTTTTCAATGTGTTGAAAAGAGTAAGAGATATGAATTTGTATTTTTGTACACGTCATAATGCTGACGTGACATAATTGGAGTTTTTCAAAATTTTTGAATTAAATATAGAAAAGACAAACTAGTAAGTTTTGACGTTTTTTATGTCAATATTGACGTTTGGTCTGTCAATTGTTATCATCTTATTAAAGTAAGTTTCTTTATAACAAGTTCTCTACAACTTAAATACAAGACATTTAATAGGAAAATAGTTCTTTTTTCTATTTTGACTGCACAGCAATAATAATGTTATTAAAATATCCAAACCAGTTCAATAATGACTTTCAGATCATTCTAGGAGAGTAACGCTCTCTGTCGAATTACCAACTCAAAAATAAGGCAGTAAATAAGAATATAGTTCTTTTTTTTCATTTTAACTGCTACCAACTTTTCAAATATTCCTAAATTTTGGAATAACAATGTGTTAAAAACACCATAGAAGCTTCGAAAAACATAAGAACAAAATAAAATGTCATTTTATAAGACAATTAAGGCACTTGTGTGTTAAAATCAGTTGTGTATATTCCTTTTTTTTAATATGTTCCAGATATTCTCAATGATAAGTAAGTATGTTATGACGTAAAATAAAAATACAAAATACAAGATGGCTCATACAATTTATAAATGTCATAACTGCCATTAACACACAAAAAAATTACTAAAATATTTCAAAATTTTTGATATTTGACCTCAAAAATGTCAAAATGTTGTAACATCTATTCAAAAATGAGTCAAGTTTTGCCATTTTAAAGCAAATGTCACTTTTTATACACAAGTTATTATATCAAGTAGACTGTGAATAGTTGATTCCATGACATTTCTAATGCCAATTTTGACATTTCTAACGTCACCGCTATAATAAATAGAAAAAAAACATCCCGAGAACTTTATCCCTGTTTACGATTAGGACATCATCCCCAGGATTAGTCTAAAAACGTCCATTTTAATAATAAAATCGACGATTTTCAATGTGTTGAAAAGAATAAGAGATATGAATTTTGTATTTTTGTACACGTCATAATGCTGACGTGATATAATTGGAGTTTTTCAGAATTTTTGAATTAAACATAGAAAAGTCAAATTAGTAAGTTTTGACGTTTTTTATGTCAATATTGACGTTTGGTCTGTCAATTGTTCTCATTTTAGTAAAGTTCGTTTATGACAAGATCTCTCGTGTGTTATTTTTTTCAAAATGTCGAACTGTCTATTCGGAATTTGTTTAAGTTGGCTGTTTTGATGTCAATTGTCACAACGTTGTTTGTGTCAAATTTGACATTAATTCTGTCAATTTTCATAGCAATAATAATGTTATTAAACACCCAAAGTGATTTACTAATAACTTTTAGATCATTTCAAAAGAGTAAACGCTTTCTTTTTAATTCTACAACTTAAATACAAGAGATTTAATAGGAAAATAGTTCTTTTTTCTATTTTGACTGATACAACCTTGAAAAAAAACTTGAAATTACAATTTTATCAGATAAAGACACTCTAGGAGCTTGGAAAAACCTAAAAAAATGACGTTTTATAAGATTATGTATCCAAATATCTATTCGAAATTTAGTTAAGTTATTAATTGTCACTTTTGACGTTGTTTATGTCACATTTGACATTTTTCTTTCAATTTGCATAGCAATAATTAATAATTAATAATTCTAGGAGAGTAACGCTCTCTGTTGAATTACCAACTCAAAAACAAGAGAGTAAATAAGTATATAGTTTTTTTTAACTACTACCAACTTTTCAAATATTCCTAAATTTTGCAGTAACAGTGTTTTCAGGTCAAAACACCATAGAAGCTTTGAAATTCTTTTTTTTTTTAAACATGCTTCAGATATTCCCAATGATACCATACACATAAGTTATGACGTGACGTAAAATAAAATACAAAATACAAGATGGCTGATACAATTTACATATTACAAATGTCAAAATGTTGTCAAGTTGGCTGTTTTCATACAATTGTCACTTTTCACGTTGTTTATGTCAAATGTGAGGGTACCTGTTTTTCGTGCACTTTGTCACTCGTGCGAATAATGGTTGAATATACTAGAGATTTTTGTTTTTATCAACATTTGGTTTTTCAATTTCCGTATGACAATTATGACGTTCCAAATGTCAGTTTTGACATTTTTTCTGATAATTTTTAGTAGAATAAATAAATAAAAATTTTGGGAAGTGGTCAGACTATGATTTTTCGATAAATGTTCGATTTTTGAGTAATTTGTTTGTCATCTAAGTAAGTTATGTTATCGAACATGTCATTTTGACGTTTCTTATGTCGTATGATGGCATTACCTTTCGATAAAAAATGATGTACCAAACGTCAGTAATGACGCAATAAATGTCAAAAGTGACATAACGAATGTCAAAAAAGGTAATCCAATTTGACTAATCACTGAATTTGATTAAATTTTTTATATTAAAGTTGTGATTCGAAGCGAACGGAATACATTGTGCATAAGCTCGCCTACTTCGATCACACTTCTATGAATATGCACATTGCACCTATCCTCTCGTCGGTGATAAAACTTTAACACGACATACCGCCGCCGCCGTCGTTACCGTTGCCGCCGCCCTTCGACCTCATAATTTTTGAAAGCGATTACATCCAGCCAGTCCGGTCCTGAAACATAGCGATTGATCCGATTTGACTATCGATTTGATTTATGCGAAAAGTCGTATTTATTTGGATCTGAAACAAGTACCAACAATAAAAAAAAAATGATAATTTTGAAGATGTTGGAACCGAAACGTGTGCAAGCAAAAATGTAAATGCAACGAAATTGATTAGTCTTTTGCGTTGAGAGCTGCGTCGGATCCCTCGGGTTAGATAAGGACGACGCGCGGTCAGAGAATTCCACCGAACGGTGAGGGCGGCGCTGGCGTGACGACGCCGACGGCCGCAGGGGCGGACCGAGAACAAATTCAAACAAACATATCGAAATATGTAAGTAACGTGATTTATGTCAAAATTTATGTAACAAATGTCTAGTCTACTATAGATAATACTACTATAGATAAAATTTATTTAATGACAGCACAGCATACTGAGTTTTTCTGATTTTTGTTAGGAAGCTCCATTTCCACATCGAGTCTCATAAAACCGTAAATGTGCACGCTGATGTTGAGAGAGGGAACGTATCAGATTACATTTCGGTCCGGGCAAAGTCCGACCCTGGAAAGCTCCGCTCACTCGCTTCGTCTGACGGAATAGATTTATCAAAAGCTTCGAGTACAGTAGTCACGACGGCACGAGAGGCGCTAACCGAGACATTTGCCACAGACAGGTGGCCTCCCACGCAATATCGCATCCGTCTTTGTCGAACTACACAGAACCGGATTTAAAGAAAAATGGAAAAACTAAAAAATAGCTATTTGACGTTTGTTCTGTCAATTTTCTCGTTTGTTTATTTTTTAAAATGTCGAAATTTGAGTTGGCTGTTTTCAAATAAACGTCACTTTTGACTTTTTTTTATGTCAAATTTGACATTTATTCTGTCAATTTTTATGACGATGATATTATTAATACAGTAATGACTTTCAAATAATTCCAGAAGAATATAAAACAACAAAGACAGTAAATAAGAAAATAGTTTTATTTCGTCAATTCTGACTGATATCAACCTTCCAAAAATTCCTTAATTTTGAAACACTCAAAACAACATAGAAGCTTTAAAAAAAGTGATATTTTATGACGTATTATGAAATGTCAAAATTACTGAAAATTTTTGCAATTTTTGATATTTAAATGACAAAAATCACTAGATTAATATCAAAACAGTGACAAAATTTGTCATAATTTCAAACAAAACGTTGAATATAAAAAAAAATCAATTGAAAAGCATCAGCTTTTAATATTTTCAAAATTTCTTACGTCAATTTTGCCATTTTGAAGAAAAAATGTCACTTTTTCTACACAAATTATTATATTAAGTAGACTTGAATAGTTGATTCTATGACATTTCTAATGTCACTTTTGACATTTCTAACGTCACCGCCATCTAAACGAAGGTCTTCGATATTCAGTTAAGTAGGCTGTTTTCTTTTGACTTATTTTATGTCAAATTTGACATTTCTTGTCAATTTTTCTATTAAAGCAACCGAACAGATGAATTAATGACTTTTACAAATATATATTTTTTTTAATTTACACTGATTCCAACCCTGAAAAAATTCAGAATTTTGAAATAGCAATACAAGTTTAAGAAACATGACGTTTCAAAAATAACACGAAATAATTCAAGAAAGCAAGATTCAACTATAAAATTTTCTTTAATTTAAGGACAAAAAATTCTAGATAAATGTCAAAACTGACAGCACAGAAACAACGTCTTAAGCTTAATATTTATTTAAAATTTGGTCCAGTTAGCTGTCTACATGCAAACGTCATTTTTGACGTTTTTTATGTCAAATTCGACATTTATTCTGTCAATTTTTATGACAATGATATTATTAATACAGTAATGACTTTCAAATAATTCCAGAAGAATATAAAACAACAAAGACAGTAAATAAGAAAATAGTTTTATTTCGTCAATTCTGACTATCAACCTTCCAAAAATTCCTTAACTTTGAAACACTCAAAACAACATAGAAGCTTTAAAAAAAGTGATATTTTATGACGTATTATGAAATGTCAAAATTACTAAAAATTTTTGCAATTTTTGATATTTAAATGACAAAAATCACTAGATTAATATCAAAACAGTGACAAAATTTGTCATAATTTCAAACAAAACGTTGAATATAAAAAAAAAATCAATTGAAAAGCATCAGCTTTTAATATTTTCAAAATTTCTTACGTCAATTTTGCCATTTTGAAGAAAAAATGTCACTTTTTCTACACAAATTATTATATTAAGTAGACTTGAATAGTTGATTCTATGACATTTCTAATGTCACTTTTGACATTTCTAACGTCACCGCCATCTAAACGAAGGTCTATTCGATATTCAGTTAAGTAGGCTGTTTTCTTTTGACTTATTTTATGTCAAATTTGACATTTCTTGTCAATTTTTCTATTAAAGCAACCGAACAGATGAATTAATGACTTTTACAAATATATATTTTTTTTAATTTACACTGATTCCAACCCTGAAAAAATTCAGAATTTTGAAATAGCAATACAAGTTTAAGAAACATGACGTTTCAAAAATAACACGAAATAATTCAAGAAAGCAAGATTCAACTATAAAATTTTCTTTAATTTAAGGACAAAAAATTCTAGATAAATGTCAAAACTGACAGCACAGAAACAACGTCTTAAGCTTAATATTTATTTAAAATTTGGTCCAGTTAGCTGTCTACATGCAAACGTCATTTTTGACGTTTTTTATGTCAAATTCGACATTTATTCTGTCAATTTTTATGACAATGATATTATTAATACAGTAATGACTTTCAAATAATTCCAGAAGAATATAAAACAACAAAGACAGTAAATAAGAAAATAGTTTTATTTCGTCAATTCTGACTATCAACCTTCCAAAAATTCCTTAACTTTGAAACACTCAAAACAACATAGAAGCTTTAAAAAAAGTGATATTTTATGACGTATTATGAAATGTCAAAATTACTAAAAATTTTTGCAATTTTTGATATTTAAATGACAAAAATCACTAGATTAATATCAAAACAGTGACAAAATTTGTCATAATTTCAAACAAAACGTTGAATATAAAAAAAAAATCAATTGAAAAGCATCAGCTTTTAATATTTTCAAAATTTCTTACGTCAATTTTGCCATTTTGAAGAAAAAATGTCACTTTTTCTACACAAATTATTATATTAAGTAGACTTGAATAGTTGATTCTATGACATTTCTAATGTCACTTTTGACATTTCTAACGTCACCGCCATCTAAACGAAGGTCTATTCGATATTCAGTTAAGTAGGCTGTTTTCTTTTGACTTATTTTATGTCAAATTTGACATTTCTTGTCAATTTTTCTATTAAAGCAACCAAACGGATACAATAATGACTTTTACATATTTTTTTTTTAATTTCCACAGATGCCAACTTTGAAAAAATTCAGAATTTTAAAATAGCAATACAAGTTTAAGAAACATGACGTTTCAAAAATAACAAGAAATAATGCAAGAATGCAAGATTCAACTATAAAATTTTCGATAATTGAAGGACAAAAAATTCTAGATAAATGTCAAAATTGACATCACAGAAACAACGTCTTAAGCTTGATATTCATTCCAAATTTACATGCAAACGTCACTTTTGACGTTTTTTATGTCAAATTTGACATTTATTCTATCAGTTACTTTTTCAAACTTGCGATTTTCTACTGTTTCACAATTTTCAGATGCTTCAAACTAATCTGAAGAAGAAGAAGAAGAAGAAGAATTTATTAATTAATTAATAGGAAACCTAGTTACAATAGTTAAAAATAAATAAAAAATTACATTAGTGGATAAAAGTCACACTTATTGCACATTTATCTTCACATAATCTTTGATTTTTGATTTAAATATAGATAGAGTACCTGCATTTCTAATATTGTTTGGTAACTTATTATATTCATTAATACCCTTAAAAAATAAAGATAACATTGTTTGTCGGTAATTTACACTTTGAACATTAATTTTGGAAGAATCCCTAGTCTGGTAATTGTGTACACTATTTCTGCAAATAAGATATTCACTGAAATACTCTGGTACTCCAAGCTTAATTATTTTATATACAAAAATCATGGTAGAATAATACAGTCGTTGCGTCACAGAAAACCACATTAGGGCCGATAACATACATTTTATAGGTGTTAAGCGGTTACATCTTAAAATTATACGCATTCCTCTATTCTGAAGCTTTTGCAGTTGTACAACATGACTAGGCCGTAGCAGGTACATAAGTGTGGCACAATAATCAAAATGTGGTTGGACAATACAATTGTAAATTAAAATTCTTGTTTGCATTGACACATGCGTAGATATTCTTAAGAAAAAAAACAATTTCGTCCTAATTTTTTTACAAACATAGTCGAGATGACTCTCAAAATCGAGCAAGCTATCTAGGTAAAATCCTAAATACTTACATTTATTAACAAACTCTACAGTTATGTTATATATGCTTAAATTAATGTTGGCAAAATCAATTTGGTTGTATTTATATTTAGTTGTAAAAATTATAGCTTTAGTTTTGGACACGTTTACTTTAAGTTTATTTGTGTTAAAATATTTTTCAAGTATTTCGAGAGCCTTGTTCATTTTTTGAATACATTTATCAAGATCAGTGTCATAGCATGCTACCAATGTGTCATCGGCAAACAAATTAACAAAATCACAATCACAATAGTTTACAATGTCATTAAGATAAATTAAAAATAAAAGAGGGCCAAGAACGCTACCTTGTGGTACACCAAATTCACTAGACACTTCATCAGACAAAACGTTATTATATTTAACTTTTTGTTTCCTGTCTGTTAGATAACTTTCAAACCATTTAATGACATTACCCCCAATACCATAGCACCGCAATTTAGTTAATAAAATATTTCTATCGATAGTTTCGAATGCTCTTTTAAGATCTAAAAAAACTGCTACCACATATCTACCACCGTCAATTTCTCTTTTAAATTTGGTAACAGTTAACTGCAGGGCTGATTCACAAGAGTGATTTTTTCTAAAACCTGACTGATTTGTAAACAGTAATTTATTTTTATCAAAATATTCTACTAACTGTTCATATACTGCTCTTTCAATCAATTTTTCAAATGTGGGTAATGTATTAATAGGTCTAAATTCTTCAGCTTCTGAAGTATTAGCAATTTTTGGTATTGGAATTATCGTACTAGTTTTTAAAGCATCAGGGAATTCACCCTTATCAAGTGATGTATTAACAAAATGTAATAGGACATGACCAATGACATAAAAAAAATGTTTTAATAATGTGGGATTAAAAAAATCATATATATTAATTTTATTTTCGAAAGATAAAATTATACTTTTGAGCTCTTTCATTTCCAAAAGTTTAAAATTACAAAACTTACTATTTACATGTATGTTAAGTTGAAGATCAGTTGTCGGCATAACATTATTGCAAGTAATACTATTGGCTATGTCCTTAATACTATTTACAAAATATAAATTAAAATTATCACAGATTTTTTTATCACAGCTATATGTTTTGTTCTGATTATCTATGGGAAATATCACAGACTTTGGTGCATCACAGGTAGGTTTACTAATGAGTTGTTTTAACGTTTTCCACATTTTTTTTGGTGAATGTTTATTATTGTCGATTTTCTCGTGGTAATATTTATCTTTTTTACATTTCATCAAATTGACAACTTCGTTTCTTAACTTTTTAAAATTTAACCAGTGAATTTCCCTTTCCGCATCAGCAGTTTGCTTAAATTTGCGATATTGCCGGTCTCTAGCTTGCGCGATTTTGGAGACTTCACTATCATACCATGGCAATTTTGTATTAAGCCTTTTACAACATATTGGAGCTACTTCATCAACAATATTTTTACAAACAGTAAATAAATTATTGTACAATAAATTAACATCTACTGAACTTTGATCCCAATTGTGTTTTATTATTTCATCACATATTTTTATAATGTTAATTTCGCTAAAATTTCTGTAATAACGGTAGTTTATTAATTTTTCAAAGCATTTATCTTTACTATATAACATTGTAATGAAAATTATATTATGATCACTAATTTTAGGAGTGACAAGTACATGTGAATTTAAATCAACATCATTATAAAACACTAAGTCAATTAATGAACTACTGTTTAGTGTGCATCTAGTTGGATCTTTTACAATTTGCTCCATGCCATATACTCGCGCAATGTTTTTTAATTGATTTACATAGTAACTATCTGATAAGAAATTAATATTAAAATCACCTAATATGATACATCTATCGTTGCTAAATAAATCACAGTATTCTTCAAATAATTCAATAAATTGACGACAGTTACCACTTGGCGACCTATAGACACAGCAGATCTTAATTTTCTTGTTTTTAAGATCAAGATCAAATTTCAAGCTCCAATAATTTCCTTCACAAACTCTGGTATCAATAGACGAAACCTTCACATCATTTCTCACATACACCATCACACCTCCAGTGTACCTATTTGAAGAATCACACCTTAACACATTGTAGTTTTGTATTTGAATTTCAACGTCCTTAATATCTTCTGTCACTCTTGTTTCACTTAATATTAGTAGTTTTGGCTTCACTTGATTCACTAGAACAACTAATTGATCCTTATGCGGCAGGAAACTCTGAACATTCAGATACAATATGCAAGGTTCTTCATTTGTCTCTGGAGATACTTTCTGATTCGTGTAGGTTATTCTGCTTTTTGGGAAAAAACTGATATCTTTTAATCAACACATCTTCCGGCCAGTTGTCTGGATTGTACAGGTGTTCCAGAAGCCGACGATCTGTGATAATTTTAAACGATATGCTCCTAGCATCATCTCTTCTAGTAAGTTTCTCTACTTCAATAGTCTCATTAGGGAATATTTTGCTTAAATAGTCTTTAACATCTTCTTCTTTAGTTGAGTTTTCGAAATTTCCAGCGTAAATATATGCCTTCCTATTTGCTGCTGTAAGACCTGAAGATTTCTCTGTATTAGCCTTACCACGCACACCGGACCATTTTTTGTTTATTCGTCTTTTTGACTGTACTTGTATCCAGCCATTAGATGAGCGGTCATTGTCCCTTTCTACTTTTTCTATATCGAAATCAGCTGTCTTCACTGTTGAATTATTATCGCGTAGTTTTTTTGGTCCTACATCGATTAGATCTTTTTGCTGTTCTCTCCTCGTTGTTAAATTTTTTTTACTAGGAATAGTTGTCTTTAATTTACTGCTGTTGGTGTTGCTGTAACCACCATCATCCCTAGATCGTTGAATTTTAATTTCCTGCGTTAACGTATGAGTATGGTTAGGTCTTATCTCTACTCCCGAAGAAGGAGTGAGCAGCTTAATAAGATCTATATTAGATGACTTCAATACATCAACTTCATTACGTAGTTTTTGGATCTCATCTTGAAGTCCCATAGTTGCATTTGTTACAATTCCTCTTACCAGTTCAGAGAACTCTTCACTTTTTAGAAATTCAAGGACATCGTCCGATTTTTCTTCCATTCCAGTACAACATATTACTTGTTCATCATCAATCACTTCAATATTCAGTCTTTCGACACACTTAGGGTGAAATACCCTGTCACACTTGATACATTTTGGCCCTTTACTTGCTTTATTTCGGCAATATAAACAAAACAAATCAGGACGCGACATGTTGCGTTCAAGTAGGCAACCAGCGTCATTCATTTCCATGTTGTTGTATTGTTCTAACATAGATCCGAGCTTGAAATAAATTTCGCTGCGACCTAGATACTATTTTTCCGTTATGACATCTATTGTCATCGACTATACATTGAAAATTTAGAAAAGAAAAGCTCAAAACATAAAAAAAAAACGAAAAATATGGACATTTTTTGACAGTTTTAATAATTAAAGTAGGCTTTAATGTCACATTTGACGTAAGTTTTTTTCCACCAACTAGATGGAATTAAAAAACCTCCGCAATTTTGCTGTAATTGCGCCAATTGCAAGCAAGCCATGTCCATTTCGTGCCGTTTGTTCCTTTGTCTCGTTAAAGAAGCGTGACAAATGTCGAAATCGACGTCGATGACGTCGCGACGCCCCGTTTTATTTACACCTTTTTTCTTTTTTCTTTTTTTATCTATCTCTTTTCAGTTCTTATTCGACGCCGTCATTAACCCGATCCATAAAAGTGGAAAAAGGCAGCAAGATTCAGAGTTGTTGTGTTGATGATGATGGCATAGTGGTTGGCGGCGGTGGCGGTTCGTTCGTTCGTGGTGTCATAAGCACACACGATTTAAGATTACGAATCCGGCGTTAGCGCTCTTATACTTTGCCGCTTTCTATCTCGCTTTCGAGGATATATAACACCGACCACACCACGTTGGATGCGCGAAGCGGAAGAGCGGAGCGAGCCGAAATGTTCGGGAAGTCCCCGTCCTTTCCAATAAAAAAATTTGACTTTTGTCATGAAAAAAACAGTAAACTTACAACGTATCTTAGTAGGCTTAGGGTTAAATTTGGGTCAGACAGAGACAACAATAATTTGAATTTAACTGACATTTCTTCCAGTTTTTTACAATCAAGTGTGTATCTGTCATTATTTACACTCAAAGCCTTCGTTTTTGTTGATAAATTTGGCGTCTTGTTATTTTATCAAGAAACCTTTGTTTCTGGTAATCTAGAGGCTGTCTAGAAAATACAAAAAACAGAAATGGGCTTACATATTATCTTAGTAGGCTTGGACAAAATGTAAATGTGTCAAAGGTAGAGAAACAACTCATTTGTCACTATATTCGATAAAGATTGTTTCCGTCAAATTTTCAAAGCCTTCTTTTTTTGTTAAAAATATATGTGAAATATAAACATGCATTGATGCAATGTCAAAATAACAATAGTTAACAATTTGTCGAGATTTCATACCCAATCAAGCATGTTTCTGTCAAACTTCCAAAGCCTTCTTTTTTTATTAAGAATATATGCGAAATATAAGCAGGCATTGATGCAATATGATTCAAATGTCAAAATAACAATAGTTAACTTGATTTTCCAATTCCAATTTAGTCAAAAAAAAAACAATTTTGAGTTTTTGGTATATACAGTGTGATCCAATTTTTTTTTATAGAAACGCCATTTGAAATATCGCTCGGTCGACTCTATCCGTGGTTCGACCATATTGGCGGCACGCGCACCCGGACGCCAGCTCGCCGCCACCACATTTACACAGCTAACTGCGACGCGCACTATTTTTCCCTATTTTTGTTTTAAATTTATAATTATAGCAGCACAATATCAAAAATGGGAAAAAAGCAAAAATAATTCTTCTTTTTTGTTGCAAAATTCCATTTTTTGAAAATAGAACACGTTTTTTAAAATCCGAATTGGAGTTAATCAAGTCGTCTGTGTGTTTTTGATCAGCCTCCTACACTGTTTTTCGGTGTTTGCTTGATACGTTAAACAGACGAGCATCACCTACATATAAACGCAGTAAGCGTGGCGGCAGGTCAACCCGAGCGTCGCGGCGTAGTTCAACCATCTCCCAACCCCTCTCAATCCCCTTACGGCCTCGACAGTCTGCTGATTACGAAGCCACCCTATGGCCTTACCGCCCCCGCAACTTGCACCATTGTTAAACGGCTCTGTCTTTTGCGAGCGTGACACCTACGAGGAGTGGTTCAAACCCATCAGGAATTATTATAATAAATACGAAAAAATTATAGTGATTGTAATCGATTCCATTTTTATTATAATTTTTGTGTTGGTAGAATTTTTTTTAGAAAAAAAAAAAAAACAAAAGCATAGTAAAAAGTTATGTTGAAAAGATTAGGTTATTGTTATAAAAATGCTTTTAAGTCCAGGGTGTGTAATGGATGTTGTGAGAATATAAAAAAAGTGGTTTACAGCTTTCTGCATTTTTTTCTATGTTCATCAATGTGTATGTTGGGTTGCCTACCAACTAATTGTTTTAATACTATCAATATTAAAAAATAAAAGATTGAATATGAAAGTTTAAAGTTATTTTCACAATTTTAGAAAACAAATAAGTAACTATTAATGTGAATTATCAAATTTATCAATAAAATATAACAGCATTTTTTTTTTATTTTTAGTCGCCATCTATGAGTGAGTAGCTGAACTAAATTCTACGGAATTTTGTTTGCCAAACAGAAAAAAGCAAAATCTTTATTGAAAAATACCAAAATTTTAGAATTTAGGATTTAATTTAAAAGTTGAAAGTGATAAGAAAATATTTTACACTAAAAAATTTATTAATTACAGGAATCTACAACCGACAGCCCGCATTTCAAGTTTTCTTTTGCGATCCTCTTTGCGGTATAAAAAGTGTTTTATTCTCTTTAAGCGGCTCAATTCCTTCCTCTAAAGCTCGTTTATGCGCAATTCCAGTCAATGCTTTAAATGTAAAAGGCTCCCAACAAGCTAAATCCGCCAATGTTTTTCTATTCAACAAAATATTACTCCTTGCTAAACTTTCCCTAAATACATTATAATCTATATTATGTTCTTCACACCCAGCTGTAATCCTTGAATCCCACAACTACAATGAAAAAAAAATTGAATCACAAGAAATTTTTGAAGATAAATGATGTACGTTTTTATAATCAAGTTTTTTCAATTTTCGACCTTTCGACGCGTAAACTAAAGCCCGATGGACGTTTCTTATAGTAATACTGTAGCAATTGCGGCGTCTTCCAATAAAATGCTAAAAATTGAAGGTTAGGTTGGAAAAAATTGTTTTAAAGGTGCGTACCGCTGCTAATTTGAAAATCTTCCGTTTACGCCAAAACTCATCAGGGCCTTTACTGCGCACAAAATTCACGATAGATGTGAAAACCATCGCGATTATTTCGAAGCGATAAAGTTAGGTTATGTTAAAGTTGTAGGTTATGTCAATAGTACGCAATCATAAAATCAATTTTGCAAAAGTAATTTCTTTATTATTGTCTAATTATTACTGCAAGTAATATCAAAATCGATTTGTGCTTTAATAATGTTTTATAATTTTTTTAGTTTTAAGATTGCGTTCTGTGGTTAGGCGGTGTCAAATTACAAGCCGAGCTGTCAATTTGACAGTTCAAACGTCATTCTGTTGTCATTAGAACAATGATAAATATTATAAAAAAATCCTTGGAATGTATTTATTTATTTTAATTGTATAAATATTTATAGTGTGTTGAAGATGGAAATACTTCCAGGTAGACTTTAGATGGTTTCTTCATCTGTGTTCTAGTTACTCGTAGTGTGTGTATATTTTGACCAGTTTTCCCTTTTTTAGTGGAAATGGGTATGATATTATAAATCCTTGCACTTTACAATAGTTTCACAATTATTGTTGCATGTTTATTTTAATTTCTCAAACATTCCCTAACTCACAATTCAATTTTTCTTTGTCTATTCTAGAGGGTGTCAATGCCTCCATAAAAAAAGGCCCTGGCCTCTACGAGTTTCTAGTCGAGGCTGAATTACAACATTATTTCAACAGCTTCAAGTAAATAAAAAACAACAATTACCAACTTTTTATTGATTTGTTTTTATTTTTAGAAATACTCTAAAAATTGCTCATCCTTCTCAGTTAAAATTCACAGCTGAAAGCGATTTAATTGAAATAGGAATGTCAAAACCGGAAATGCGCCGATTACGGAAATACTACGATAAACATTTTCCTCATAATTATCTTTCAAAGTTGAAAAAAATAATTAATTATAGAAAACAGGGCCAAAGTAGTAATGACGCTTATCTTTTAATGAATTCCGATTCTTTGTCTTCGGTATCGAGGTCACCCAGAGTACCAAGCAAACATATCATCCCAGCGGCTAGTATTACCATAAATAAGGAATTAGGGATGGGCGAATTCGGGGTTGTCCAGCAAGGTGTTTGGTGCAACGAAGGCGAGAGAATACAAGTGGCTATAAAATGTCTCTCTCGCGACAGGATGCAAAGCAACATGGTGGAATTCCTCAAAGAAGCGTCAATAATGCACAACATTGACCATCCCAACATCGTCCGTTTTTTCGGCGTCGTCCTTCCAAACGTCGAAGGGAGTTTAATGCTCGTCACAGAACTAGCCCCTCTTCGCTCTCTTCTCGAATGTCTCAAAGAACCTTCCCTACGTTCAAGTTTCCCAGTTCTTACTCTTTGCGACTTCGCTTACCAGATTTGCGACGGAATGCAATATCTCGAATCAAATCGTCTTATTCATCGCGATTTAGCCGCTCGAAATATACTCGTTTTTTCCAAAAGTAAAGTAAAAATTTCCGATTTTGGTTTAAGTCGAGCTTTAGGTCAAGGCAAAGATTATTATCAAACGAATTTTAATGTTAATTTAAAATTACCAATCGCTTGGTGTGCTCCAGAATGTATAAGTTATTTGAGATTTACAACATCGAGTGATGTTTGGGCTTTTGGTGTTACTTTATGGGAAATGTTTTCGTATGGATTCCAACCATGGGCGGCTTTAACAGGACAACAGATTCTAGAAGCTATCGATGAACCGAATTTTCAAAGATTGGAACAACCGGATTGTTGTCCATTAGATCATTATAATTTAATGTTGGAGTGTTGGAGACATGAAGCTTCGGCTAGACCGAGATTTGCTGAAATAGGACCGATGTTAGCCGAGTGTCGGCCTGAACAAGTACAAGCAAAAAATTCAGTCGGGGAAGGACCGCATATGTTGGCTTTTCGAGTCGGAGATGTCATCACAGTCCTCGACAAGAAGTAAAGAAAATATTTAATTTGCGTTTTTTTTTTATTTTATTTTTTATTTTTTTATTTAGGACTCATCAGCCGTTATGGAAAGGCGTTACTGCTAGCGGTAAAACCGGCCTTTTCGACCCCATAAACGTCGTAGCATATCTCGGCTCGGATTTACCGAGCTCTTCGTTTTTAAGAACCGATAGTACTCGATCGTCCTCTCGTAAAAAACTACGAAGCGAAATGATAAGTGCACCACAAGGCGACTTAAAACATACAGGTCATGTGGGTCTAGATGGCGCTTACTTTGGGGATTTAAGTTTTTTGGGAGGATCCAAAGGAAATGTAATTAATGTAAATTTATGAAACAATTTTTTATTTTGATTTTGTTTAGTACGGCTCTGTCCCAACCCAAGTCGTAGCTCCATACCGACCCCATAAAGATCTGGAAGCAGCGCCATTGCTTGATAGCGACCATGTACCAGCGCCAGCGCCGCTCCAAGACCACGAGTACCATGAAATCAGCGATGAAGAAAATACAAACAGTCCGCATTTGGATTTGGGACCGTCTTTAATGGCCGAAATGGAATTGATGTTGAATTCGTTCGGACAACCGAATCAGTCAATCGATCATGAAGGATCGAATCGGAGTAATGAATTGAGGGAAAAAATGAAAAGTCGAAAACAAGCAACAATTAAGCCGATTTCGACTCATGATCAAAAAACTTTAGATACGGCGATTGCGCTAGCTAATGAGTTGACGACAAGGTCGATGTCAGCGCCAGCACCGACGACTCCGGCATCTCCTAGTAAAAAGAAGTTCAGTTTTAGATTTCCATCAGTTGGCGAACATGATAAAAGTACAGAAAGACGGAATTTCTCGGAGGAAGCGCTATCTACATCCGACTTGCAGGTGAGTGCATGACAGCTGTCAAAAAAATTACAATTGTAGGTTAGAAAAACGTTAAAAATCCATATTTTTACTGCAAATTATTAATATTTAAAAATATGGATTTTTTTCCATTTATCCACACAATACTAACACAAATTTTTCCTTTTCCCTTTTTTTTTGTTTTTTTTTTTTAGAAGTTTATTAGCTCCCCCTCGTCCATGGACGAGCTTTCAAGCAGCAGCTTCCGTTTGCCGCTTTGGGATAAAGCCTCAGCGGAATTCTACTTCGCGAAATCTCGCGAACTCCTCTCTCGTCCATTTCCGTCATCAGTTCGTCGCATTCCGCATAGTTCCTGCCGAAATTTATCGAATTTCCACGACGATCCATATTTAGGTTTTGAAAATCGTTTCGAAAATCTATCATTCGAAGACGATTATTACCGACCACCTCCGATTCAATACCGTGATCGCACTTTAACAAAATCCGAATCAATGGCACGTAAAACATACAATGATCCGGTATTTCCCCCAAATGTGTATCGTCGCGAATACGATAATCATGCGCAATATTACGAAACTTCGTACGTTTATTATAAGACTGATGATGTATTCGAACATCAGAAAATGGTCAAAACTCGCGATTTTTTCGATCGGCCGCGTACGCTAAGTTTTAGTGATACACAAGAAAGTGTGCCGAGAAAAAATGGACGAAGCATACGCGATCGTAACCGAAGACGACAATCGTATAATCCAAAAGCGTACGAATCGAGTTCGAGTGATAGCGATTGTGTGAGTGTGGGGTCGGTGGATTTAGATTGGAGGCGGCGGCGACGGTTATCAAGATTATCAGCTTCGAATAGTAGCATTCGATCGGAAATGTGTAAACGTACGACTAATCCGTTTTTGAAACCGAATTTTGGCGCGAAATTAATGGGTCGGTCGCCGCCTCCTAGCAACAGTATTTTGAGCGGCTTATCCCCCACATCGGCAGCCAGGTGTCAAAGATCTACCAATTCCACATCATCAGATTCAAGTCTATAATTTTGTTTTATTTCACTGTTGCTATGGTAATTATTAAGACTGACTTGATTCGAATTTATTAAAATCAGCTTCAAATAAATTTGTCGTCAGAGTGAGCTGTGACACTTTTTTTGTTTTAAAACTTCAACTAGCATTTAATACTTTGTTAAATACGTAAACGTAACGTAACGCATCCCTCCCATTTACATTATAGCAATATAGTATATAAATTTGTATAATCTTAATAAAAAAAACACGCTTCAATTAATCAATGCTGCCAACCACTTTTTTAATTTTTTTTTGTTTTTAAAATCCCTATTTTTTTATTTTTATTTTTCCCCTTTAGTCTAAAGTTACACAAGAAGCACAGATGGCGTACCAAGGATTGGTTGAAAGTCCTTCCGCTGACGTCACTCAGGTAAATATAATTGATACATTTTAATATGTCAATTGTCAAAAATTTTTAGTTGATGGTAACAAATCCATTGCGTATTTTACGTTCAGGACAGCCTGTTATTAATCCAAGAACGCGTTCAGCAAGTGTTGCCAGTACTCTCCCGCCGAAATTACACGAATCTGTGCGAAGTTCAGTCCCGGAGAATTTAAACGGCACAAAACCAGGTACCAAATGTCAATTATAAAAATCCCCTAATTTCATATTTATTTTTAAGAAGTGTCCGACGATTCCAGAGCGAATTTTTCATGTCATACTCTTCCTCATTCATCGGAATTTGTCCATAGAGACGATAATCCAATCCCGTTACCACCACGTGACCGAAATAAAACATTATTAGCTGCTAAACCGCGCCATACTCGTAAACATCCATTGATTATCCCTCCGACTAATCTTCAACGCACTCTTGATAAAATAAATACAGTTACACCTCCAGCCACAGCCACTGTTGATCCATTCCAACAAGTGTCGCTTTATTCAAATAATGTGACGCAATTAAATGAAAAAAATGTGGAAAGTTTGCATTTTGAAGCACAAATCGAATCTGACTTGAATGCTTTGGATGAAATCCCACCAGATGGCGATGTCGTTGATGGAATTACACAAAATTTTAATGAATTGAAAGTTGATGAAAGTAAATTGAGTAGTCATCATGTTAGCTGTGAGGATTTATTAAAATTTGCTAATGCAAAACCGAGTTCAAGGACTCGAGGGATTGATTCAGATGAAGTTAGAATAATGTTGAAAGTTTTAGGAAAAGATGTAAGTTGTTCTTGATTGAGGATAATTTTAATGTTTTTTTTTTGTTTAGGTGGCGAAAGAGAAGTGTGTGGAAGCTTTAGATCAATGCGAATGGGAAGTAATGAAAGCTATTAAAATGGTAAAGTTACAAAATATGGTTAATGGTGAAATGAAAATTTGTTGTCGAGCTTTGGAAAGCTCAGCTTGGGATGTGGCAAAAGCTGCGCAATGGATTTTACAACAAGATGGGGAAGTAACTCAAGTATAATTAATTAAATCAGATATTTTATTTATTTGTCTTGCCAACAAACTTTTAACTTATTTTTTACCATCAGTAAAGCAATTTTGTTATGGAATTAATTATGTTGATTGTAGTGACACTTTTCTAATAAAATTATATCATGTTTTGCTATAACTTGAGTTTTGACATTTCGAGGTTAGACAAATGTTAAATTTGACGTTTTGAGGTTAAAATACTGTCAATTTACGCGTAAAATATAGATTTATTGTAGAATTAGTAAATACAACAAATAAGTTAATATAAAAAAGTAACAAAATTTAAGTAAGACATCAACACCGAGTTATTTGTTTGTCTGCACACAATTAAATTTTGTATCCTTCAATAAACGGTATTCCAGTCCCTACTTGTTGCTGATAATCACAGTAGTTTTGACCGAAAAAATTCAATAACATACTTTCTTCAATAAAAATCCGTTCTTTGAAAAATAACCAACTGGCTATAGTATATGCAGGAATGCAAATCGGATTAATCAGAATTATTTGAGTACCTATTGACCAATAAAACCATCCAACGTAACTTGGATGTCGAAACCAACTATAAACGCCATGAGTGACTAAAACATGATCTTTGGATTTTTCGCACTGAACCTGCAACATCCAAAGTAAAAAATTGAAAAAAAAAAAAAGATAAATCCTATACTAAATGATTAAAGTTGGACCCGGCAGTCAAAATCGCTGTTTTCCGTAAAATTTCACCGAAGATACAAACACAAAGTCCAATATTTGACAACCAATTGATTTGTTTTAATCCTGTGAATTCTCTAATTATAACAATTCAAAAGTTTATGGATAAATACCTGGGAAAAAGTAGCTTTCGATAAAAAACTCAAGCCATGAAGTGACAGCTGCTATAGTATACTGCGGACTATGATTTATCACAAACGAATCGACTGAAACTTGCTTTGGCTGAACTATAGCAATTGATAAAAATTCACTATAATGGAATATTGCCATTATAGACATATAGCCTCCAAAATTTTGTATATTTGAAGGAGCGACTAGTTTTATATAAATCCCTAAAGAGAAAATTAGACCTAGTAAAGCAGCACGAAAGGCAATCTTAAAAAAGAATAATAATAATAATAAAAAATCGCAATTGTTTGACAAATTGACTCACCCCAAACACAACCTTGATGTAAATAAAACGCAAAAAAAAGTAAACATTAATGCAATAAAGTATAACAATTAGAATATTCACAAAAAGATTAGTTATGTTGTAACAATAATTAATTAGGGATATCGAGAAAAAAACTAAAGCGGAACCTAGGAAATTTTTAAGGGATATTTTTCCTTCAATACACAACATGGTTTTGGTTAAAATCTACATTATTTTAACGTAATTATTGAAAAAAATACATATTAGGTAATTCTTGTCAAACGTGACATTTGACAAGTAGTAGGAAGTGGATACGAGCACTAAACGTCAAACCCAAATTCAATAAAACTAAAAAAATGATAAATTCACTTCAAAACTAACAAATTATAGTAAAATCATCACAACTGAATAAAAAATAAAATCAAATCCAATTAACGTCATTCAAAATTTCAAATTTTTCAAGAAATAAATCAATGTGGTGTAACATTAGTCACTACAATGTTTGTAAAATTTCTAACCTCACAATTTGACAGAAATAGAAGACGGATGTGAATACAGTCACATCGTGCCAAACAAAAAGTAAAAAATTGAAAAACACAAAAAAACTGATACAAACCACATAAATTGCAAATTTTTAATAAAATTAAATCAAAAATTTGGATATAATAGTAAAAAGATTGTAACTTTTCTCCCAAAAAATGCCAATAAGTGTGATTGCAGCCACAATCAAGCTGACGTCTCCGACATAACCTCAAAAATTGAAGCCCCCATAATTTTTGAAAAAAATCAACATAAATACTGATAGTGAGGTAACAAGTTTGTTTTTAACATTTTTGACATTAGTTTTTAGGTTATAGTACCTAAAAAATGGGTGTTCGAGGCCTTACAACTTTTATTTCGAACCGCTCGTCTCAATATATCGAACGCTACGACCTCTACGACTGTTATTTAGTAATCGACGGTAATTCTATAGCGTCGCAGCTCTACAAATGGCACTGTAAAAGTAATGATTGTTTCGGCGGCGATTACGACAAATACGGAGTTACAATCACAACTTTTTTCCACCTTCTTTCAACTTGCAACATCACTCCCTTAGTAGTCTTCGATGGCGCTTATGAAAAACGCAAATTAAAAACAGTTTTTAATCGAATGCGCAACAAAATTAGTGCTTGTAAAGATTTGAATAGTGTAACCGAAGGTCGCATTTCGGTTTTTCCCCTATTCTTACGCGAGCTATTCGTTGATATAATCCAAAACTTACAAATTCAATGTGTCCGATGCGATTTTGAAGGAGACAGTGATGCAGCTATTCTTGCCAAAACACTCAATTGTCCTTTATTAAGCTACGATTCGGATTTTTATATTTTCGATGTTTTATATTTACCATTTTCGAATATGGAAATGCAAGTGCGACGCAAAAATGGAGTGAATTATATAGCTTGTGGGGTTTATCGTGTTGATAAATTTTTACAATCGTTTGGAGGATTGCAAAGAGTTAATCTGCCACTTTTAGCAGTGATTTTAGGTAATGATTATATTAAAAAAAAATCATTTGGCGCGTTTTTTAGACAATTGAAAATACAAAAGTCGAAAGGGAATGAACAGCAAACTTTGATTAAATCAGTGATTGTGTGGTTGAAGGATGAAACGCCGGAATCGGCTTTGAGGAAAATTTTGGGACGATTTAAAATGAAACATCGGAAGAAATTAGCTGAAAAAATACAAAATGCGATTGAAGGGTATCAATTGGGGAATACCCCAATTTGTGCATATTTTAACATTGAGAAAACACCCGAAAAAGATTTAATAACCGTCCCTAAAGCGGAAGAAGTTGAGGATTTAGCAGAGGATGAATGCGAATCTTCCGATAATGATGACAATAACATTGATACCAATTTATCAACACCAATTCCTGATTTTTTTACCAAAAATTATAGAAATTGCCAATACCCATCATGTTTCATGGATATGATTGTATCCAACACTTATTTTTGTATACCTCAAATCGATAATTATTCTACAGAACACTCACATTCTATCAGTTTCGAAATTCTAGCAGCAATCCATAAAATTCTGACTTATCCAAGAACCAAACCTCTAATTTGCATTGCTAGAAATCAACACTTGAATATAAAAAAATACAAATTACCAATACCCAATCAATTATTACCACAATTGATTGAAATTGAATCAATGGATTTAAAAAAACGCGCGAATGTGCTTTTCCAAATTCTTCAAATTTCTAATGATTTTAACAATGTGCCAAAATCGTGGCATTTATTTTGGATATCGTTAAAATATTGGATTCAAAATTCAAAAGTCGACTCTGCTTTTATCTATTCAATTGTTTTATGTGCTTTAGTATTGAATTTCATTGATAAAAAAGTGGGTTTTTATCGATCGACAAAAACATTTTTTAATAAATTTAATACAAATTTAAAAGTCGAAGAATCGAAAGCTCAAACATTAACTGAAGCTTTAGATGATTTAGATTTAAATAACAGTATAGTTTGTATGAAAAAATTAATTAATTTTTTTCAAATGGATGTTAAAATGCGATCTTATGTTAAATTATTCGACAGAAATGTAATTCATCAACTTGCTCAATTCCAAAGTTGTTTATTACATATCAAATATTTAAATTCTCTGCTCAATCTTCCGTTTCCGGTTATGATAATATCGGATTTTTACGATGGGACTTTTCTTTACAACATGACCGTTAATTTACAAAAACGAAACAATTTAAAAGATTATATTCAATTATTATTGAATGAATGTCCGAAAGTTTTAACAATTTTTGAATTGATAATAGACAACTTTGAACATGAAAACATCTCACATGAACCATTAAAAAAGCGACGAAAAAAGAAGAAACCTGTAAAAGTAGAGACAACACCGGAAATTAATCAAAATCAGTCTGATGACGATTATTATGAGTTTGATGAAAATAATAAGTATTCATTGTTATCTTTTATAAATAAATAAATAATTAAATTTAATGTTTGGTTTTTGAATTTGGCGCCAAAACTTGAATGTTTTGCGCAAAATCTACAAGGTTACGCCTCCAAACTATAATAAATGTGTAAGAATGGATACTCAGTGATGTGTTTATTACATTTTCAAGCTTTTTCTAATTAAATTTCAACTACATATTTTCGATACTATTTAGAAATTGTTGGGGTAAGTACCTAGTTGTTGCCAACTGTTAAAATTCAATTTTTATCATTAAAACTGTAAAACAATATTTTGGGACAACAAATCAATAATTTCAATTGGATTTTAACTAATTAAATTATTAGTTTAAGTGTTTAGTGTTGTTTTGACATTGATAAAACAAATGTGTCCTCGATTTTGAGGTTTAAATTTAGATCTGAGTGTGGGGCGTTAAATCATCAATGACATCATCATCAGTCAACATTAATTTTAAATTTTTGCAAATTTTTAGGTAAAAATGGCAGATCCAGGATTTCCGGCACAGCACACTACGACTACTACAGTCACATCAAATACAACAATCCAAACTGATATTCGATTTGATCCTTCTTATATCAAAACTATACCGGGAATACTTAAAATAGTTCAAATTGTAAGTCATAAAGTTTTTCTTTTCTAAATTATACAGAGAATTTGACGTTTGTTATGTCATTGGGGATCAAAGTTAGCTATGGAACTATTTATTTAGGCATTTTTAACTTACCTCTAGGTTTTGAATCTGCTGGGTTTCATCTGCATCGAAGTGACCGTCTTTTCGTATCACTCTCGCGGCAGCTTCTTCATTTTTGTGGCTATGACCGCCTTCTGGTTCACTGGATTCCTTCTTCTCTTCTACTTATTCCACATAATTGAAAAATTCTACAAAATTCCATGGCTTAAAATCGAGCTTGTCTTCTGTGCCCTCTGGACTCTATTCTACCTAATAGCAAGTTGTCTAGCGGCGACTTTTGGTGTTGAAGCATTCGCAGCAGCTGCTGTAAGAAATCAAAAATTTTCAAATTTTTTTCTTAGTTTTTTTGTTTTTAGTTCTTTGGATTCTGCGCGATGGTAGCCTATGGCGCTGATGCTTATCTCAAGTATAAAGCAGTACAAAGTGGGGTTTTAGCCCAAGGGGAAAGAGTCATTAATAAACAAACAACGACCACAACGTCACCTACTCATTACTAAAATTCAAAAAAAAAGTACTTAATTATTTTTAGATATTATCAATAATTCTATAATCACTTTTTTAATATAAATGTAAAGACCAGTTAAGGCCTTAATGTATATATTTTCATAAAACACTGTTCAGTCACTTTTATATTGTATTTTTATTGTTGCAACGAATTAAACTTAGTTAAAAATTACAATGTCCGTTTTATTACCAAGCACAATTACAGAATCCTGTATTATCAACCACCCCATGTAAGTCTAGAAACATGATCAGTTTTGCGTTTTGAGCTTCTAATAAATCCAAGAAACTCCAATTCAGTGACAGCTTGCGTAAACCGAGCTCTAAACGATAGTTAAGTCAAATACACACTACTTAAAAAAAAAAGATGGTAAAAAAGGATACTGTAATTCTGGTGCCACTTTTGGTTTACTCCCATCATCTAAATCTTGCGGATCTACAATACTGAGGAACGCTTGTAGCCAATCGTACAAATTAATCATTTTTCCGCACTCTAGATGTAATTTATAAACAATGCTAATGTCGGGCATTGATGGCAAAATGACGGAATCGTTTGGGATTTCACAGCAAGGACACTGAAAATAATCAAGAGACATTTCAAGTTATTACTAACTCCGAAAACGCAAATTTTTCTATTCATTTTACCTGGAGGTAACGGTGAGGATCGTTCAAAGCCGTATGGATAGCGGCTCTGTGGGATCCAACAATATGGTTTTTGATTGAAATATCATTAAAGAAAAAAATCTCGTGGAAGTAGAATTGACTTGGTTCGATTAAATAAACCTCGAATTGACCCGACAAAAAGTTTAAAAGTTTAGATCGGATTTTTTCGTAGTTTGACATTGATTTAGTTTTGGACATTTTACGCAATTTCTAAAAAGAAAAATATAAATTTGAATATTTTTTTTGCATTATTTTCTACCTCTTTCAACTCTAATCTATCCATCATATCTTCTAAAACTTCACCCTTTTCCTCCTCAACTTCACAATTAAAATTTTCGATTTTATACAAAAAATGATCCAATTTTTCTACTATAATCCTTCTGATTTCATCATCCAAATCATCCGCATCCTTCATTATCATTCCTCTAACTCTATCGACTTTTTTCAAAAGTTCGTCTTTCGATTGAAACGACAACAATTGAAAACACTCTTTATACTCTTCAGTTTTTGTAATATTTGTAGACACAGCTGTCGCGTACAATTCTCTCAACTTAAAAAAAAAAAATACAATTAAATTCTTCAAATTTTTACATACAAACCTGCTTGCCTAATGGAGCTTTTGGTAAATCTTTAACTAAAGTATGAAGACATGTCAAAAATAAATGCAAATTTGGAATATAACTAACAATTTTCCGAACTTCATTTCGTAAAACTTCCCGGAAATAGTTGTCATCTGTTAACAGTCTGATCCTAACTTCCGGCGTTGAAGCTTTTACCAATTTTCGAAAAGAAAAAACTCTCCGCACATTTTCCAAATCTTCATGAGTAAAACTCTCAATTATTTTTTTTAAATTTTTTCGCTGACATAAAGCTGTAGCATTGCCAAAGCTAAAATGCTCCATCATTGCGTACTGGAAAAACACGTCTCAGAAGGCACATTTTATAGCACGCTATTTCACATACTTTAAAATTCTGCACGAATCCGCTTACTGACAAATCGTAAAATAAAAATATATCCGTGAATAAATTAAACACTTTTCCTCCAAGTTGAAACATGCATTCATTCGTAAACAGAATTTTTTCTAAAACATTATTTAAATAAACAATAGATTGCGATGAATGAAAAACTCGGATATTAATTCTTGAAGACACGTGACAAGGCAACGACCGATGAAGAATAGAAATCGAAGTCGCTACTCCAAACACAAAAACAAACGGCAAAACATTAACATAACTGCTTGCAATTAAAAGAAAATCTTGAAGAATTTTCGGGATAAAATTTTCAAATTCTGGAATAATCACAACTATTATTTTATTTCTAATTTTCCGTTTTTTCGGAGATGAAGCCATTGCTTGAAAATATAAATCCTCATACCAGGACTGTAATAAACCAAAATTGCATTGAGATTTTTTGATTTTTGAATTATCAGAATCAGAATCATCTAAATTTTCATTTTTGATTAATTGATTTATCATCATTTCGATTAAATATTTCAAGTTTTGGCAATCTTCACCATTGAGAGTGCAAACATGTGGTGTTATTGATTTTTTTATCACTTTTTCTAAAGTTTTGAATTGAGCGGAATGGTCGGGCATGTTAATGCCTGTAAGTAAACAAGCCGCTGGAATCTCAGTTACTGGATTATCATAACTTATTTGGAGATAATTGACTAAGTTACTTAAGACGTCGGAAAACATGTCATTATTCAACTTCTAAAAAAAAAATTCAATGAAATTGATAAAATTAAATTTTACGCACTTGAATTTTGGCTTCAATGTTATCCCAAAGACTTCTGTAAGTTTTGTACCAAAGACTATCGCTGAAATAGCTCCTAACCGTATTGTTCCTCATCCGGGATTTTTTACTCGCAGCTTTTGCCCCATTTTTGTAGATAAAAACACCCTAAAATGGAAAATTACAAATAAATGTTAAAAGCAGCAAGTTTTAATGCTAATTAATATAGGTTTTTTATCAAAATAAACAAAAATTAAGAAAGTGAGGTTAGGTTTTTAATCTAACAAATTTTAATAAAATTTACCTTCGAAACTGAAACTGTAGCCATTCAAACACTTAACACAAAATAAATAAATAATTAAACTCAAAAAAGGAATTAAATTGATAAAAATTACACAATTAATCAAAATAAACACAAATTTTAAAAACTTAATTGACAGTTACTGTCGCCAACTTATAGCAACGTACAAGTAAAATTCCCAACAAAATAATAACAATAAATAATAAATTGATAATGATAATAAGAAAAATCAATTTGAAAATATAATTAAATTAATAAAATCTATCGATTGTCATAGACTTTTAATTTTAAAGTGTTAAATAACAAGTCCGTTTGTGTGTAAGGTTGGTTGCATATGCAACGAATTTAATTTGTAATTTCCGGTTCCCTATTTTACAAAATGCAAAAGCATTACAACAAGTTTCCTATTTGTTTAATTACATCAATATAATTTGTCATTTTTTTTTATAGATAAATTATGTTTTTCATCCAAGTGTGATAAAAATTTTCTATTCTTTTACTGATCAATTTCCTCTTCAAAGTTGCATAAAGTAAGTCAATGGCTTCTAGGAAGACAGACGCGATCACTTTACTAGTCGACACTACAAAGTAAAAGCAAATATATGTCAGTATGTTGCACTTTTTGTTCTTCTTGCTTCTGCCATAGAATGCATTTCCGTTTCTCTTCTCTTTCTCTAAGATATTCATGGCTTAATGTAATAATTCAAATTTCGCGCTTAAAAACAGACAAAATATTAGAAAGTTGCCATTTTATCAAAACTGAAGCTTTTAGGACAAACAACGCCTTCATTTGCCATATGTAATTATATAAAACCTGCCAGGCTGAGAAAAAAAAATTTTGAAAATTGAGGTTAGAAGCTGGAATTTGAATGTCAGTGTTACCAATAATGAATTTCAAAGTGTTTGAATTTGCAAAGTCATCCAAGTTATTGAACTCAAGAACTTGAGGTCATGCAAAATTTATTGTTAAATTGATTGTTATTTAATCTGATGGATGAACTGTTATCTAAAAGCAATCGCGCTTAGTCGTGATCAAAAAAAGTTATGTCCAATTATAGAAAACTAACTTTTCAATACCTCTTAGTGTAATAATGATATTTTTTCACAGTTAGTTTTAATTAACAAATCGTTGCAGAGTTGGCCCACGAAAGTGAACTTTTCTCAAGAATGTCCGTTATTTTAACATCGGCCATCGAACTCTTCCAATAAAAAATCTTCCAACTCAACATCTTCTGATTCTCTTGTAATTAATTTTTTCAAGAGAAGAGTCATCTGGTAATTGTGTTTATTATTTATTTTAATAGATTGTTAACAGTTAAAATGAGCTATTATGCAATTGTAAAAATCGGATTTTGAGGAAACAATTGATTGGAATTCTTTGTTAAAGAACTATTAACATCTAGTAGTGAACTTGGCAAAGGTAGGCCACTCGAGTTCAATGCCTTACTTTCATAACTATACAATCTCTCTTACATCACTTGTACTACTATAAAGAAGAATTTTTTTAACGCAAGTCCTATCATCTACAATTTTAATTTTTAGTTTTTCAAATTTGTAAATCCGATTTAAATGTAAATTTTTGTTGAAAGTTCAATAAGATTTTGATTCTTGAAATGTACTCTTCTTTTCTGCTTGAGTCGAGTGAAGAGCAGGTAAGTAGCACAATGTTCGCAAATAACCCAACACAGTCTTGATATCTAACCTTATTCACGATGGACATTAAAGTGTGTCCACCAACTGGCGAAGAAGAGTGGATTCAGAAAATTATTATTGAAGAAAGCGTTTGCATTTACTTTTATAGGAAATGACCGTCAAGAACAATATTATGTTGGGATTAACATTAAACCCAGACCCAGTAATGGTAAACCAAATGGTGACCATTCCATATGTGTGACATTGACCGCGGCTGAACTTTGCACATGTGTTTTGCTTTAGGTGCAGAGGTGCACTACATTCTAATGCTTTTTGAATTTTCCGCCAAATTTTCAACACAATCTATTCTTTCATAACTTTTTATTCCAAACTTTTTGATTGGAAAATTATTACAAATTCTAGATGGCAAAAATTAATTTAACATTTACCTGCAGTTGATTTCTGAAAATGATCGAATTTTTAGATAGGGAAACACAAAAACTCATCTAATTGAAAAAAAATCAAAGTTTACGTTTCGTAAAATTTAAAAGTTAAGCAAATTTTGTTCTGGATGATTAAAGAATTAAACCTTTGATGGTTGTGAAATTCATTCAGAACAAAAGCTTGAAAAAGTTTGAAAAATTGATAAAAATTAAAACTTATACTAATTCTTGAATGAAAAGTCACCAAAATAAAGCATAAAGCTCTAATTTTAGAGAAAAGATTAGAAACTGGCAACAAAAAAGGCAAATTTTACAGAAAAATTCATCCTTATTAACAAAAACTACTGCAAAAAGCTCGAATTTGTTTGAAAGAAACACTCAAGCTCAAGATGTTTTTTGATTTTTGATAAAATTCATATCTGCTCATGATAATAAAGCTCATTTCGAATAAATTTTACAGAAAGCTCTGATTAGTTTGAAGACACCGAAACTGTTTTGTTTAATTTCAAACAACAAAAAAAAACAGAAAATTTGGAAAAAAGTTCATTTTGAAATAAAGCTGGAAGCTTTAATGATCTAGGAAAATATTCAGAACGTTAGAAAATGCTAAATTTACTTCAAAAAGCTTTACAAACAGCATAGAAAAAAGCAAAAACTTGCCGATTATTGAAAAAAGAGCTCTTACTGCTTCCTAAACGAAAAGTCATCAAAATAAAGCAGAAAGCTCTAATTTTACAGGAAAATTCTTCCTTATTTACAAAAGCTCCTGCAAAAACTACATAAAAATTTCTGCAAAAAGCTCGAATTTGTTTGAAAGAAACACTCAAGCTCAAGATATTTTTTGATTTTTGATAAAATTCATATCTGCTCATGATAATAAAGCTCATTTCGAATAAATTTTACAGAAAGCTCTGATTAGTTTGAAGACACCGAAACTGTTTTGTTTAATTTCAAACAACAAAAAAAAACAGAAAATTTGGAAAAAAGTTCATTTTGAAATAAAGCTGGAAGCTTTAATGATCTAGGAAAATATTCAGAACGTTAGAAAATGCTAAATTTACTTCAAAAAGCTTTACAAACAGCATAGAAAAAAGCAAAAACTTGCCGATTATTGAAAAAAGAGCTCTTACTGCTTCCTAAACGAAAAGTCATCAAAATAAAGCAGAAAGCTCTAATTTTACAGGAAAATTCTTCCTTATTTACAAAAGCTCCTGCAAAAACTACATAAAAATTTCTGCAAAAAGCTCGAATTTGTTTGAAAGAAACACTCAAGCTCAAGATATTTTTTGATTTTTGATAAAATTCATATCTGCTCATGATAATAAAGCTCATTTCGAATAAATTTTACAGAAAGCTCTGATTAGTTTGAAGACACCGAAACTGTTTTGTTTAATTTCAAACAACAAAAAAAAACAGAAAATTTGGAAAAAAGTTCATATTGAAATAAAGCTGGAAGCTTTAATGATCTAGGAAAATATTCAGAACGTTAGAAAATGCTAAATTTACTTCAAAAAGCTTTACAAACAGCATAGAAAAAAGCAAAAACTTGCCGATTATTGAAAAAAGAGCTCTTACTGCTTCCTAAACGAAAAGTCATCAAAATAAAGCAGAAAGCTCTAATTTTACAGGAAAATTCTTCCTTATTTACAAAAGCTCCTGCAAAAACTACATAAAAATTTCTGCAAAAAGCTCGAATTTGTTTGAAAGAAACACTCAAGCTCAAGATATTTTTTGATTTTTGATAAAATTCATATCTGCTCATGATAATAAAGCTCATTTCGAATAAATTTTACAGAAAGCTCTGATTAGTTTGAAGACACCGAAACTGTTTTGTTTAATTTCAAACAACAAAAAAAAACAGAAAATTTGGAAAAAAGTTCATTTTGAAATAAAGCTGGAAGCTTTAATGATCTAGGAAAATATTCAGAACGTTAGAAAATGCTAAATTTACTTCAAAAAGCTTTACAAACAGCATAGAAAAAAGCAAAAACTTGCCGATTATTGAAAAAAGAGCTCTTACTGCTTCCTAAACGAAAAGTCATCAAAATAAAGCAGAAAGCTCTAATTTTACAGGAAAATTCTTCCTTATTTACAAAAGCTCCTGCAAAAACTACATAAAAATTTCTGCAAAAAGCTCGAATTTGTTTGAAAGAAACACTCAAGCTCAAGATATTTTTTGATTTTTGATAAAATTCATATCTGCTCATGATAATAAAGCTCATTTCGAATAAATTTTACAGAAAGCTCTGATTAGTTTGAAGACACCGAAACTGTTTTGTTTAATTTCAAACAACAAAAAAAAACAGAAAATTTGGAAAAAAGTTCATATTGAAATAAAGCTGGAAGCTTTAATGATCTAGGAAAATATTCAGAACGTTAGAAAATGCTAAATTTACTTCAAAAAGCTTTACAAACAGCATAGAAAAAAGCAAAAACTTGCCGATTATTGAAAAAAGAGCTCTTACTGCTTCCTAAACGAAAAGTCATCAAAATAAAGCAGAAAGCTCTAATTTTACAGGAAAATTCTTCCTTATTTACAAAAGCTCCTGCAAAAACTACATAAAAATTTCTGCAAAAAGCTCGAATTTGTTTGAAAGAAACACTCAAGCTCAAGATATTTTTTGATTTTTGATAAAATTCATATCTGCTCATGATAATAAAGCTCATTTCGAATAAATTTTACAGAAAGCTCTGATTAGTTTGAAGACACCGAAACTGTTTTGTTTAATTTCAAACAACAAAAAAAAACAGAAAATTTGGAAAAAAGTTCATTTTGAAATAAAGCTGGAAGCTTTAATGATCTAGGAAAATATTCAGAACGTTAGAAAATGCTAAATTTACTTCAAAAAGCTTTACAAACAGCATAGAAAAAAGCAAAAACTTGCCGATTATTGAAAAAAGAACTTTTACTGCTTCCTAAACGAAAAGTCATCAGAATAAAGCAGAAAGCTCTAATTTTACAGAAAAGATTAGAAATTGGCAACGAAAAAAGAAAATTTTACAGGAAAATTCATCCTTATTAACAAAAGCTCCTGCAAAAACTACATAAAAATTTCTGCAAAAAGCTCGAATTTGTTTGAAAGAAACACTCAAGCTCAAGATATTTTTTGATTTTTGATAAAATTCATATCTGCTCATGATAATAAAGCTCATTTCGAATAAATTTTACAGAAAGCTCTGATTAGTTTGAAGACACCGAAACTGTTTTGTTTAATTTCAAACAACAAAAAAAAAACAGAAAATTTGGAAAAAAGTTCATTTTGAAATAAAGCTGGAAGCTTTAATGATCTAGGAAAATATTCAGAACGTTAGAAAATGCTAAATTTACTTCAAAAAGCTTTACAAACAGCATAGAAAAAAGCAAAAACTTGCCGATTATTGAAAAAAGAGCTCTTACTGCTTCCTAAACGAAAAGTCATCAAAATAAAGCAGAAAGCTCTAATTTTACAGGAAAATTCTTCCTTATTTACAAAAGCTCCTGCAAAAACTACATAAAAATTTCTGCAAAAAGCTCGAATTTGTTTGAAAGAAACACTCAAGCTCAAGATATTTTTTGATTTTTGATAAAATTCATATCTGCTCATGATAATAAAGCTCATTTCGAATAAATTTTACAGAAAGCTCTGATTAGTTTGAAGACACCGAAACTGTTTTGTTTAATTTCAAACAACAAAAAAAAAACAGAAAATTTGGAAAAAAGTTCATTTTGAAATAAAGCTGGAAGCTTTAATGATCTAGGAAAATATTCAGAACGTTAGAAAATGCTAAATTTACTTCAAAAAGCTTTACAAACAGCATAGAAAAAAGCAAAAACTTGCCGATTATTGAAAAAAAGAGCTTTTACTGCTTCCTAAACGAAAAGTCATCAGAATAAAGCAGAAAGCTCAAATTTCACAGGAAAATTCTTCCTTATTAACAAAAGCTCCTGCAAAAACTACATAAAAATTTCTGCAAAAAGCTCGAATTTGTTTGAAAGAAACACTCAAGCTCAAGATGTTTTTTGATTTTTGATAAAATTCGTATCTGCCCATGATAATTAAGCTCATTTCGAATAAATTTTACAGAAAGCTCTGATTAGTTTGAAGACACCGAAACTGTTTTGTTTAATTTCAAACAACAAAAAAAAACTGAAAATTTGGGAAAAAGTTCATTTTGAAATAAAGCTGGAAGCTCTAATAATTTAGGAAAATATTCAGAACGTTAAAAAATGCTAAATTTACTTCAAAAAGCTTTACAAACAGGAAAAACTATAAATTGTGAGTTTTTGAAAACTTTTGCAAAAATCTCAATTATGTTTTAAGCTCAAGATGTTTCTCATTCTTGAAGAACTGAAATCTGTTCCTGAGAATAAATTTCAATGTAAGTAAAAAATTACAGAAAGTTCTGATTATTTGAAGAAACTGAAACCATCAATAAGAGATTTGATAAGTTAAGTGTTCCTGCAAAAAGCTCCAAATTAAAAGTAAGTAATTGCTTGTTGCCATGAAAATTATTACAAATTCTAATTGGAAAATATTAATTTTACAGCCCACGTGCAGTTGACTTCGAACGGGATTTGTCACCCACATTGATAACTGCATATGTGCATTTTCAATGTAGAATGATGGTTGGAAGCACAATAATTTTGAAACTAAAAACAACATTTTTTTACTATGTGCTCTTGCCGGAACTTTATTTATGTTTTTGCAAAAATCCAACAAGAGTTTTATCAATATTTAAATTAAAAACTGTTTAGCAGAAGCTTCTACATGTGAAAACGTCAATTAAAAAGAGCTCTGACATTTTTAACAAGCTTTAGCAGAAGCTTTCTGATATCATTAATTCAAAGAAAATTCAACAAGAAAACTTATTTTTCAGTTCTTCTTAAAATCTCAATTCAATCAGTAATTGAGTTTTTACAAAACCAGGAATTAGAATAAGAATTCGTCTACGATTTCGATGGTAAAAGTGCTCAAGAAGTTCTTTTGCTAAAATTAGTGAAAAGTCATCCCAAACTAACAATTTCCGAAAAACCATTCACTCTCAATCCCAAATCCCAACCATTTCATCTTTTGCTTGTTTTGTTATGGTCTTCAGTCATCATGTTTTAACGAGTAGAAACCACTAGGTCAATGCGGTCAACGACCATCCTTCGTAAAGAAAACTTCCCAACAATCAAACATCCAATCAATCATCTATCTTTTTCCAACACAATCCAATCCAAACCCCAGCCGTATTTCTCTACTAGAATAATTCCAAGAAGGTAAAGCAACAAAGTAGCTGGCCTCGTTCTTCAAGATCAAGGTAAAAACACAACTGGTCTGTCTACATAACGGTACATTCAATAATGAATTTTTACATTTTTTTCTTTCAACATTATTCGAACTATCAAAAATAAATTAAGGGATGAGAATGTATCATCAAATTTTTTTCTTCTTTCAATTTAACAGTTATAGAGGAAAAGTATCATCCAACACAATCCAGTTACGTGCCGTTATTTTGGATGAAAGTAAACTCTTTATAGCGGTATAATTCTTGCACATACAATTCGGAGGATTTGGAATAACTGTTTGATGGTAATTTTAACAGGACTATAACGTTACTTTCATTCAAGACGTTTTAACACTTCTTTTTCGACTATCAACATCGGTTTCGTTCAGGTCATCGACCAAAAAGTAGAGTAGAATTTTTCAAAAATGCCGTTAGAAACAAAGACTGAAGAGAAAAGAAAATGGATTCAGTTTCAATTCATCGAAATTCGACGAAAGCTGAATTTATACATTTTTATTAAAAGCAAAAAGTGGTTAATCTTGCCTGGATGCTGACTAATATTACAAAATGTTATTTTTTGTGGAATACAAATCACAATGAGTTGTTTTAGAAAGATACAAAAGCTCTAAAAATTTGTTTTGAAAAAATTGAAAAAAAGAAATGAAAATTTGGTAATGGAAAAATTATCCTAATTAAATCTTGTCAAAAGCTTCTAAAAATATCGAAATTTTATTCAGATTCAAGTTTTTGAGAAAGTTCGAGTTTGTTTATAGCAAAACACAAAAACTCGCTTTTTGGAGGGTCCAGGAGTGTCATTAGAGATGAAAATTGCTAAAAAACTGAAAAAAGTTTGATTTTAGTAGAATTTAAAGTTGAATAGAACAACTTACAAAAAAACCTAAGATTTGATTTTTTGGAAAAAGGCACAAAATTGAAAGTAATAAAAAAAAAACTAAATTTTATAGTAGAAGTTTGTCATAACTTTGAAAAAATTTATTCAGAATAAGAGCTCCCAGAAAGTTAGAAAAAAAATTTAATAAAAACGAAAACCTCAAAAAATGTTAAATAAGAGTTTTCTTGAATGAAAAGTCACCAAAATAAAGCAGAAAGCTCAAATTTTATAAAAACGAGTAGAAAGTTTCAACAAAAAAGCGAATTTTACAAAAAAATTCCCTATTAATAAAAGCTCCTGCAAAACTACATAAAAAATTTAGCAAAAAGCTCGAAATTGTATTAAGCAAACACTGAAGATTTTGATAAAATTCATATCTGCTCATGATAATGAAGCTCAATTCGAATAAATTTAACAGAAAGCTCTGACTAGTTTGAAGACACCGAAACTGTTTTGTTTAATTTTAAAGAACAAAAAAAACAAAAAATGTGTATTAAAAGTTCATTTTGAAATAAAGATGAAAGCTTTAAAAAAATATTCAGAACGTTAAAAAATGCCAAATCCAAGATTTACTTGAAAAAGCTTTACAAAAAGTATAGAAAAAAGGAAATATTGAAACAAGAGCTTTTACTGCTTCCTGACTGAAAAGTCACCAAAATAAAGCAGAAAGCTCTAATTTTAAAAATTAGCAACTAGCAATAAACAAATTCCACAAAAAAATTCTTTTCGATTAACAAAAGCTCCTGCAAAAACAGCATAAATTAAAGCTTTTGTGTAAACTTCTGCAAAAAGCTTGAAATTGTTTCAAGCTCAAGATGATTTTCGTTTTTTGATAAAATTCATATCTGCTCATGATAATAAAGCTTATCTCAATTAAATTTCACAGAAAGCTCTGATTAGTTTGAAGACACCAAAACTGTTTTGTTTAATTCCAAACAACAAAAAAAAAACAGAAAATTTGGAAAAAAGTTCATTTTGAAATAAAGCTGGAAGCTTTAATAATTTAGGAAAATATTCAGAACGTTAGAAAATGCTAAATTTACTTCAAAAAGCTTTACAAAAAGCATCAAAAAAAGCAAAAACTCGCCAATTATTGAAAAAAGAGCTTTTATTGCTTCCTAAACGAAAAGTCATCAGAATAAAGCAGAAAGCTCTAATTTTACAGAAAAGATTAGAAATTGGCAACGAAAAAAGCAAATTTTACAGGAAAATTCATCCTTATTAACAAAAGCTCCTGCAAAAACTACATAAAAATTTCTGCAAAAAGCTCGAATTTGTTTGAAAGAAACACTCAAGCTCAAGATGTTTTTTGATTTTTGATAGAATTCATATCTGCTCATGATAATAAAGCTCATTTCGAATAAATTTTACAGAAAGCTCTGATTAGTTTGAAGACACCGAAACTGTTTTGTTTAATTCCAAACAACAAAAAAAACAGAAAATTTAGAAAAAAGTTCATTTTGAAATAAAGCTGGAAGCTCTAATAATTTAGGAAAATATTCAGAACGTTAAAAAATGCTAAATTTACTTCAAAAAGCTTTACAAACAGTATAGAAAAAAGCAAAAACTCGCCGATTATTGAAAAAAGAGCTTTTACTGCTTCCTAAACGAAAAGTCATCAGAATAAAGCAGAAAGCTCTAATTTTACAGAAAAGATTAGAAATTGGAAATGAAAAAAGCAAATTTTACTGAAAAATTCATCTGAAAGCTTTAAAAAAATATTCAGAACGTTAAAAAATGCCAAATCCAAGATTTACTTGAAAAAGCTTTACAAAAAGCATAGAAAAAAGGAAATATTGAAACAAGAGCTTTTACTGCTTCCTGACTGAAAAGTCACCAAAATAAAGCAGAAAGCTCTAATTTTAAAAATTATCAACCAGCAATAAACAAATTCCACAAAAAAATTCTTTTCGATTAACAAAAGCTCCTGCAAAAACAGCATAAATTAAAGCTTTTGTGTAAACTTCTGCAAAAAGCTTGAAATTGTTTCAAGCTCAAGATGATTTTCGTTTTTTGATAAAATTCATATCTGCTCATGATAATAAAGCTTATCTCAATTAAATTTCACAGAAAGCTCTGATTAGTTTGAAGACACCGAAACTGTTTTGTTTAATTCCAAACAACAAAAAAAACAGAAAATTTGGAAAAAAGTTTATTTTGAATTAAGCTGAAAGCTCTAAAAATGTTAAATACAAGATTGACTTGAAAAACCTTTACAGACAACATAGAAAAAAGCAAAAACTCGTCGATTATTGAAATAAGAGCTTTTACTGCTTCCTGACTGAAAAGTCAATAAAATTGAAACAGAAAGCTTTTATCGCAAAAGATTCTCCTCAATTTTCAAAAGCTCTAGCAAAAACCATAAGTTGTATTTTTTTGGAAACCTTTGCAAAAAGCTCAAATATGTTTTTAGCAACTACCAAAAGCTCAAGTTGATTTTCATTCTTGAAGATTTCAAATCTATTAACGAGAATAAAACTCAATTTAAAGAAAAGTTTGATTAAATTGAAGAAACCGAAACCATTAATCAAAAGATTTGATAAATTAAAAAGCAAAAAAAAAGCTCGCAAGTAATTGATTGAACAAACAGAATTGAAAAAAGTTTTCATTGCTTTTTATACACAAGACGGAAGCAAAAAGCTAAATTAATTAGAATTGGTCAAAAACTTTTAAACAAAGTCTTCAAACGGAATAACAACTGAATTAATCTCCCAAGTCCCGTTCGATTTTCTTAACAATACACTTCTTCAACCTTCCGTCTCCAAATTTTTTTTTTTTTTTTCAATTTACCGTAATTTGATGAGGGTAGTCCGCTACATCTTCTAATAAATAAAACATCTAACATTTCATTAAGTCTTCTTATACACCACCTGTCATGTAACTCAATATAAAAAAAAATCTCAACAGATGTCACAAAAAATTTAGCCTCTTCGCTGCCGAGTTTCAGGTAGATTTAGTTCTTCCTAGGTTATGCTTTATTATGATGAGGGTGTACCGTTGCATCCATTAAAAAGTACTCTATGTACAGTTAAAGGGTTAGTTGGAGAACCGCAAAAAGTAATAAAAAGAACAGCTCGGAAAGGGTTGTTTTTTTATCCTCTAAGATAGAAATGGTTTGAAACAACTTCCTTGCGGTAAGTCAATTCATCAATCGATCGACTTAACGAAACCAAAACCGTTATAATATATCAGAAAGTAGAACTAAAGTCCATAGTTGATAATTTAACAGTAGTGAGTATATAATATACAGTGAGGCGAAATAAACAACAATACCACTTTTCGATTCCGCATACACTCCTTTCTTCGGGTTACTTTAGAACATTGGTCCACATTTGCCAATCGACTATAAGTTAGAAAGAGAAAGATTAATGCGAATGCTAGCACGTGTTGAAAAAAGAAAGAATGAAGACGGAGGTCTATGAACTTCGCAATATAACTGTAATACATTGCATAAGTGAGCGTTCCGTTACTACTTTCATTCAGGGACGCGGCAAGTGTATACGCGAAGAGAAATGCGCATGCGGATTGCAGGATTTTTCCGGTTGCAGGAAAGTTTCAAACGAGGTTTACGAAAAATCGATGAGAGAATGAAGCAAAAGCGAAATGAAAGAAGGCAGGAATAGATCTTTAGACAATTGCAGGAATCATTATGATTTTTAGCAGGAATCTTATATTTTATTTAACTTTTAAAAATCGATTTTTATACTCAAATATCGTACAGGAAATGTTTGAAATAAGATAAACGCTTGTGTAGGGAATTTCGGTCAAAGCAGGATTGAATTTTCAAACACACAAAAATCCGAAAGTTAAAGCATTAATTATTCTTACAGCAATTACTATTATTCACAAATTTTTTTGCAAATAAATTGAGTGAGCTTTCGCAATCGATTATAGAAAAACCATATTTTTTTTTAAATCAAAATTGAAATGAATGAGCTTTTGCAAGTCTAAATTCCGCATAACAATTCTGAAGAAAGTCCAAATAATCGGCATGTGCCACTTCTTCACATGTCGATTTTTCGACATCTGTTAAACTTTTCTTTTTCGCAAAGACTTGCTAGAAAAGTGCTACAAAACTCTCCCCACAAAAATTGAACGTCATATCCGGTTTCAATTTGACGTAATAAAGCTTTTGTTGATTTTATTGCATAAAAGCTTTCTTCTATTGTTAAGGTTTTAATTTCTCAATAAATTCTTTCGACAACTTCTTAAAATAACCAATTTACAATTTATGAATTTTTAATAAACATGTGTTTGGCTGTGTTACCTAATATTTGTAATTTTTTTTATCATGCAGATGGCTTGAAGATAATTGCTGGTTATTGAGATAATTTATACGAAAGGTGATGGAATAATTTCAAGCGGATGAAAGTTTTATTTTTCTAATTTTAAGAATAGTTTTGAATGCAATTGCAAATTTATTTTTGCTGATAACCTGAAAATAAATTGATGAAGTTCAATGCTACGAGTACGTCGGCGGTTTGGAGGGGCTTGTGTAGGTAAGTGTGTCGATGTTCGCAGATGACCTCTAGGTAAGACAACAGAATTACGCTCTTTGCGATTCGATTTGAATGGCCTTCGACTTCCGCAAATATCTCGATATTATTAAAAATTTTTTAAAACATTCATTCTCAACATTTGACTTAAACTATTATTGCAATTTTGATTAAAGTGAATAACAAGTAAATAATAAAAAAAAGAGCACGGATGAAGCTTCTGTACAAAGGGATGAGATTTAATTTTCAAAATTTAGTCGAGGATAAGAACCTTGCTGGATATTTTAAGAGAAAGTGGATTTTGTGGTAGATTCTGGAATGTATTCAATGTATAACTGTTCTTCTCCATTTACTTTTGTTAGAGAAGTTGATTAAAATTCTGTTTTATTTGTTGTTTGTATATCAAAGCATTTAGAGAAAAAAAATATTATGTGATTTTTTTTCCCTGATTTACAACCACCCGGAAATAAGTAAATGACAAACGATGATGTCAATTATCAAATTTTAACTCTGTGTAATCCAATCAATGAATAAATAATGAAATAAATCCTTGGAGTACAATGTCATTTTTCAAGTTTTTATTTATTATTTTTTTAAGAAAATTTTAATAGAATATAGAAAAATCCATTAGTGATAATAAAAATTTCTATACTTAAATGTTATAATGAATAATGAATCATAGCCTTGTTAATCGCTTCCTAATTCTTATAATATTAATAATACTTTAGTCATTTTGATATAATATAAAATAATGAAATAATATAAAAATAATCAATGTGAAATTTTACCGCCAATGTGGTAACAATAGGAGCTAATTATATTTTTGCAGCTCTCATCCTATAGCTGTAAAACCCCAGTTACCCTTCCAAAAAAAAAACTGTTTAAAAAACTAAGCAAAATTAGATAATATAGAGTTTCCCATTAAAAAAAATTACTAATAGCGTTGCTAATCGGTTGTTAATTCTTAAAATATTTATAGTAATTTAAAAAAATAATAATATTTTTTAACGGAAATAATATAAAAATAATCACTGTGAAAATTTCCCGCCAATATTGTAATAATTGATGCTTCTTATAGTTTTACAATTCCCATCCTGGAGCTGTAAAACACCAATTACCTTCCAAAAAATCAAACTATTTCAGAAACTAAACAAAATTAGGCGATACAGTGATTCATTAAAAAAAAAGTCTCATAGACTTGCTAATTGCTCAGTAATTCTAATATTAATAATAACTTAGTCATTAAAAAAAAATCTTCTCGATCAGAAATAATTTAAAAAGTCACCGTAAAACATCAATCACCCTTCCAAAAAACCAAACTATTCAATAAAACTAAGCAAAGTTAGCAAATACCGAACTTCCCATTAAAAAAAAATAATTACTCATAACCTTGCTAACCGCTTCTTAGTTCTTATAATTATTAATAAAAATTTAGTAATTAATTAAAAAATTAATATTTTGCATCAGAAATAATATAAATATAATCACTGTAAAATTTTCCCGTCAATATTGTAATAATTAGAGCTACTTACATTTTTACAGCTCCCATCCTGGGGCTGTAAAACATCAATTACCCTTCCCAAAAACCAAACTATTCAAAAAACTAAGCAAAATTAGATGATATATAGTGTCTTATTAAAAAAAAAATACCTCAAAGTATCACTTTAAGCCTCGTTATCCGTGCTAAATTTTATGGTCCATTTCGATCTATATATTTTTTTAGATAATTTATTCCAGCCCTTTTTTCTAATGACCATTTTTTCTAGTTAATCTTTTCTCACTAACCACCTGCCACCGCTAATGAGGGTGTTCAAAAAGGGTTAACCATTCGACCATTAGTAATCTGTTGGTTAGAATGTAGGTCATATGGGCAGATGATGATTAGACTCGTACCATCTGGTTGGATGCACCTTGTGCCGTGATTTGATAACTATCACCCTCTTGTTAGTCCTTGAAATGGGTACCGTTACAGGAAACACGATGGTTCACTATTATTACGTCAAAACGTTGGTAATTCGAGACCCATCAAATCGAGATATGTTAATGTTTCATAATTTCAAAGCAATACCGACATATAACTGTTCAATCTTATGGGAAAATTCAAACAAAGACCGTTGTCGACTTTTGCAAAATTTCTACTTTTCTGCGAAGTCTATAAAAGTATTAGTCATGGGTGAAAATTTTAAAGTCTTTCAATGTTCTGACGTAAATTTACAACCCATAAACCCTTTGCAGTTTGGTAATATTGCGAATGCAAAAATCCTAGATTTGGTGAAGTGAGGCTTAAGGTACAATGGCCTTCTAACGTTTTACTTTTAATGAGTTGTGTAAAATTTATAAAAAGATGCCCTTGATGGTTATTTTCAATGCGAATTTTTCCAAGGACAGGTAATAAAGGAATAACTGTTAATGGGAGATAATAAAATGGGCAAAAGTGATAATTCCAGCAAATTTTAACGTTATTTATGGTAAGATATTATGATGGTCATATTTTTTATTAGGGTTAAGAGTGAAGGTAGTGATGGTCGTTAGTAAAAAATGATTTGTTGCTGGAAGACGATGGTAATAAATTGAACAGTCCAAACTCGACAGTTTACAGGTTAGAATAGTAATTTTTGTATTAAGTGCGCGAAATGAGTGTTTTTTTAATGGCGCCTGAGAATGTTATTTTAGTCGAGACCGCCAGGTCGAGACCTAAAAGACATTCGAAGGCGCCATTAAAACATGAATTTCGCCACGAAATACAAACAACGTTTTTTCTACAGCCTCCAGATGAAGAAAAAAGTAACAGAAATTAGTTGGAACAAAATGGTCTGATAAATGGAGTTGCTTGCATGGTTACGATGATAAATAAAAGTGATAGTTGCGAAAAATTTGTCACAATAGGTATTTTTGTTGAAGAAGTGTGATGGATTTTAGCAGCGAAAACGAAATAGATGCAATTGCAAGCGCGGCAGTGTCGAATCTTTTGCCTGCTAAATCAAGACCGCAGTACGAAAAAACGTATCTTCAGTTTCGGCAGTGGTGTTCTATGAAAAAGATTGATCAAGTAACGGAAAATGTTTTGTTGGCGTATTTGGAAGAAAAGTCTACCACCTTAAAGCCACCAACACTCTGGGCCCTTTATGCGATGTTGAAAGCCACCTTAAACGTTAAAGAGAATATCGATACACGTAAGTTTCCGAAGTTAGTGCCCTACCTGAAAAGCAAAAGCGTAGGTTACAGAAGCAAGAAGTCGCAAATTTTAGACAAAGAAGACATTAGCAAGTTTATTAATGAAGCAGATGACAAGATATATTTACTGATGAAGGTAAACTTATCATATTAGTGTAATACAAATCAAAACAACTCGTTTTATTTATAGACTGTGCTAATTTTGGGTATATCGGGAGCCCTTCGACGTGAAGAATTAGTTAAAATGAAGCTAACTGACATAGAAGATAAACAGTCTGTCTTAATTGTGAAGGTGCCTGATACAAAAACCCACTGCGAACGAATATTTACTGTTTCAAATTTAGAAAATATAGAAATTGTCAGAAAATATAGAGCTTTGCGGCCTCCACGGGCGACTAGTGACCGTTTATTTTTAAAGTATACCAACGGAAAATGTGTGAATCAAAATGTTGGAATTAACAAAATCGGAGAGATACCAAGTTTGATTGCAAAGTGGCTTAACAAAGACGAACCTAAAAAATATACTGGTCACTGCTTCAGAAGAAGCTCTGCCACTCTTTTGGCGAATGCTGGAGGTGATCTAATTTCAATTAAACGTCATGGGGGCTGGAGAAGCAGCACAGTGGCAGAAAGTTACATCGAGGACTCTTTGAATAATAAAATTGAAATTGCCAATAAAATTCAACCTTCTTCCTCCACAGAAGAAAACAAAATCACTCAACCTTCTACATCGGCTTCTTTTAATGGCGAAAATAACTTTCATTTACAAGCGTCTTCACTCAGGCCTCTGGGGATAAACGGGGGCACGTTTTCGTCATGCACATTTAATTTTCATATGTCAAAGTAAATATCTATTATTATTGTTTTGTAATATTGTTCTGTATAATTATAAAACCTTTAAAACTACCTCTCATTATCGATCCGTCTCTTCATTTCGGTTGCTGTTGATGTCTTTTCGTGTTACTAAAATTGTAACAGAAATAAGTTGGAACAAAATGATCTGAAAAATCGAGTTGCCTGCACAGTTAAAAAATATTATTTTTTCACTGTGAAACCGTGAAAAAATAATATTTTTTCACAGTGAAAAAACGTCAAACTTCGCGCATAGGTAACCATGCATAAATGTCACGATTTTTTGACGGCTGTAGAAAAAATTAATTTTTTGTTTCAAATTTGTGTAAATTATTAACTTTGATTTCATTTAAGAGTTTTTTAAAATCGTTTAAAAATTTAATTGTGATAAAAAAAAAAATTAGCCGCCCGAGTAGGGACTTGAACCCTAGACCCTTGGATTAAAAGTCCAATGCTCTACCGACTGAGCTACCCGGGCTACGTCTACTTTGTCGTCATATGCATAGATAAGCAACAATTTAAACTAAACTTGAGTTGCCACTCTTAAAATTTTAAATATTCTCTAATTAAAAAAATGATTCATAAAAAACAGAACTTTAGTGAGATTTAACTTTTTATCTTGGAAATTTCTATGAAAAGCTTACTCTGTTGAAAAACGCAAAAGCTCAAAAAGAAGCTCAAAAAGTTGCTCTATCCAAGATTTGATTTCTTGGAAAAAGCAAAAACTTGAAAGCAATAAATGAAGCTCTAATAAAACTGTAACAGAAATGCGCAACAAAAAATAAGCAAATTGATCAAAAAGTTTTGTAGCTTTTTAGAAACTTAGAAAAGCACAAATGTGTTTTTATAAAAATACAAAAGCTTAAATCTTCAATAGAAAAAAATTAAACCTTTGCTCGTTGTAAAATTTTTAAGTGAAAGCTTGTCACAAAAAAATATTGAAATAAAAAAATGTCAGAAATGAATTTCTAAATAAATCTGTATAAAATAAGAATAAAAGTTCCCAGAAAGCTAGGAAAAAACTTCGAAGAATCTCAAAGAATCATGAAGATTTGATATAAAATGATAAAAGAATATCAAAGACTCAAAAAATCAACGAAGCAAAGAATCCCAAATAATCAAAAATTATCAAGGTATCAAAGAGTCAAAAAATCGTAAAAAAATAGTGTTGAAAAAAAATCTCGAAGAATCTTATGAAATTAAAGTATCATATTGAAAATGTTAAACACTTTCATAGAAAAGTGAAGAATCATGAAATATCAAGTTTTAAAAATATAACAAATATCAAAAAAAAAAAAATATATCGAAAAATTGTAAAAAATTGAACAATTCTAAAAAAACGTAAAGAATAAAAAAATCAAAGAATTTGAAACAATCTTAAATAATCAAAACTTTGAAAAATGCTAAATAAGAGCTTTTACTACTTTCTTGATTGAAAAGTTAGCAAATTAAAGCAAAAAGCCCTAATTAAAAATAAAACGATTAGAGTTTGGCAACAAAAAATAAGCAAATTGATCGAATTTTACAAAAACACTTTTCCTTATTAAACAATACCTCCTGAAAAAGCTGATAAATAATTTTAGCTTTTTAAGCTCGCAATTTTATTCAACAAACATTCAAATCTGTCTATGATATGGAAGCTCAATTTGAAAAAATTTTACAACAAGCTCTTAGAGAAACGGAAAATTTTCTTAAATCAAAACAATAAAACAAAATCGTCAAACAGAAGCAAAAACTCGCAGGTAACTGTAAAGACCAATTTTTTCACCACTTTGTATAAAAGTTCACTCCAAATAAAAGCTGAAAGCTTGAATAAATTGGAAAAATATTTACGTTGGAAAAATGTATGAAATCAAAGCTTTCTTAATTAATCGATCAACATGAGAGCTTGCAAAAAGCTCTAAAAAATAACTAGAATTTGACAACAAATCTTAGCAAATTCAAAGAAAAATGAAGAATAGAAAAATTTCAAAAGATTAAAACAGAAAATCCAAAAGTTTCAACATCTCAAAAATCAGAGAAATTTAAAAAATTACCAAATCTCAGAGAATTGAATAAACTAAAAAAAAAAATCGAAGAATCAACTGTTATTTGTAAAAAATAGAATAATTTCTAAAGAACGTAAAGGATTAAAAAAAATTTTTAAAGAATCTGAAAGAGTCATGAACATTTTTTATAAAATGATAAAAGAATATCAAAGACTCAAAAAATCAACGAAGTAAAGAATTTGAAACAATCTCAAATAATAAAAAATCTTCAAAGTATCAAAGAGTCAAAAAATCGTAAAAAATTAGAGAATTAAAAAAAATCTCAAAGAATTTTATGAAATTAAGTATCTTGAAAAATGGAAGACTTTCAGAAAATCTAAGAATCCCTTAAAGAATTAAAAAGTGTCAAACTGTTTCATAGAATTAAAGAATTTCACAAGTCTGAAGTATCAAAAAATTGAACAATATTAAAGAATCTTGAAGAATTACAAGGAAACAAAGATTGTCAAAAAATTATAAAAATCATATCAAAAAATCTACGAGTCTTAAAGAATCTTAAAAAGTCAAAAAATATCAAAAATTTCGAACAATTTACTAAAAAATCAAAGAGCCTTATAATATAATTTTGAAGAATCTTAAAGAGTATAAAATATGAAAAAAATAAGTGTCATATAGAAAAGATTAAACACTTTCAAAGAAAAGTGAAGAATCGAAAAATTTCAAATGATTAAAAAAAAAAACGAAGAGTCTTAAAAATTAGAGGAAATTAAAGTCTTGAAAAATTAACAAATATCAAAAAATTTATCGAAGAATTGAAAAATTTGTGAAAAAACAGTTTCAAAAAAAACTTAAAGAATCAAAGAATCGAAGAATTTGAAAATAATCAAAAATTATCAAAATATCAAAGAGTCAAAAAAATTTCAAATAATTAAGAAATCAAAGTATCTTTTAAAATGGGACACTTTCAAAGAATCAAAGATATAAAAAAATCAAAGAATTGCTTATAATCTTAAAGAATTCAAAAACGTCAAATAGTTTCATAGAATCAAAGAATCTCAAAAACTTGAAGTATCAAAAAATTAAACAATATTAAAAAATCTTGAAGAATCGCACGGAATCAAAGATTATCAAAAAGTCGAAGAATATCAAAAAATCTACGAATTTTAAAGAATCTCACAAATTCAAATTATCTTAAAGAATTAAAGATTTTTAAAAAACAAGGAATATCAGAGAATTGAACAATCTCGAAAAACTTTAAAGAAATCAATGAATTTTAAACAATTTACCAAAAAATCAAAGAGTCTTATAATTTTGAAGAATCTCAAAGAATATAAAATATCAAAAATTAATGAGTCATATAGAAAAGATGAAACACTTTCAAAGAAAAATAAAGAAGCAAAAAAAGTCTTAAAAAATTAATAAATATTAAAAAAAAATCTCGAAGAATCTTATGAAATTAAAGTATCTTGAAGAATGGAAGACTTCCAAAAAATCAAAGATATAAAAAAATCAAAGAATGACTAATAATCTTAAAGAATTAAAAAACGTCAAAGAGTTTCATAAAATTAAAGAATCTTTCAAGTATCAAAAAATTAAACATATTAAAAAATCTCGAAGAATCATAAGAAAACAAAAATTGTCAAAAAATCGAAAAATATTTAGAAGTTTTATAAAAATTATAAAAAAAAAACTAAAAGAAAAAATAAAGTGTTATATAGAAAAGATTAAACACTTTCAAAGAAAAGTGAAGAATCGAGAAATTTCAAAACATTAAAAAAAAAAACAAAAAATTAAAGATTTTCAAAAACAAAGAATATCAGAGAATTGAACAATCTTGAAAAACCTTAAAGAAATCAATGAATTCTAAACAATTTACCAAAAAATCAAAGAGTCTTATAATTTTGAGGAATCTTAAAGAATATAAAATATCAAAGAAGTCTTAAAAAATTAACAAATCTCAAAAAAAATTATCGAAGAATCAAAAAATTTGTAAAGAACTGAACAATATATAAAATAATCTTCCAAGTCTCGTTCACATTCCGCTTCACAAATGTTTCCTTTGATAGAACTTCTTGAAAGCCGTAAAGACGTTGTAGATAATGAGAGCTTCTTCTAATGACTTTTCCATATCCATAAGTCCTAGAATATACAAAGTCTTCAACTTTGCCTAGTTCCTCGATTTCATTCAAAACTCCATCCACTTTTCTCTCGTTCCTTCCAAAACCGTCAACCATTTCTGTTCGTTTTTCTTCTAGCCTGAAGCTATAACCAATTTCCCCGTCTGTCAGATTTCATTCAAATCCATCTCGTTTTCAAGAATTGCTAAAGCAAGTTCATCAACCTACGTTGTCTAATGTAGGTAACATGAGAGTGACGTCAGGCGCGTCACCTCTATGTTCCAGTGGTCTAGTTACACTCCGACAGTCTAGTTGGTCGAGCTTCCATCTTCTCTCTATGTGTGCAAGTCAACAGGTCGACGAACTCTTATGCATGTCCTCGATGGACATCATGCTTACAGAAGAAATGAGTTCATCTTCTTCATAGTCTGAGTTTCTATTAGGTTAGGACAAAGACTAAACCATTCCAAAACTATTTACTATTAGTTAGTCCTTGGAGTTAACACTTCTATACTTGAGGTCATCTATTTTGTTCAACTTGTTATTATCTTACATTAAGTAGTTGGTTTCATATGCCTGGAAGTAAGACAACTTTTTGTTCAGTTCAGATTCTTTATGAATAATAAAGGGGAAGTTTTAAGTAAAAGTTACTAGCTAGATTTTGCATAAAATATTCAAGAAAAGAAGCTTTACATCGAAATGTTTTTCATTAATTCGCTTCACCTTCATCACACGTGTTCTTTCAAGCTATAATAACCATTTTTTATTGGAATGCTCGATGTAATTATTTAACTTGTTGTAATTAAAGGATAATTTGTAGGTTGAAAGCATGGAAAAAACATGATTGATATTTTTAGAAGGCTACGGATTCTTGAAATTGAAACTTTCCCAAAAATGTATTCTCCTAAATATAAATTGAATAACAAGTGTGTGATGCACTTTACGCCTTACCATTGATTCTTCAACAAAAATATTTCCATAAAATTTTCAAAAATCTGTAATCTATCATTCAGTTTTATCTGCCTTTTGGTCTTCCTTTAAAATTTTGCAAAAATCGTATCCAAGCCCAAAAATTCTTTTATTAATTTATTATAAAAAAAACAAATAGGAAATAATTCAATAAAAGCCTAAAGCACTTTACGCTTTGCAATCAATTCCAAAAATTTTTTGATTCAGTTCAAGCGTACCACATCGAGTAACCTGTCAATCCCATCTTCAGATTTTGATAAAATTATAACTTCTTCATTTTCCAAAAACTATTCTATAAATTGGAAATTCTATAGCAAGTGCGTGAAGCACTTTACGCCTTGCAATTTAATAATGTTTCTGTTTAGATTCGCATGAGTTCATTCGACATACCGCAAGGTTCACTTTTAGACCTCTTATTTTTCCCTTTTCTGGAAGATGGTTTTATTCTTCAAAATTTATTTAAACGATGGTAAAACGAAAAAGGTCTAGACCAAGAATATTACCTGCTGATGGTATTTGCCAAAACAGTCATAAACCCAAAAATGATAATTACACCAAATTATTGGAAATAAAATTCATTGTTGGAATAATTTACAACTCTGTTAAGAATCTTTGTAAAAATGGAAAAACTTTCAAATACCTTAGACGTTTTTAGATTAAGAGCATAGCAGAAGTTCTCAAAGAATCTCTAAATATAAAAAAAAGATGAAAAAATTTCAAATTGAAGAATTGAATAAAATCAAAAAATTAAAGAATATCGAAGAATTTCAAACAATCAAGGATTTTCAGAGAATCAAAAGATTGTAATAAAACAAGAAATACCAAAGATTTCAAAAATCAAAATATCTTACAAAATTAAAGACTCTCAAAGAAGCAAAAAATATCTCAAAAATTGTAGAATATTTAAGAGTCCTAGAATATCAAAAAATTGATGATTATCAAAGAATCTCAAGTAATTAATTTATCAAAGAATCAACGAATCTTAGAGTCAAAAAATCTCAGACAATTATCAGGATTATCAAAAACTCGAAGTATATTAAGAAGTTAAATTATATCAACAAATCTACGAGTTTTAACATCTCAAAAATCAGAAAAATTTAGAAAGTCTTAAAAAATTAACAAATCTCAGAGAATTGAAGAATCTCAAAAAAAAACACGAATAATTAACTGTTATTTGTAAAAAGTAGAATAATTTCTAAAAAACGTAAAGAATAAATTTTTTTTTTTAAATCTCAAAGAATCATAAAGATTTGATATAAAATGATAAAAGAATATCAAAGACTCAAAAAATCAACGAAGTAAAGAATTTGAAACAATCTCAAATAATAAAAAATCTTCAAAGTATCAAAGAGTCAAAAAATCGTAAAAAATTAGAGAATTAAAAAAAATCTCAAAGAATTTTATGAAATTAAGTATCTTGAAAAATGGAAGACTTTCAAAAAATCAAAGAATCCCTTATAATCTTAAAGAATTAAAAAGTGTCAAATTGTTTCATAGAATTAAAGAATTTCACAATATTAAAAAATCTTGAAGAATCACAAGGAAACAAAGATTGTCAAAAAATCGAAGAATATTAGAAAGTTTTATAAAAATCATATCAAAAAATCTACAAGTCTTAAAGAATCTTAAAAAGTCAAAAATATCAAAAATTTCGAACAATTTACTAAAAAATCAAAGAGCCTTATATATATAATTTTGAGGAATCTTAAAGAGTATAAAATATGAAAAAATTAAGTGTCATATAGAAGTTAAAATTAGAGGAAATTAAAGTCTTGAAAAATTAACAAATATCAAAAAATTTATCGAAGAATTGAAAAATTTGTGAAAAAACAGTTTCAAAAAAAACTTAAAGAATCAAAGAATCGAAGAATTTGAAAATAATCAAAAATTATCAAAATATCAAAGAGTCAAAAAAATTTCAAATAATTAAGAAATCAAAGTATCTTTTAAAATGGGACACTTTCAAAGAATCAAAGATATAAAAAAATCAAAGAATTGCTTATAATCTTAAAGAATTCAAAAACGTCAAATAGTTTCATAGAATCAAAGAATCTCAAAAACTTGAAGTATCAAAAAATTAAACAATATTAAAAAATCTTGAAGAATCGCACGGAATCAAAGATTATCAAAAAGTCAAAGAATATCAAAAAAACTACGAATTTTAAAGAATCTCACAAATTCAAATTATCTTAAAAAATTAAAGATTTTCAAAAAACAAGGAATATCAGAGAATTGAACAATCTCGAAAAACTTTAAAGAAATCAATGAATTTTAAACAATTTACCAAAAAAAATCAAAGAGTGTTATAATTTTGAGGAATCTCAAAGAATATAAAATATCAAAAATTAATGAGTCATATAGAAAAGATTAAACACTTTCAAAGAAAAATAAAGAAGCAAAAAAAGTCTTAAAAAATTAACAAATATCAAAAAAATATATCAGAGATTCGAAAAATTTGTAAAAAATTGAACAATTTCAAAAAAAAAGAATAAAGAATAAAAGAATTTGAAACAATATCAAATGATCAAAAATTATCAAAAAATCGAATAATCTCATAGAATTGCAAAAAATAGAGAAACATAAAAATTTTAGAGAATATTAAAAAATTAGTGAATCTTGAAGAACTGAATAGGATTAAAATCTGGCCGTCTTGCTACCAATTTTACTAAATAAACCAATAAATAATAAAAACTTCAACAAGAATTCGAAAAATCCAACAAAAGTTGAAAGTAAACAATCATATTTAAAGTGTTAAAAACAAGCTCTGAAGAATTTGCATAAACAAGATAAGAAATTTAAAATACAAATTTCCAAAATAAATGCTTTCCAGAAGCAATTTTTTCTTTCTAATTGTCCAATAAACGGTTACTAACCTTTGGTAACAACAACAATGAAGGCCAAATCGTACCATCTAACACCATAGAATAATAGCACGGACGTGCGTGCCTACATGAACGAGGCCATTTTCAATTCCACACCTACTGATCTAAAATAATAACATTTCAATTAGATCCCTTGAAATAATTTAATAAAAAAAAATATGAATTGCCCATTTCTTGTGCGAAAATCCGGTCATCAACCTCTTCTCGTAATGTGTTACGCTACCATCAAGAATTCACTGATGTACCAATAGCATTGACCATGATTAAGACAAAGAAGTACCATCGAACCGCCAGTCTTAGCTTAAAGTCTCTGTCAGTAGGTGTAAAAATGCCGCGAATTGAGGGCGAAAGGTAAGCCGTAAGGTGTGTTAAAGTAAAATCGGAACGAAACAGAATCGAGAAAGAAACCGAATGGATGATGATCCGAGGAAGTCGACAATTGGAAAACAAAGAAAAATTGAAATTAACCGAATGGCCTTGAATGATAGAAGACTTGTTGTTAGCTCGTAAATAGTTTATTGCACCAATGAAGATTTAAATTAGATGAGGATAAATTGCTTGCTGTTTCTTAGGACCAATCAGTACCAACTCAAAGTCGAGGTAATTACTTGAGAATCAAGCCCAGCCAAGGTATGATTACATCAAATGATTATCGAATTTTGGTACTTGGGCCATCTTCATCTTAGTACCATTTTCGCCTAAAACAAAACCTGGTTTCAAGTTCAATGACTTGTGACGTCAGCGGACCTAACCTAACGTAAGTGAAGACTACGTTCCAACATCAACTTTCAAATCTTTGTAGGTGTTGCATTCCACCCTACAGGAAGCCACAGATTATTTTCAATATTAGGTCATACAAAAAAAAAATCAAATAACGGTTTCAAGAAGAAAGTAATTAAGAAAATTTCTGGAACGGTTTCGACTTTAAACTTTCTACCCCCTGATGGTGTTATAGACCATAAATTAGAAGCCAAAGATTCTTTGTTGTGGTTTATGACTAACCACCCTCTGGTTGACCTCTATTTCATAGTGGTGAAAAGCAATAAATCTTGCCGACAGTTGAAGAATCAGAAAAACTGAGATTTTTTTTCAGAGACTTCAATAGTAGATAAGACGCGAAACTTTGATAATGTTATTGGTTGAAAAAGTGGTAATAACCCTTGTTCTGGTCCATGAACTTGAAGCCATCGACAAAAAGAACTTCCTTAAACGTGAACTGCAGCATTGAAGTTGCTGAGGCCGCTTCAGAATTTGGAGGTTGTTGACCGAAGTTCCCGTTAGACGAAGCTTCCAACTATCACCACTTGGCGCTGTGTGAAAACCATCACGGTCAAGTTTACCTCGAATCGGTGTTTAGTTTCGAAAAGACAGCGAAGGTTGAAGAACGTTGTAGTGGTTTTGACATTGCCATCAGACATGCGACTTTGACAATCGAACTACTTTTTCAAATGAGTGATAAAAATTTCATTGTGTGGTTTTTGTGATTTCTTGTGTGTGACTTATTTTGGGATTTACTATTGGACAAGGACTTTGCCAAAATTTTTTGGATACCGTGGATTTTATATATTCCTCCAAAGGATTGTCACGAAGGTAATCCAAAAAAAAAAAAAAAATCATTCTTAAATTTCAATTATATAATAGAGCGCTTAAAGGAAGTCATCAAAATTTTTGGCAGTCATGCTATTTCATGAAAATGTTATTGACCTTAAGACAAGACATTCACATTGATATTACGTTTCGTAATTCCGCTCTTTACACACTATTGTAGGTGGATGATGACAGAATTATTTAGCAAAAGTTTGAAGAATTTTTTAAACAAACAAAATTTTTATTTTATACGCAAAAACAGTTCAAGTTTATCGAACTTCCATCATTTTAAGACCTTCACCTTGTGTTTCTTTTAATATAAACAAATGCAGAACCGAAACCAGTTTCAAAAATATCAAAACTGAATCCAAAATTTTGGTCTTTCAATAACAGCTCTTGGTTTTCAAAATTAAAAAAAAATTTGAAAAATTAAGCATTGCTGTTGAGAAGAGCTATTTGTTTTTCAATTTTTTTCAGACGTTTGGCATTGAGTAACCTTCGTTTTTGGGTAAAATTCATAAAGAGTAGTCATTGAGGATCATTTGTGCAAAATTTTAGTCGAAAATTATAAACTGTGCTCAAAATATGAAAATTGAAAAATTGCTGAAATTTAAAAAAAGAATCAAAATTGTCTAAAAAAACCTAAAAACAAAAAATAATTTTTTCGGAATAATCAAATAATGTATTCTTGAAACCGAAAGCATGATGCACATTTTTGATTAATTTTTCTGATTCATTTCAACAACAAATGAATCATTCTCTCTTCTGGTCAAAACACCAAAAGAAAGTTTGGAAAGAAAGATTACGTCTTCCAAAACATTACATCAGTTGAAGATATTAATGATTTTTGAATACAAATCAGAATTATCATTCGATTAAACGAAGAAAAAATTGATGATACCGACAAAACTTGAAACGATTTCGAGATTTTTCTAGTGCTCACCTTCCTTTCGGATTAGTAGGACACTAGGGCAGTTCAACGAACTGCTTGTCGTGTTTAACATGGTGGCAAAAGTGGTTATTAATAATATTTAATTTTTATATAAAATTGAAGATTTGATAAATCTCACCTTTATCTTTTTTCCACCACCTGCATGTTTTTTCTTTTCTTCGATAAGCTCATTAAAGGGGTTGAGATAAGTGAGCTTTTATAAAATGAGGTTAACTAGCGGTGCTTCTATTTTATGTTGATGAAGGTCTTCATCGGTTCGACCCTTATAGCCTTGAAAAATCAAGTTCCGTTGAAATGGTATCACCTGCCCACACAATAATAAGCTAGTCCTAAACATATCTTCGGTTTTACCGTTAGAAGAATAAGAACTGAAAAGAAAAACTAAAAGTTATTGACTTATTGAAATTTCCAAGAAAAACTAATGATGTGGTTTGACAATGGTCAAATATTGGTCAGGAGCTTTTGTCAATAATGGGTTGATGGGTTGCTGGTTTACCTAACGGATTAGTTTTGGCTTTGATACAAAGACGCCGATGGTCAGCTTTCAGAAAACGACAAATTGTAAAGAAAATTTTCAAGAAATATATTTTTTGACCTGACTGAATAATTACCTGTGATAGATTGCAATGTTAATTTCAAGAAGCAACAGTTTCCCTGCGATTGTCTTTTTTCATTATCACACGCATTTGTTTGGAAGGAGAACGTGCAGACAAGTGGGGGCGAAGTAGGGGAAGTCGGAGTGTGTCGGCCATTGACCTTATGTTCTCGATGTGTTGACATCCCGGTTAAGGCTATAATATCTACTTCCTTGTCCTTGTTCCTTGTAATTTCCAGTAGGCTTCGAGGAAAAAAATTGAAAAATAAGTCTAGGATGAAATGGTCCCGAACTTGACCGATTGTTTGTTAGTAAACAAAGGGGAATCCCGGGGGTTGATTGACCTCCAAATGCGAATGCGGAAGGTCCGGGTTTGACCCCTCATGACCTGGGCCAACACTTTCCATGGTAACCGACACGCAAGTCGGGAATTTTCGATCGATTCCAGGCGATGTCCCTCCCAACAACACGCTAACTTTGACAGATACTACGATTTATCAATTGAATTCTTGAGAAGTTGGTAGTAATCCATATAACAAGAAATGATGGAACCCAACACCCATCTGGAAAAATCAAGATTAAAATTTGAATATTTTAAGGGGATAAAAGTGCGGGTTTTACCGTATAAGTGAAAATGCTACCAGTTTGGAATTTCCGGGAGTTCCGGGATTCTCCTCGACGTTGAGAGGACGTTGAACTTGTATTGATTTTGTGCAATTTCACTTTTATTTTGTTTTGATGGAAACAACGAGAAGTTGGGATGTGCTGAAAATTCCGAACATTAGAATTCGAGAAAAAATTGCTGAAACTGAAAAACAATCATTTTGACTGAAATTTTTTTTTTTAAATTATAAGAAAAATGAACTGAGAAGTTGCCTCAAACGCAAACCAAAATTTTCGAATACAAATTTTTCGAATTAAAAAATTAAGGCTGAAATTGCTTGTGATTGCACCAAAAGCAAGAAATCAAGAAGTCGATAAAAAAGAAATAGATTTAATAGATTTCAGAAATTTTCAATTTCAAACTATACTGAAAGAGTTGACCTTCAATATTTTGAAAAATAGAATTTTTGAATTTCTCCCAATGTCAAACTAATACTCGAATACAGAACTCGCACCAAAAACACGAAATTTTCGACTTTGTCCGTAGAATTGAAAAAGCCAAAATCTGAATTTTTGCTCTACTTTAAAGATGAAACTGTTGTCATTATTCTAGGCTTAAAAAATGAAAAATTCGCTATAATCTAAAAATTCAGAATGAGCCAATATTTTATTGAATTTTTTCCTTAGCTGATGTGATTTTTGAAAATTTGTAAAATTCTGAAAAAAACAGAAATTTGTTTTTCTTTTGACAATTTCAATTGTACTAATTGTTCAATTAATTTCAATTGTTCAATTTAAATTTCCAATTCCAAACTGAAAAAAAAAAAGAAATTTCTTTGATTTTTTCAACAGAAAACAATGATTCAAAATAATAAAAAAATTAGACATTTTGCCAGAAAAACTGTTTAAAATTCCAAAAAAAAAAAAACTAAAATAAAAATTCCGCTGTTTTCAGCCTCAAATTCCAGCAGTACGAATCAAATTCCCAGAAAATAGAATATCAAAACAAATAAATTTCAACTATCAAAACAAAACGCAAAAAAATTCTAATGATAAACACAAAAACTGCGTCTTAACTCCCAAAGACTCAACCTCTAAAAATACTCAAACCCCAAAACAACAAACTATCAATCACTATCTTCTAAAAATTGCACAATTGCATAAATTTTTACAATTCCTGACCTGCGCAACGAAAAACAACGTAGATAAAATGCAATTTTGCTAATTTATGCACTTATTAATCTTATCTCTTTGTTTACTAAACCCAGTTAAAAATAGCTCTGCACAAGGTTAATTTTTCAAAAATTTCCATTCAAATTTCCACATAAAAAAATTATCAATAATTAAAGTCAAAACGTTATCACGCCGATGTGCACATGGACAAGAAAGTTTGAACGAGATAGCTGCAACGTTGCAGACCTCACGCCAGAGAGTGTTGAGTTAGGTCGGCGTCGCGACGCATAACATCGCTGCTGCATATCCGCCAAAAAAACAAAAGAATACACAAGTGCGTACGATACGTAAAGTGTGTGAGTAAACGCGAACGCTCAGTTACCGCTTCTTATAATTTTTTTTTTAACATTTTGAATTTCGCGCCAATTGTAACTAAAGGCGGGAAATTCGAATTATTTTTGCGCTAAAAGTGCGATTTTTAGTGTTTTTATTAACAAATTCATAAAATTGACACAAGTGTGTTGAAAAATATCAATTTTGGATTTTGGACGCAATTTTGTGTTTTGATTTTGGATTTTGGAGTAATATAGTTTCGACTGTAAATAAGCAACTGAAGGTTTGTGTTTTTTTAATTGTTTTAATTTAATTAGGTTTTAATAAAAATTGATGAAATTTGTATCGATTGCTCTATTTTTAGTCTTTGGATAATTTCACTCTCAAATTGGCACTAATCTTACCTGTGATTGTTTAATCCAATTGGTGATAGTCCTCAAAAATTGGCCACTTGACAACTGTTTAAAAAAAACCATCTCAAATAATAATTTTCAGCGTTCAATACAATCAAAAGTGAAAATTCAAAATGGCGGCTTGTCCGTTTCCGTTACTGAAACGTAGATATTTTCTGGCTTTGAAGAAGCTATTTTAAACTACTTTCATATATTCAAGGTAACCTTAATTGTTGTGCGAATCATTCAAAAAAAAATTTTTCATCTATCACTATCATACCTTTTGGATTGCTAAATCCATCATCAACATTTTGTGACGTATCAACTTTGACCTTTGAAAATTTTCGATTTTTGATTTGGATTTTCACCAATTTAAAGCCAATTCCTTCTTTTTTCCCAACTAAATTTTCAAATTTGACCATTTTGAAGCTTCTAGAAAAAGTGAATTTCAAGAGCACGTCAAGGATATTTAATCCATATGCAAACATCACACTCATTCTTATTTATATTATTAAACAAAATAGATAGTGCTTAGTTTTAGTTTGCTGTTTTTTCCGAAATTTTTGATTTTTCTAATTGCACTAACATTGAATGTTTAAAGATCAGTCATGGCCTCGTGCTGTGCCAAATGCTCACAAGGTTTCTTTAAAGAGAGAAAGATAGAGGAAATGCACTCGTTGAATAAAGAGCAGAACTAAGATTGACGTCAAAACTTGCAATTCAACCTTGCACTAATATTAGTGCAGAATTAAATAACTCGAAATTGGTGGGGCAAGAATTTACCCTATTTCTTGTAATTTTTACCAACAGGTAAATTTTTTTTTTAGCAAAATTAATAATAATGCACTTTTGATTAAAAGGTTATGTTTTATGTTACATAAAAGCAATGCTTGCATAACTGATTTTTCTTCGTTTGTTTCAGGACTTAAATGCCTTGAAGAACAGCTGCAGTCCTCGAAAAAGGCCAAAATGCGAGAGGTAAAATTTCGTTAATTAAGTATTATAAACAAGAATGTTCCTAATTAAACCATTTTATTTTTATTCATTTTCAAAAGGATATTCATTTTTTAAAAATTCTAATAATTAAATTAAATTGACATTTCCTTTCGGTACTCTTATCTTTATCTTCTTAATTTTTACAAATTTTAATTGTCAATTTATGATTATGCATTTCAGAAAGAAAACCGCAGTTTTTTCAGCAGGAAATCTGCTCAACTTTTTATCCTGCAAAACGATAAAATAATTAAAAAAGCAACCATCATCCAATTAAAATCATGGGCATATCCTTGACAAAAAAAATCACGGCTTGTTCAGTTTTTTTCAGGAACTGGCATTCTGAAAATTGAAAATTGAAGGATTCAGTCCCCCTGACCTTATTTAGTGTTTTAGAAACTTCAATCTATACTTTCTGAAATACATGCAAACTGTTATTTAATCGGCATCTAGGCAGGCGAAAAATTATCAATAAAAAACTGTATTGGTTTCTTATTTTATCAAAAATATGATAAATTTGAATTTGTTGTTAAATCATACAGTTTGGCAGATAACCGGCATTCAGGCAAAAGAGAAATTATTTAAACAAAGACAAAGTTTGCGCTTCTGTAGATTTGATTTATAGAAAACAGTGTTTGTTGGTATTTAAATGACAGAATCTGTTGGTTAACCGGCAGCCAGGCAAGCTATAAGTCATTGAAAATTGATTTAACCATTTCTAACATTGATTTAAACAATTAACCGGTATCCAGGCAAGACAGTAATCGTCAAAAAATATATGTCGATTTGTTAGCCATTCAACCGGCAAAAGAAAAACTATCCAAACAAAATGTTAGAATGTGTTACGTAAGTCATTGGAAAATATTAATATATCTATTTCTAACTATAATTTAAATATTTAACCGGCAACCAGGTAAAGGAAGAGTCAAAAATCAAGATTTTTTCTTATAAACTTAGTTTATTTGTTCTAACTAACAGGCATCCAGCAAAATAAAAATCTAAAAAAAAATTTTTTTAGTGATGTCGGTTTCTTATTTTTATAACTTTAATATGGTATCTAACTAAGGCATTAATTGTCGAAGAGTATGTGTCAATTTGATTGCCATTTAATCGGCATTCAGGCAAACAAGAAATTATTTAAAGTTTTTGCCTCTGCCGATTTGGTTTATAGAAAACAGACTTTGTTGGTATCTAAATTACAAATTTGTTAGTTAATCGGCATCCAGGCAAGAACAAAATCAAAAATCAAGATTTTTTCTCATAAATTTAGTTTATTTGTTCTAACTAACCGGCATCCAGACAAAATAAAAATCTAAAATAAATAGTCGTGATGTCTATTTCTCATTTTTATAAGTTTGATTTAAAATACAAGCGGCATCTAGGCAAAAAAGAATTTATTGAGCCTTTATTTAGTTGAATTTCTCGTTAAAACTAAGCAAAATTTTTGCATCAAAGGTCAGCGCATCTGACCTGTTGACATTTACCCTTCTGCATGTTAACCTGCCATTCATCCAACCCTAAACAATTTACAACTTCATAACAAATAACAGAATTCAATTTATCTTATTTGAAAAAAATCAGATTTGATAAACTCTTATCATCAATTAAAAATAATTGTCTTTATCAATTCCATTTGAATTGAACATCATAATTTAAAATAAAAGTCTTTGCGTGCGAATTTCCACTTCAATAAACATTTCAGAAATGTATGCAGCAGTCAGTTTACAAAATGCAAATTCTAATGCAGCCTTGACTTAGTAAAATAAACAATTAAAAATGCAGATAATTCTAGATTCTGTAAAATTTCCGGAGTTGCATCTATGACGTCATTTGAAATCAGTGACGTCATAGCATCCAGTGAAAAGTCCGATCGATACAATGTATACACACTGACCCATATCTGGTTTCACTTATTATTATTATCATCACGCACTAAATGATTATTTGTGCTTGGAAAGCCGGAAGTTGATTAAACGGAAGTCTTTTTGATGTGTTGGTTTATTTTTAATAGGACTGCATCGATTGCAACCCTTTAGAACAGGTCAACACTGTTGCTTTCATTTAGACTTGGGAATAAAAATTCTAAAAAGTCTTTCAATGAAATGCTTCGGTTCCGGCAATGCTCACCTTCACGGATGGTTCTTTTAAGACGTATAATTTGTTATAAGTCGATGGTTTTGTGGGGGCTATTGCCCCGTTTTATCATATCTAAATTTGAATCATGAATCTAATAAATGTTAAAAATTTATATACTAAAATTTTAATTACGATGATGGTTTTTTCTGCAGGAGATGATGGAGGAGGCGTCCGCATCGCCTGCTGAATTCGATCCGGCGACGATCCACGAGGAGGAGTTTGAGCTTCACACTACTTACATAGTGCCCGATCTTCCTGTCGAGCCCGGAACCCCAAATCGTGCCGAAGCCACTCTTCCCCGAAATCTGGTCTTAAAAAGCTCGCAAGCCTTATCAGACGTGAGTTAAAATTTTACCAAAAATTATAAAAAAAATATTAACTTGTGTTATCAGGCTCAAGGAGTTTGGAGCACAGGATACATCCCACGAGGGACTCGTTTCGGGCCTCTCGTGGGAGAAATTTATGCCAAAGATGCTGTACCAAGTTCTGCAAATCGGAAGTACTTCTGGAGAGTAAGTACTAACAAATTTTGTAAATAATAAACTTCTTTCTATTGGTTATGGTGTTACCTAATTTGCCTTTTTCTATGGTTCGTTAGGTTCAGATGAGGGAAGGCTTTTATAGAAACTGTTCTAACGACAACAAGGTACTTTTTTTTCTCTCTTTTAAACAAAAATAAATTTTATGGAATGGTTGGCAAAAGTTCAAAATTTTTCGTTTAAATTTAACTAAAGTTTATTAACTAATCTCTTCCTTTAAATTGGCTACGGTTTTGCGGCTATTTCGAGTGGGTGCTTGTAAAACACCGGATGTATAAATAAAGGAAAGCAGTAGAGGGAAACAAAATTTTAAAAATCCAAAACTTTGATCATTTTTGTTTTGCAGATATACAAAGATAACGAACTTTACTATTACATCGACGGTTTCGACACATCAAAAGCCAATTGGATGCGTTATGTAAATCCAGCTTATTCCAGCGAATCTCAAAATTTGATAGCTTGTCAATACAAAATGAACATTTACTTTTACACAATAAAACCAATACTTCCAAACCAAGAACTTCTCGTTTGGTACTGCAAAGAATTTGCTGAAAGACTTAATTATCCATTAACTGGAGAACAAATGTTACAAAGAATAAGTAAGTGTTTGAAAATTTTACAAAACATTTTTTTCAATATTTTTTTTCTTTTCAAGGACAACAAGTACAACAATCGACTGAAGTCATCACTGTTAGCACTAACGAGTCTCCAAAAGACGGTCCTTATGAACACCAGTTAACACCAACAGATGGAAGTGTGCGTTCAGATGAAGGATATCATAGTAATGGTTACCATGATGATGCTTTTACACCACCAGAAGACTCAAGCGATTCGGACAGTGAAAACAACTACGTTTTAGATTTTAGTAAAAAGAATACCAATGCAAAAGAAACAGCTGTTATAAAACCAGTTTCTCAAGAGACTCAAAAGAATGAATATCGTAAAGTAAAAATAAAAATTTCAAAAGCTTATCATTATAAGAAAGGAGTTGAAAGTGATCATGAAGAAAAAGAAGTTCCAAATGAAACAGTACCTGAAGTAACGACACTAACCCCAAGAATTATCACTCCACCAAGTACAGTAATAGTTTTGGATTCGCCTCCACCTGAAGTTCCTACCAAACCATTCTATGAACAAGAAGTAAAAAGCCAGAATGTTATTTCAAGATATACTCCACCATCGTCGAGTATTTTAGAAAATATTTTATTAAGAAATCGGATTGATACGAATAATAATGATAATAATCAGAGACAGCCGAATGCTACACCACCTCCAAGTTCTCCGACTGAGATGGCTTATTCGTATAAGAAAAGTCATAGGTATGGAACAGTTCCATGCAGTCCAGATTCAAGCTCGAATGTTCAAACTATGCTTCCTTCTAGTCCTGCGATGGTTAAAGCCCATCCTCCAAGTCCCGTCCAACCTAGTGCTATCTATAATCCTCATTCTAATGAAAGTTACACCCATATTCAACCCAGTTATTACAACATCTATCCATCGAATGGAATCCATAGTACTATAACTCCAACTCCTACATCTACTTACTCCCCTCCTATTTCCAACAATCCTCCAAATGGATCAATGATGATTCCAGCTTCACACATCATCAATTCCAACCTCTCCCATCATCTCCTTCAACCATTAAACCCAATTCAAACCAATGGACGATCATCTCCTTGCTCACGCAGCCCTGATGGTAATCCTTCCAGTCCCTCCAGCCAATCTCGAGGCTATCGCAGCCTTCCTTATCCTTTAAAGAAAAAAGATGGCAAAATGCATTACGAATGTAATGTTTGTTGCAAAACTTTTGGACAATTATCCAATTTGAAAGTTCATTTAAGAACTCATAGTGGTGAAAGACCATTCAAGTGCAATGTTTGCACCAAATCTTTTACTCAATTGGCTCATTTACAAAAACATCATTTGGTGCATACTGGCGAAAGACCACATGAATGTGGTATTTGCAAGAAACGATTTTCATCGACTTCTAATTTAAAAACACATCTAAGGTTACACAGTGGACAAAAACCATATGCTTGCGATTTTTGTCCAGCTAAATTCACACAATTTGTGCATTTGAAATTGCACAAAAGATTACACACGAATGAAAGACCGTATATTTGTCAAGAATGCGGGAAAAATTATATTAGTGCATCGGGATTGAGGACGCATTGGAAGACGACGAGTTGTAGACCGAATAATATCGATGAGGAGTTGAATGGAGACGGCTCGCCTAATGGTTACTACGAATATGCAGGTTCTGATGGAAGTTTAGGTAAGTCGAAGAAATAATTGCAGCAAAATTATCAATTGTAGTAATTTTCTTTACTGAAGTCGATTGTCTAAAACCTACCAAAACAATTGTCACTCGTTTTTAAATTTGATTAAGAAAAAACTGATTTTATTGAATCATTTAGAATAATCAAAGTAAAACGATAAAAAATTGTGTTTTATGGTCTTAAAGTTAATAAACCCAAAACCTTACAATTGTATTTTTTGCAGGGTCGGTGGAAATGAGCAAAGAAATCCACGAAGACTCGAAAGATTTCGTCGAAATCCACCCCCAGCAGCAGCAACCGCCTCACACTGTCCTCCATCCGGGCCTCTCCAGGCCGTTGCCTTCAAGCTTGCAGCCTAGCCAGCGTCAAAACTCGCATCCGGGCAAAGAGACGCGTCCCAGTGTGATCGAATCATCTCAACCGCACATAATTGAATGTACCTAAGATGTATTCCTGCTCATTGTAGTATAGTTTTGTTAAGTTTTTTAAGGTTTATTTATTGTTAGGATTAGTAATACTGAGAGGCGACTTTGTGTTCATTGAACACATTTAATTAAAAACTGCGCGAATATACTTAAAAAAAAAAAAAAAATTAAATAATTTTTCTAAAGATACTCAGTTGAAATAATTTATTGATCTATTTATTAATAGTTATTTAATGATGAAGTATTTTATGGAATTAACCGAATTTCGACTTTAGACTGATATTATCACTTAATAAAGCAATACTAAATATTTATGACTTGCACGAAATTTATTGTCTAGACTTTGTGTGTTTATTTGTATTTGAATGTTTTTAGGGAGTTGATTAGGGCGTTGTAGATTTTGTATTGAATGTGTTCTACAGTTTATATACATTTAAATGACATGTATCGATGGTACTCCATATTAAGAAACTACACTTGAATTTTTTTTTTATTTTCAGTTTTATGCAGTAGTTGCTTGATATGCCGTTAAATCCATAACTTACTTATGTTAGAATATATCCAAATAAGTATAAGCCAAATAAGATCATCCATTTTCATGTATTGCTACTATTTATACATGTAAAGTTCAATGTATGTAATTGTATAAAAAAACTAAATGGTGCTTGTGAATTGTTTAATTTGTGTATGAAAATTCCTCAGCTTAGCGATGGAAACATTTTTGTCAGCTTGCACTTTCGAACAAAAATCAGTATTAAGTTAACAAACATCATTTTTTTGTAAATAATTTTTGGTACCTACTTGAATTTAATGTGTATTATGTAAAAATCACTTGCCTTTTTTGTATATACAATTATTTATTTTTAGTTCACATTTTCAGTTATTTCACATAACAGACAATAGTATAATACGATTATTATAATAGTATGTACTGTGTACAATAAGTTTGTTATTTAGTTTTTTTCGAAATATTAGTTTAGGTGGGTACCTTCAAATTTTTTTTGTTATTTATTTTACAAAGGTATTATATGATGTTTCATTTTTTTTTTCATCATTTTTCTCTCCTACATCCTTAGATTTAAGAATGTCGCTATTTATTTGTTTAGTTGTTATTTTTTTGGAATTGTTCAAAATATTTTTGGTATAACTCGTGCATGTAAAAATGTTCATATGATTATAAAACGTTTAAAATTTGACGCAGTTTTACTTGAAAAACTATGGAGAGAAAAATTGGATATAGGGTCATTCATAAAGACTGGCCCATTAAAACTTTATAGGGAACACATATTTTAATCGGGGTTCTTAAAAATGTTCTATCGAAGTAAAATAATAGCGATTCTACTACACTTCCGCTTATACCGAAAGTTGGTACTAACTTTGTTACTTCAAATGGAACACCCTCTATATTATTGCATTTTTGAATTCCTTGATAAATTTTAATATAGGTTTGATAACCACTTAAAGTATGTGAAATTTATAATTTTAGTGGTATTTACGTTTAGAAAAATCTGCAGTGTTCAAAAACTAAGTGAGCTGAAAGTCAACTGTTTCCAACAATGACACTATAAACTGCATAACTGCATAATTATGTTTTTATTATCAGTCCAAACTTTAATTTTCAAAATTAAGATTTTTCAGTCAAGGATAACTGATTTTTCCAATTGGAATGACATAGCAATTGTTTCACTAATTTATGCAGAATTAAATTATTTTTCAACTGACAAGAGACAATCGGTAAGTGTCAATGCAATTATTTGTAAATAAACTGTGTCTCCGGATAGGTGAAACGATTCTTGTAAAAGCTAAACAAATTTTGATTTGAATTGTCATCTTTTGGAGTTTAGCCCTGCTTGGTGAATGACTAATTTGTCATAGAATTTTAGTTTTGAAAAATCAAATTAAGTTTTATAAGTAAATTTGACGTGTGGAACCCTTAGAGTTCTCAGCTTCTAATGGATTTTCCTATATTGGTGTAACCTGTCACTTGTATAAGGCATAAATTTGAAAAAAATCCGTCCATAACTAAAAAAGTTATAGCAAAAATTATTTACAAAACTGTCAATTTCAAAGTTGAAACATTTGAAACACCCTGTATAATTTAAAAGAAAACAAACGGACCGAAAGTTGATCTTTGTGGGACACCCAAAAATTTCACTCTATTAAAAATTTGCATTTTTCTATCAAATATTGATAGTATGATGAGTAAATAAAATTTTCTCAGAAATAGTCCATTCTACAGAATGGTCCATTTTGCGGTTTTTACGGATTTCTCATATTTCCAATCACACATTTTTTGAAACCGTCTCGATATTTTAATAAGTTTTGCGCTACTGTCTTTTGTTTTCAGGTTACAGCGCCTTTTTGATTTTCACTATTTTTTCAAAATGCTGTAACTTCTCCATTTTTGAACTTATTCAAAAGCTAAAAATTGTTACTAATACAGATTTTTGCGTTGAATCGAATGAGCTAAATGATTTTTTTTTATCTCTTAATTTTAAAGATAAAACACTATGTATAAAAAATTAAAGTAGGCTATGAAAGCAAAAAAAATGTCAAAATATTTTGAAAAAGCATAGACTAATTTTCTGTTTTTACATGAGAATCTGTATCAATATTTTGAATAAGTTTCAAATTGAAAAAGTTACAGCATTCTGTATAAATTGCAAAAAATTAAGGCTTATATACAGGGTGAGCTAGGGATGAGTGCGAGTTCCATAACTTTTTTCTATGCATGCTATCGTCTTGATTTTCTTTTTAACAATAAGTTTGATAATAGAGCACGTTCTAAAAATATTTATATTTGTATACAGAATGTTCCAAAGTAAAATACACAATTAAACTCAATTTTTTAAAATTGAAACCACTAATTTTCATTAAATTGTCGATATAACGCATCCAGGTTTTCTAAACTTATTTGTCATAGTTTTTGAGTTGTCAATTTATGTTTCAAATTAGCTTCGCACATAGACTTTAGAACCATTCAAGATAGTTTAGCCAATTTTTTTCCATTCGATTCCTTAAGCTTTAGCTAATTTTTTGAAACAAAAGCGAACTCGGAGACAATATTCTATGGCTTATTTTTTGAAAATCACAAACTCGAAATGGTAATAACTCGATTTTTTCAAATGCAACACCTTATATTTTATTCTATGGTCCCATAGTATTTTTCAAGAGCTTCTTGTCGATATAGGGTTTGTGGGGTCTACAGGATGTCCCACGACAATAGACGTCTGTCTATAATTCAAAAAATAATGATAGAAATATATATAATTAAAAATTTTTTCAAGACGCTCTGTCTTTCTGAAATATTTTCAAAGAGTTGGAACATTTTTGAATTCTACGAAGATTTTTTGGTCACTTTTATACCATAATTTTTTTTTCTGAAGTCAATCATTTCAAAGATATGGATGCAGAGATAAAGGTGATCAGTGATTATGACTAAACGCCTATCAGTTTTATGATCCTTTGGCACTTTATACCGCAAGTCCAGCTAAAAAATTGAAGCAATCTCCTACAGGATGTTCAAAAAATACATTTTAAAACTGACATAAAAATGTTGTCAAAACTCAAAATTTTCAAATGGAAACCCTCATTTATATTTAGCTTTAGCTTCAAAAATAAATACATTTTTGTATGAGGTTTTGTATACACAAACCTCGAGGTTTTTTGATTATTTAAGAAAAACTGTTTTCTACTTAGTAAAATGCCCTGTTAGCTTCAAGGAGTTATCAAAAATGTCAGAATCAAACGTTTATCTAAGTTTATCTTTTATCTCTTGAGAGTGTAACAGTTTTGACATTTCACTATGCAGAAAAGAATTTTCCTTAAATAAGTAAGAAACGATAACGGTTTAGGTACAGAAAACCTCATACAAAATTTTTAAAGCAGAATACGAATATACGATAAAATAAATAGAGGTTTCCATTTGAAAACTTCGAGTTTTGATGACATTTTCATGCTAATTTTCAAATACATTTTTTGAACATCCTGTAGAAGATCGGTTCAATTTTTTAGTGAGGTTTACTGTTTAAGATGTTGCGTTATAAAATGCCAAAAAACTATTTTAAAATAAATAGTCGTTTAGCCGTAATCATTGATTACCTGTAACTCTGCATCTGTCATTTTTCAATTAAAGTTGCAGATATCTTTAAAATTGTTAGTATAAAAGTTACCTAAAATAAATCGCAGAATTCAAAATTGTAAAAAAATAGAGTGTGTTCTATTTAAAATAAGAAAGTTGTGGTCTACTTCCGGTTTAACAGGAAGCGTCAGATTTGTGGAAATACTTTAGTCAAATAGAGCATGTGACAGAAACTACGTTACCAACTTTTCAGTAAGATTCTATCAGTAATTTTTGAGTTATGGATAGACGCCCACCGTCGTGGGACACCCTGTGTATTGTAAAATACTGAGTGTTAATTTTTTTCCCAAAAAAATCGTGTAGACCGCTGTCATAATATTTGACACTTTTATGTTTTACAAAAACAATAAAATATAGGGTGTTGCATTTGAAAAAATAGATTTATTGTTTATTTCAAAAAATAGTAGTAAGCCATGGAATATAGACTCCGATTTCGCTTTTATTTTAAATGATGCCCTGAAGCTTAAGAAATCCAATGGAAAAAATTTGGTTAAAGTTATCTTAAATGGTTCTTAAGTTATAAACCTATAAAGAAGCTATTTTGATACATAATTTGACATAACTCAAAAACTATGACAGATATGTCTATAAAACCCAGATGCATTATTACGACAATTTAGAAGAAATATTTTTAGAACGTGCTCTATTGTTTGTAATGAATATTAAGACGATATAAAAAAAGCTATAGATCTCGCACGCATCCCTATGTCACTCTGTATATTGCGGCAATAGCGTAAAACTAATTCAAAGATTGAATTTATCCCAAAAAAAGAACGAAAATGTATTTTGAACCACTTGTATATTCATGCAAATGCAGCGATCTTCTAATAAACTAAATTTTTACTGCGACATCTATCGCAAAAAGCACAAACTTAATACAGTTCGCTACTCACCCCAGACGTCTTAATTTGACAAATAACCAAAAGAGAGCAGCACTAACAATATGTTTATTGATGTTTTCCAAGAAACAAAATATAATGGCGTCACATTCCATCTCAAGAATGTGGCCGAGGTTGTTTCAATACAAAAGAAATACATCTTGTCACCTGTAACTTCCAGTAGCATATTTCAACTGTTTTAACAGGTTTCTGTTTGAAATATGAGAAAAAGTGGCATTTTCAATGAATTTCAAAAATTATTTTAATTTATTAATAATTGCTATAGCAACAATAATAAGTACTTGATTGTATGTCGGAAATTACTATCCACTAACTCTGTGCGAAATAAATAATTCAATTTCAATTATATTTTGGGATGTATTAAAAATTCATGTGTTGAATTTTTTAGCGAAGAGAATAATGGTATTGGTCGAATAAAATAGTTAAAAAACAAGGGTGAACTTTTCACCCTCTTTTTATCAACCAATGGCAAATTTGAAAAGGGGGAATTTTAACCAATAGAATTCGTTTTCGAACCGATGACTCAGATGAAATTATTATTTGATATTGATTGCTACAAAATCTCATGATGGATAGAATAACTCGCGAAGTACAGAGTCGGACTGGACTATTGATGACAAAAAAAAAAATTAAATCTTGAGCAGATGTCCAATTATTAGAAAAAAAGCCCAGCCGTTGAGGATTATCTTACAGTTGTATTAAATAGCCAACTTTGATGGACACACCGTCAATATTTACGGGGTGGCTCGTGCCACAAAAAATCCAGAGGGCAACGGTCAGATCTTTTTTTTTGCGAGGGTCAATTTTTTATGCAAATGCTAATTTGCAGGGGCTGAAACATCAAAAAAAAAAAAAATAAATAAATCACTAACAATAGAGATATTGTTAGTTTTGACAAATGAAGAATAAAACCTGTTAAAATAAAATAAAAAACTAGTATGCTAATAAAAAAAAAAATTTTTGTTTATTTTATTGTTGTGGTTACAACAGCCTACTGGATGAATCCATCAAAGATTTTTGACAAGTGATCATTCATGAATCCAAAGCCCACTCTTCATATTGCGGTTATTTCGCAAAACATGAAAAGCCCATCATTCTTTTGTTGAATTTGTTTAGTGATAATAATAATAGTGTGACTAGGACAATTTTCAAAAATTCAAACTACTATTTTTATAAAGCGGAATAATTTGTAAAGCTTTTTCCAGGTAAAAGCTTTTGCCAATTATCCATCCAGCTGAATATTTTTCCAAAGTATTTGCATCCTAGTCACCTGGTCAGCTTCATGGCCATCTGCTGTCATTGTGGTGTTGAAATGACCCACGTGAATACAATACATTTACAGAAAAATAGGGAAACCAAGTGAGGGATAAAACTGAAAATTGTCTCCATGGCTTTATCTCAAAATTATCATAGCCCACTACACGCTGACAAATCTGATTTCATTTTTTTTTTTTAATAAAAGAGAGAAAGCAATCAAGTTGCCGATGGCTATTGTTGACCAATGATTGACAGATGAATATTGTTCGGTGAAAGTTGGCTATAAGTGCTTTTGACGTATGCCAAACAATTAGATGGATTTTTGCATATTGTTTAACATGTCAATCACATAGCACACTGAATTGGGGTGATAAAAGCAACAAAAAAATGAATCAATCACAACCTACTAGTTTTTTACAAAAAATCGGAAATTTATTCATTTGTTTGGGTGATTTTCATAGCTTTCAACTAAGAGACGTTTTGTTTGTTGGATGTTTAACCCATAAAACAAGTAATGGGTTTCTCTACATTCTTATCTAAAAATAAAAGCTGATGGGTGACTTCTTTATTCCAATGGTAGTAATGCTTAACATTGATGATAAATATTGAGAGCTATGAGAACAAAACAATGGTTATTTGACACATCTTTATCAAAGCCTACTCGGATTTTTCATTTTCATTCATTTTAAACTGTGCCTATTATTTTAAAAGTCGGTTTACAGGAAGTGAATTAAATATTTGATTGCGACCAAATCGGTGAATCTGAGAATTTGATAGGTTTAATTTGATCACGTGATAATATAAAGCTTAAATGGGAGTGTTATTTTGAAAATTAAAAATACGGAGTGAATTTTCATTAATCTAGTTATCTTGAAAATGGATTCACAGCCTACTCAGATTCCTTATTCTCATTTTTCAACTAAACTAAAAAATTTTTTTAAGTTACGGTTTATTTTTTCAAAAGAATCACTCGGTATATTAAAAATGAGTCTCAAATCAATTACAGAAAAGAATGAACACAAAAAAGTGATCAGAATAGACTGAGAAATTTTGTTTCTATCAGAGATTACTAAATTTTAATAATATTTCAAAGTTAATCCATTTGTATCAAGACCTACTCAGCTATTCCATTTTTATTTAATTCAAAATAAATAACCCAGAATTATTGCTATAACTAAAAATATATAGGGAGCTTTGAAAAATTGCATTTTTGATTTTTCAATACAATATATTGTAAATAAATCTAGTTATAAATAACCTACTGAAACTTTTTATTCTGTCCATTGATAGATGAAAGCTGATGTATGTTTATTTTCTGCTAGAATCACTCATTATATTAAAAATAGATAAAATAGAAGAAAAACTTAAAAAGTGACCATTGAAAATTTTGTTTTATAAAAAATATAGTCTACGAGGTGCGCTCTGAAAGTGTCCCAAATTCTTTGTTTTTTGGTCCATCGTGTATATTTATGAAAAACTCCCCTTTCGCCGCGCCTCCATCTCCAACTTTAATGTTATTCCAGAGCCGAGTTCTAAACACGTTAATCAATACAAAGATAAATATGAGGGGTAGCGGAAATGGGGGGCGGAGCCTCTTCCCGTCGACACCAAATTCATATATTCTCACACACAAATCCTCTGTCTGATAACTCAAAGTAAATAAATACGAATTTATCTCAAAATTTTCCGGAAATGCCGCGAAAACGTTCAAATACTTCACCACATTCTTCGTCTTATATTTACACATCTCTCTTGGAAAATTCCGTATCTACACCGTCGACTGTTTATACACACTTGATTCCAATTCGTTGAAACGTCTCCCACCCATTGCCTACTTGATTATTCGCGACCGTTCACCATTGCAAATTTTATATGAGTAAAAAACGGCGACGCCATTTTGTCGGCGTCGTAAAAATACCATTCGTTTTTGTTTTGTTGGATATTTGAAAAAAACACAATTGATGGTAACGTGTAATTTTCAATTTAAAATAAGAAAGGATGAATTTTTTTATTATTATTGGATAATTATGGGATTTTAAATGGGATTGAGAAGTTAGAATGCTTCCGGAAAGCTTTGTGCCTTTTCGATGAAAGAAATGGGAGAGGCCGGGAGAGACAAAAGAAAACTATTAAGATCTCGATGCTTTGAGGGCTAATGGCGGCAGGAGGCAAAAAAATATATATATTTTAGCATTATTTGGCAATTGAGCAAATTTTTGACACTCTGTATATACAACGTGGAAAAATCCACTTTATGTCTTAGAATATATTTTTTTGTACGAAAGCATCAATTTAAAATAATTTTCATATTACTATTTTCAAACTACGTCATAAACTATATTTTTTCAAATGGATTCCGTTAAATTTCTGATTTTTTTAACAAAAACACAATCTTTTTAAAAATTGATTTCAAATAAAAATTTGATAATCTTCCAGTTGCAAAAATAAAAAATTGAAGACAACTGTGTAATTGAAAACAATTAAATTTTCTCAAAATTTATACATCTTAAACTTTTTCGCATCATTGAAACACTTTTTATACAAATTAAAAAATATAACAGAAGGCTGTGAAATTTGTATTCACAGAAGTTTTTACATTGCAATAAATAAATCATCCTGTTTATAAGGAATACAATTTTTTACTTTTCAAGTATCTAGATTTAGATTTAAATTACAAAAAACCATACTGTATACCTATAAATGTATCATAAATTTTTCATTTGTTTGATTTCTAATTAATAATTGTAAATTGACAGAAGCCTACTAAGTATTCCTTGCAATTCAACTATCTACAAAAATCCATATTAATAAAATTGTTTTTTTACTTCTATTTTTTCCACCCTAATTCCTTCCTCCTCGTTGAAGTGTTTCGAAGCCGCCCAAGTCATATTCCCGCCGAAAGGCCGTCGACGCCGCCGTCGAAAAGGGGCTGCTTTTGAGATAAATCACCAAGTATTTTGAGATCGGGGGTTTTGCAGCGTGCGTATGTTAGGGGTGGGGGTGTTTCTCAGATTAGTGCGTGGTCCTCGTGCCGACCGGGTCGGGGTAGTAGCGTTAGAGAGTGAAAGAAAAGGCGTTTGATGCCTTCAACAAATACAACTGACTCTTGTTTATATTTTTTTATTTCATCTATCCTTAAATTAACATTTTAGGATTTGGATCAAATTGAATTATTAATTGAAGGTAAGTGATTTTTTTTTTAAACTTGATGATGATGATTTTCACCTGTTCATGAAAACAGGTTGTGTAGAGAGCGCATGGATGGGTTTCTTGTATATTTTTATATAGAATAGATAAAAGAAAGGTTACGACGCCGAGAAAATTTTAACCCCCGCATTTTTTCCTTGTTTTGTCTTTTAAAGGTTCCTTATGACGATTGTAACAGCAGATGAAGACAGTGGTGTGGAAATGTCACATCCTAGAGCTGATAATGGTGAGTTTTGATTTTTTGTTAAATGTTTATTGACACTTTCGTCTTTAAAATTATGTTAATTCTTGAGTAAATTGAAAATTGATAAAATCGCTACATTCATCACTGTTATGGCAACTGGCCAAAAGCAGCCAAAATTTGATGTAACGAAAACAGTTATTCTTTAGAGTGGATTAAAAGACATTATTCCACTATTGTATAGTTTTTTTAGTCAAAAATTGTATATAGTAATTTTTTGCATCATCCAAAACTATTATTACATATACAGAGTTGTCTACTCTGTTGTCTCTCTGAACTCAATTTTCTAAACTCTTCTTTCGATTTTCAAAATTCTTCACATTTTAGGCTTTGAGATTTTTTAAATTTTTCTCATTCTTTAAATATTCACATGTCGAGAATATCTGCATTATCTAGATTCTTTTGATTCCTCTTAATCTCTAGGATTTTTTTGTGGATTCTTCAGAAACTTAACATAATAGAGATTCTCCCGACTTTAGATTATTTGAATTTTTTAGACCTATTGATTCTTCATGTCTCTTGAGATTCTTTAGACTTTTCGGCTGATTTATTTAATTTTTGGTAATTTTTTCATTTTCAAAATATTCCAAAATCTCAAAAGTCTTAGGAATCTTCAGAAACTTATCATTATAAAGATTCTCTATTTATTCTCCAAATTTACGTAAACATTCTTTCAGATTTTCTGTTATTTTTTAAATTCTCCTTCTGGGTTCTGAAACCCAATACAGATAGTCAAAAATTGATATTTTTAGAAAGAAAATTTATTAATCTGTCGGATAGCAGAACCAAAAATAGGATGTTCTACTTAAATTTTTTAAATTCTCCAACTTTTAACAAACGTCTTTTTTTTGGCTTGGCTGAAAATGCAAAAAATACAGTTTTCCATTTGAAAAAGTATAACTATGCATTGTAGCTTGTAGTGAGCAGTCCTGTATATTTGTAAACAATTTTAGATGATGCAGATGATTGATATTAACAGATTTTGTATAAAAAAAATTCGAAAATTATTTTTCTTAAAGCATAGAATGAACTTTTTCACATCCTTAGTATACCTTATATCTCTTTAATCTTAGAACCTTATTGATTTTTTAATTAACTTTAATTTTAACTTTATTTTCTTGGATTTTTCTAACTCTTTTTCTTTCGAATTTTCTAAGTGTTGTGTTCTTTTATTCCCCTGTTTATTAGATTTTTCAGATCTTTTAAATTTTGGAGACTTTCTTTATTTTTCACCAAATTCTCGAGGTTTCACCTAAGATTTTTCAGATTCCTCGAGCTATCTTTCATATATTCTAAATCATTTACATTCTTTAAAATTTTGAAATTTTTAGATCCTTCTAGATTTGTTTAAACTTCAAATTCCTTGAATTTTTTGGTTGTTTCACATTTTGCAGATTTTTTAGATCACTTGGAATTTTTTAATTCTCTTAATTTTTCAAGTTATGAATAAGATTATTCAGTTTTACTTCTAATTTTTGAAATTTCTTCTTCTAAAGTGAAATTAAAAGCTGCAGTTTCCGTATGTCATTTTATTAAAATTAAATCAATAATTGGGTATGGAATAAAATAAATTAATTAAGCAGTCTTGAAACCATGAAAAATCCCCAAAATGGTTTCAATCTTTATTTTTAGAAAAAAAGTTTATTATTCCATTAAATAAAAAAAACAGAAATATAATATCCTATTTAAATTTTTCAAGCTATTCAACTTTTAACAAACATCATTTCTTAGACTTGTCAAAAAATTAAAAATTAAAAATAATTTAATATATGAACTTTCTCTTTTCGAGAAGTTTGTGTTTTTGTCAAAAAATTCTTTGCATTGTATCTTGTTAGTGGACAACTCTGTATATTTGAAAACAATTTTAGATGATGCAAAAGATTGATATCTATAACTTTTGTATAAAGAAATTTCCATAAACGTTTCATCTTAAGCATAAAACGTTTTCACATAATAATAATAATAATAATAATAATAATAATAATAATAGATAATAAGTGACAAAAACGATCAAATAAGAAAAAATAAACCAAAATTTAATAAGTGTGTTGCCCATATTTGCATCAATAAAATATAAAATATCGTAAATAAAAATAATAAAATAAAACAAATAAATAAAAAAAAAAAATCACAACATTTAGCAGTGTTGCAATGAACTAAATTAATATACCTGATGTCCCAAAAATATAACTTCTTAAACAGAAGCTGCACTAGATATTACATCATCTAAAAATATATCCAAATATACAGAATTGTCTTTTAATAAGCTGTTTAGACAGTTTAGACTTTTTTCAAATTTTATTGAAATATTCCTCTCAGTTTTTACATTTTTATTTCTTGAGGCATCAGGATTAATTATTAAAAACAATTAACAGTGAGCGCTTACGTTTAGATTTATTACTATTATTATTATTTTTTTTGAACTAAAAATTTGAAATTATCAACATGACAAACACAAAATTCCCTACAACTTCTACCCATCCATGTTTAATTTTCCGCTTCGGTAAATTCCAGAAACGCAACAAAAATTAATTATCCATTTTTATTCTCAACTATGTATTTTTTCACCAAACTCGTAAATAATTGTATAAAATTAACATAAACTATAATTAAATAAATTATAAATTTTAATTCACACACAATTTTACAATAGATGTTATAATGAACCAAATGGTTTTTATTTTTATGCTGCATTCTTTTAAATAATCTAACGCCAAATTTCCACCATGACCTTGACTATAAAGGGCCCAATTCTGAGAATCGCTCAGTCAAACCCCACAATTTGAACCGAGCGGCAAATGAAATATTTCTCACTAATGCGGTTTTTTTTCAAGACGCTGTTGTCATAATGAAGTTATTTCCGGTGCGTCAAACGTAAAAAAAAATTAATGAAAGACACAAACACGTTGTAGTAAAATGTGTAGTGTATCTTGAGAGATGAATGATTCGAAGAGAATGTGTTATGATGATTTTTTTTTCAAACTCTTTGTGATGTTCTTTTATGTTGTTATTTTTATTATCAGTAACGTTTGTGTGTTGTTTTGATGGTAGAAGCAGGTCAGTTTAAGCCATAACCTTATCGCCTGGTTTAGGTCGAACAGTGGCGTAGAATTGAATTAACAATGAATTATTGACTGATGTTATTTTATGTTATACAATGATAAGATTGGATTTTTACTACAAAAGTTATGAAATTCAATGACATCTGCTTTTTTATCTAGTGGGTTAGATACACATTTTTGTTGTTGTTATGGATACAAAACTTTTCTAGATTTAGGCAGCAATCAACTATAATTTTTTTACTTTTACAGACATTTTGATTGATTCATTTATCAATTCACGTATGTTATGTGTTTTCGTTTTCTTATCACCAAAATTGATAACAAAAATTCTATTCCACTCAATTTATTATTTATATGGATATTCAACCTCAATTTTTCAATTCAAAAAATACAAAGAAATCTTTTTTCTTTTTTCTGATACGCAATACTTTAACGTGCATTTCCGTTTATCAAAAATCCCAGCTGGCATTGATAACCCTTATCAGCTGATGATGCATTTCGTAATAGTCCATTCAAATCTAAACTTTATCAAACTTGTTTGTTGTTTATAAAATTAATTTATTACAATATTTTATAATTTCATCAATGTTCAGAATTCAGACAAGTTTCTATTATTTATGGTATCAATAATATTTGTTGAAGTCAAACAGTTTTAATATAATTTCCAGTTATAAGGTGAAGGGGGTTTTTCGCCATTCTCCAACTTATAGGGCGTCTCTAGGCAACCACCAATCATATTCAACGCCGTTTATGACGTCACTAATGCGAATTTTCAGCGAGGGTGTTCAATCAATACCGTAAAATATTAATAAAAGGGAAGAAACGAAGGGATGGAGTTTATAATGGCCGATTTTCAAACGATTCAAGTTATTTTTTTTTTTAATAATTTATTCGTCACGTATTAAGCGATGATTTGATGAATATTAAGATGGATTGACTTTGAATACAAATTCTTTACTTTCAGATTCTCACATATTGTAGTTATCACTGTGACAGAATTAAAAAAAATCACCCGGTATTATTTTCCGATAAAAGTTGCTGCGAAAATTGAATTATTTAAATGGGTTTTCTAAAGATTTTTGTTTATTTTTGTGAAAATTTAATTTCAAAAAAAGTAAAACAGAATTAATTATTGAAAAAAATCTTGACATTAGTAAACGTTAAAGAATTTGAGAATTTGAGTTTCTGAGTTTCTGAGAGCAACTGATAAAAAACTAAAAAATTTGCTTAGCAGCAAAGAGATTTTACAATTTTTTTTTCCTATGCTGTGGTATTCGAACTGTTTTCAATTTATTCAATGTTCAAAATACAGAGTGAATCAGTGAGAATCCAATTTTGTATTGAATTAGAAAATATTGTTGTAGATGTTTTGTTTTTGTGGAAATGCAATTGAATTAGATCTTTTTAGCAAGTTATCTTTTAGAAGAATATCGAAATCTAAAAAATCTGAAATACGATTCCATAATAAAACTCTCTTTTAACTTATATTACTTTGAAAATAGTGCAACATCACACTTCCAACTCCAGTTAAGTTAAAGGAGACTTTATGTTTATCCTTAAAGATTCAAAGAATATAAAAGAATCAAAGAATCACAAGAAATTAAAGGTTCAAAAAGTATGAGGGAATCTCGAAGAATAAAAAAATCTCAAAGAATCAAAGAAATTCAAATTCAAAAGATTAAAAAATTTTAAAGATTGGAGAAGTCTCAAAGAATTTAGAATATTAATAAAGGTAAAAAATACCAAAAATTAAAAAAATGTCGAAGAATATCAAAGAATCAAGGGCACCAAAAATTCTCAATAAATATAAAAGAATAAAAAAATCTCAAGAAATTAAAGAATTTCGAAGAATTGAAAAACTCATAGGATCAAGAATCGCAAAGAACATCGAAAGATAAAAAAAATTAAAGATTTAAATAATCTTTGTAAACTTAAAGAATTTAAAAGAATCAAAGAATTTCAAAAAATTGGAAATTCTCAAAGAATGAGAGAGTCTTAAAGAATCAAAAAATCATAAAAAATCCACAAGAATCTAATAACTTAAAGTAATAAAGAACCTCAAAGAACCAAAAAATCTCTACGAATCAAACAAATTCAGACAACCGAAAGATTTTAGAAGTCATAAAGAATCTAAAAATGTTAAAGGTATAAAGTACCTCAAACGACCAAAAATTCAAAAAATTTCGAAGAATTGAAAAACTTCATAGGATTAAGAATCGCAAAGAACTTCGAAGGATAAAAAAAATTAAAGATTTAAATAATCTTTGTAAACTCAAAAAATTTTAAAGAATCAAAGAATCTCAAGAAATCGGATATACTCAAAGAATGAGTCTCAAAGAATCCACAAAAATCAGTCAGAAAATCGAAAATTCAAAAAATCATAAAGAATCTAAAAATCTCAAAGGTTCAAAGTATCTCAAATGATGAATAATTCTCAAAATAAACAAACATAAACAAAAAACTAGATAAATGTAAGAATCTTAAGAAATGAACGAGTTCTGAAGAATTAAAAAATTTCATAGAATCGAAAAATCGCAAAGAACCTAGAACGATTAAAAAATTTAAAGATTTTAAAAATCTTCAAAATCTCAATGGATATAAAGAAATCTCAGGAAATCGTAGATTATTAAAGAATAAGAGAATCTCGAAAAATCAAAAGATTTAATGATTCAAAGAACTTTAAAGAATAAAAGAATCTAAGAAGAATTAAAAAAAATCTAACAATTTAAAGAGATAAAAGAATCTCAAAAAAAATCTAAGTGGATTGAAGAAATCCATACAATAAAAAAAATCTCTACCAATCAAATAAAGTCAAAAGATCTAAAATCTTTGAAAATTCATGAAGTCGAAAAGAATCTAAAAATCTCAAAAGATCAAACAATTTCGAAGAACCTCAAAAGAATCACGTGAAACCAAAAATTCTCAAAAAATCTTAACGAAGATAATAATCTTGAAAAATCGCAAAGAACCTCGAGGAATCAAAGAAAATTAAAGATTGAAAAAAATCTTCAAAGACTAAAAGAATATAAAAGAATCTCAAAGAATTTCATTAAATCAGAGATTCATAATGAACGAGAACATCTCAAAATATCGAAAACCCTAATAAATCAAAGAACCTAAAAAATCTGAGATATTCAAAGAACAATAGAATCTCAAAGAATTCAAAAACTCTAAGAGTTCTAAAATTGAAAAATCGAAAATTCAAGAAGTTGCAATGAATTTAAAAATCTCAAAGCTAAATATTAAAGAATCTCAAAGTATCAAAAAATTTTGAAAAATAAAAATATTTTATAAAATCAAAAATCGTAAAAACCTTCAAGGATTAAAAAAAAATAAAAATTATAAAAATCAAAGAACCACAAGAAATCGGAGATTCTCAAAAAATAAAAGAATTTTGAAAAATCGAAAAACTTGATGAATCAAAGAATCTGAAGAAATAAAAGAATCTCAAAAAATCTAAAAGAATCGAAGATTTCCATAGAATTAAAAAATCTCTACAAATCAATGAAAGTCAAAAGATCCAAAAATCTTACTGATTCAAGAAGTCGGGAAGAATCTCAAAATCCCAAAAGTACAAACTAATTCAAAAGATTGGAAAAGTTTACAAAAAAATCTAAAAGAATCTCAAAAAATCAAAGAATTGAAAAAATCTAAGAATCTCAAGAAACAAAAAAATCTAAATGAATTACAAAATTTAATAGAATCAAAAAATCTCTACCAATCAAATAAAGCCAAAAGATCGAAAATCTTCGAAAATTCATAAAGTCGCAATGAATCGAAATATCTCAAAAGATCAAACAATTTCGAAGAACCTCAAAAGAATCACGTGAAACCAAAAATTCTCAAAAAATCTTAACGAAGATAATAATCTTGAAAAATCGCAAAGAACCTCGAGGAATCAAAGAAAATTAAACATTGAAAAAAATCTTCAAAGACTCAAAGAATATAAAAGAATCTCAAAGAATTTCATTAAATCAGAGATTCGTAAAGAACGAGAACATCTCAAAATATCGAAAACCCTAATAAATCAAAGAACCTAAAAAATCAGAGATATTCAAAGAACAAAAGAATCTCAAAGAATTCAAAAACTCTAAGAGTTCTAAAATTGAAAAATCGAAAATTCAAGAAGTTGCAATGAATTTAAAAATCTCAAAGCTAAATATTAAAGAATCTCAAAGTATCAAAAAATTTCGAAAAATAAAAATATTTTATAAAATCAAAAATCGCAAAAACCTTCAAGGAGTAAAAAAAAATAAAAATTATAAAAATCAAAGAACCACAAGAAATCGGAGATTCTCAAAAAATAAAAGAATTTTGAAAAATCGAAAAACTTGATGAATCAAAGAATCTGAAGAAATAAAAGAATCTCAAAAAATCTAAAAGAATCGAAGATTTCCATAGAATTAAAAAATCTCTACAAATCAATGAAAGTCAAAAGATCCAAAAATCTTACTGATTCAAGAAGTCGGGAAGAATCTCAAAATCCCAAAAGTACAAACTAATTCAAAAGATTGGAAAGTTCACAAAAAAATCTAAAAGAATCTCCAGAAATCAAGGAAAATCAAAGAATTGAAAAAAATCAAAGAATCCCAAGAAACAAAAAAATCTGAATAAATTACAAAATTTAATAGAACCAAAATATCACAAAAAAATCAAAGAAGTTTTGACCCTCTGAAGTAATAAAAAAAATTCAAGAAACAAACAATTCTAAAAAAATTGAAGAATTTCATGGAATAAAAAAATATCGGAGTATCTTATAGAATCAAAGTATCACAAAAATTCTCAAAAAATCCAAGATTTTCGAAGAATTCAAAAATCTTTAAAGACTCAAAGAATGTAAAAGAATCAAATAAGAATTTCAGAATCAAAGAATATCAGAGAATTATAGAATACAAAATAATCAAAGAATCTTACAAAATAAACGATAAATCAGAATAAAATAAAACAAAATAATCCTCAAATGATCACATCAAAAAAGTAGAAAAAAATAATGAGTTTTCACATGAAACTTCACCCTTTGCAATTCTTTCATTCATTTAAAACTGAAATAAATTTAACTTGACAAAAAATTCTACCGATTTCCTGTACTACATGTAAACACAAATTTTCTCCCATCCAAAAATTCCTTCTGTAATCAATGTAAATAGACTTGATTCGATATCATCTCATTGGAAAGGTTAAATAAATTAACGTGGTGAAATTCTTCCATATAATCTAATTAAATAATAATAATATTAATACAAAAAGCAAGAAACCAAAAAATGCGCTAAAATTCAATCAATAAACTAGACGAAACCACACACACGTCTTCAAACAATGTCCAATATTACACTGTTTGTTTTCACTCAATTATCGAAGAAATGCTTTCGAGAGAGTAAAGTGTTGGAATTTTATGAATGGTACATATAACATCATCGATAGTAAACTATGTAAAAAGAGCACGAAAAGTGGGCCACGGCAATTTGTGCTTTATGAAAATCGTATAGAAGGGAGCCTAGAAATAGTAAGCATGAAGCGAACTTTTCATTGGCCCGGATGTTTTTTAAGGTTCCTTCATTCCTAGAGCGCTAGTGTGAATCTACAAGTCCAAGAGTTCGGGCATTCCGACATGTAGTCAAACACAGTTATGATTTAACCAATTTTTTTTTTTAAATTATTCGTTTTTTTTGTTTTTCTTTTATTGTTATATTATTGTTGCGTTGATGGAGAGTGAGCTGGAAAATGGAAAAGGTACGTCAATACATAACCTTCGATATACATTATCTTAAATTATGCGCATTTCGTACTTTGTTTTGTTTACTATACGCATCGATTGTTTACCAAAAAAAAAAAAAAAAAAGAAAACAAAATTTCCTACCCCGCACTGTTTGCCAACTATAAGTGAAAGCTTCATTAAAAGCTCGATAACTTCATCTCTAATTATAGGGTGTTTATAAAGTATGCGATTGGTCGGTTTTACGCATTTCCGGCAGGTGATGCATATCTAAAATTTTTCATTTTATGATATTATTAAATTTTTTTTAGTGAGTCAATAATGAAATATTTCAAATGTCATCCATCAATGATTCATTTTAATTGTGATTCATTTATATAAATTTAACAGACGTGGTAGTTTTTTTTTTCTCTTTGTATTAACTATGTGTTGTTATTTCTTTTATATACGACCTTGCTCCTTCGAAAGCTGGCTTAATTTATTAGTAAACAGTTTGTGAAATCTCTGAGTAATATAACTGCATCGGGGACATTCCATAACGAAATTCCAGCACATACAATAACATCTTGGGTTTAATTAGATTGGAGGAAAAATTTTGAATATCATTGTCAAAAAATTACACCCAAGAAAATCAGTATCAGTGATTGGCCAAAAAATTGTTTTTGCAGAAAAATGTTAAAAACCAAATCCGCAAAAATACTAAATTTTGATTTTTTATAATCAACTTTATGGAAGTCATTTAATAAATTTTTTCTTGTTTTTTCAGTCAAAATTGAGTCTAAATCTATATGACATCAAAAGAGCTGCAGTCTATAGTTCATATTCTAAAGAAATTATTCTCCCTAATTTTCATTCAATTTTTTAATCGATTTTGAAAAATATCGAATATTGTTTAAAAATTAAATACAATAAATGTCGTGGTAGTTCTAAATCCAAATTTTGAGATTGTTTAATTCCCCAAATTTTCAGTAGTTCCAAGATCAATTTTTTTGATTTTTTTAAATATGTTCACATTTGCTAAAGCATCTTTTAATTCATCAATCATTTTGAACTTTCTTCACATTTCAGATGAATATTAATTCTTTAATATTTTAGTTTTATTGAGTCTTGTTTTTTAGCTTTTTTAGATTTTTTAATTTCTTCTTTCTTAGATTTTATTGATTCTCTGAACTTTTTAAATTTTCTAAATATCTCTAATTCTTCAGTTTTGTCACTCTTCTCCAGATTTTCTTTTTGATATTTCACATTTTCCAAAATTTCTTTCGATTTATTATATTCCACGGGTTTTTCTTTGAATTTCGGTTCTTCTTTTTATTAATTCCTCATTTATTTTCAGTTTTTGAGTTGTTTAGATCCTCTTTTCTTCAAAATTTTTTGTTCAGATTATTTTATCTATTTTTCAGACAGTTCAAATTCCAAAAGATTCTCGGATTCTGTAATTTTTTGAAATATTCTTTTTTCTCAGTTTAATGTTCAGGGTTGATTTAGATTCTCTAAAAGTCTCAGACTCTTCACAATTTTTTAGATAATTCAATCGAATACCAAATTTTTTTTGATTCTTCAAATTTTCCAAATTATCCAAATATTTTAAATTGGATATATTTGGTTATTCAGATTGTTTAAACTTTTGTTTTTTTTTAAGGAAATTGTAGTACAATATAAAGAAATAAACTTTATATTGTACTACAAATTTCCTTATCTTTTCATGTTTTTTAGATTTTTTCCAAATTTGTAATTTTTGTGTTCATTCAGATCTTTTCTAGCTATTTTTTATTCTTCAGAAAGTTCAGGTTTGAAAATTTTATGGATTCTTCACTTTTTCAAAATATTCTTAGTCTCTTTGTATATTCCATATTTCTTAGATTTTTCAAATTTCCTAGATTCTATTACTTTCTCTAGTAATTTTTATTTTTTATTTATTACTAATTTTTCAAAATTTAAAAATATTGGGTTGTTTCTAAGATTCTTCAAAATTATCAAAATTATAGATTTTCCATCATCTAATTTTTTAGATAATCAATTAATATAATTTTTATTGTTCAATTTTTCTAAAGTAAACTGTCGGATATATTATACTCAGATTGTCTAAATTGTTGTTTCTTTTAGATATTCAAGATCATTTGAATTCTCTAATTTTTTTAGATTTTTCTATAAATTTCCTTTTTTTCGTATTCCTTAGATTTTTTCCAAATTTCTAATTTTTGTGTTATTTTAGATTCTCTAACTTTCTCAGATTCTTCAAAATCTTGAATTTTTCACAATCTTTTCTTACTGTTTTTTATTATTTAGAAAATTCAAGTTCTAAAGATTCTTTGAATTATTCATTTTTTCATAATTTTCTTAGATTCTCTTATCATATTCCATATTTCCAGACTTTTCATAATTCTTAGATTCTATTCCTTTTTTTTATGTATTTCCAAATTTTTCTTTTAAAATAATTCAATTAAATACTAAAATTTTTCAAAATTCTTCAAATTGTTAAAATATTTTGAAATCTTGATTGCGTTCAATTTTTTTACACTTTCAATAACATTCAGATTCTTTTAAATCTCTAAATCTTTTTTTATTTCTTTAAATTTTCCAAAGTTTTAAATCTTCAGAAACTTCTTAGTTCGTTTGCATTCAGGGCAAAAAATAGATAATCCAAAATATTTCATTTTGACATGAATTTCTTGCAAATTCCAACGCTTCTTTTTCGATTTTGTCCAATGTGCCGATACCTTGTGACAGTGAACTCAACTCTCCAGGTCATAGATTAGTTCTCAAACGGCCTGGGAACGTGATGGGTCTGTCAAGGGTAGTTTTTAACCCAAACCGAGCGTTCAATGCACTTTATAATCTATTTTAAGACGCCAAAGGTGTACCATCGCCCTAAGAGAGCTTCCTGTGGATACCCCAACCAAAGTCAACTCGTTCTCCGAAAAAAACTTTTACAATTAAATATATATATATATATATATATATATCTACTCGCGATTTTTAATTTTTCTAAATAATTTATTCAAATGAAAAAATATAAAAAAAATGATTTATAATTTTTATTATACATTCTATAGTTTTTTTTTATAGAAATTTGAGTACGCCACTGTGTATATCTTAGGTAACTAGATCTATGGGCTGGTATTGTTGGAATCTACCCTCTTGTCAAACAACCCTTGTACTGGCTCGGCTGCATCCTCAAACGGGCCATTGTAGTAACCGCGGGAAAATATAACCGTTCTACTATTTTACTATTCAGCAATTTTTTTCCCTAATCTAGTCTGGAAAGAAACCAGATTCTCAAACAAAAATTTTCTAGGATTATCCGTTTTCCGGAAATTGCGTGATGATTATAAATATTTACTAAAACGATTGCTATCAATAGGTAAATAAAACAGTCATTATTAAACCATATTTTTTTCCAAGACAGAAAATTCATATTTTCCATAGAACATAACATTCTTTGTGTGATGATAGCATTTAAATCAGCTAATTTTAGCTATAGAGCATCTTAGAAAAAAACGAATTTCAAGAAATTATTTGAGAATTTTTCCATTAATTATCTTAGAAGATGAAAATAATAAATAGTAAAAAAAAACAACATATTATTTAGCGCACGTTCCTATTCAAATTTCCGGTCTTTAATAACTTAACAAGATAATTCATCAAACTATGTTATAATTTTTTCCAGGATCCGAAGGCGGAAGTGCAAGCCAAGGAGGTTCGGAAGCAAGTTTTGGTCTTCGCCGTGGCAAATGTAAATGGTTTAACGTAGCAAAAGGTTGGGGTTTTATAACTCCAGATGATGGAGGTCAAGATGTTTTCGTCCATCAGGTAAATAATCAAAAATTCAATCGCAATCAATTTTTCAATAGAAAAATATCAGTTACAACACGAATATAATGCAAATTTCACACGACCATTTATATAACAATAAATCAAAATCCGGCTCTGACAACTTGTAATACACACGGGACAATCAAATAATAACGATGGACCTGTTGGTAAAAAAAAAAAACTACACACGGGGAAAAATACATTGAGGGTAACACACAAAGCCCTCTCTATATCCCGTTAAGTACCTGACTATTATGCTGATTGGCAGTGTTTTTTTATTATTAGAAAAAAAAATGCAGAGGGTAGAAAACGGAGGTTATTTTTCACATAATCTGATACTGTCCTGAATAATGAATAATAATTGAAGCCACTTTAAGAATTTTTCATGGTTTCAAGACGGACTGAATTAATTTATCTTAATCCGTATCCAATTATAAGACATAAAATAAAATGACATTGGGAAAGTGGATCTTTTAATTTCAGAAGAAGAAATTTCAAGAGTTAGACGTAAAGCTTAATAATCTTATAATAGTACTTTATCTCTTGAAAAATTAAGAGAATTAAAAGATTCCAAGTGATCTAAAAAAATCAAAAATTAGAAAGTCTGAAAAATTTGGAAGATTTTTGAATTTGAAAAACCAAAAATTCTAAGAATTCAGAGTAATCTGAAAAATGTAAAACACCCAAAAAACTCAACGAATTTGAAGTTTAAGCAAATCTAGAAGGATCTAACAATTTCAAAATTTTGAAGAATGTAAATGATTTAGAATATATAAAAGACAGCTCAAGGAATCTGAATCAAAAAAATCGTGAAAGTCTCTAAAATATAAAAGATCTGAAAAATCTGATAAATAGGGGAATAAAAGAACACAACACTTCGAAAATTCGAAAGAAAAAGAGTTTCAAAAATCCAAGAAAATAAAGAATCTGAGAATTTTAAAAGGATTATAATTAAAGAATCAATAAACACGCGAAAAAGTTCATTTTATGCTTTAAGAAAACTTATTTTCGAAATTTCTTTATACAAAATCTGTTGATATCAATCATCTAAAATTGTTTTCAAATAAACAGCAATAATGTAAAGTTGTACTTTTTCGATTGGAAAACTGTCTTTTCTTAGCATTTTCAGATTAAGCTTTCATTTCTAATAAATTAAAACTCAACTTTAATCAATCGATTCTATTTAGTTTTTTAGAAAATTTGATTTCTTTGACATTAGGTGAAATATTGAGATTATGACGTTTTTTGACACATAATAATTGAAAAGTCAAAGAAATGAAGACGTTTGTTAAAAGTTGAAGAATTTGAAAATTTAGAAATTTTGAGATTGCTATTCGATAGATTAATAAATTTTCATTCTAAAATTATCAATTTTTGACTATCTACAATCTATAACAAAAAAGATATTCAACTTTAAACATAAAAAATTCCAACAGCTACTTTTGTATTTACTATAGTAACAGTAGTAACTACAATGCAGTTTCATGTATTTTCATTCTAGTGTCTGATACTGCTAGAATTTGATATTTTTTAATTGATCGATATTGAAATTTCAAAATTATTTCAAATGCAAAAGCCAAATATAGGTCATTTGAATTATTGAATTTACTCAATTTTTAACAAAATTCTTCATTTCATTTCAAAAAAATGTTATAACTCTAAAATTCAATTCTTCCTCATCAAACCAATGTCAATTTTATTTCTCTAAATCCTCAATTCTTTGTGTAATTGATGTTTTAAAAAAATGTATTTTGGTCATAGAAACCAAATTTTCTCGAAAACTAAAAAAAAAAAACGAATAATAAAAGTTGAGTTTAAATTCATAAAAATTTAAAGTTACATCTGGAAATGTAAAAAATTGTTTCAAGTTTGTGCTGTGGCTTGTTAGTGAAAAACCCTGTATAATTGAATATAAATGCAGAATATCAACAACTTTTACTTGAAATTTTTTATATTCATTTCAAGGCCCATCACATTTTTTAGGCACTCTGTGTATTTAATTTTTACGTAAATTTGAAGAATAAAAATAGAATTTTTATTATGTTAAGTTTATGAAGAATACAGAAAATTTTGGGATTTTGGAATATTTTGAAAACGAGGAAATTTTAAAGAATCTAAAAAGTTCAAAACCCGAAGACTTAAAAAATTAGCAAAAATTAAATAAATCATCCGAAAAGGCTAAAGAATCCAAAAATACAAATAATCTAGAAAATTTAAATTTTTAATAACCTTAACTTTCATAAATAAAAAAGTATTTTTTTACACTTGTAATTATCCATATGTCCGTCTGAGCGGTAGGTCATTGTCTCACTTTACAGTTAACACTGCAAGAATGAACTTTCCTAAAATTGTGTCTGCATTCCTTTGATCGACAATCGAGATCAAAGCGTAAAAAGTCCCATCCACTATAAAACTTGCTTTTAAGTTTAAAAATTCAACTAAACTTCTTAACATATTCTTTAGAGCGTAATCCAAATGAGCGGTTTCCGTTCGTTGGGTGACGACGAAGAAGTCGAATTCGAATGCCAAGTTTCCGAAAAAGGTTTAGAAGCAACAAAAGTAAGCGGTCCTCAAAACACCGACTGTCGTGGCTCACATCGTCGTCCTGCTTCAAAAAAACGCTTCCGAAAAATCAGGTATAAAAAAATCTCCAATACCAAAATAAATAAAAAAAAAAAATTCAATTTTCAGATGCTACAATTGTGGCGAATTCGCCAACCACATAGCCGCCAAATGTACAATGGGCCCTCAACCAAAACGTTGTCATAATTGTAAAAGCGAGGATCATCTCATAGCCGATTGTCCGAATCGTGTCGAACGCCCACCAAAATCATCCAGCGAAAATAAAGAACATAATGGAAGCGGAAGTAGTAGTAGTGCTCCTGCTGCCACCTCCGAAGATATTACCAAACCTGAATAATCATTATCCAGTGATTATCGCGAGGAAACGCCCGACTTGTGTTCATTAGAATAGTTTGTATAGATGGCAGCACAGTGCTGAAATTTGTCGACGTTTTCTATCAAGAGGGGATTAAATTTATCAACCCTCAAAGTACGACGATAGCTGAGTAAATATTTCAACCAGTGCAATGCAATAATCGGGAGGTTTATTTGCTACGAAAACTATCGAATTTACATATCGTGCTGTGAAAATGGATTAATTTTTTGTTTTGTTATTTTTTTTTAAAAAAAAAGGATAGCCCAGCGCATCCACCATTTTCGGCTTTTCAAATTCTATTCCAAAAGGCATCTTTTCCCCACATTTTTATTTTTTTAACACACATATCGGACAGGTTTGGTATAAAAATACATGTTGGGTACTTATATTTTTATATGCCATATAGATTTAAGTTACTTTAGAGCAGATGTAGTACGACACCATTGTTTTTTTTTATAAACAAATTCAAAATTTGTATTTATTATATATTTAAATATTTATTTGTTTTTTAAATTATTTTATGTGTGAATTATGACAAGATTGATCTTTTTTTTGGGAAGTGTTTTATTAAAAGTTTTACTTTTTTTATTATTAATTTTATAAAAATTTGGGAGATATTTTTCGTAGAGCAGTTTGATTATACTATGGCGTCGAACTACAGCAGTACTTAAAAAATGGCATCTACGTAAAATAAGAATTACAACTCTTATCGTCGTAATGACCGTTATTTATATTTTTTTTTTCTAAGTTTAGTAATTTTTTAGGATATAAGTTTGGCCTGTTTACTACCAAAGTATCAGGATTTTCACAAAATTCTACCTCATTTTTGTAAAGATATTATTTTTCTTAACTATAATTATTTATTTAAGGTTCCTACATATTGTGCCACTGTACATTAAAAATAAGAATGTAAGTTTAAGAATCCTTCCATTTCTCTGTACCTGAAATGTCAATTTTGCATTTCAAAATACAATGACATGAGGTTGAGTACAAAGTTATAATAAAAGTACAACCCAAATCCTCGATGTTACCCTTTTTTTATTTTTATTATTATTATTTTTTTGTACAATAAATACAGTATTTTCAATATTATTTGCAATAGACTGATTATGTTGTAAGCTCAGGGATTTACACAACAGTTGATTTTTTAAACCAAATAAGTAGAATTATCAACTAAATACGTAATATAAGTAGTTTGTAATTTGCGCTTTTTATTTACCAAAACCCATCCCAAAATTGTGAGTCGTTAATAATAAAATAACTTATTATTAAATCCAGTATCGACGCCATTGATTAACAATAATCAATGTTTTGCAGAACAAACGCGCAATGCGCAAATCGCAATTCTTACCATCAAATTGCATTGTTAAATACCTTAAACTCATCAAGTGGTAAAAATATCTATCTATTTAATTATCAGTTGTAACAATTACTTTCTATTAATCGCAGAGAAAACGATGCCTGAGGACATAGAATCCGCTGGCATGGAAAAAGTTCGTGTTATGCCCATTTCTGTAATAACAAGACCAATTCCTAAGGAACTTGATGAAGCTAAAGTCCAATCTATAATGGAAACAATATCTAATCCTGCTACAAAAGATGAAGTTCCACCCATTGATGTTCTCTGGATTGCTGGAAAAACCATCATGGACAATAACTATTTTTATAATTTTGATGGGGCTCATCGTTATGAAGCTCATAAAAGGTTGGATACAAAAATAATTAAGGTAAAAGTAACCAGAACGACGATTGATGAAGTGAAGAATTATCTAGGCGGGGAAATGCCAGCAGATTTTGAGCAAATCTAAAAACTTACATTTCACTTTTTTTGCATTTATGTAAAAGCATGGATTCACTTAAGTGTTGGGTGTTTCTAAATTATTATTTAAAGATTGGAAATGATGTCCGCTATTTTCATGGCTTTATGATTGTATAACCGACTCTAATCGCATTTTTTTCATTTGAGCTGAGCTATGTACCGCTTTTTATGACTATATTTTTGAATAAAAAATATTTGTTCAAAATTTTGTTTTACTTAGAGACTCAGTTGAACTTAAAAAAAAATTAGTGTCATTTTCACTTTCTAAGTTCATTCAAAAACATGTATTTTGTGTTGCCTATCTTTGTTAAACTATAATCATTTTTTGTATCGATATCGAGTGTAAAAAAACGTTTTAAGCTCCCACAATCCAAACTGAATGTTCCTTATCATTATAATTACTCTTTTTTTGCTTCAAACTCGAATTTTTTTGATAAAACCAAAATTGCTAATCAGATAATTCTGTGTACCTTTCGATTAGATAAATCGATATTTTTATGATTTATCAATAAAAGGATATAAATTCAAAGTTTTCCTTTGAAAACAATTAAAGATACGTCGATTTGGCCAAACTAAAACGAAAAATTCGATTCAAATTACTAAAAGTGACAAAAAAAATTACACTTACCCAAAAAACGTCCAAAATTCTTTGTTTTAAGTCACTTAACACTTTTTTAGTACTTTAACTAAAATTTCACTCTAATTTGAATTTTTTTTTCAATTGACGTTAGAATAAATATGGTGGTTACTATGCCAACGATACCAACTACGCTCAATAGAAAAATTAAATCCCTGTTGACTGACCATTTCAAAAAATGGTAAAAAAATAATAGGCTGTTAATTCTTTCAAATAATTACGTGAAAGACTTATATACAATTTTTTAATCCAATAAAAATTTAAACTTGCATTTTTTTTTTTAATTTAATTCTGCAAGACAGCCCCCCAAATGAAAGCCCCAATTCTTGCGATATTTTTATTCACACAAGTAACTGTTCATTGCTGGTATTTAAGTTGGGCAAAGATTTAAACACACAACTCTTATTTCGTATAATATCAGTCTTAGTCGAATGGCTAAATGTAAACTCATTTGCACTTCTAGAAGAACATTGAATATCTAAAGCTAGAATTTCTCGATTACTTGGCTGAAGTATACTTCCTGTTGGTGAAAAACTATTAGCCAATGGATGATTGAAATGATCACTTGAATTTGTTTCACAATCTTCTAAATGTATATCATCTTTTTGTGACGATGAACCACTATTATTTTTGTCATGACATTCTTTTTCAAAGACATAACATAAATGAGAGTCGTTATTTGAATCGGAATTTGTTGGAGGCAAATAATTTGAATGGGCTAAAACTTGGGGAGAATATTGCTGATTACTTCTTGTAAAAATATAACTGGGAGATGGAGGAGTCAGAAGTGGTTTTTCTGGAGCGTTCTGCACTAAAATAATCCTAGAAAAAATATAAAATTAAGTAAAATTTTAAACCTTTTAACGTCAAAATTTGAAAGATCTTCTAACCTCATTTTTTCAAAATGTCAGTTTTGACAATTCAAAATTTGTATACCGAGTGGATACATTTATCAAAAAAATTTACCTATTGTGTGCTTTCCATCTTGAAAAAAGATGTAAGTACTGTCTACACTGTATATACATAAATACAGCACCGCCTGTGAATCCCACAGCAACAACAACAAGTTTAGTCCAAAACGGCCAAGCTAAAAATTAACTTAAGTTTAAACTTTAATAGTTTTTTGTATTACCAATCAGTCCTTTTTGGACTTCTTCAGCAGCCCTATCTATAAGCACAAACAAAGACCAAATAACACACACAGCCGCGACGAAATGAAAAAGAATTGCACATAAAAGACGTCTCCGTTCTACACTGCTCATTTCTAACGTTCTCCACTAAAAAATTCAATAAAAATTGTACCAAAATTGATAAATACTCACTTCTGATAACGGTTTGATTTTGGTTTGAAGAATAAAACTAAACTTGCACAATTCACAAGATCTAGTATCTGAAGCAGCTAGCCATTGTCTAAGACAAGACTGATGGACATATTTCAAACTGCCTGAACAATAGCAAGGGGATAATAAAGGGTTATCGTTGTCTGCTTCACAATGACAAATCCTACAAATGTCACCATTCGAGTTTGAGATATTTGATGAAGAATCATATTTTTTCTGAAATTCCGTACTCATAGTTTAGGACATGGCATAACTGAACGTAATCAAAACGGAGACTTTGCTCACAACAGATTATTTTTAAATATAGATATGTGGTTTGAAAAGTTGTCAAAAGTGACAGATGACTTAACCTTAACACTCACAATTAATAATTTTTCAACAAACTAAACAAACACTTTGCACTGAAAAAATCACCCGAATTCATTAGCACCATTTGTTGGATAAATTATTGCATTATTGGAGTTTCATTAGGATTATTTTTATAACGTCATGGAATTAACTTTCAAGATAGACGACAACAGCGACATCTACTATAAAATAACTATAATAAAAAAAAAAAAAACAAACAACAAATACATTTATTCAATTTAATTTCAACTATTTCAATTTTAATTAATTAATTTAATGTTAATATTACGTTTAAAATAATAACTTTACATTAATTTATTAATAAAAAATGAACAATTCCTATTTTACCGACGCTTTCTATCAAAAGCTAGATGTCGCTTATCCTAACCTAAATCGTTTGTATATATTGATTTTGATGTTTAAACAACACTCAGAATTCGCTCGTGCAATAATCCTCTTATATTCGTCTACACATTCTTTAATAAATCTCGAATATGTCGGAATTGCGAAAACGTAAAGATTCAGATGTTAAAGCTCCTGAATCTGCCGAAAGTGACCATGTAAGTAGTCTCAATTCTGTTTTACTTACATTTTCGCTGATTCACTTGACTTGTTTACATTTTTAAAGGATTCAACTTTAATTTTAAATTGATTTTTTAATGCAGGTAGACAGCGAAGATGATAAACTAGGAGCTAGTGTTAATTTGTCCAAAGATGTACCGACAGGTACTGATAAGGCGCCTTCTGCTCTTGAATTTTTATTGCAAGATTTGCCAGAGAAATGGCGCAATTGGGTTGTTCGAGGCATTTTCAGTTTGTTGATGATCTCATTTTTCTTAGTGGTCATTTATGGGGGACCTCTTGCTTTAATGATTACTGTAATATTTTAAAATTTATTATTTAAATTTGATTTTAACTGATATTTGTAGACGTTAGTAGTGCAAGTCAAATGTTTCCAAGAAATTATTAACATAGGGTATGCAGTGTACCGGATTCATGGTCTTCCTTGGTTCAGGTCTCTCTCCTGGTATTTCCTGATCACTTCAAACTACTTTTTTTATGGAGAGAACCTCGTGGATTATTTTGGAGTTGCAATAAACCGAACTGTAAGTTATAAACTGTAACAATTATGATTGTAACGATTTTTTTCAGGATTTTCTTCGATGGTTAGTGACATATCACCGCTTTATATCTTTTTGTCTCTATTGTGGCGGTTTTGTATGGTTTGTGTTAAGTCTAGTCAAGAAATATTACATGAAACAATTCTCTCTATTTGCATGGACTCATGTCGCTTTATTAATAGTTGTTACTCAATCTTATTTAATTATAAAAAACATTTTTGAAGGACTTATATGGTTTATAGTTCCAGTTTCAATGATAATATGTAATGATATAATGGCATACGTTTTCGGATTTTTTTTTGGAAAAACACCACTCATTAAATTATCGCCGAAAAAAACTTGGGAAGGTTTTATTGGCGGTGGAATTTCAACAGTTATCTTTGGACTTTTAGTAAGTTGAAAAAAACATTCAATGTTTCAATGACAAATGTTTTTTCTTGTCATTGTCATGTTCTTAATTGGTAATTATACGTTTTGCATAAAAATTCCGATACAACATGGAATCAGTATTTACGTAAATTACCTGTTTTCTATTTGAAAGTGAAAATACATAATTGATTAACCATTCCATTATCACAGTCTAATTAATACGCCTATCTGAGCGTTATAGAAAGCAAAAAATTGTGTAAACATATAACATATGTTTTATGGAATTCCAGATATCGTACGTCATGTGCCAATATCCATATTTTGTGTGTCCGATTGAATATAGCGAAACTTTGGGTCGTATGACGATGGAATGCGAACCGAGCGCCCTCTTTCGACCCACTGATTATAATCTTCCGGCTTGGCTTTCGGGTCCATTGAGTGTCGTAAGTTATTCTAAAAATAAAAAAAATAAAAAAATTAACAAAATTTTGTTTCAGTTTGGTATTTCTAAAACTATTTCTTTGTATCCATTTGTTCTTCATTCGCTTTCTCTGTCAATCTTCAGTAGTGTGATTGGACCGTTTGGTGGATTTTTTGCGTCTGGATTCAAAAGGGCGTTTAAGATTAAAGTAATTTTGAAAATTCTTTTCCAAATTTTTAATTTATAATTTTTAGGATTTTGGCGATGTTATTCCAGGCCATGGCGGTATAATGGATCGCTTCGATTGTCAATTCTTAATGGCAACTTTCGTCAATGTATACATTAGCAGTTTCATTCAAACTGATAGTCCTCAAAAACTCCTTTCTCAAGTCCTCTACTTAAAACCCGAGCAACAACTCCAATTATTCCATATGTTGAAAGAATCGCTCGAAAATCGCAATCTTTTACAACTTAACGATTAAATTTCCAATTTAAGAAAAACATTTTTATTCGTTTGTGCCATTTATTGTTGTGTTTATGGAGTTTAATTGAATGGTAGTTGCCCTGTATATGTAATATTCGGAGACTTATTATTAACTATTAGAATCTAAAAAAAAAATGGCTACGTATTTATGTATAGTATTATGTGTGTTGTTATTTATTATAATTTTTTTGTATTGATTTACGCTGGCAAGGACTTTGAAAAAGTGCAAGAATTTACTTTAAGTTAACATTCCTTTATTTTTTACTTTTATTTTCTTTATTAGAAAATAGCCGATGCCCAGATCTAGATACTATATTTATATATATATATATATAATGTTGTATGTATTTTGTTGTCAATGTTAACACTGAATAAATATTAAGTACAAATAAACTCCAATTAGCAATTGCTACAAAAACAACAATTTTACAGAACCATCAAAACTATAATAATATTTAATGAAAAAAACACCATAACATCCATCTATATCAAACTTTAGCCATTTGTCCACTCTCAAACGCAAATTAAAAAAAAAATACACTAGAGAGTAGACACGTAGAAATAAATTTTTTCAAGGTTGTTTTCCAACCAAAGCATCTAATAATTTCAACTTAGCTTTCACTTTCTTATACGCAACATACACATTCTTAATCGGAAGTTTATCTTCTTTTTGAACCATCCTTCCAGTTCTATGTTGAACTTCCAACTCAAACAATTTAATTGTTCTTCTTAAATCTTTCTTTTCTTCTGATACAATTCTATGCTGTTCAATCAATTCAAATTTTGTCAATGAATGTAAATTTTCATTAATTGAAGTATCCGTGTCACTACTATCTGTACTTGTAATGATTGAAGATTTTTCCGAATCGATTTCACTCAATTGTGGAGTAAAAGATGGAACAAAATTCATTGTTTCATCTTCATGAATTGTTGCTAATTCGTTACCATTCGGATTTGATTGGATTTTACTTAACATTCGTTTTAAATTTCGGTATCTATCGTAAATCGGACGAGCTAGATTACGATCCTCTTTATTATCGGGACGTCCATGAATTGATTCCAAGTAAAGGAGGGCTTTTTGCACCGCTATTTTTTCGTCAAGGAGTTCCTCGTTTGACATTTGTTCCACGGCATTGGGGCGGTTTGACGCCTCGCGTTTTTGCGTCAATTTCTGAAAAAAAAAAAACAACTTTATAGTACGATAAATAAACAAACAACGCTTACTTTTTCGATATCAATCAAAGTATCTTGCAAATTCCTCGTCGTCTTCTTCTCTTCTTCCTCTCCATCTCGATCATCAGGACAAATTTCTGCCAACTGCTTTTGTTCCTTTTTCAATTTCCCCAATTCTATATATAGCTTTCTAATATTTTTATCATTTAATTTATCAGCATGAGATACTTTATATCCATGTTTATTTTCAAACTCAGTTTCATATTTTTTAATCTTCTTTTTAATACTATTAATTTGTTTATTAATTTTTTGTAAGCGAAACTCTAATGGATTCGATTTTTTCTCAATTCCACAACCAGCTTGTTGTATGTCCGGATCTAAATAAATTCTATGCGTCGCAATTATTGAATTTCTTGGCGAAGACAACAATCGATTTGAAGCTACTGATAATCCAGGTAATGTTTCCGTATTTTCATTAATTTGGTGATTAGCTGTTGATAATAATGGTTCCGAACAATCAACTTGTTGATGAAGCGTCGATAAATCCAAATCTGGTGTACATTCATTCACTGGACTTGGCGATCGTTCTTTTTTCAAATCTTTATCATCATGCGATGGTATTTCCGGTTTAAATTTCGGTTTTGGTAAACATTTAACTTTTGGTTTTCGACTTCTCGATCGTTTATTTTTCATTACCAAAGGTTTAGAAAATCGTTCATGCGATCGTCTTCTTTCATTTTCACAATCTTCATCATAAATAAACACTATCTCAGTATTTTGTCGATTTGGTGATTTGTTTTTTTCGATAAAATCACTATTTTTTTGAAAATCTTCACTACTTGATACACGACGTATAGTTTTATTATCGAAGTATTTTTTTTGGGTTGGACGTTCTTCCGAATTTGATCGTATTACTTTACGTTCTTGACACAACGAACTTATACTTTCTTGTCGTTCTTTACGTTTTCTTGCTTTACAGGAAGCTTTAGCTTCGTCAAAACTTAGAGGAATTGGAGTTGATTTTTTGGTTTTGGCGAAATCTTTCGATTTCGGTTGAGTAAGTTCTTCTTTTCGAGAGGGACCTTTCATTGTTGACACTGAAAAAATTATTATTATTATTATTATTATAATGCATTACAATACCATTGTTTATAACTAGTTGAAACGAGTCTGAGTCAGTTGCCACTGACTGCTATCTTGTTAATAGTGTTTTCGTGGATTTGCCAAAAAGTGTTAACTTGTAAACATCCTTCTGCCAACGTAATTATTTCTAATAATATATTATCAGATATGATTAGATTATCTATTTTCAATGATAAAAAAAATGCAACAAGCCTTGACCATATAAAAACAATTCGTTCAATTATAATTTGAAATAAATAAACAGTGAATATTTATAACTTGACTTTGTTTCGTTATCTAAAAATAAATTGTTGCATAATACTCACATTTTAGTTGAAAACACAACTCCACAGCGAACGTAAAAGTCTTAAAACTCTTAATAAAAAAACTATTGAATAAAAAACAACATGCACAAAACCGGCAATGAGTGATTTAAGGGTTCATATCTCTATCTCGACACATCGCAAATCTATGGTTGTTTAAGGAAATGAGTGGAAACCAGCCGCAGTTTTAGCATGTGGCTGTTGGATGCCACTCTTCGTCCAACTGCTGGTACTTCTTCTTCTGGTTACAACACTGCAACAAACATATTATGTAAAATCAAAACACTTAAATGCGTCATAACATTTTAAAATAGAATTGGTGAAAACTGGATGGAATTTTCCATTGATTGGATGTTTATTTTAAATTATATACCTTGACTTAAGCCCATATTCCACTGGTACGATGAAAATCACTGGAAAACACAGATATTTCGGAAGTTATGTCAGGATTATCGATCGATGACCAACATACAATGAACTAGACGCTACAACGGCACTGGGGCGCAACTCACTGTGTCAAACGACATTGGCTGACGTTTATGGGACTATTGGAATGGGGTAATATGTTCAAATTGAAACACACTTCTCCTTTCTAATCGTTCCACACACAAACATCAATTTTTGAAAAAAAAAAACCATTAGAAAAACACTTACCGACTCACTGTTATCAATACTGACACGTTAATTAACAATTTTCGACGGATTTCAATCAGAAAAACATCGATTTTACAGATTGGAAAAATTTTTTCGTTATCAATTGACACATGTCAAAACGCAGCGGTGACTGGATACAAATTTGAAATAAATACAGTAAAAACTGTGTCTATTTTAACCAAAAAATTGTAATTAATTAAAACAATCGGTAATATTAAGGATTATTATGCAGTAAGTAAAAAATCGATTTTTATTAATGAGAAAAATTGATTTTTGGTTGGGGATTATCGATTAAATATGTTGGCGACGCTGATTTACAACACTGCGATTTACAAAATTTTAAATTTTTCCAAAAAGTTAATTTTTTTTACTAAAATTAATTAATTTGAGGCAGATTTTATTTTTTTAATAATTTTTTTTTTTATAAATTTGAGCTATTTACTACGAAGTTTTAAAGTCGAATCCTACTTTAATGCGTTTATTGTTACATCCATTGTTGGATAGATGTCGCTGTAATTGTTTTAATTCAAAATTTCAACTTCTTTTGATTTTAATTAAACTTTGTCGATTTTGAAGCATTTAAATTCAAAGATTATAATATCTTCTTGAGATTTGTTAAAATTTCCGTCACATTCTTACAACTTGTATTATTGTTTCTTCTTGAGTGCTTGTCCATAAGGATGTGAATTTTCCGTCGATAAATCTGTTTTTGAACGCGTTTCAGCCACAATAAACGTTTTATAGCTAATTGTCATTGGTTTATGACTCAATATGGCGACTGGTCTAGTTTAAACATGATTGGTCTCAAGAGAGTAGCGCCATAAAACGATTCAAGCCACATAAAATCCTAGCGGATGTTGCCACTGAAGTTATCTAATAAAATGTAATTGTTTCCAGTGAGAAAGAAGGGAAGGTCTTCGTTCTATGATTATTCTTCTTCATTTTAATTCAAAACTTGATGATCGATTCGAAAGTTTTCAAAACAAAATCTTGAAATGTCGACGATCTTGTTTTTATGTTTGGAGAAAAGAAGGATGGATCTACATAATCGGATGATTTCGACGAATATTTAAAATAACTGCCGTTTCCAACAAATATTTTCATAAATCTGTCATCGGTGATTGCCGTTCCGGAACTGATTTCGAATAAACTTGTACTGCGGGTTAGCGGAATTACCGAATGGGAGGCGCTGCTTTACATAACAAATTGCCGGAAAATGTGTGAGGAAATTTGAACGTATTCTTTCGAAAATTAGTCGTGTAACGACTTTTCAGATTAGAAAAACCATCACAGACACATATATCATGAGTCGCCCCTCAGGCAACGTCGCCAATATGACAGCTCATAAAGTAACTCCATGTCCATCTACTTCAGTAATAGGATTGCGATCGCCACCTTCGATATTCAACCCTCAAGAGACATACATCCTCTTTTCTTATTTCAACTTGGAATTTTTAACCAATTGAAATCACAACTGTAAAATTATTTGAAAAATATCAAGTTTGCAACTGAACAAGAAGTACAATAAATTGTGTGGTGCAAGTCTCTGACTTAACTTGCGGTCGAAATCAAGTTGAAGTAATTTATGGGTGACCGAGGGAGTCGACATAATCACGAATGGCAAAAAAGATAACAGAATCCGATTTTCTTTAACGCCTTGCGGTTCACTTTCAGTATGCTCGACAGTATCGGCACCAGAATGGAGCAGTCGATGGCTCAAAGCCAGCGAGGAAAAGAGACAATAAATTTCAAGTTATTAATAGACGCTATTATTGCACGCAAATGCGGCTTTCCTTTTTTTAAATTTGTTAAATCCAGAAATATGAAAAAATAACAAAGAAGAAAAAAAATTTTTTATTTTATTTTTAAACAGTTTTTGAAATATCTGCAATTTTGGAAATTTTTATCAGTTGACTTTCTCCATTAAAAAATTAATATCTCCATAATGTTTGGCGTCAAAGAAATAAATTTGAGCATACTTATAGCTAACATACAGATTGGTAAAATGGCTTGAAATAATGTACAGAGTGTTACAGAATTATAGCAAAACTATTTTTTTTTTTTCAAATAGAAACCATATTTTTTTTAAATCAACTTCTAGTCAAATTTCAACAACTTTTTGTCAATACAACTACTCTTCTATTTGCAGTAGTTTTCAAGATATTTGCTTATTTTGATAATTTCTGCCATAATTTAGAAGTCAATGTTTAATGCGCATTCTGTAGCACCCTGTATAACATTTTGAAAAATTCTTATAATTTGTATATCGGCTAATATTTTGACTATAACTATGCCAAAATTTATTTGTCTGACTCAAAAGAATTCGGAAAATTTGATTTTTTAATAGAATTAGTCAAAAAATTCAAAAAATGCAGATTTTTCAAAAACGGTTAGAGACAGTAAAAACGTTATTAAGTTATTAATAGACGCTATTATTGCACGCAAATGCGGCTTTCCTTTTTTTAAATTTGTTAAATCCAGAAATATGAAAAAATAACAAAGAAGAAAAAAAATTTAAAATATTTTTTATTTTATTTTTAAACAGTTTTTGAAATATCTGCAATTTTGGAATTTTTTAGCAGTTGACTTTCTCCATTAAAAAATTAATATCTCCATAATGTTTGGCGTCAAAGAAATAAATTTGAGCATACTTATAGCTAACATACAGATTGGTAAAATGGCTTGAAATAATGTACAGAGTGTTACAGAATTATAGCAAAATTATTTTTTTTTTTTCAAATAGAAACCATATTTTTTTTAAATCAACTTCTAGTCAAATTTCAACAACTTTTTGTCAATACAACTACTCTTCTATTTGCAGTAGTTTTCAAGATATTTGCTTATTTTGATAATTTCTGCCATAATTTAGAAGTCAATGTTTGATGCGCATTCTGTAGCACCCTGTATAACATTTTGAAAAGTTCTTATAATCTGTATATCGGCTAATATTTTGACTATAACTATGCCAAAATTTATTTGTCTGACTCAAAAGAATTCGGAAAATTTGATTTTTTAATAGAATTAGTCAAAAAATTCAAAAAATGCAGATTTTTCAAAAACGGTTAGAGACAGTAAAAACGTGATAAAAATGCCATAAAATATAAGGAGTTCATTTTCTAAGTAGTTTCAAATTTCTTGATTCTTTAAATTTTTTCAAGTGTCTTGGCTTCTAAAAAATTTTTTTTTTTCAAGTTTCTATGTTTTGGATTTTTTGAATTTTTGTGATTTTATCAATTCTTTAGACTTTTTCAAGAATCCTCTAATTTGCTCTAGTTGCTTTGTGGATTTTTTCAACACCCTTTATAATTTAAGATATTTATTTGAGAATCCTGAAAATCTGAAAAACTCAGATTTGAAATAATAAACAGAGTTTTAAAAATATCAAATGAAAAAAAACGACAATTAAATTCTTAATATTTTGAATAAACTAAAAAACTTAAATAGTTTAAATAAAAAAATTAAACAAATCTGAAACAAATAAAGCATTTAATAAATTAAAAAAAAATAGAATTTTAGAATCTTTTGAAGTCAATAATCACGTTTTTCGTTTTAATATTTTTTATGAAACACTCTGAATACTATTTTATTTTATTAGAATAATGATCGGCTTTCAGGCAATACTTCCGTCTTAGTTCGTTTTGCGAAAAAAGCCAAATTATCTACCGAATGACTATATGTTCGATGACGTCATTTATTGGACGTTATTTTAAAAGTATGGCCCTATCTATCCCAGTTCGTTTTAGAAGCTAAAAATCGTTTAAATCAGCTTAGTGCGACCCTCTTCCTAATCAAATATTATCGTTCTTTCTGACATTTTCCACATAGTTTTCAAAATTGTATTTCGTTTATCAGCTTTCTTGTGTGATAATCTAGTTGGCTGAGAAAAATATCTCTTGTTCCCAAGAGTTTGACACTATAACCAATTATATAGCTTTTATCTTTTTTTTTTTTTTTTTTCTAAATGATTCTTTTACTATCTTTCTCTGACAGATATAATAAAAATCTAATTAAAAGATATTGAATTCAGTCTCAATTGCCTTTTTTTGCTTACAACCGTCCAAATCCTCGTCAACTTTCCTTCTGGACCCTCTTTCCAGTAATCGCAGTAGGTTCTGTGGAATAACAAATGAGTATTCGACACATTCTGCGCTAAGTTGAGTGGACAGACTAGAATACGAATGTAATCAAGTAAGCTAGATGTTAAAATAAACGACAAAAGAAAGTGGAAATATAACGTCAATATGAGTTTTATACGTCACATCTAAAGATGGCGGCTTCGTCTGCGACAGTTTGATTTGCATACAGCGTCGTTTTTATGCTAATGTTTTTTGATTTATGGTTATTTTTATTTGATTCTCGAAATTATTATATGGACTGTATCCGTATGGATGGAAATCATATTTTATCGGAGAACGCTATGGATAAATGTCATTTAAGCTTTGCCTACTTGATCAGCTATAAATTTGGGTTTTTTGAGTCTAGTGGTCGGGGTAGATAAATCGAAATTAGCACATCGTCATATTGGGTAGCTATTAATCAGAACAGGGCCACTTGATCCGCTTTGCGGCTGACGCGATTATGTATCCCAGTGTATTGTCTCCAATGGTCGCTTCCAGCCATCTTCACATAATTTAAAATTTTTTGTTTAATCTCAGCCAAGTGTTGATTTTCCGAATCCCGGTTTTATTATTATTATATAGGGTGTCAAGTGTGCCCTTGCGACAGATTCCACTTTAATATTTTTTAACTCTGTAATCTGATATTGTTCCTCGGCTCAGTTCACCATCCGGAAAATTAAGTTTGTGTTAAAAATCCCGAATTGAACAAGTGTCAAAAAATACAAAGCCTACTATGTAAATAAATAGATTTTTCCATTAGTTTAATATAGTTATAACAGACGTCACAACTGTAGGGATTTTTTCGGCCGAGAGGAAGAGAGGTTGGTATAAATGGCCGGAAACCGGAACTAGGGATATTCTTTCAACGAATATTTTTGTAGTGCTGTTTTACATTTTAAATGCCATTTCGATGAATGGTGTTGCGGGAAAGAGAAAAGAATTAATTTATTTTTATTGGACATGAAAATAAATTTTATTGTAAAATAAATTAGAATTATATCTAGTTAGCTTTAAACGAAACAAATGAATGAACGTGCCAACTAGATGATAAATCATAACTTTAGGGGATTGTTTTCTGTCTTTGTCGGAAACATTGCTTTAAGAAAAGGGTTTAGTAATTAACTTAATGGTCTCGAAACAAGATTGCGTTTGGTTAGTAGTTCAACTGTTTTACTGATAAAATTGTTACTTTATCTTAAAGTGGTGAATAATAGGTCGCTTTTGTTTAAGAAATGTTCGCCAACAGAGGGCGGAAATGCTTGGAAGTTTTTTTTTTTTTTTTGTATGACGAAGCGCATCGGCATACATTATTGGTCAAAAGATTCAGTGAGCGTATTCCGATTGTGAATTATGATTTTGATAGCGAAACGAATCATATTTTCGTTGGATTCTCAAAGAATTTTTCTATCTTTGTCATAGCTAGAAGAATTCTATAGCGTTTTCTTAGTTCAACACATTGAAACGGCCACAAATTACTGAACGACTCTTTGTGGAACCTATTGAAGTCGTAACTGTGAAAATTATTATTGATATGTAACACTTTGAGGGTGCCAAATAGACATGTTATATTCATAAGAGGGTCGAACATCGACCGGAAATTTTTAGCTCTTCAGTCAAGAAATATATCTGAGGTTGGTTTGTTTGAAGCGGACAAAGCACTTGCCAATCTATGACAATATACGTCTAATGACTTTTTGGCGTACAAGGCCCATCTGTTCAAATGTTCGCGGCCGAGACCAACATATGGTCAAATTGGGGCTGAAAGGCACTTGCCACCAGCGGCGGAACCTGCCATTAAACAACAACAACACTTAAAATTAACAACAAAATATAATAAATATAATCAACAAAAAACAAACTAGTGGAGTGTGTAGTAATGCGTGATGACGTCACTCCCCACCACAATTATCTATCCAATAGTTTATAAATAAATTTTTTCTACGCCTCTGTATTCCACCCTTCATTAAAACCGTTCTTGATCCACTGAATGAAATGAATAAATACTCTCAGCAAGAGAGCAGAATTAGCAATCCCTCCCAATCCGAACCTGTATAGTAGTAAATATAGAAACCCAACATATAAATTATCACTGAATTTAAAAAAATATATAATCAAAATTATCTTCCACCGGTATATATGAACATATGTGCAAGTTATACGATTCGTATTGGAAACTATTCACAGAGCTTAAAATTCTAAGGGTGCTTTGTGTCCATCCTGCACCCTCTATAATGTCAAAATAAGCTTAAATTGACTGTACAAACCAAAAAACTCACACAATCAAAATCGTACACATGTGGTTGTTTGAATTGAAGAAAAAAAAAAATTAAAAACGAAAGAAAAATAAGAAAGTTAAGCGAACCGTAAATGACAGAAACAAATCTCGAGTCAATTGGCTGTTTTTAGCTCAGATGGTGTAAAAACACATAATCCGGTTAAATCCCCGGAGAAGTGCTAATCGAAGAAGACTGAGATATTGTCGCAACAGAGAGTTTTCTATACTTGGATGAACACTGAATGGGAAATTAATTTAGTGAAGGAGGAGTTGATGTGTGGAAGATTCTCGATTTGGAAAGATTCAACTAATTGGTTTAAGAACAAATAACATAAATTAGGAAAAATTAATTTTTGTTTTATTATTTTATTTTTGAAATTCAGACTGTTTGAATCTTTAGACTGACTGTACTTTTCTCAAACCAATTCGCATCCTCCAAAAACTCCAACAGTTAAAAAGCCTTTAACAGTAAATATTAATCATCGAAAGCAGTATCCAAGAATCTTTTCTTTTATTCGATTGTGAAGAGTTTGAATTTTTAGAATTGACATTTGATAAAATCCACAATAATTAATACTTTAAAACCCATGAATTTTCTTCCAGTGATAACACTTTCTTCAGAACCTAAAGAATGAAAAATTTCGAAAATCCAATTAATCTAAACAATTCAAAAAATCTAAAGAATCAAACGAATTTGAAAAAATCTAAAGAATTCAAGAAAAAGATTTTACGAAATATGAATAATATAAATAATCTAAACTATCTAAAGAATCCAAAAATTCTAAAGATTCTAAAAACTTTAAATAATTTAAAAATCCAAAGAATCAAAAGAATCTGAAGGACCTTATAAATCTAAAGAGTTTAGGAAATCTAAAATATTTGAAAAATTTAAAAAATTTAGGAAATTTGAATAATCGAAAATATCTAAACAATTCAAAAAAATCCAAAGAGTCTAAGAAATGTAAAAAACTGAAAAATCTAAATCTGAAAAATTTAGATAACTGAAAAAACTCAAAAGTATTTGAAAATTCAGAGAATTTGAAGAATACAAAATCTGTAAACAGATTGAAAATACTTAAAAATTTCAAAAAACTACAGAATCTAAGGAATCTGAAGAATCTAAAGAATCTAAAGAATCTAAAGAATCTAAAGAATCTAAAGAATCTAAAGAATCTAAAGAATCTAAAGAATCTAAAGAATCTAAAGAATCTAAAGAATCTAAAGAATCTAATGAATCTAAAGAATCTAAAGAATCTAAAGAATCTAAAGAATCTAAAGAATCTAAAGAATCTAAAGAATCTAAAGAATCTAAAGAATCTAATGAATCTAAAGAATCTAAAGAATCTAAAGAATCTAAAGAATCTAAAGAATCTAAAGAATCTAAAGAATCTAAAGAATCTAAAGAATCTAAAGAATCTAAAAAATCTAAAAAATCTAAAGAATCTAAAGAATCTAAAGAATCTAAAGAATCTAAAGAATCTAAAAAGAATCTAAAAAGAATCTAAAAAGAATCTAAAAAGAATCTAAAAAGAATCTAAAAAGAATCTAAAAAGAATCTAAAGAATCTAAAGAATCTAAAGAATCTAAAGAATCTAAAAAGAATCTAAAAAGAATCTAAAAAGAATCTAAAAAGAATCTAAAAAGAATCTAAAAAGAATCTAAAAAGAATCTAAAAAGAATCTAAAAAGAATCTAAAAAGAATCTAAAAAGAATCTAAAAAGAATCTAAAAAGAATCTAAAAAGAATCTAAAAAGAATCTAAAAAGAATCTAAAAAGAATCTAAAAAGAATCTAAAAAGAATCTAAAAAGAATCTAAAAAGAATCTAAAAAGAATCTAAAAAGAATCTAAAAAGAATCTAAAAAGAATCTAAAAAGAATCTAAAAAGAATCTAAAAAGAATCTAAAAAGAATCTAAAGAATCTAAAGAATTTAAAGAATCTAAAGAATCTAAAGAATCTAAAGAATCTAAAAAATCTAAAGAATCTAAAGAATCTAAAAAGAATCTAAAAAGAATCTAAAAAGAATCTAAAGAATCTAAAGAATCTAAAGAATCTTAAAAGAATCTAAAGAATCTAAAAAATCTAAAGAATCTTAAAAGAATCTAAAAAGAATCTAAAAAGAATCTAAAGAATCTAAAAAGAATCTAAAAAGAATCTAAAGAATCTAAAGATTCTAAAGAATCTAAAGAATCTAAAGAATCTAAAGAATCTAAAGAATCTAAAAAGAATCTAAAAAGAATCTAAAAAGAATCTAAAGAATCTAAAGAATCTAAAGAATCTTAAAAGAATCTAAAGAATCTAAAAAATCTAAAGAATCTTAAAAGAATCTAAAAAGAATCTAAAAAGAATCTAAAGAATCTAAAAAGAATCTAAAAAGAATCTAAAGAATCTAAAGATTCTAAAGAATCTAAAGAATCTAAAGAATCTAAAGAATCTAAAGAATCTAAAAAGAATCTAAAAAGAATCTAAAAAGAATCTAAAAAGAATCTAAAAAGAATCTAAAAAGAATCTAAAAAGAATCTAAAAAGAATCTAAAAAGAATCTAAAAAGAATCTAAAAAGAATCTAAAAAGAATCTAAAAAGAATCTAAAAAGAATCTAAAAAGAATCTAAAAAGAATCTAAAAAGAATCTAAAAAGAATCTAAAAAGAATCTAAAAAGAATCTAAAAAGAATCTAAAAAGAATCTAAAAAGAATCTAAAGAATCTAAAGAATTTAAAGAATCTAAAGAATCTAAAGAATCTAAAGAATCTAAAAAATCTAAAGAATCTAAAGAATCTAAAGAATCTAAAGAATCTAAAGAATCTAAAAAGAATCTAAAAAGAATCTAAAAAGAATCTAAAGAATCTAAAGAATCTAAAGAATCTTAAAAGAATCTAAAGAATCTAAAAAATCTAAAGAATCTTAAAAGAATCTAAAAAGAATCTAAAAAGAATCTAAAGAATCTAAAAAGAATCTAAAAAGAATCTAAAGAATCTAAAGATTCTAAAGAATCTAAAGAATCTAAAGAATATGAAGAATCTTTGAATGATTTTTGAATTATTCCAAAATATAAGCCAAAATGATGTTTTCCTTGACTTCTATTGCGTGCTTTCGCCTTTAGCCATTGTTTATAGCTTCTAGAGCTTCCTCTAGAACTGCTGGCAATACAACAACTTCGATTTCGTCTGTATCTTGCAAAATTCCAGACATTTCTTCTCAAAACAGCACCACCAAGCATCACAGTTATAAATGAGTTTTGAAAAAAATAAACAAATAAAAAAGTCTGAAATAATTCAAAAGTTAAACGATACTTGGAGTAATCTAAAGAATCCAAAATGTGTCTAGAAAATCTGAAGAATCCACATGTCTACAATTAGCCTAAAAATTTATAAAAATTTTATCAAAGAGAAGAAACCAAAACAATTTAAAAAATTGAAACATTTAAAAATATTAAAGACGTGAAAATTCAAACAATTTAAAGAGTAGGTATCAAGAATCGTAAAATCTGAAGAATCTAAATTATCTAGAAAATCTAAAGATTAAAGAAGAAAAAAATTGAAATAGCCACAAAAATAATGATCTCTAAAAGATTAAAAAAAATTTCAAATCTACAAACAAATGGAACTTTTGATAATTCAAAAAAAATTAGAATTTACAGAATCTAGACAATCTAGGAATTAAAGTAACCTAGAAAATCTAGACAATATAATGTATTCAGGCAATATGGAAATTTAAGAGAATCTAAAAAATGTGGCAAATTCAACAATTAGAAGATTTTTGGAGTAATCTAGTGAATCCAAAAAGTCTAGAAAACCTGAAGAATCTACGTACTTACAATAACTTCAAAAGTCTATTTTAATTGTATAAAAAAGAAGAAACCAAAAAAATTTGAATATTGTAAAAAGTTCAGATTCATGCAATTTTGCAAACATTTTTATTAACTAGAGAAAAATAGAAGAGAAAAAAAGATGAAAAGAAAACAAACTAAGAGAAGAAAAAAGGGAAAAGAGAAACGAATAGAGAAACAAAAGAAAGACTAAAAGAGAAAGAGAATCGACAGGGTGAAAGAAGAAAAAGAAAAAAAAATAGAACTAAAAGAAAAGAAGAAAAAAAGAAAGAGAAGCAGATTAAAAAAAGACAAAAGAGAAAAAAAAAAGTAGACACAAAACAGGAAAAATAATAGAAAATAATGTAGATAGAATAGTAAAACAGAAATGATAAAAATAGAAATCAAAAGATTCTGAAAAATTGAAGCATTCGAAAACCTTGGCAAATTTAAAGAATCTACAAGACTTGAAAAATCTGATCCAAAAAGAAGAAAAGAAAAATCTATATTTCTATAGATTGGAGAAAAGAAGAAAAAATATTTAACAACCCAAAATGTTTGAGGAACATAAATAATGTGAGAATCTTAAACAGACTTGGCAAATCCAAAAAGCTGTAAAATCTAAAAAATTATCACAATTTCATTATATCTGAAAAATCCAGAAACCATAAAAATGAATAAAAACAGGCTTTTTGCTTAGGCAAGCAAACGGAAATTTTGAAAATTCAAAAAAATTGAATTCACAGAAAAGAAAAAGAAAAAAAAACAAGACAAAGAAAAACTGTAGATAAAATTGTAAAACAGAAATGATAAAAATTGAAAAAAAAAAGAAAATAAAAATAACAAAAATAGAAAAAGACATAAATAAAGAATAATAAAGATTCTGAAAAATTAAAATATTTGAAAAAACTGGCAAATTTAAACAATCTACAAGAACTGAAAAATCTGATCCAAAGAGTTCAGAAACTCTTATATAAAAAAATCTATGGAAACCGAAGAAAAAAAGAAAAAATGCATAAAAAAAATTAGGAGAATCCAAAGAGAATCCAAAATCTAAGAAAATTCAAAATAACAATAAATTTCCACAATCTAATTGTATCTGAAAAATCCAGAAATCATAAAAATCAATTAAAACACACTTTTCGCTAAGGAAAAATGCGACAATTATTTTGAAGTCTAAAAGATTTAAAAAATGTCGAATATTTACAATCTACAGAATGTAAACAATCTAAACAATCTAAGAATTGAAATAATAATCCAGATATAATCTGGAAATATAAGAAAATCTAATAATTGTGGAAAATTCAATATTTATGGAATTAGCGAAACGAGTGGAGAAAAAGAAGACAGAAAAAACTAAAAGAGAGAAAAAATTGAAAGAAGAAAGAAAATCGACAACGTGAGAAAGAACATTAAAACTAGAAAAAATAACAAAACAAGAAAAAGAATGTAGATAAAATAGTGAACAGAAATGATAAAAACAGAAAAAAAAAGAAAATAAAAATAACAAAAATAGAAAAGATTAAAGGATTCGAAAAACTTGGGAATCTACAATCTGATACAAAGAGTCTAGAAACTCCTATATAAAAAAATAAACAATCTAGAAAATTTAAAGAACATAAAGAAATTTCAAAATAACAATGAATTTCCACAATCTAATTGTATCTGAAAAATCCAGAAATCATAAAAATCAATTAAAACACGCTTTTCGCTGAGGAAAAATGCGACAATTATTTTGAAGTCTAAAAGATTAAAAAAATGTCAAATATTCAGAATCTACAGAATGTAGACAATCTAAACATTTTAGGAATTGAAATAATAATCTAGAAATAATCTGGAAATATAAGAAAATCTAATAATTGTGGAAAATTGAATATTTATGGAATTAGCGAAACGAGTGGAGAAAAAGAAGACAGAAAAGACTAAAAGAGAGAAAAAATTGAAAGAAGAAAGAAAATCGACAACGTGAAAAAAAAAACATTAAAACTAGAAAAAATAACAAAACAAGAAAAAAAATGTAGATAAAATAGTGAACAGAAATGATAAAAACAGAAAAAACAAGAAAATAAAAATAGAAAAGATTAAAGCATTCGAAAAACTTGGGAATCTACAATCTGATCCAAAGAGTCTAGAAATTCCTATATAAAAAAATCTGTAGAAATTGAAGAATTTTAGAGAATCTAGAAAAAATAAACAATGTAGAAAATTTAAAGAATATAATGGAATTTCAAAATAACAATGAATTTCCACAATCTAATTGTATCTGAAAAATCCAAAAATCATAAAATTCAATAAAAACAGGCTTTTCGCTGAGAAAAAATGCGACAATTATTTTGAAGTCTAAAAGATTTAAAAAATGTCAAATATTTACAATCTACAGAATGTAGACAATCTAAACAATCTAAGAATTGAAATAATAATCCAGATATAATCTGGAAATATAAGAAAATCTAATAATTGTGGAAAATTCAATATTCATGGAATTAAAGAAACGAGTGGAGAAAAAGAAGACAGAAAACACTAAAAGAGAGAAAAAATTGAAAGAAGAAAGAAAATCGACAACGTGCGAAAAAAAAGAACATTAAAACTAGAAAAAATAACAAAACAAGAAAAAAAATGTAGATAAAATAGTGAACAGGAATGATAAAAACAGAAAAAAAAGAAAATAAAAATAACAAAAATAGAAAAAATTAAAGGATTCGAAAAACTTGGGAATCTACAATCTGATACAAAGAATCTAGAAACTCCTATATAAAAAAATAAACAATCTAGAAAATTTAAAGAACATAAAGAAATTTCAAAATAACAATGAATTTCCACAATCTAATTGTATCTGAAAAATCCAAAAATCATAAAATTCAATAAAAACAGGCTTTTCGCTGAGGAAAAATGCGACAATTATTTTGAAGTCTAAAAGATTTAAAAAATGTCAAATATTTACAATCTACAGAATGTAGACAATCTAAACAATCTAAGAATTGAAATAATAATCCAGATATAATCTGGAAATATAAGAAAATCTAATAATTGTGGAAAATTCAATATTCATGGAATTAGAGAAACGAGTGGAGAAAAAGAAGACAGAAAAGACTAAAAGAGAGAAAAAATTGAAAGAAGAAAGAAAATCGACAACGTGAGAAAAAAAACTAGAAAAAATAACAAAACAAGGAAAAAAATGTAGATACAATAGTGAACAGAAATGATAAAAACAGAAAAAAAGAAAATAAAAATAACAAAAATAGAAAAGATTAAAGGATTCGAAAAACTTGGGAATCTACAATCTGATCCAAAGAGTCTAGAAACTCCTATATAAAAAAATAAACAATCTAGAAAATTTAGAAAACATAAAGAAATTTCAAATAAAATTTTTAAAATTTTAAAGTATCTAAAAAATCGAAAAATTTCCTGGCGTCGATAACAGTCGTTTATCATTCAAAATGTTTCCGCAAAATTCCATTTTTTTTCTGGAATGATTCTTGGTTGTAATTCCTTCGAACTAAAACCCCAATTCCTCTACTTGATTTTAGTGAAAAATCTCTTGAGCTTCAAAGCAATTATAAGCACATGTGACCTCAACAACCTCCCATCGATCACATTGTCATGTCCAAGCCTAAAACGTATCAAATCACTTTTGCTCTATACCCAACGGATTATCAAAAGTTTAGTTAAGACAGTTTTAGATGGTCGCTAGTAACGAGCATTTGTTATCAATCTATAAGAGTAGAAAACACTCTGTATAGCGTATAAATAGGTTTTGACAGGTCTCCTGGGTTATACATAATACCACTTGTCCATATGTTACTTAAATATGAGCCACCCCTCTAACAACCTGCTTTTCGTCCAACACTCTCTCATTGATGTAATATTATATAAAGAGCTCATTGCTTGCAAAAATTCTCTCTCGAAAGTTCTTTTGTTTTATTCACAGCCGCTCTGACAGTGAATTAATTATGATCATGTTGTTGAAACAAAAGAATCTTTTGCTTGATTAACTTATGGTTTACTAACATACAGTAAGTTTGAAGTCATTAATCATTTTACAAATGAAATTTAGATGACGAGAGTGTTATAAATTGATTATAGATTGTATCGTTAATGGTAGAGATGGAGTTTTTAAATGCGTTTCAAAAATTGCTATTGAAATCATTAATTTACAAACAAGTTTTATTGATTTTTATTTTAATTTCATGAGTATGGAGGATTATAGAATAAAACGGATGAGTATTAAATACTTTACAATATGTTCGATTGCAGCAGCTTTGCTCTGTTGGGGGTTTTGCTATTGACACTCAGTTTAGACCATATGGGATGGACCACAGAGCAGGTGGTTTGTGAATGCCGACCCTTAATAAGAATCAAATCGGAACGGGATGTTTATGTTTGGAGAGGGATTAACAGTGTTAACGAGGATAGAATTGAAAGTCGAAAACTTTTGATACTAACAGAAGTAGAAACAAAATCGGGCATACCGCAAGAATATACTTCGGGTTCGATGTTGTTTATTTAAGAATAAACTGGAGCAAAATCAAAAGCACGAGTTACGAATTAATATTTCAAGTTCTTTGAAATTATAGAAAAAAATAATTATTTATTAATGAGTACCACAGAAATCTGCTTCTAGATCGAATAGTCTAAATTTTTTTAGCAATAAAACGCTGCTGAAAGAAGTACTGTTTGTTTAAGTTCGATGCTGTTCTTGATTTTATTATCAATAGTACAAGGAGTACCACAAAGAACTAATCTAGACCCAATGCTGCTTTAGCTATTTTCTGATGAGTTTTGAGATCATTGAAAAATAAAATTGACTCAAGATTATTGTAACTAAAATTTCGAGGTATTGGAGATTAGAATAAGAAAATTGTAAAACAAATTACAAAATAGCTGAAAAGCAATTTCAATTTCTGAAAAATATTTTCCATTGGTTCTGTTATAAAATCGGATCTTATTTTACAGACAAACTTTTTTTTATAAAAGTGCAAATAACCTACGGATAATGGCATTGTGAGTACTACAAAAAGCCACTGGAAGACCGATGCTAATTTCTGCATGTTTTGGCAGAGTTAAAATTGGAGAAAATCAAAAGTTTTTTAATGTTTAAATGAACAATCAAAAAATATTTAAATTTTTTTCGAAAAATGCGAGAAAATACGATTGAAACTATTAGTGAGTGTACCACACGAATCAAATTTATGCCCAATGTTGTTCTTGACTGTATTTCATCTGTCAATATGATTTCAGTCTTGTTGACATAAATGGTGAATGTAACCTAGGAAAAAAAATTAAAAAACATCTTCAGTTTCTGTGAAAAATTTTGAATTAATTTATTTTAAAGAATTTCTTTCTTTATATAATAAAATTTATTTAGTTTTTCTTATAAGTACAGAAAAAAATCGCTTAATAGTAGCAATGGGAGTACCGCAAGAATCAACTTTAGGTCCATTATTATTTTGACTATAATCTTAAGTGGTCTGAATGGGTAAGTTTTGAAGACACCGGAACATGGATCAAAAAATTTCCAATGTTTAAAGAATATTTTGTCTTGATGTAATATATAAATATTGAAATTTCTCTCATAAAAGTGCGAATAATCTATTAATGTGAATAATGTTGATCTCTGTGTTAATTTCGATTCGATAGTTAATGCCAGGAGACCAACATTGGGTCTAAATTTACAATGCCAAAATATTAGTGAATTAACATCGGTTCTAAAGTAGATCCCTGTGTATTTCTAGTCACATTAATAAATTATTTGTACTCATATGAGAGAATAATTTCGATGTTTGTGTATTAAGTCAAACCAAAATATTTTCAAAAAATTGGAAATATTTTTGAGCTATGTTTTAGTTTCTTTAAAGTTTTTCTGCTCTGACCACTAAAGAGCAATAAACTTTGGTTTAATCGACTTTTATTTATACTTAAAACCTGTCAGAAGATTATAGTAGAAACAATATCAGACCTAAAGTTGATTCTTGTGGTACTCCAATTGCTATTATTGATCGATATTTTTCTGTATAACTTCTATGAAAACTTTTCGCAGACTAAAATTGTTTTCCAGTTTGTATTCAAATGTCACTTGTATGTATAATTCCAGGACTCTGAAATCGTATTAATAAGCAAATCAACATTGGGCCTAGATTTGATTCTTCTGGTACTCTCACTTTAACTTTCAGTCATATTTCCTTGCATTAAAAAAAAATAATATTTTTTGATTGTTTATTTAAACCTTATAAATTTTTTGTGACTTTTTACAACACTGGCAAAATATGCAGAAATTAGCAACGGGCTTCTAGTAGCTTCTTGTGGTACTCACAATTCTATTATCCATATATTAATTGCACTTTCATCATTAGAACAATAAATAAAAATTCAATTTCATAATAGAAACAATCAAATTTTTTTTTCAGAAATTGAAGGTACTTTTCAGCTGCTTTGTAATTTGTTCCACAATTTTTCTATTCAAACCTCCAAAACTCATTAGAATTGGATTTAGAATAGATTTTTGTGGTACTTCCGCTGCTATTGAAAATGATTTTTTTCAATTCTTAAAATAGAAAAATAAATATTATCCTAATCAGAAAAAAAAAGAATTTGAATGAAAGAAATCAATCTTACTTTTTCGACAGTATCCAATTGTATATTGAAAACAGAATCAAGAACAGCATCGAGTCTAAATTAGAGCCTTGTGGTACAAATAGTATCGCTTTCACTTTCTTGTATTTTTGAGAAAAAAGTGTTAATTCTCATTTGATTGCTTATCCCAATTTGATAAAATTTTTGACTCATTACATTGAATTAACATCGGTGTTAATGTAGATCCTTGTGTATACATACTCACATTAATAGATTATTCGCACTTTTATGAGAGAAATTTCAATATTTATATATTACATCAAGACAAAATATTCTTCAAACATTGGAAATTTTTTGATCCATGTTCCGGTGTCTTCAAAACTTACCCATTCATACCACTTAAGATTATAGTCAAAACAATAATGGACCTAAAGTTGATTCTTGCGGTACTCCCATTGCTACTATTAATCGTTTTTTTCTAAGTTTCATTATATAAGCTGAAATACAGTCAAGAACAACATTGGGGCTAGATTTGATTCTTGTGGTACTCTCACTTTAACTTTCAGTCGTATTTCCTTGCATTAAAAAAAAAATAATATTTTTTGATTGTTTATTTAAACCTTATAAATTTTTTGTGACTTTTTACAACACTGGCAAAATATGCAGAAATTAGCAACGGGCTTCTAGTAGTTTCTTGTGGTACTCACAATTCTATTATCCATATATTAGTTGCACTTTCATCATTAGAACAATAAATAAAAATTCTAGAAAACTCATTAGAATTGGATTTAGAATAGATCTTTGTGGTACTTCCGCTGCTATTGAAAATGATTTTTTTCAATTCTTAAAATAGAAAAATAAATATTATCCTAATCAGAAAAAAAAAGAATTTGAATGAAAGAAATCAATCTTACTTTTTCGACAGTATCCAATTGTATATTGAAAACAGAATCAAGAACAGCATCGAGTCTAAATTAGAGCCTTGTGGTACAAATAGTATCGCTTTCACTTTCTTGTATTTTTGAGAAAAAAGTGTTAATTCTCATTTGATTGCTTATCCCAATTTGATAAAATTTTTGACTCATTACATTGAATTAACATCTGTGTTAATGTAGATCCTTGTGTATAAATACTCACATTAATAGATTATTCGCACTTTTATGAGAGAAATTTCAATATTTATATATTACATCAAGACAAAATATTCTTCAAACATTGGAAATTTTTTGATCCATGTTCTGGTATCTTCAAAACTTACCCATTCATACCACTTAAGATTATAGTAAAAATAATAATGGACCTAAAGTTGATTCTTGCGGTACTCCCATTGCTACTATTAAGTGATTTTTTCTGTACTTATAAGAAAAACTAAATAAATTTTATTATATAAAGAAAGAAATTCTTTAAAATAAATTAATTCAAAATTTTTCACAGAAACTGAAGATGTTTTTTAATTTTTTTTCCTAGGTTACATTCACTATTTATGTCTACAAGACTGCGAAATCATATTGACAGCTGAAATACAGTCAAGAACAACATTGGGCATAAATTTGATTCGTGTGGTACACTCACTAATAGTTTCAATCGTATTTTCTCGCATTTTTCGAAAAAAATTTAAATATTTTTTGATTGTTCATTTAAACATTAAAAAACTTTTGATTTGTTCCAATTTTAACTCTGCCAAAACATGCAGAAATTAGTATCGGTCTTCCAGTGGCTTTTTGTAGTACTCACAATGCCATTATCCGTAGGTTATTTGCACTTTTATAAAAAAAGTTTGTCTGTAAAATAAGATCCGATTTTATAATAGAACCAATGGAAAATATTTTTCAGAAAATGAAATTGCTTTTCAGCTATTTTGTAATTTGTTTTACAATTTTCTTATTCTAATCTCCAATACCTCGAAATTTTAGTTACAATAATCTTGAGTCAATTTTATTTTTCAATGATCTCAAAACTCATTAGAAAATAGCTAAAGCAGCATTGGGTCTAGATTAGTTCTTTGTGGTACTCTTTGTACTATTGATAATAAAATCAAGAACAGCATCGAACTTAAACAACGGTACTCCCATTTCTACTATTAATCGATTTTTTCTAAGTTTTATTATATAAAAAAAGATTGTGAAACAGCTGAAATACAGTCAAGAACAACATTGGGCCTAGATTTGATTCTTGTGGTACACTCACTAATTTTTCAAAAAAAAATGTATATTTTATAGTTTGAAAATTTGGAAATTTGATTCATCTTTGAAGTGTAAATTTCGAGTTAAAAAATGTGTTGAATATTTTAATTAGAAAAATCTAATTTGTTGTTTGTATTTCCCCTTCTTCTTGCGTGATTGAAACCATCCCCTAAAATTTGATTAACCGCGCAATCTGTGTTTGTCGAATACGTTCGAAAACAGGCTCCAGAACTGTCTCTTCACATTCTAAGTTGTAGTACATTGAAAACCGTATTGGCCGACCGTATTTGAAAGCTCCGCCTCTCTCTAAAACTCTATTGGTCTGGCATTTCCCCGAAACTTACGTTCACCCCTATAGGAAGGTTTGAGTATCACGTACGAAATACGCTTTTCTAAATGTTCGCTTACTGTCTTTTTCCAACACCAACTCATATTGTATATTTGTTCTTTGTTAAGCAAAAGAGAGGGATGCTCTTTTCATCCAGCTGCTTTTAAGGGTAGGTAGTAAAATCCGACAATATTTGGACGTCGCGAGTATGTTTTTCCACATTATGCATCGTGCAGTCAAAGTGTGAAGAGTGTTGTTAAAAGTGAGTAAAAATGACAATGGATGTGAGTAATAGGAAAAGTGAAGACGAAGTAACGCCAATTAAAGTAGTGAAACGACCATTCGATGTCGCTTTTTTGATGTTACCCGATGACAAAATTAAACAAAAACAGAAAAAAATATCCGATGTAGATGAAGAAATTGAAATGAAAAAACAGAAACAACAAATTTTCGACGACCCGAATATAATCAAAGCTAAAAATTTCGACGAATTACGCAAACCGGCTGAAAATCCCGAACAGAAAAGCGCTTTTACTAAGGTAAATCTTCGACTAAGTCCCAACTTATCCATAAGCCCGGATTTGACTTACCAAAATTCTTTAAGCCCATCTCCTCCAATCAGTCGCAATTACCAAATGTTATCTCCAACTCAACTCTTCAAAAACCACCAACAAATCAACGCATATCAAAACACTTTCATTCCGGAGAACTTCAATCCAGAAAATCAATTCATGTTAAAAACGCCAGACTTACTTCAATCTAATAATTTTCCGAAAGTACGACCAATGTATCGTCCGGAATTACCTTACAATTATCAACCTCCAGAGATGCGGAATCCGGCGGCAGCAGCGATTTTAACCTCACTCTTACCACCGTCTTTAGCCGCGCTATCTTTACCCGCGCAAAATGTCTGTGCTAAATGCAATATTTCCTTCCGGATGACGTCGGATTTGGTGTATCATATGAGATCGCATCATAAGAACGACTCAGTTGATATGAATAAACGAAGACGAGAAGAGAAACTCAAATGTCCGGTTTGTTCAGAATCGTTTCGGGAAAGACATCATTTGACCAGACATATGACAGCGCATCAAGACAAAGACGAGGATGATGAAGGAAGTGTGAAGAAGAAATGTGTTCCTAATGTTTAAAAATTTGATTTTTTTATTGTGTTTGGATTTTTGGTGTATTCAAAGCAATAATAAACGCTGGAAAATCTGTTAATATTATTTGTAGGATAACTGTGTAATAATAGACATTTTACTCAATTGAACATTTTGTAAATATGTATTATAAATCAGTTTGATTATTATATTTGTTGATTTTGTTATTGGATTGTTTGTGCAATATTATATCGATTGTAATTTATGAATAAATGATCATTCAGCAAGTTTTTGATTTTTATTCAATTTGGACAATATTGATTGGACATTGGCGTATGTTGGATGCTAATTAACAGTAATAAATGGTGTGTAATGTCGTATTTTGCTTAACAGTTTTGGAGAAACAATTAGAGGGAAATGTTGACGCTTCAAATCTAACTCTCTAAATCAAGAAACAATTTTGATTGAAGTTTGACAATTTTTAGAATATTTTATGTCAGCCAATGCGTTATCAGTTATCTGCATTTTGAAGCTTGAAATTTCAAGTCACTTGAAATATTTAGTGAAGGAAATTAAAGAAAGAAAAAAATATTATGTTCTGAATATTTCGGGCTTTTAAATTTCTGTTTTCAGTTGATTTTTTAAACATTTAACTGCTTTTTTTCTAAGTATCTATAGTTTTAAATTTTTTTTCAAAATTATACTTAGAATGTTGCTTACTATGAAACTGGAAACTTTAATTCGATTACTCTTAAATCAAAAGAAATAAAAAATTTCAAAAGTTGCATTTTGATTTGTGAAAAATCTAAATATTTTCAACTAGCAACTAGGGTTTTCTTAATTTCTTTAAAAATGTTGTTTAGATTCTTCAATTTCAAAGGAATTTGGAATATCTAAAAGAATCTTGCAATTCTATAAACGAGTAAAAATTTTGTTAATTCAAGGATTCTTAGTATTAAAAAAATTCAGAGGAATTCCAATAATCTAAAAAATTTTAAAAATTCGAAAAATATCAAGAAAAGTGTAGAAAAATTCAAAAATAATTGAGAATCTGAGAAATTTGAAAAAATCCAAAAAATCTAAGAAACTTTAACAAGTTATAGAATTTACAATTTCGAAAAAATCAAACAAACGAAGATTTTGATAATTTTGATTTTGATAAAATTTTAGAAATTAAATAATTCTAAGGAATCCCAAGAATCTAAAAGATCGAAAAATGCAAAGAACCGATGACATTGAAAAGTTTAGAAAAATTCCAAACTATTAGAGAATCTGAAAAAATTTGAGAAAATCTAAAGAATCCAAAAAATTTCAACAAATTTCAAAATAGAAAAAAACTCACTTGATGGAATCAACAATTTCGAAAAAATCAAAGAGATTTTAATAAATCGAAGAATTTTAGAATTGAAAAAATTCAGAGGAATTCCAATAATCTAAAAAAGTTAAAAAATTCGAAAAATATCAAGAACTGATTGAACATTGAAAAGTGTAGAAAAACTCAAAAATAATTGAGAATCTGAGAAATTTGAAAAAATCCAGAAAATCTAAGTAACTTTAACAAGTTATAGAATTTAAAATTTCGAAAAAATCAAACAAACGAAGATTTTGAAAAATCGAAGAATTTTAGAAATTGAAAAATTCTAAGGAATCCAAAAAATCGAAAAATTCAAAGAACTGTTGACAGTGAAAAGTCTAGAAAAATTCAAAACTAATTGAGAGTTTGAGAAATTTGAGAAAATCCAAAGATTTTAAAAAAAAATGTAACAAGTTTGAAAATAGAAAAAAACTCACTTGATGGAATCAACAATTTCGAAAAAATCAAACAACCGAAGATTTTGAAAAATCGAAGAATTTTAGAAATTGAAAAATTCTAAGGAATCCAAAAAATCGAAAAATTCAAAGAACTGATGACAGTGAAAAGTCTAGAAAAATTCAAAACTAATTGAGAGTTTGAGAAATTTGAGAAAATCCAAAGATTCTAAAAAAAATTGTAACAAGTTTGAAAATAGAAAAAAACTCACTTGATGGAATCAACAATTTCGAAAAAATCAAACAACCGAAGATTTTGAAAAATCGAAGAATTTTAGAAATTGAAAAATTCTAAGGAATCCAAAAAATCGAAAAATTCAAAGAACTGTTGACAGTGAAAAGTCTAGAAAAATTCAAAACTAATTGAGAGTTTGAGAAATTTGAGAAAATCCAAAGATTTTAAAAAAAAATGTAACAAGTTTGAAAATAGAAAAAAACTCACTTGATGGAATCAACAATTTCGAAAAAATCAAACAACCGAAGATTTTGAAAAATCGAAGAATTTTAGAAATTGAAAAATTCTAAGGAATCCAAAAAATCGAAAAATTCAAAGAACTGATGACAGTGAAAAGTCTAGAAAAATTCAAAACTAATTGAGAGTTTGAGAAATTTGAGAAAATCCAAAGATTCTAAAAAAAATTGTAACAAGTTTGAAAATAGAAAAAAACTCACTTGATGGAATCAACAATTTCGAAAAAATCAATGAGATTTTGATAAATCGAAGAATTTTAGAATTAAAAAACTTCAGAGGAATTTCAATAATCTAAAAACTTTAAAAAAATCGAAAAATATTAAGAACTGATTGAACATTGAAAAGTGTAGAAAAACTCAAAAATAACTGAGAATCTGAGAAATTTGAAAAAATCCAAAAAATCTAAGAAACTTTGACAAGTTATAGAATTTACAATTTCGAAAAATTCAAACAAACAAAGATTTTGATAATTTTGATTTTGATAAAATTTTAGAAATAAAAAAATTCTATGGAATCCCAAGAATCTAAAAGATCGAAAAATCAAAGAACCGATGACATTGAAAAGTTTAGAAAAATTCCAAACTATTAGAGAATCTGAAAAAATTTGAGAAAATCTAAAGAATCCAAAAAATTTCAACAAATTTGAAAATAGAAAAAAACTCACTTGATGGAATCAACAATTTCGAAAAAATCAAACAGATTTTGGCAAATCAAAGAATTTTAGAATTGAAAAAATTCAGAGGAATTCCAATAATGCAAAAAATTTGAAAAAATCGAAAAATATCAAGAACTGATTGAACATTGAAAAGTGTAGAAAAACTCAAAAATAACTAAGAATCTGAGAAATTTGAAAAAATCCAAAAAATCTAAGAAACTTTAACAAGTTATAGAATTTACAATTTCGAAAAAATCAAACAAACGAAGATTTTGATAATTTTGATTTTGATAAAATTTTAGAAATTAAATAATTCTAAGAAATCCCAAGAATCCAAAAAATCGAAAAATTCAAAGAACTGATGACAGATAAAAGTCTAGAAAAATTCAAAACTAATTGAGAGTTTGAGAAATTTGAGAAAATCCAAAGATTCTAAAAAAAATTGTAACAAGTTTGAAAATAGAAAAAAACTCACTTTGGAATCAACAATTTCGAAAAAATCAAAGAGATTTTGATAAATCGAAGAATTTTAGAATTAAAAAAATTCAGAGGAATTCCAATAATCTAATAAATCTAATAAATCGATATACCTTAGAATTAAAAACTTAAGGTATTCAAAAAAATCTAGAAAATCTTAAGAGTTCAAAAATTAAAAAATTTAAAATTTTATAAAATTTTCAAAATAATTTGAATTTTAGATTCTGATTATTGTTTGGGTTTTTTAGATTTTTGTAATTCTTTTGTTTTTCGATTGTCTTTTTTTTAAGGCGAGCGCTTAGACATATACAGAGTGTAACATATAATTTAGTCCTTAATATGACAATTATGTATACAAAACATTGCCTTGATTGAGTCTTTTGTTTTTCTTAAACTTAGATTAGAAAATCAATCATTTTCAGTCGTTTTCACAAGTTTCATTATCTGTAACTGAAATAATCGGGAAAATATGAAAATTGTGGAAATGGTAAAATGAAACTTTAAAGTACATGTAGAATTAAAGAATTATAAAAATTCAAAATCTTTATTTATCAAAAATATCTAAAACATTTTCTTAGATAAATTTGAAGTAAATTTAAAAAATAAATTAACTTTCAAAAGTTCTGAAAAATCTAAACAGTTTAGAGAATATAAAAATAATCTAAATTCCTTAAATTTGCTAAGAGCCTAACCTCTGCCGCCACTGTCCCCAGCCTCCAATTTTCGCCAAGCAACTTCAAGCACATCGCAGATTGTTTACAGGAAAATCCAACTTATATATAAATATACAGTACGTTAAAATAAAATTAGCCACGCCATATTAGTGCATATCGTTTCTAACAAAGCCAACATCACGTGCTATAGCGTAGCCAATCGTTTCCTATGTCGTCGTTATTGAGCCAATCAAAATCGATTTTTCATGCCTCGTAAGCGCGGCTTTTTTGAATACAACCGTATCATAGGATTACATGGGAATCTCTGAAATTATGATGTTCAAGTGACATGGGAAAAAATCGCGTATTTTCGACATATTGAGATAAGTAGTATGACGTAGGTCGATTCCTCATCCGGCAGACCGGAAACGCTTGATTCAATTATTTAACCCTCTCTTAAACAATAGGTGGCTGTGAAATGAAGTGATCATTTTATAATGTTTGAATCCCGGTAACATGATTTGGAATTAATGGTCTGCGAATGCTGTGATAAGCGAGTTGCATTCGGCGATACTCGTCCACTTCTACACCCCCACGCACCCCCTCAAACACAGCACGTTGTAAATATTTAAATGCAATTTTATTTTTGCGATAAAAATGTCATTGTTTTGAAACGAACACATTTTTTTTCCTTGTTTTTAGGGGAATAAAAATGTGACAAAATTGAAAAGGATTTTTTATTTATTTTCAAGTCGAAAGGGTGATTAGCCGACTTACGTCACACCCTTCTCAAACAGCGCCTGCTTGCTTTAATAAATCAGTAATTACACTTATCTAATCTTCTTGTTCCAATGAGCTCATTGGGATTTTCGATTTACGAGTCGCGCTAAGTTTAATCGGGTTTTAAAATCATTCGAATTTTTGATTTTTGTGACATTGAGGGTAATTATAGTTCAGAGAAATAATAAGCTTATTATACATTAATATTGCGTAATATGTACTATTATTCACTATAATTAATTAGATTAATTAAATTTTGAAAAACTTTTATATCTCCTTGATTCTCTAAAATGTTTAGTTGATTTTTGAAAATGTTTGAATTTCCTTGAATTCTCAAAAAATCAACATTTTTTAAAATTGTTAGATTCTTTGAATTTTTTGGATTTTTGTATAACTTAGATTTTGAAAATTCTCCAATTTCTTTGATTTTTTTTGAATTTTTCAGATGTCTTTTGTTCTCTGTCTTTTTTAATATTTGATGATTTAGAAGATTTTCCAAACTTTGCAGATTTTTTTGATTTTCTTAAATTTTTTGATTTTTTGAGTTAAAGTGTAGAGATTTTCAAAATTCGTTAGATTGTTTAGATTTTGTGAATTTTTTGGATTTTTAGATATCTTAGATTTTGAAAATTCTCCAATTTCTTTGATTTTTTTGAATTTTGCTGATGTCTTTAGTTCTCTAGCTTATTATACATTAATATTGCGTAATATGTACTATTATTCACTATAAACAAAATTGAAAATGAATTTAGTTGTTGTTTCTCTTTTAAAGAGACGTATTTAGAAACCAAATCTATTTCTTTAAATTATTTTCAACGCTGTGTCTCTTCCGGTTATACCGTAAGTTTTTTGCATTTTTCGGTGTAATAAGTTTTTTAGTTTTTTTGAAATCTTGTGACTTTTATGAGTTGTTCAGATTTGAAAAAAAATTCTAATTTATGAAATTTTTTAATTCTTAAGATTTTTATGTATCTTTCAGATGCCTATCTTAGGTTTTGAATATTTTTGAATTTTTGATGTTTTCTAGCTTTTCGATATTTGTTGAATTCTAAAAATTTGTTTGGAGTTCTATAACTTTTTTAATATTTGATGATTTTGAAAATTTTTTAAAGTACAGAATTTTTTGATTTTCTGAATTTTTTTGATACTTTGTAATTAAGTGTATTTAGATTTTTGAGATTTTTCACATTGTTTAAATTTTGTAAATTATTAATAATTATCAATTAGATTAATTAGATTTTGTAAAACTTTTATATCTCCTTGATTCTCTAGAATGTTTAGTTGATTTTTGAAAATGTTGAATTTTCTTGAATTCTCAAAAAATCAACATTTTTTAAAATTGTTAGATTCTTTGAATTTTTTGGATTTTTGGATACCTTAGATTTTGAAAATTCTCCAGTTCTTTTAATTTTTTTTGAATTTTTCAGATGTCTTTAGTTCTCTGACTTTTTTAATATTTGATGATTTAGAGATCTTTGCAGAATTTTTTGATTTTGTTAAATTTTTTGATTTTTTGAGATAAAGTGTATTGAGATTTTCAAAATTTCTTAGATTGTTTAGATTTTGTAAATTTTAATATTTTTGAAACTATCAATTAGATTAATTAGATTTTTGATTCTTGTTACATTGAGGGTAATTATAGTTCAGAGAAATAATAAGCTTATTATACATCAATATTGCGTAATATGTACTATTATTCACTATAAACAAAATTGAAAATGGATTTAGTTGTTGTTTCTCTTTTAAAAGGACGTATTTAGAAATCAAATCTATTTCTTTAAATTATTTTCAACTTTGTGTCCCTTTTTCGGTGTAATAAGTTTTGAAATCTTCTGACTTTTATGAGTTATTCAGATTTGAAAAAAAATTCTAATTTATAAAATTTTTTAATTCTTAAGATTTTTATGTATCTTTCGGATGCCTATCATAGGTTTTGAACATTTTTGAATTTTTGATGTTTTCTAGCTTTTCGATATTTGTTGAATTCTAAAAATTTGTTTGGAGTTCTATAACTTTTTTAATATTTGATGATTTTGAAAATTTTTTAAAGTACAGAATTTTTTGATTTTCTGAGTTTTTTTGATACTTTGTAATTAAGTGTATTTAGATTTTGGAGATTTTTCACATTGTTTAAATTTTGTAAATTATTAATAATTATCAGTTAGATTAATTAGATTTTCTAGATTTTGTAAAACTTCTATATCTCCTTGGTTCTCTAGAATGTTTAGATAATTTTTCAAAATGTTTGAATTTTCTTGAATTCTCAAAAAAATCAACATTTTTTAAAACTGTTAGATTCTTTGAAATTTTTGAATTTTTGGATACCTTAGATTTTAAAAATTCTCCAGTTCTCTTAATTTTTTTGAATTTTTTAGATGTCTTTAGTTCTCTGACTTTTTAATCTTTGATAATTTAGAAGATTTTTCAAACTTTGCAGATTTTTTTGATTTTCTTAAATTTTTTGATTTTTTGAAATGAAGTGTTTTGAGATTTTCAAAATTTCTTAGATTGTTTAGATTTTGTAAATTTTAATATTTTTGAAACTATCAATTAGATTGATTAGATTTTTGATTCTTGTGACATTGAGGGTAATTATAGTTCAGAGAAATAATAACCTTATTATTCATCAATATTGCGTAATATGTACTATTATTCACTATAAACAAAATTGAAAATGGATTTAGTTGTTGTTTCTTTTTTAAAATGACGTATTTAGAAATCAAATCTATTTCTTTAAATTATTTTCAACTTTGTGTCCCTTTTTCGGTGTAATAAGTTTTGAAATCTTCTGACTTTTATGAGTTATTCAGATTTGAAAAAAAATTCTAATTTATGAAATTTTTTAATTCTTAGGATTTTTATGTATCTTTCAGATGCCTATCTTAGGTTTTGAATATTTTTGAATTTTTGATGTTTTCTAGATTCTTTGGATTTATCAAGTTTTTAATTTTTTAAAATTTTTGAGATTTTTAGATTTTTTAGCTTTTCGATATTTGTTGAATTCTAAAAATTTGTTTGGAGTTCTATAACTTTTTTAATATTTGATGATTTTGAAAATTTTTTAAAGTACAGAATTTTTTGATTTTCTGAGTTTTTTTGATACTTTGTAATTAAGTGTATTTAGATTTTGGAGATTTTTCACATTGTTTAAATTTTGTAAATTATTAATAATTATCAGTTAGATTAATTAGATTTTCTAGATTTTGTAAAACTTCTATATCTCCTTGGTTCTCTAGAATGTTTAGATGATTTTTCAAAATGTTTGAATTTTCTTGAATTCTCAAAAAAATCAACATTTTTCAAAACTGTTAGATTCTTTGAAATTTTTGAATTTTTGGATACCTTAGATTTTAAAAATTCTCCAGATCTCTTAATTTTTTTGAATTTTTCAGATGTCTTTAGTTCTCTGACTTTTTAATCTTTGATAATTTAGAAGATTTTTCAAACTTTGCAGATTTTTTTGATTTTCTAAAATTTTTTTGATTTTTTGAAATAAAGTGTTTTGAGATTTTCAAAATTCCTTAGATTGTTTAGATTTTGTAAATTTTAATATTTTTGAAACTATCAATTAGATTAATTAGATTTTTGATTCTTGTGACATTGAGGGTAATTATAGTTCAGAGAAATAATAAGCTTATTATACATCAATATTGCGTAATATGTACTATTATTCACTATAAACAAAATTGAAAATAGATTTAGTTGTTGTTTCTTTTTTAAAATGACGTATTTAGAAATCAAATCTATTTCTTTAAATTATTTTCAACGCTGTGTCTCTTCCGGTTATACCGTAAGTTTTTTGCATTTTTCGGTGTAATAAGTTTTTTAGTTTTTTTGAAATCTTGTGACTTTTATGAGTTGTTCAGATTTGAAAAAAATTTCTAATTTATGAAATTTTTTAATTCTTAAGATTTTTATGTATCTTTCAGATGCCTATCTTAGGTTTTGAATATTTTTGAATTTTTGATGTTTTCTAGATTCTTTGGATTTATCAAGTTTTTAATTTTTTAAAATTTTTGAGATTTTTAGATTTTCTAGCTTTTCGATATTTGTTGAATTCTAAAAATTTGTTTGGAGTTCTATAACTTTTTTAATATTTGATGATTTTGAAAATTTTTTAAAGTACAGAATTTTTTGATTTTCTAAGTTTTTTTGATACTTTGTAATTAAGTGTATTTAGATTTTGGAGATTTTTCACATTGTTTAAATTTTGTAAATTATTAATAATTATCAATTAGATTAATTAGATTTTGTAAAACTTTTATATCTCCTTGATTCTCTAAAATGTTTAGTTGATTTTTGAAAATGTTTGAATTTCCTTGAATTCTCAAAAAATCAACATTTTTTAAAATTGTTAGATTCTTTGAATTTTTTGGATTTTTGGATACATTAGCTTTTGAAAATTCTCCAGTTTTTTTAATTTTTCTGAATTTTTCAGATGTCTTCAATTCTCTGACTTTTTTAATATTTGATGATTTAGAAGACTTTTCAAACTAAATTTTTTGATTTTTTGTGATAAAGTGTATTTAGATTTGTAAAATTCCTTAGATTGTTTTGAAACTATCAATTAGATTAGTTAGATTTTCTAAATTTTGTAAAACTTTTATATCTCCTTGATTCTCTAAAATGTTTAGATTTTTCAAAATTTTTGAATTTTCTTAAATTCTTAAGTTTTTTAGATTTTTCAGATACCTAAGATTTCGAATACTCTCCAGATACCTTGGATTATTTGAATTTTCAATTTCGTTGATTATGAAGAAATTTTAAACTTTAAATTTCTTGGTATTCTGAATTTTTTAAATACTTCTTGATTGACAGTCTCTATTTTGTTTATAATTCGCATTTAAAATTTTCAAGTTTTTTAATTTATATCTGAAAATGCAAAAATATCTAGAAAATTTTATAAAATTCTCAACATAGACTATAAAGTCTAAACAATTTATAAAAATCATAATATTTCAAAAAATCCAAAGAACTGATGACATCTAGAAAATTCTAACAAGTTAGTAAATGAAAAAAACATTGAAGAACAATATCTAGAAAATTTAACAAAAATCTATCAATTCTTCAAACAAGTAAAAGTATTGATAATTTAAAAAATAATTAATTATTAATAAATAATAAATAATAAATAATAAATAATAAATAATAAATAATAAATAATAAATAATAAATAATAAATAATTATTAAAATCTAGATCTAAGCAACTTAAAATATCCTAAAAATCTGGAGAATATTCAAAACCTAGAATAATCTAAATCTAAAAATTTTGAGAATCCAAAATTCTAGATTATCTACAGTTGTTCTAAAAATCTTTAAAATTTCTATAAACCAAAAAAATCTAACAATTTTTAAAAAATCCAAAAAATGTTGACTTTCTAGGAATAGATTTGAACAAGAATCTAGTCATTTTAGAAAATGAGAAGATGTAAAGATTTTAATAAATCTAGAGAATCTGAATGACTGAAGCATTTAAAAAAAAATAAATTAATCTAGAAAGTATCAGTAATTCCAAAATCAGAGAAAAGAGTCTAGAAAATTCAAGGTCTAATAAAAAAATAAGAGAATCAAAAAGAAAAAAAAAGCAAACTCAAGAATCCAGAAAGTTTCGATTTAAATTCTTTTGTTAGCCTCCCTTGTGATAAAAACCTGCGCCGCCACTGTCTGGGGGCGGTGAGAGTTTGAAACAGAGCATCACCGAGCAGCACATTTCCGGGAGCGGTTGGCGCGGAAGCGCCGCCATTGTGTGTGACGTCGTAATTAACAAACTAAACTTAACATGTGCTTTCCTGCCTCTATTGTACTCTTTAAATTAATGAGCCGGTTTCCTTTCAATAGTGCTCCTACATCAAGTGACCCGTACCGGCCGACTCCAGCTAAATTTACATCAAGATTTTTAACACAATTTCAAGAATTAATTGTGTTGTTTTGGAAAGCCATATTTGAAAATTGAAATTTAAAGAGAAGAGAGCAGAAATCATATATCAAATACAATAAGATATATGAATGAGTGAGACACATTTTATGCAAATTAACGAAAATCTCATACATAGAGATTGCCGCGTTTGGGAAAATCGTCTCTATTGTTGGATGATTTTCGGGGGTGGATTGGTGGCCGGGTCAACACGGACTGCTTACAGTTCGCTTTCGAGCATATATCCATATTAATGTTACCATATTTCATTATCTCATTCATATGGAAATCTCAAACAATTAGTCAAAATTTCCAACGATTCACAAATGCTCTTATTTCAATCTTTGCTCGAAAACACTGGAAGCTAAAAACTAAGAAAAAATTTGCGCTAATATTTCTGTTTATATTTAAGATAGAACATCAACTTAGCATTGTTTTATAGCTCTTTTGAAGATTCATCAGCGCGCCAAAAATTATTCGTTTATCTTTAGAAATAACGACGCTATGAATTTTTTTGAATTCAGTCACACCATTTTTGAAAAGTTGGTTTTAAAGTTGGGTTTAGCGCTAGATTATGGCCAAATGTTGAACTAAACTAAAATTACTAGAAAAATACAAAAATAATCGAGTGCAAATTTGAGCTCAACATTCAAAAAAAAAACGGAGCTACGATAAAAAAAATCGAAAATTGTCTTCAAAAAATATATCACAATTTTGCCAAAAAATTTCTGATTTTCTTATTTCTAATTTTGGTTTGTTATATTTGTTTTTAAATTCTTCACATAAAAAAATTAGAATTAGTTTGATTGAAGAGCGATTTGGTGCTTTTTGAGTATATTAAAATTTAAAAATTTTAGCTGCTTTACAGGTTTGTGGATGAGTTTTTTCTAATATCTCAGCTTCTATTTGAGATAAAACATCGAGTTAAGGACCACTAAGTAGCCTTATTAAAGCTCTATCAGAGTCCCAAAAATTATTCATTTATCTTTAGAAATAGCGGTGCTATTAAATTTCAAATCTTATCTTTGTTCTTTTCAAATTTTTAGTTTTAGACTTTGGTTTGTCGGCGGATTGCGTTCACATGCCTTATTCTAGCCTAAACTAAATATTCTACAAAAATAAAAGACGTCTAGAGGTATAATCCAGTGCAAACTTTAGCTCAGTATTCAAAGAAATAACGGCGTTACAAAGAAAAAAGTCGAAAATCGTCTGGACCAAAACATCAAAATTTCCTCAAAAATTTTCAAAAAGTTTTTTGTGATTTTGGATTTTTATGTTAATTATTGAGATCTCCACATCGAAAAACTTAGAATGAGTCTGATTGGAGACCGATTTAACGCTTTTTAACTTTATAGAAATTTGAAAATTTGACGTTTTTCATTTTTTTGAAAGAATTATTGCTAATAGGTCATTTTTTAACAGAGATGGAGCACCAAGTTTAAAACTATTTTATAGTCCTTTGAAAGCTTTATCAGTTTGATAAATATTATTCATTTATCTTTAGAAACATTATCGCTATGAATTTCTTAATTTCCGGTTATCTATTTTCAAAATTTCGATTTCAGAGTTGGGTTTAGCATTTGATTACGGCCAAATGGATAATGTTAAACCAATTTAAAACTACTATAAAAATAAAAGTCGTCGAAATGTATAATCTAGTGCGACTTTGAGCTCAATATTCAAAAAAAAATAACGGACTACAATAAAATAATCGAAAATGGTCAAACAAAAATATTAAAATTTTGTCAAAATTTTCGGGTTTGGTTTTTTCGCCAATCTTGGTTTTTTATAATTATTTCTAAATAATCTACATTAAAAATCTTAAAATGAATTTGATTGAAAACCGATTTGATGATTTCCAAATTTGTTGTTTTTTATTTTTTGAAAGAATTTTCTCAGTTTCTAATAGAGATAGATAGATTGAGTTTAGAACCATTCTGTAGTCTTTCCAAAGCTCTATCAGCGTGGCAAATATTATTCGTTTATCTTTAGAAATAAGGACGCTATGGATTAGAAAAAAAAAACCTTGTAAGCAAATATTCAAAAATAGACAGTATGATATTTGAAAATTCGTGACGGTTTTATTTTTGAAGCTAGCCTTATGATGCTTAACAGACTGATAAATTCCATAAAAAGCTACAAAATGAGCATAAACTCATCGGTCTATATCAATAAGAATCTGAGATCATAGCTCATGTTCAACTTCAGTGAAAAAACTAATTAATTTTTTTTATAGAAATATCAAAAACAAAAAAAAATAATAAATTGATGTTAATACACTACTTTGACGAATATTCAATTTCAAAAATTTCCAAGGAGCAAATCAACGTCTTTTATTTTTATATTAGTTTTAATTTGGTTCAACAACAGCTATTTAGCTATAATCAAGTGCTAAACCCAACTCTGAAATTGAAATTTTGAAAATAGATAAGCGGAAATATTTCTAAAGATAAACGAATGATATTTATCAAACTGATAAAGCTTTCAAAGGACTATAAAATAAATTCAAGTTTGGTGCTCCATCTCTGTTAAAAAATGATCTGCTAGCCAAAATTCTTCCAAAAAAATGAAAAACGTCAAATTTTCAAAATTCTATAAAGTCAAAAATCGTTAAATCGGTCAACAATCAAACTCATCAACTTTCTCGATGTGAAGATTTCAATGATTAACATGAAAATCCAAAATCACAAAAAAACTTTTTGAAAATTTTAAGAATATTTTCGACTTTTTTCATTGTAACTCCCTTCTTTCTTTGAATGCTAAAAGTTTGCACTGGATTATACCTCTAGACGTCTTTTATTTTTGTAGAATATTTAGTTTAGGCTAGAATAAGGCATTTGGACGCAATCCGCCGACAAACCAAAGTCTAAAACTAAAAATTTGAAAAGAACAAAGATAAGATTTGGAATTCAATAGCACCGCTATTTGTAAAGATATACGAATAATTTTTGGGACTCTGATAGAGCTTTAATAAGGCTACTTAGTGGTCCTTAACTCGATGTTTTATCTCAAATAGAAGCTGGGATATTAGAAAAAACTCATCCACAAACCTGTAAAACAGCAAATTTTTAAATTTTGATAAACTCGAAAAGCATCAAATCGCTCTTCAATCAAACTAATTCGAATTTTTTTGATGTGGAGGATTTAAAAAGAAATATAACAAACCAAAATTAGAAATAAGAAAATCATAAATTTTTTGGCAAAATTGTGATATATGTTTTTGAAGACAATTTTCGATTTTTTTTATCGTAGCTCCGTTATTTTTTTTGAATGTTGAGCTCAAATTTGCACTCGATTGTTCCTCCTGAAATCATTTGTTTTTCTAGTAATTTTAGTTTAGTTCAACATTTGGCCACAATCTGGCGCTAAACCCAACTTTAAAACCAACTTTTCAAGAATGGTGTGACTGAATTAAAAAAATTCATAGCGTCGTTATTTCTAAAGATAAAACAATAATTTTTGGCGCGCTGATGAATCTTTAAAAGAGCTATAAAACAATGCTAAGTTGATGTTCTATCTTAAACATAAACAGAGATATTAGCGCAAATTTTTTCAAAAAACTAAAAACAGCAAATTTTGAAATTTCGATTAACTAAAAAACACCAAATCAGTTTTTAATTAAACTCGTTTTTAGTTTTCGATGTAAAGAATTAAAAATTAAATATTCAAAATAAAAATCAAAATAACAGTAAAAATTTTGACGGAGTTTTAATACTTTTGGTAGGAACGATTTTCGTTATTTTTTTGAATATTGAGCTCAAGTTCGCACTAGATTATACATTTTGATGTCTTTTACTTTTATAGTAGTTTTAATTTGGGTCAACATTAGTCATTTGGCCATAATCAAGTGCTGAAACCAACTCTGAAATCGAAGTTTTGAAAATAGATAACCGGAAATTAAGAAATTCATAGCGATGATGTTTCTAAAGATAAATGAATAATCTTTATCAAACTGATAAAGCTTTCAAAGGACTATAGAGTAGTTTTAAACTTGGTGCTCCATCTCTGTTAAAAAAATGACCTATTAGCAATAACTCTTTCAATAAAATTAAAAACGTCAAATTTTCAAATTTCTATAAAGTCAAAAAGCGTTAAATCGGTCTCCAATCAAACTCATTCTAAGTTTTTTGATGTAGAGATCTCAATAATTACCATAAAAATCCAAAATCACAAAAAACTTTTTGAAAATTTTTGAGCAAATTTCGATGTTTTGGTCAAGACGGTTTTCGATTTTTTTTTGTAACTCCGTTATTTCTTTGAATGCTGAGCTAAAGTTTGCACTGGATTATACCTCTCAATGTCTTTTATTTTTATAGAATTCTTAGTCATCAATCAGTTTTTAATTAAACTCGTTCTTAGTTTTTGACGTAAAGAATTGAAAAATAAGTATTCAAAATAAAAATCAAAACAAAATTTTGAAAGAATTTTGCCGGAATTTTAATACTTTTGGTTTCGTTTTTTTTTTTATCTTAGCTCCTCAATTTTTTTGAATATTGAGCTTAAATTTGTACTAGATTATACCTCCTGACGTGTTTTATTTTTCTAGTAGTTTTAAATTGGTTTAACATCAACCATTTGTCCACAATCTGGGGCTAAACCCAACTCAGAATGATATTTACCAAGCTGATGAAGCTTTCAAAAAGCTATAAGAAAGTTCTAAACTCAATACTATATCTTTGTTACAAGCTGACGTATTCACAAAAAGTCTTTCAGAAAATTAAAACACTTTGAAAAAAGCAATCAAATCGATCTCCAATCAAAAGTTTTTCGATATCGAGAACTCAAAAATAAACATGTAAAGCCAAAATTGAAAAAACAAAAGTTTTTGAGAAAATTTTTGGTCAGGACGATTCTTGACTTTTTTGATTGTAGTTCCGACATTTATTTGAATATTGAACCAAAATTTGCACTAGATTATACCTCTCAACGTCTTTTATTTTTTTAGTGGTTTTAGTTTAGGTTAACATCAGCCATTTGGCCACAATCTGCCACCAAACAAAGTTTTGAAAATAGAGAGGCTAAATTTCACAATTTCACAACAAAGATAAAGCAGCTACAAAATGGTTTCAAGCTTGATGTTCTGTCATTTTTAGAACCTAAGATAGTGTAAAAAAATTTTGAAAAATAAATATTTCAGATTTAGTCATTAACTTTGATCACATTTAGACCATTTTGAGCATTCCCATTAAATAAGTATGATTTATTTTCAAAAAATTTAATTACAGGATAATGAATCTTAGTGTAATTTGTAACGTAACAATCCGGTCGGTGACAACTTACACCCATCTGGAACCTTCAACTGCTGACTTATTTCATAACACTCTCCATCTCCACCTTCAACTTTTCTAAATAAAGGCACATTCTTATAAGCTTGAAAAGCTGAACCCGAGTTTCTAGACTATACAAAAAATTAATTAAAAATTAACATCAATTGAATTTAAATACAAACTTTAGAGCATTCTTGACAAGTTATGTGATAAATTAGATTGGGTTTGAACCTGTGATCGAATCTAGCTTTAAAGTTTTCAAGACATCTAAAACTCTGAGAAAAAATTAAATAAGTTGCAAAAAATAAAAAACTGGAATGTTTTACTTACAGCATTTTTGTATCCTCTCAGATATGTTTTAGGATAGCCGAAGCTATCACTAACAGCGGCGAAGCAAATGATAATCTAAAAAAAAATATATTAATAAAAGTTCTGAGTTAAAAAAAAATATACTAGAGTCAACACAAGTTTGAACATTTTTCGTGTATTGATATTTTTCTATCGATGGTTTTAACTATATAGCTGAGTTTTATCAGATTGTAAATCTGCAAATATTAAGGGATTAGCAGTTTAATAAGACAGCTGTTCGGATTTCGATTGATTATTTCGGGAATATTCAAATATTTTTTTTTTTGTTTTTTAGAATTTCTGATTCTTTGGCTTCTCATCGAAACTCTAAAGTTAATTTAATTTAGATTTTTGCTTTTTTTAAAATATCTAAAATGTATTTTTTTTTATCCTTTTAAATTATGACAAATTTTTCGATTTTGTCGGTTCCTAAATTTTTTATATTCTTTTGATAATTTGAATTTTGAAAATTTGATTTGTTGAAATCTTCAATTTTTCAAATTTGATTGGTTTTTCAGATTCACCAAACTTTCGAATCTATTTTCTTTCATTTTGTTAAAAACTTCAAATTCTTTAGATTATTGATTTTGTTTAGTTTTCATGAAATTCTAGAATTTTTTGGCTGTTACAGACTTTTCAATTGATCAGTTTATAGTTTTTTTAATTTTTGGTCGTTTTTTGATTCTTAAGATCTTACATCATTTCAGATTCTCTTTATTATTTAATTTTGAGTTTTCCAGATTTTTCGGAATTTTTGATTCTTTAACTTCTAAAAACTTCAAAGTCTATAGATTTCTCGGATTTCACTTTTAATTTATTTGGATATTTTTTTCAGATATTTTCGATTTTAAAAAATTGTTGAATTATTAGACTCACCATTGATACATATTTTCAAATTTAGATTTTTTCATTTTCCAAACTATTAAATTTGATATTTTCTTAGATCCTTTTAGATCCTTTCAAATTTTTCGATTTTCTCGGATCCAAAATTTTCTACATATTTTTGATAATTTGAATTCCAGAAACGCTAAAATCTTTAATTTTTCAGGTTTGATAAGTTCTTTGAAATCTCTAAATTTTTCTGTGATTTTCAAAGAATTAAAAATTAATTTAATTAATTTTGGGATTATCCAAGTTTTTTAGATTTATAGATTATAATTTTTTTCAGACACCAAACACTTTTTCTAGATAATTTGGATTCTCTAAAAATTTTAAAATAAATCATTTACTTTTGTAGATTTTCCAAATCTCTAAAATGTCTAAAAATTTCCACAATAAAATGAGAATTTGAGTATTTTAGATTTTTCAAATTCTTCAAATTTTCGAATCTTTCTTCTTTCATTTTGTTAGGAACTTCAAATTCTTAAGATTATCTATATTAATTTTTCTATGTTTAATTTTTTTAGTTTTCATAAAACTCTAGAATTTTTCGGCTTTTACAGACTTTTCGAATAATCAGTTTATATTCTCATAATTTTTAATTTTTCCGATTTTTTCAATTGCAAAAATTAATGAATGTATCAATTTCTACTTTTTTTTTAGAATTTTAACATATTTTTGACTTCAAATTTTTTGCTTTTTTTAGACTATTCCAAGATTTTTGCATTATTAAAAAATTCTAAAATTTCAACTTTTCTTTAAATCTTTTGAATTACAAACAAATTCCTTGGTTTTTAGATTCGCTAAAATCTTTAATTTTTCAAATTTGATAGAATCTTTGTATTCTCCAAACTATCGATTTTTTTTTAATTTGTTAGAATATTCAAATTCTTAAGATTATCTATTTTAAAATTTTGAATTTTCTATATTTTTATGCTTCATTTTCTTCAGTTTTTAAACCATTCTAGATTTTTTTTCGGTTTTTTTAAACTTTTAAAATATTTAGTTTATATTTTGATTTTTTTTCGGTTTTTGATTACTAAAACCTTCCATCGTTTCAGGTTCTATTTATTATTCAAGATTGTTGAAATTTTCGATTCTTTAACTTCTAAAAACTTTAAAGTTTGTGGATTTCTCAAATTTTTTCAGATTCTTTAGATTTTTGAAAATTTGTAATTTCTTTCATTTTCTTTGAATTTTGTGATTTCATTATTTTTCTATATTTTCAGATATTTTCGATTTTAAAAAATTGTTGAATTATTAGACTCAACATTGATATATATTTTCAACTTTAGATTTTTTCATTTTCTAGACTATTAAATGTTTTGAAAAAAATTTAAAATTTGATTTTATTTTAGATTCTTTTAAATGACAAATGTTTCGATTTTCTCGGATCCAAAATCTTATTACATATTTTTGATAATTTGAATTCCAGAAACGCTAAAATCTTTAATTTTTCAGATTTGATAGGTTCTTTGAAATCTCCAAATTTTTCTCTGATTTTCAAAGAATTAAAAATTAATTTAATTAATTTTGGGATTATCCAAGTTTTTTAGATTTATAGATTATAATTTTTTTCAGATTTCCCAGACACCAAACACATTTTCTAGATAATTTGGATTCTCTAGAAATTTTAAAATAAATCATTTACTTTTGTAGATTTTCTAAATCTCTAAAATGTCTAAAAATTTCCACAATAAAATGAGAATTTGAGTATTTTAGATTTTTCAAATTCTCCAAATTTTTGAATTTTTCTTCTTTTATTTTGTTAGGAAATTCAAATTCTTAAGATTATCTATATTAATTTTTTTAGTTTTCATATAACTCTAGAATTTTTCGGCTTTTACAGATTTTTCGAATAATCAGTTTATATTATGATAATTTTTAATTTTTCCGATTTTTTCAATTGCAAAAATTAATGATTTTCAAAAAATTAAAAATTAATTTAATTAATTTTGGGATTATCCAAATTTTTTAGATTTATAGACTATAATTTTTTTTTCAGATTTCTCAGACACCAAACACTTTTTCTAGATAATTTGGATTCTCTAGAAATTTCAAAAAAAAAACCATTTACTTTTGCAGATTTCTACAATGAAAAGAGAATTTGAATATTTTAGATTTTTCAGATTCTCCAAACTTTCGAATCTTTCTTCTTTCATTTTGTTAGGAATTTCAAATTCTTAAGATTATCTATTTTAATTTTTTTATGTTTAATTTTTCTTAGTTTTCATAAAACTCTAGAATTTTTCGGCTTTTACTGACTTTTCGAATAATCAGTTTATATTCTGATAATTTTTAATTTTTTCGATTTTTGGTACTTTTTTTGGTTCTTAAGATCTTACCCATTTCAGATTCTCTTTATTATTTAATTTTGAGTTTTTCAGATTTTTCGGAATCTTTAATTCTTTAACTTCTAAAAACATCAAAGTTTGTGAATTTCTCGGATTTCACTTTTAATTCCTTCAAATATTTTTTTCAGGTGCTTTAGGTTCTTGAAAATTTGTAGTTTCTTTCAGTTTACTTGAATTTAGTGATTTTATATTTTCCGATTTTTTCAATTGCAAAAATTAATGAATGTATCAATTTCTACTTTTTTTTTAGAATTTTAACATATTTTTGACTTCAAATTTTTTGCTTTTTTAGACTATTCCAAGATTTTTGCATTATTAAAAAATTCTAAAATTTCAACTTTTCTTTAAATCTTTTGAATTACAAACAAATTCCTCGGTTTTTAAATTGGCTGAAATCATCAATTTTTCAAATTTGATAGAATCTTTGTATTCTCCAAACTATCGATTTTTTTTCTCAAAATTATTTATTTTAAAATTTTGAATTTTCTATATTTTTATGCTTCATTTTCTTCAGTTTTTAAACCATTCTAGATTTTTTCCGTTTTTTTAAACTTTTAAAATATGTAGTTTATATTTTGATTTTTTTCGGTTTTTGATTACTAAAATCTTCCATCGTTTCAGGTTCTGTTTATTATTCAAGATTGTTGAAATTTTCGATTCTTTAACTTCTAAAAACTTCAAAGTTTGTGGATTTCTCAAATTTTTTCAGATTCTTTAGATTTTTGAAAATTTGTAATTTCTTTCAGTTTAGTTGAATTTTGTGATTTCATTATTTTTCTATATTTTCAGATATTTTCGATTTTAAAAAATTGTTGAATTATTAGACTCAACATTGATATATATTTTCAACTTTAGATTTTTTCATTTTCTAGACTATTAAATGTTTTGAGAAAAATTTAAAATTTGATTTTATTTTAGATCTTTTTAAATGACAAATTTTTCGATTTCTCAGTTCCAAAATTTTCTACATATTTTTGATAATTTGAATTCCAGAAACGCTAAAATCTTTAATTTTTCAGATTTGATAGGTTCTTTGAAATCTCCAAATTTTTCTCTGATTTTCAAAGAATTAAAAATTAATTTAATTAATTTTGGGATTATCCAAGTTTTTTAGATTTATAGATTATAATTTTTTTTCAGATTTCTCAGACACCAAACACTTTTTCTAGATAATTTGGATTCTCTAGAAATTTTAAAATAAATCATTTACTTTTGTAGATTTTCCAAATCTCTAAAATGTCTAAAAATTTCCACAATAAAAAGAGAATTTGAGTATTTTAGATTTTTGTAGTTTTCTTGGTTTCTTCACATTCTTCAGATTTTTTCAATCATTTTTAGAAAATTTCTAAATTGGTTAAATATTCCAAAACCAGTGATATTTTCTAGATTTTTTTAATTTTTTATATTATTTCTTAGATTCTTAGACTCTAACTTTCTAGAATTCTTTTTAGGTTTTTCAAGATTTCTAAATTCTAAAAAGAAATTTTAAACCTGTGATGTTTTTTAACTTTTTTACTTTTCCTTTTTAAATATTATCATTATTCCATCATTTTTTTTTTTTAATTAAATTAAAACTAAATGTAAAGAATTCTAAGTATCTTTTAAAAATGATTATCGAAACGCACAAGCAAATTCAGTTATAGAAAAGATGATTTAATAAATTTCCTAAATGACATTTTATGATAATATATGACCGATCCATATTCGCCGATTTATTATCCCCAATTCTAAGCCTTATGGGGTTGGCTTTAGAAGCTCCACTTGCAATTGCTCTACTGTTGAGTTATTGGTATCTATTAGATTGATTAAAGTGTTGCAAGTATGAGTCGGAATATACAAGGGTGCTAAATAAATACTAATACTCAAATATTTTTAATTCAAAATTTATGAAAACATTAATATGATTGAAAAAACTCTAAAAGGTGTTTTATGATTAGTGCAATACGTCCGCCAGCACTAACAAATGCCAAAATCTCATCCATGGCCAGAAATGCGGTCGGAATCCATTTGTGAGATTAAATTTGTGATTCATTGTAGCGGAATGGAGAGTTGTCACATATGTCGACTCGGTCTCTGGCTAAGTGGATAGTTACGTTATGTAGAAAATATTTTAAAGCAAAAAGCAGCACGCTGCTTGTGTGATTTACGTTGCCAAAAACCAGAACCACCGACAGGCTAATGCAGACAAACTGGATACGGAGTAATGCATTGGAGTTTTAGGTGGAAGCAAAACGAGATGAATTTTTTTCAAGAAAGAGAAGAAAACTCACACAGTAGTATGAAGCTTTCAGAAAATATTCACTAAAATTTTATTGCTCCTTTTTTTGGACGGATTCAATATTTAGAATAATTTTTTCGAAATGATTCAAGACACAAATAAGTAAAGTTAGAAATGCCAAAACTAATTGTTTTAGTCCTGAATAGATTTAAATATACAAAGTGTTTTATAAATAAATAGCGACGAAATCATATTATTTTAAGCAAAATAGGTAATTTTGTATCCCGGCGCATCCACCATTTTTGTTAATTTATATATTTTTTCAAAATTACATTTTATACTAAATAAAACGACTTATCTCATTTATAAAACATCCTGTATATTTAAAAAAAAATTTAAACGATGCTGTATACAGGATGTTTCAATAGTATTGATTATGGCGTGAAGTATGGATAAAAGTTAATCTAAATTTTCAAAAATATTTCCAAATTTGTTCTACTTCCGGCTTAACCGAAAGTCCACGCAATTTTCTTTCCTTAAAGTAACTTTTGATTAATATTTAAATATTTCAATTATACTCTAAATTATTTGAGTTCCCAATTTTTTTTTTTTATTTGGGACTCTCTAGTAAAAAATGTTTTGAATAAAATTCACAAATGTATTGAAAAATAATGCGTTTTCTCATTCAATTTCTAAATTTCAAACATTTGAAACTATTTAAACAATTTTAAGAATCTAAAAGCATTTAAAAAATTCAAGTAATTAAACGATTTAAGTAAAAGAAATTTAGAAAATTTTGATAAATCAAAACAACCTGAAAAAAATTTGAGAATCTTTAGAAATCTATAAAATAAAAAAAAATTGAAAAGTTTGAAGAACAGCTAGAATCTAAAAAATTGGCAGTTATTTGAAGAATCTAATAAATTTATAAAATCTAAAGTAACCTAAGCATTTTAAAGGATCTAAATAATCTAAAGATTCTAAAGACATTCAATAATGAACTATAATGCCTTTTTGCTGAAACTCCAGTTTAAAGTTACTTTATTTAACTAGTAGTTAAAATGTCTTTAAATATGTAATAGTTTAATGCTTGAAAAATCTTAAGAATGTAAAAAATTTAAAAATGTAAAGAATCAAAAAAAATCTAAACAATCAAAAGAATCTAAAGAATTTGAAAATCCAAAAAATTCAACAAATTTGAAAGATTAGAAAAGTTCGAAGAATTTGAAAATTTTTCAAAATTTCAGGAATCTAAAGAATCTCACTAATCTCTCGGATTTGATAAATTCTAAAAATGTAAAGAATTTCAAGCAATCAAAAAATCCAAGAAATGTTTATAGTCCGAAAAAAATTGGAGAATCAAAAGAACTTGACAAAATTTAGAAAATCTAAATTATTTAAAGAATCTAAAGAACTGTCAAAGGTACAACAGAAACATTGTAAAGAGATCTAGAAAATGTATAAAATCTAAAAAGTTCGAAAAGTCTAAAGAATCTAAAAAATTTATAAATTTAGAAAAAATAAAAAATTGGAAATATTTGAAAAAACTGAAAAATTTAAAGAAATCAAAAAATCTAAAACATCTAAAGAACTGTCAAAATTATAACTGACAAATTTGAATAATCTTATAAACAAGAGTCTAGAGAATATAATGAATCTAAAGAGTTCGGAAAATTGCCAGAATCTAAAAAATCTAAGAAATTTAAAAATTCAAAAAATCAAAAATATTTAAAAAATCTAAAATATCTAAAGGATCTAAAAAAATTAAAGAATCCCAAAAATCTAAAAAATTTTAAGAATGTAAATAATTGTTAAATTTATAACTGAAATATTTGGAGAATCTTATAAATCTAAAATATCTATAGGTTCTGAAAACGAATTAAAGAAGGTTAAGAAATCTAGAAAATATATAGAATGTAAGAAGTTTGAAAAGCTGCTAGAATCTGATAAAAAAAATTTTTTCGAATTAAAAAAATCTAAAAAATTTAAAAATATCAAAAATTCAAAAATTAATCTGAAGAATCTAATGAATCAAAAGAATTTAAAAACCCATTAAATCTAAAGTGTGTAAAACATTCAAAGAATCTAGTGAATTTAAAAAAAATTGAAAGATAAAAAAATCTTAAGAATTTGGAGAATCAAAAAAACTTTAACAATCTAAAAAATTTAGAAATTCTAAAATATTTAAAACATCTAAATAAATGTCAAGACAATAACTGAAAAATCTGCTAATTCAAACAATCTAGAATTTTGAAAATCTCGAGAATCCAAAAATGAATCTGAAGAATCTAAATTAGTGAATATAACAGACTGGAATATCCAATAAACTAAAAAATTTGGAAAAATATAAAAATCGTAAAGAATATAGAAAATAACGAAAAGTTTAAAGAATTTAAAAATTTTTCAGAATTTTAGAAATCTAAAGAATCATCTGCCAAAATTATAAATAAAAAATTTGAAAAATCTTATAAACAAGAGCTTAGAGAATAAAGAGTGAAAAATTACCAGATTCTAAAAGTCTGAAGGATCTAAAAAAATCTAAAAAAGAATTTAAAAAATCTTAAATATTTGAAGAATCTATTAATAATCTCAAGAATTTAAAGAATTCAAAATTGTAAACAATTTCGAGCAATCGAAGAATCCACAAAATGTAAAGATTCTAAAAAATTTAGAGAATCGAAAGGACTGACAATGTTATAACTGAATAATCTCATAAATCTAAATAATCTAAAGGTTCTGAAAAAATAGAAAAGAACGAAAAGTTTAAAGAATTTGAAAAATTTTCAAAATGTCAGAAATCTAAAGAATTTAGAGAATTAAAAAAGCTTTAAAAATCTCGAAAATCTAAAATATTTAAAGAATCTAAAAAATTGTCAAAGTTATAAATCCAAAAAAGTAATTCAAAATTTTTAAAAATTTTAACAAACGAAAATATTTGAAAAATCTAAAAATATCTCAAGAGTTCAAAGAATCCAAAAAATCTGAAAATTCTAAATAACTGTCAATGTTATTAAAAAAATGTTTGAATAATCTCATGAATCTAATAAATCTAAAGGGTCTGAAGACCTACAATATACAAAAATCAAAGAATTTAAAGAATCTAGAAAATCTTAAAAGAATCTATAAAAAATATCAGGAATTTAAAGAATTCAAAAATGTAAAAAATTTCAGGCAGTCAAAGAATCAAAAAATGAAAAAATTTCAATAATTTAGAGAATCAAAAAAGCTTTAAAAATCTAGAAAATCTAAAATATTCAAATTATCTAAAGAGCTGTCAAAATTATAAATTAAAAATTTGAATAATCTTATAAATCTAAAAATCTAAAGGCTCTGAAAACCCAAAATCTAAAAAATTCAAAGAATTTAATAAATCTAGAAAATCTTAAAAGAATCTGTCACTATTGTCACGAATTTAAACAATTCAAAAATATAAAGAATTTCGAGCAATTGAAGAATAGTCTAAGAAATTTGGAGAACCAAATGAACTGACAAAGTTATAATTGAATAATCTCATAAATCTAAATAATCTAAAGGTTCTGAAAAAATAGAAAAGAACGAAAAGTTTGAAGAATTTGAAAAATTTTCAAAATCTCAGAAATCTAAAGAATCTCAATAATCTCACGAAATTAAAAAATTCCAAAAATGAAAAAATTTGAATAGTTTAGAGAATCAAAAAAGCTTTAAAAATCTAGAAAATCTTAAATATTTATAAAACCTAAAAATATCTTAAGAATTCGAAGAATCCAAAAAACGCGAAAAATCTAAATAACTGTCAATGTTATTAAAAAAATGTTTGAATAATCTCATGAATCTAATAAATCTAATAGTTCTGAAGACCTAAAATATACAAAAATTGAAGAATTTGAAGAATCTAGAAAATCTTAAAAGAATCTATAAAAAATATCAGGAATTTGAAGAATTCAAAAATGTAAAGAATTTCAGGCAGTCAAAGAACCCAAAAAATGTAAAGATTCTAAAAAATTTAGAGATTCAAAAGAACTGACAAAGTTATAATTGAATAATCTCATAAATCTAAATAATCTAAAGGCTCTGAAAAAATAGAAAAGAACAAAAAGTTTAAAGAATTTGAAAAATTTCCAATATTTTGGTCATCTAAAGAATCTCAATAATCTTACGAAATTAAAAAATTTTAAAAATGAAAAAATTTCAATAATTTGGAGAATCAAAAAAGCTTTAAAAATCTAGAAAATCTTAAATATTTAAAACACCTAAAAATATCTTAAGAATTTGAAGAATCCAAAAAATCTGAAGAATCTAAAGAAATGTCAATGTTATTACTAAAAAGTTTGAATAATCTTATGAATCTAAAAAATCTAATAGTTCTGAAGACCTAAAATATAAAAAAATTATAGAATTTAAAGAATCTAGAAAATCTTGAAAGAATCTATCAATAATCTGACGAACTCAAGAATTCAAAAATGTAAAGAATTTCGGGCAGTCAAAGGATCCAAAAAATGTAAAGATTCTAAAAAATTTAGAGAATCGAAAGAACTGACAAAGTTATAACTGAATAATCTCATAAATCTAAATAATGTAAAGGTTCTGAAAAAATAGAAAAGAACGAAAAGTTTAGAGAATTTGAAAAATTTTCAAAATCTCAGAAATCTAAAGAATCTCAATAATCTCACGAAATTAAAAAATTACAAAAATAAAAAAATTTCAACAATTTTGAGAATCAAAAAAGCTTTAAAAATCTAGAAAATCTAAAATATTCAAATTATCTAAAGAGCTGTCAAAATTATAAATAAAAAATTTGAATAATCTTATGAACAAAACATTGGTATGAAAAATTGTCAGATTCTAAAAATCTGAAGAATCTAAAAAATCTAAACAATTAAAAAAATCTTAAATATTTGAAGAATCTATTAATAATCTCACAAATTTAAATAATTCAAAAATGTAAAGAATTTCGAGCAATCAAAAAATCCAAAAAATCTGAAGAATCTAAAGAACTGTCAGTGTTATTATTAAACAATTTGAATAATCTTATGAATCTAAAAATCTAAAGGCTCTGAAAACCCAAAATCTAAAAAATTCAAAGAATTTAATGAATCTAGAAAATCCTGAAAGAATCTATCAATAATCTGACGAACTCAAGAATTCAAAAATGTAAAGAATTTCAGGCAGTCAAAGAATCCAAAAAATGTAAAGATTCTAAAAAATTTAGAGATTCAAAAGAACTGACAAAGTTATAATTGAATAATCTCATAAATCTAAATAATCTAAAGTTTCTGAAAAAATAGAAAAGAACGAAAAGTTTAAAGAATTTGAAAAATTTTCAAAATCTCAGAAATCTAAAGAATCTCAATAATCTCACGAAATTAAAAAATTACAAAAATAAAAAAATTTCAACAATTTTGAGAATCAAAAAAGCTTTAAAAATCTAGAAAATCTAAAATATTTAAAAAACCTAAAAATATCTTCAGAATTTGAAGAATCCAAAAAATCTGAAGAATCTAAAGAAATGTCAATTTTATTACTAAAAAGTTTGAATAATCTCATAAATCTAAATAATCTAAAGTTTCTGAAAAAATAGAAAAGAACGAAAAGTTTAAAGAATTTGAAAAATTTTCAAAATCTCAGAAATCTAAAGAATCTCAATAATCTCACGAAATTAAAAAATTACAAAAATAAAAAAATTTCAACAATTTTGAGAATCAAAAAAGCTTTAAAAATCTAGAAAATCTAAAATATTTAAAAAACCTAAAAATATCTTCAGAATTTGAAGAATCCAAAAAATCTGAAGAATCTAAAGAAATGTCAATTTTATTACTAAAAAGTTTGAATAATCTCATAAATCTAAATAATCTAAAGGTTCTGAAAAAATAGAAAAGAACGAAAAGTTTAAAGAATTTGAAAAATTTCCAATATTTTGGTCATCTAAAGAATCTCAATAATCTTACGAAATTAAAAAATTTCAATAATTTGGAGAATCAAAAAAGCTTTAAAAATCTAGAAAATCTAAAATATTTAAATTATCTGAAGAGCTGTCAAAATTATAAAATTTGAATAATCTTATGAACAAAAGATTGGTATGAAAAATTGTCAGATTCTAAAAATCTGAAGAATCTATTAATAATTTCACAAATTTGAATAATTCAAAAATGTAAAGAATTTCGAGCAATCAAAAAATCCAAAAAATCTGAAGAATCTAAAGAACTGTCAGTGTTATTATCAAAAAATTTGAATAATCTTATGAATCTAAAAATCTAAAGGCTCCGAAAACCCAAAATCTAAAAAATTCAAAGAATTTAACGAATCTAGAAAATCTTAAAAGAATCTGTCAATAACTCACGAATTTAAACAATTCAAAAATATAAAGAATTTCGAGCAATTGAAGAATAGTCTAAAAAATTTGGAGAATCTAAAAGTATCTAAATAAATGTTAAGCATTCAAAAAAATCTAAGATTTTAAAAATTTTAAAGAATCTTAAAAAATCTGAAGAAGTTGAACTAAAGAATGTATAGAGTCTAAAGAATCTATTTTGTTTGAAAAACAGAAAAAATCTAAAGCAACTAAAGAGTCAAATAAATCCAAAAAAAGTTAAAAAATCTCAAAAGCTCAGTAGTCAAAACGTCTCTCAATGTTTGTAAATTTCCAGAAAAACAAATAAATTGTGTCCAATTCATAATCGCTCCACTTTTTATGTTTCCATCAATTGAAAAATCTCGAAAATGTTCGCAAAAGCTAATAAAAAATCAATCAAACTATCGACATGGAACGACGCAATAAATTGTGATGTCATAGTGAGATTTACGAAGCATTTTGCAATTGCCTTATTGAAAATAAAACTAAAAATATGTTGCTTTTGTGATGACAAATATTGACAGAAATCCATTTCCAATTTTTTTTTTAATATGAATTAATCTTTTCATATCAAATTTAATTATCGCAAACAGTACAAAATACTTAGATATAGTTTGTGTAACCCTCGATTATTCTGCGGTGGCGTACTTCTCGTATTAAGGGATGTTCGAAATAGGGTGAATACATTAAGACTTGCATACATATGTATATCTACAAATTGATTTGTCACAGGCGAATAATGTCGCGGTTGTTGATAAATATCTCAAAACTTTTAAGACTTGTCAGTTATCTGTCCGATCCATTCTGCTAATAAATCTTTGATAAAAATCAAATCTAATTCAAAAAAATTATTAAATCAATACCAAATGTTTGTTCAGCAAAATTCGTCAGCAGGTGTAATAAATTTCCCGATAAAGTGATGAGTTAAAAGATTGAATTTTTGAATTACGACAAAGCAAAAAAATTTACACCCGTTTTCGTTTCAGCCGCTAATAATAAGGTGTTTTGCATGTTTATTGAGTTGAAATGGAAGCTATTTAAAGTGTCCCCGGGCGGCTGTTACCGCCGCCGATACGACACGCGTCTAACTCGGTTAGGTCGTTGAATACACACAAACACGAAAACGACTTTTAATGCACAATTAAAATACTGTTTTCATAATCTAACTTTACTTAACAACATTGTTTTCAGATGAGTAATTCTATGCAGATTTTTTTATTTATTCTTTGCACAAGTTGTATAAATCAGTTCCACGTACAAGCGTTCAAGTAACAGGATGTAATAAAGTAAGAGACCAATTAGCATGTTAATGTTTAGATATGAGCAATTAGTGTAAGGAGACGAGCCACTTCCACGCGAGAGAAATGCGAGACATTGCTGCTAAGCTTCGCACAAGATTGGAATATTCAAACAGGAATGAAACAGATATGTTTAGGCACGTTTGAACTGATTATAAATGGGTTTTGTTAAAGACGAAAATTATCAATTACTCAAATTAACAAACAAAATGATTAAGTCAACAACAAGAATAATTCAAAGAATCTAAAGATTATAAAATATGTAACTTGAAAATCTTAACAATTTAAGAAAATCTTGAAATGCTAAAAAATATAAATCTAGAGAATTTAGAAAATTCTAAGAATCGAAAAATACAGAGAAACTGAAGAATTTAGATAAATAAAAAAACTCAAAATATTTTTAGAATGCAAAGAATTTCAAAAATCCAAAGTCTGTAAAAGAATCTAAAGCATTTAAAGAATTCAAAAAATTGAAAAAACTCAAAAAATTTGAAGAATTTGGAAAATCTTGAAAATCTAGAAAAATGATTTCACGAATCGAGAGAATGGTCTTGATTTGTAGAAAACCGAACACTCTATGTACTGAAAATACTCAAAAATTAAAATAATTACAAGAATCAATATGAAAAATCTTGGAAAACTTTAAGAATCAAAAGAATGAAAAATTTTGAAAATCCAAATTTAAAAAATCTAAACAATTCAAAAAATCTAAAAAATCTAAAGAATCTAAAAAAAATAAAAATCCAAAAAAATGTGTCGAATATAAAGAAGTCTAAATAAAAATCTCAAGAATCTAAGGAATTTTAAGAAATTTGAAAAATCTAATTAATCTAAACAATTCAAAAAAATCTAAAGAGTCTAAGAAATGTAAAAAACTAAAATATCTAAAGAATCTGAGGAATTCAGAAATAAAAAAACTTAAAAATTTCAAGATTTTACAGAATCTAAAGAATCTGAAGAATCTGAAGTATCTAAATAGTCTAACGAAGCTAAAGAATATAAGAAATCTAAAAAACTAAAAAATCTAAAGAATTCAAGAAAAATATGTTACAAAATATAAATAACATAAATAATTTGAACTATCTAAAAAATCCAAAAGTTCTAAAAAGTCTAAAAATTCTAAAAACTTTAAATAATTTAAAAATCAAAAGAATCTAAAAGACCTAATGACTCTAAAAAAATTAGGAAATCTAAAATATTTGAAGAATGTAAAGAATTTATAATCTAAAATATCTAAACAATTCAAAAAATCTTAAAAATCTAAAGAATCTAGAAAAAAATAAAAATCCAAAAAAATGTGTCGAATATAAACAAGTCTAAATAAAAATCTCAAGAATTTAAGGAATTTAAGAAATTTGAAAAATCTAATTAATCTAAACAATTCAAAAAAACTAAAGAGTCTAAGAAATGTAAAAAACTAAAATATGTAAAGAATCTGAAGAATTCAGAAATAAAAAAATAATCTTATAAATCTAAATAATCTAAAGGTTCTGAAAAAATAGAAAAGAAAGGAAAGTTTAAAGAATTTGGAAAATCTTGAAAATCTAGAAAAATGATTTCACGAATCAAGAGAATTGTCTTGATTTGTAGAAAACCGAACACTCTATGTACTGAAAATACTCAAAAATTAAAACAATTACAAGAATCAATATGAAAAATCTTGGAAAACTCTAAGAATCTAAAGAATGAAAAATTTGAAAAATCCAAATTTAAAAAATCTAAACAATTCAAAAAATCTAAAAAATTCAAGAAAAAGATTTTACAAAATATGAATAACATAAATAATCTAAACTATCTAAAAAATCCAAAAGTTCTAAAAAGTCTAAATATTCTAAAAACTTTAAATAATTTAAAAATCAAAAGAATCAAAAGGACCTAATGACTCTAAAAAATTAAGAAATCTAAAATATTTGAAAAATGTGAAGAATTTATAATCTCAAATATCTAAACAATTCAAATCGAATATAAAGAATTTGAAGAATTTAAAGAATTTATAGAATTTAGAGAATTTAAAGAATCTAAATAATATAAGAAATCTAAAAAACTAAAAAATCTAAAGAATCTGAAATATTCAGAAATGAACAAACTTAAAAATTTTAAGAATTTACAGAATCTAAAAAATCTGAAGAATTCAGATAATTGAGAGAATTCAGAGAATATAAAAATTTAGAGAATTTGAACAATCCAAAACCAACCAGTTTAAAAAAACTTAAAAAAATTATTAATATAAACAATCTAAACAATTCAAAAAAAAATCTAAAGAATCTAAGAAATTTAAAGAATCTGAAGAAATTAAATAATTGAAAAAACTCAAGAGATTATGAAAATTCAGAGAATTTGAAGAATCTAAAATCTGTAAATAGTTTAAGAAATCTTAAAAATTTCAAGAATCAACAGAATCTAAAAAATCCTAAGAATCTGAACAATCTAACGAATCTGAAGAATTTAAAGAATCTTAAAAATCTAAGAAACCTAAGGCATTTGCAAAATAAAAAAGCTCAAAAATTTATAGAATTTTGAAAGTCCAAAATATGTAGAGTTTGAAAAATCTCGAAATTCTGAAAATATGATTTTGAGAATCTAGAAAATTGTCATAGCTTCAACCTAATTTTGTAAAAAACAAATATACCATGCACATAATAAAAAATTTAAATAATTACAATTTAATCAAACTGAAAAAATCTGAAAAATTAAGAATTTTCAGAATATGACAAATCTAAAAAATCTTCAAAATCTCTAAGACTCTAAAGATTTAAAAAAATTGAATAATTTAAAAATCCAAAGAATCTAAAAAATCTACATTCCAAGAATTTGAGGAATTCAAATAATCTGAATAATCTAGATCATCTAAACAACTCAAAAATCTAAAAAATCCAAAAATTCTAAAGGATATAGAAAAATCTAATTAAAAAATCTGAAGAATCTAAAGAATTTAAGAAATTTGAAATATCTAATAATTCTAATAAATCCTAAGAAATTTAAAAAAATTAAAAATTCTGAATAATCTAGAAAACCTAAAGAATTTTAACAATTTAGATAATTAAATAAACTCAAAAAAATTTGGAAATTCGAAAAATTTGAAGAATCCAAAATCTGGAAAAAGTTTAAAAAAACTTAAAAATATCAAGAATTTACAGAATATGAAGAATCTAAGGAATCCAAAGAATCTGAAAAACTGAAGAGTATAAAGATTCAAAAAAAAAAATTTAAGAATCTGAAAAATGTAAATAAAAAACCTTAAAATTCTGAAGAATCTAAAAATTATTAAAAAATCTACGAAATCTGAATCTGAAAAATCAAAAAATCTAAAGAATATAAAGACTCCGAATAATAAAAAAACAACATCAAATCTAAGATTCTAAAGAATCTAAAAAATTGAAAAAATCTACTGAATTTAAAAAAATTGAAAGATTAAAAAAATGTTAAAATATAAAAGATCTCAATAATCTGACGATTTTAATAAATTCAAGCAAGGTAAATACTTTCTAGCAATTAAAGATCGAATAAAATGTGAAGAGTCTAAAAAATTTTGAAAATCTAAAAAATAGAAGAATCAAAAAAATTGAAAGCATTTAGAAAATTCAAGCGTTTGGTGAATTTAAAAAATCCCAAAAATTCAGAGACTTTTTGCAGAATCTAAAAAAATCTGAAAAAATTTAAGAATCAAAAAAATAAGAAACAAGAGAATCTTAAGACTGAAAAAATATTCTTAAAAACCTAATTTTGGAAAAATAACCAATCTAAGAAATTTGGAGTTTGAAAAATTAATACAAAAAGTCTGAAATAAAGAGTTTGAAAACTTTCAGAAATCTAAAAAATCAGAAAATTTATAAAGAATCTAAAAATTACATAAAATCTCAAGATAATCAAGCTCGTTCTTTGCATAATCGAAAATTTCCCATTCATTTATCTCAATCCAACAAAAAGAAGACAATCTAATAATAATAAAAATCTCTCAATCCCTATCTTATCAACTGAACGCTTTATATTTTTCCAAAATCTAACTAAAAAATTTCAATTTTTGAATCAGAAACTTGGAAATAATTTTCTGCCAGTGAACTGAATTCTTATGGCTTTTGTGAAAAATCTCATGTTTCGTGAATTAAAATTTATTGATTTAAAAATAGAGGAATAGGAAATAATTTGTAGATTCTCAAGTCAGTTCGAAAAACAATTTGCTGAAAGAACACAAGAAGCAGACAAAAGTCACGTCCTTGAAAAATCAAAATCACTTCTTAATTCTCAAGTATACAAAATAATTTAAAAACAAATTTCAATTAAATCTCATAAGTTTTGAATAAAACAATAAGAAAATTGACCCGGCGCATCCACCAATTTTGCTTACCAAAAGAAAAATCAATCTAAACAATTCAAAAAAATCTCAAGAGTCTAAGAAATGTAAAAAACTGAAAAATCTAAATCTGAAGAATTTAGACAACTAAAAAAACTCAAAAGTATTTGAAAATTCAGAAAATTTGAAGAATCCAAAATCTGTACACAGTTTTAAGAAACTTAAAACTTTCAGGAATCTAAAGAATACAAGAAATCTAAAAAACTAAAAAATCTAAAGAAACTAAAATATCTAAAGAATCTCAAGAGTTTAAGAATCTAAAAAATCTGAGAAACTTAAAGAATCTGAAGAAATTAGATAATTTGAAAAACTCAAAAGAATATGAAAATTCAGAGAATTTGAAGAATCCAAAATTTGTAAACAGTTCAAGAAATCTTAAAAAATTTCAAGAATCTACAGAATCTAAAAAGTCTGAAGAAAATAAGCAATCTAACAAAGCTATCGAATCTGAAGAATTGAAAGAATCTAAAAAATCTAAAAAACTTCAAACATTCGAAAAATTAAAAAACCCAAAAATTTGAATAAACACAATTTAATCAAACTGGAAAAATCTGAAAAATAAAGAATTTTCAGAATATGACAAATTTAAAACATCTTCAAAATCTTCAAGACTCTAAAGATTTGAAAAATTTTGAAAAATTTAAAAATCCAAATAATCGAACAATCTAAAAAATCTACATTTTAAGAACCTGAGAAATTCAAATAATCTGAATAATCTAACTTATATAAACAACTCAAAAAACTAAAGAATCCAAAAAATTTAAAGGATATAAAAAAATCTAGTTAAAAAATCTCAAGAATCTAAAGAATTTAAGAAATTTGAAATATCTAATAATTCTAATAAATCCTAAGAAATCTAAAAAAAACTAAAAATTCTGAATAATCTAGAAAACCTAGAGAATTTTAACAATTTATATAATTAAAAAAACTCAAAAAAATTTGGAAATTCTAAGAATTTTAAGAAACCAAAATCTGAAAAAAGTTTGAACTGAATTCTTATGGCTTTTGTGAAAAATCTCATGTTTCGTGAATTAAAATTTATTGATTTAATAATAGAGGAATAGAAAAAAATTTATAGATTCTCAAGTCAGTTCGAAAAAAAATTTGCTGAAAGAACACAAGAAGCAGACAAAAGTCACGTCCTTAAAAAATCAAAAACACTTCTTAATTCTCAAGTATACAAAATAATTTAAAAACAAATTTCAATTAAATCTCATAAGTTTTGAATAAAACAATGAGAAAATTGACCCGGCGCATCCACCAATTTTGCTTGCTAAAAGAAAAATCGTTTACAATCAAAAAAACTAACTAACTTAAATAACACATTTCAAACTAAATAAAACAATTCAAATTCTTTCATTTTCTTCTTTTTTGGAGTAATTTCACCAGCGTAACTCTCCAGTAAAATTCCTCAGTATCTGCAGCACGTTGATCTTGGTGTGTAAAGCAATTAAGCATCTCATCCTAATTAAATCTAGAATGGCGTATCTTAATGCCAAGTCGTCTCAGTATCATTTAAGAACAGCGATATTATCTTTTTATGGTTAATATTTAAACAGAGCCCGCATTGAATTCAGAATTAAGAATACTGAGAAGAGTTAAATTTCATTAATTTTTTTTTTTTCAATAGAAAATAAATACATTCTCGAAGACAAAACCTCGAAATAGATTCAGGAACATCGAAAATGTATTTTCCCATTATAAATCGTTTAGCGATTTGGGGTTAGATGACGCGTCGTAATATAGCGGAAAGCAAGCTCGAGGCTACCGGATAATGAACTGAAATAACTATTCTTCCTGGTTCAGCAGCCGGAAATCACTTTCTATCTTCCTCTAACAAATACTTCTTATACTGAAAGTAAGACAAACACGTGGTTGAAACTATAGACTATAGTAAGATTGTTGAGGAACACTTGACAATCAATTCGGTAGAAAAGAGAGCGATTATTACTAAGCAACTATAAGTGTGATTAAATGTATTTTTCTTGGAGAGAAGGATAAAATTGCTTTTTTTGTATCTATCTATTTTCTAGTCAATATGTAATATTTGGTAGGCGGCAACTCAATATTTACAACTCCATATTTTCCTGAAAGCTATTTTCAGAATACACATATTGGTTTCGGGAGAAAGAATCAACCTAGGCAATATTCAAAACGCTTGACCATTTACATTCAGGCTTGTGAAAAATAGTCCCGAAGGACTTCTAGCTACAGGCTAACAAATGAGATTTATTTTTATCGCTTATTTTTTTAAATGAAGAGATTTTGGAGTTACAAAGATAAGCGATTTTTCAATTATTTTTACTTCAAACTGAAACAAGTTAAAAAAATTCAACATCATAAAAAATAGAAAATTGAAAAAAATTGTTAATCACTATTCCCTTGATTATATCCGAAAACTGAAAATTTGAATGCTTTTGTCGATTTCCGCCATCTATACGGAACTGACCCCAACTACAAACGCAACTTGTAAGGAATCTATTGATTTTTATAGACAATGAAAGCGACATCTATTCATTTCAGTTCTAAGCTTTTACAGAAATCACGAATTCAGTTTCTTATGAGCGAATTTTCAGCAAAAAATGTTGTTCTGGAAATTTTTATTGCTCAAATGACGCACTTGCTTAATGTCAAAAATATTTTTTCAAAATTCAAAAGTCTGCTGAATTCTGAGTATCAGAATTCGTTTTTAAAATGTTTCAAAATACAGTATTTAAAAGTATTCAGACAATTGAAACATATTACTATTGAAAGCTTCTCTAACAGCTCTATTGAAAGTAGAAGCTTTAAAAGCTCAAACTTATTTTTATAAAATACAAAAGTTTTTACAGAGAAATTTTTCAGGAGAGAATACAGAGATAAAAAATAGCTGAAATAAAGTTCTATATAAAAAGCAAAAGCTCGTAAGTAAGAAAACTTGAATATTTTTTAAGCTGAAAAGTGAAAACTTTTCATAAAAAGTCTCAAAAATTTAATTAAAAGTTCTCCTGATTAGTTTTATAAACAGAATTAGAAAGCAAAAATTAAAAAAAGTATCCAACAACTTAAAAACCAAATTAAAAAAAACATAAAAATGGATTAAATGAAAATATGAATAAGAAGCAAAAGCTCATAAGTAATTCAAGAAATTAGCATTTTCCTGTTAAACCTGTATAAAATTCACTCAGAACAAAAATTCCCAGAAAGCTCAAATAAATTAAAAAAAAAACTGATCAATTTTTTTGAGTTAAAAAAATAAAAGCTTTCCATAAATATTATTCAAAATATTCAAAAAATTTTAATCTAAAATTTTCGACAAAAGCTTTATAGACAGAATTAAACAAAGCAAAAACTTGTCGGTAATTAAAATAGGAGCTTTTATTACTTTCTGAATAAAAAAATCACAAAAAAAAGTCAAGAAAAAGCACTTAAATTTGGTAACAAAAAATCAACAAATCGATGAAAATCAACAAAAGTTCCTGCCTTATATAAAGTAGAGTTAGAAACTGCAAAAGCTCGTAAAGTTGTTCCATTTTGAACAAATTTATAGTTTGTCCTTGATGATGAAGTTTGCTTTTGGTGAAAACTTACAGAAAGCTCAGTTAAATCTGAAGAAGCGAAACTTTTGCTTTCTTTAAAATTCGAATGAAAAGCTTCTACAAAAAAATCTAACAATCTTAACAGAATTGAAAAAACATAAAAAATGGTTAAATGAGAATCAAAATTAGAAACAAAAGCTTATAAGTAATTGAAGAAATTAATTTTAATTTAAATCTTTATAAAATTCACTTGGCATAAAAGTTTTCAGAAAGTTCTAATAAATTAAAAAAACTGAAACTTCAATTTTTATTAAGTTGAAATGTGAAAGCTTTTCATAGAAATTCTCCAAAATTTTGAGAAATCTTTAATCAAAAGTTTTCCTGATTAATTTCATAAACAAAATTGGAAAGCAAAAATTTGTCGCTAAATGAAATAAGAGCTTTTAGTAGTTTCTGAATGAAAAATCACCAAAATAAAGGCTAGCAAAAAGCTTCAAAGTTAGGAAAATCACCAAGAAAAAGTACAGTTAGAAACTGCAAAAGCGCAAAGTGTTGTATTATTTTGAACAAATTTATAGTTTATCCTTGTAAGCTCAGCTCAATTTGAAGAAATCTAATTTTTGCTTTTTATAAAATTAAAAATAAAAGCTCTTTACAAAAAGTATCTAACAACTTTAACCAAATTAAAAAAACATAAAGATGGGTTAAATGAAAATATAAATAAGAAGCAAAAGCTCATAAGTAATTCAAGAAATTAGCATTTTCCTGTTAAACCTGTATAAAATTCACTCAGAACAAAAATTCCCAGAAAGCTCAAATAAATTTAAAAAAAAACTGATCAATTTTTTTGAGTTAAAAAAATAAAAGCTTTCCATAAATATTATTCAAAATATTAAAAAATGTTTAATCTAAAATTTTCGACAAAAACTTTATAGACAGAATTAAACAAAGCAAAAACTTGTCGGTAATTAAAATAGGAGCTTTTATTACTTTCTGAATAAAAAAATCACAAAAAAAGTCCAGAAAAAGCACTTAAATTTGGTAACAAAAAATCAACAAATCGATGAAAATCAACAAAAGTTCCTGCCTTATATAAAGTAGAGTTAGAAACTGCAAAAGCTCGAAAAGTTGTTCTATTTTGAACAAATTTATAGTTTGTCCTTGATGATGAAGTTTGCTTCTGGTGAAAACTTACAGAAAGCTCAGCTAAATCTAATGAAAAACAAACCTTTGCTTTCTTTAAAATTAGAATAGAAAGCTTCTACAAAAAAATCTAACAATCTTAACAGAATTGAAAAAACATAAAAAATGATTAAATGAAAATCAAAATAAGAAACAAAAGCTTATAAGTAATTGAAGAAATTAATTTTAATTCAAATCTTTATAAAATTCACTTGGCATAAAAGTTTTCAGAATGTTCTAATAAATTAAGAAAACTGAAACTTCAATTTTTATTAAGTTGAAATGTGAAAGCTTTTCATAGAAATTCTCCAAAATTTTGAGAAATCTTTAATCAAAAGTTTTCCTGATTAATTTCATAAACAAAATTGGAAAGCAAAAATTTGTCGCTAAATGAAATAAGAGCTTTTAGTAGTTTCTGAATGAAAAATCACCAAAATAAAGGCTAGCAAAAAGCTTCAAAGTTAGGAAAAGTACCCAGAAAAAGTACAGTTAGAAACTGCAAAAGCGCAAAGTGTTGTATTATTTTGAACAAATGTATAGTTTATCCTTGTAAGTCAAAACTTATAAAAAGCTCAGCTCAAGTTGAAGAAATCTAATTTTTGCTTTTTATAAAATTGAAAATAAAAGCTCTTTACAAAAAGTATCTAACAACTTTAACCAAATTAAAAAAACATAAAAATGGGTTAAATGAAAATATGAATAAGAAGCAAAAGCTCATAAGTAATTCAAGAAATTAGCATTTTCCTGTTAAACCTGTATAAAATTCACTCAGAACAAAAATTCCCAGAAAGTTCAAATAAATTTAAAAAAAACTGATCAATTTTTTTGAGTTAAAAAAATGAAAGCTTTCCATAAATATTATTCAAAATATTCAAAAATGTTTAATCTAAAATTTTCGACAAAAACTTTATAAACAGAATTAAACAAAGCAAAAACTTGTCGGTAATTAAAATAGGAGCTTTTATTACTTTCTGAATAAAAAAATCACAAAAAAAGTCCAGATAAAGCACTTAAATTTGGTAACAAAAAATCAACAAATCGATGAAAATCAACAAAAGTTCCTGCCTTATATAAAGTAGAGTTAGAAACTGCAAAAGCTCGAAAAGTTGTTCTATTTTGAACAAATTTATAGTTTGTCCTTGATGATGAAATTTGCTTCTGGTGAAAACTTACGGAAAACTAAGCTAAATCTGAAGAAGCGAAACTTTTGCTTTCTTTAAAATTCGAATGAAAAGCTTCTACAAAAAAATCTAACAATCTTAACAGAATTGAAAAAACATAAAAAATGATTAAATGAAAATCAAAATAAGAAACAAAAGCTTATAACTAATTGAAGAAATTAATTTTAATTCAAATCTTTATAAAATTCACTTGGCATAAAAGTTTTAAGAAAGTTCTAATAAATTAAAAAAACTGAAACTTCAATTTTTATTAAGTTGAAATGTAAAAGCTTTTCATAAAAATTCTCCAAAATTTTGAGAAATCTTTAATCAAAAGTTTTCCTGATTAATTTCATAAACAAAATTGGAAAGCAAAAATTTGTCGCTAAATGAAATAAGAGCTTTTAGTAGTTTCTGAATGAAAAATCACCAAAATAAAGGCTAGCAAAAAGCATCAAAGTTAGGAAAAGTACCAAGAAAAAGTACAGTTAGAAACTGCAAAAGCGCAAAGTGTTGTATTATTTTGAACAAATTTATAGTTTATCCTTGTAAGTCAAAACTTATAAAAAGCTCAGCTCAAGTTGAAGAAATCTAATTTTTGCTTTTTATAAAATTGAAAATAAAAGCTCTTTACAAAAAGTATCTAACAACTTTAACCAAATTAAAAAAACATAAAGATGGGTTAAATGAAAATATAAATAAGAAGCAAAAGCTCATAAGTAATTCAAGAAATTAGCATTTTCCTGTTAAACCTGTATAAAATTCACTCAGAACAAAAATTCCCAGAAAGCTCATATAAATTTAAAAAAAAACTGATCAATTTTTTTGAGTTAAAAAAATGAAAGTTTTCGATAAATATTATTCAAAATATTAAAAAATGTTTAATCTAAAATTTTCGACAAAAACTTTATAGACAGAATTAAACAAAGCAAAAACTTGTCGGTAATTAAAATAGGAGCTTTTATTACTTTCTGAATAAAAAAATCACAAAAAAAGTCCAGAAAAAGCACTTAAATTTGGTAACAAAAAATCAACAAATCGATGAAAATCAACAAAAGTTCCTGCCTTATATAAAGTAGAGTTAGAAACTGCAAAAGCTCGAAAAGTTGTTCTATTTTCAACAAATTTATAGTCAGCCCAGATGATGAAGTTTGCTTTGAGTCAAAACTTACGGAAAGCTCTAATCAATCTGAAGAAATCAAACTTTTGCTTTCTATAACACTGAAATGAAGAAAGCTTCTTACCGAAAAGTATCAAACAACCTTAAAAAAATTGAAAAAACATAAAAAATGGTTAAACAAAAGTCTAAATAAGAAGCAAAAGCTCATACGAAAATATAAAATTTAAATGTTTTTCTATTAAATCTTATTAAAAGATCTGGAGAATCTGCAAAACTTATAATTAAATTCACTCAGAAAGAATAAAGCTTCAGAAAATCTCTGATATTTGAACTATTCAATTTCAAGCTCCTGCATAAACTGTAAACAAAATTTAAACTTTTGTAGCTTTTTGGAAAGTTCTGCAAAAAGCTTGAAGATCCTTTTAGCAGAATACAGAAGCTCGAAATGTTTATTCCTTTTGAAAAAAATCAATTATGTCCACAATAATAAAGCTCTAGTGAATTTGCAGAAACTGAAAATAAAAAATACAAAATGTTTTGAGAAAAATTAGAAAACAAGAAACTGCAGATAATTGAAGAGCAAAATATAGTAGATATAAGGAGTTTATTGTTTTTGTTTACGCGATGGCAGCGCTACCGATTGGTCAACAGTTTTTAATCGACGATTGGTAATTGTTCAGAATTTGATTGCTATTGGCAAGCCCTCATGTTTCTTATTGGTGGACTGTCTACACAAATAAAGAAAATATCTAGGATAATTTTTGAACCAATGTCAGTTAGGCCACCTTAAAATCTGATTTTCATAGCCGCTTTTTATTTCTTTCTCAATTTTATAAATTTTTAATCATTTTGTTTAGTTTTTATTACCATTATTATCGTTACGAACTTTGTTATATAATATTAGAATTATTTTGATACTTACTACAAATTTCTAATGCTAATTGTGTTCGAAAAGGACAACTAAAAATTTCTAGTTTAATCAAGTCAACTAAACTCGGAAACAAAATAATTTGCGTAGTGAAAATAAACTTTATTTCTCTAAGTTGGTGCTCCTTTGATTCTAGTGCACCATTCATTTTAAAGAAATTGAGGTTAAGTCGATAATGCAAATGACAGCTGTCAAACGAAGGCAGCAAAAAACGTCAAGCGCGGAAATAAACTGCTCACCAAAAATTTGAAATCTAGAACCTTTATCGTTTTTAAGTTGAATAAACAATTGAATTTGTTTAGTTGGTTACATTGTCATAAGTTGGCAAACTTCTAGCAACTATCTTGACATTTTTTGACGACTTTGTCTGACATCTGTCATCTGCATTTGCGTCACCGTAACCTCAATTCCCTCAAAGTGACATTTGTTTCTCACTGAATCATAGGGAAGATTGAAGTACCAACTTAGTAAAAATTTGAATTTGAATGACATTTAAATTGATTTGTCACTTAAAACAATTGACAATATTCAAAACTGCTCCAATTTCTGATCAAAAGTCAATTTTCTCCTAAAATTAAATACGTTTGCTGGAAGCACGATTCACACTAATAAAATATGTATTTTTAATTTGTTATTAATGTGCGTCAAGAAAGCTAAAAAATTTTAAACTTTAATTTTGTCACTAAAATTAGTTATGGAGCGTTTTATATTTCTAACATTAAAATATAAAGTGAACAAGCATTACTCAGTCTGAAGTTTGCAGTTTGTAACTAGAATAATTTATAAACCAATGTCACCAGTGCCGCCACCTTAAAATCTTATTTCCATTGCCGTCTCTTATGCAGATTATTAACAAACGGAGTATATAAATTTTGGAGTGGGCGCGTAAAAAAATTGATTTAATCAAAGCCTACTAATATATACCTCAAATAACCGCTATAGTATGTAAATACATACTTACCGATTCATCATTTTAATACTTACTGAAAGATGTAATTCATTTGTTTATAGTCATCCAAAATGAAAAAATCTGCAGATTTTAAATCATCAAGTAGTCTGTTTATGTTATAATTTACAGAATTATTCAATACAAATTTTCTTACAATTTACTAGTAGGCTATGATTTTTATTTTTTAATTTTATGATCAAATCTGTGAATATTCTATTACAATCCACTTATTTATTTAATTTCACTTGTGACAATCTGTCATATTTGACATTTTTTCTCACAGCACACTATTTAATCACAATTACCGTTATTTTTAACTATTCTTAACTACCTGTTAATTGTATCGTCAAAACAAATATAAGTTAAGTGGAACTAGGCGACTCTGTTTAATCGTGAAAATTTATTAAATGTATCAAAGTGTGCTTAAAAAGCGAAAGTGAATGTATAGTACATACATTTACGTGATAATTATCCATTACAGAACTAATTTCCATAGAAATTTGGCAATTTTCATAAAAATAAACAATGTTTTAATAATATAAAGATGCGTAAATTATTAATCATTTTTTAATTAAAAGTTGGCGTAGAAACAAGCAATCCGGTTTAGATCTAGTAACTTTGACGTAATAAATCTGTCAATATTGACATTTAAAATTTGATACATTTTTGTTAAAAAAATGTCAACAATCTATTTATTTCAATCAACTCGTTCTTTTGTTTTGATACCAAAGTCTAGTCGCGCCATATTTGGCATGACTCCTTTCAAGGTTATATCACACATTACGTTGCTAATATGTTTCAAAAATTTTCTATATTACGACGATTTTCATTTATTTTTCTTAAAATTTTTGTTACGTCTTTTAATTTTCGATTTTTTTCAACATAAAACAAAGTTACCATAACACAAAAATGTTTCTTTTTTCTATTTACGACAATATTATTTTTTTTCATATTTTGAATAATTTTGAAGTTTTTATATAAAAAATCATAGTAGCTATGAACCGACAAAATTAATGTCAAAATATTTTGTTTTTCTATTTGCAAATGTCATGGCCAACTATGTTAAAATTAAAAGAGCTTTTTTTGTAGGTTTTTTTCGAATTTTTGGGTGTAAAAAAAATCGAAATTAAAAAAGATTCATATATTGACTATATACATCATATATTCTAAAATACATACTAGATATAATCAACGTAGACCTGCCTTCTAATTACATGAAATTTCCTTTATACAAAACATTCTAAAATATCTAGAAAACTACTTTTGATTTTTCATTTGTATAAAACTCTCGATTATATTCGTTCCATTTTTGAATGAAATTTTCATATAGATACTTAACCATATAATACGATAGACTAACATTTCGATTATCTGGTGCTTAGGTAACAAGTGAACGAATATTTCCAACGAGAAAAAAAGTGTCTGTTCAGGCAGTGTCTGGCTAAAATCTCAATCCAAAGCTATAAGCAGTTGAAAATATTCGTCTTTCTGTTTGAACTATCTACAAAATAATTAAAAAATAAATTGCACAGTTTGGAACATTTTAAACTCTCCAAAAATAATTTATAACCAATTCGGTCCCAAGCAATTGTCTAAAATATTCACAGCATCAAATCTCTCCATTTCGCCAAAGATCTGTTTAAGCTCAGTCAAGGCATTACTTTGTCGATTTCGTGCCTCCCACAAATCCAAAATACAATCAGTTGGTGATGGTTTCGTTGCAAAAAAATTTATATATCTATCGACATTTAAAGCATGGGCTAACATTCTCCAATCGTTACCTCTTGGCGTTGGAGGATCTAAACAATGACAAAGCTGCTTTCTCACTTGTTTACTTAATCTAAAATTAAAATCATCACAAGTTGATACACCTCTATCTGTTACAATCAAATTCTTCTTATTTTCGTCTTTAGTCAATTTGGCACTTTTCGTTATTTTTGGCACCAAAGCTGAACTTTTGTTTAAATTTGAATCATTGTCATCTTTACAAGTAATATCGAAAATTTGATAATAATCGAAATTTTTCTGATTGATTCGAAGTTTAAAATTCAAAATCCGATTCATTTCGTATGCTTCTAAAGTAAAAGAACAATGAAGCGAATTACTGTTTGCTTGCCATAAATGTTTGAATGGAATTTCCTGATAATTACTACTCGGTTTACTCTTCCATCCTTCATTCAACCCATCTAAAGTCAAACAAAGACTATTCCCACCATCTTGAAACGTAATCGATTTTGGATCATCTAACAAATACCCGCCAAGACGTTTCTCTTGTCCAAAAACCGTCTCTAACGAGCTTTCAGTATCTTCCAGAACATAAACTCTAACACTGTAATCGATAGAACTTTGGAAACATAATTTCGGGCCAAAAACGGCCAATTTCAGACGTTTGATTGCATTCCCATTGGTCGATTGACCGACTATTACAAATCTTGCTAATGAATCGGTCACCAAGTAGGCTGCATCTTTATCCAATTGACAAAACACTGTCGTATTGATCGTCTCTTGACCAAGAGTTACGGCCGTTTGCCATTGAGAGTCGCTACAATCGCTTTGTAACACTGAAATCGCCCAACTGTTTCGGCTAAGCTCGGCACAATGCGGGATTTTTAATATTAATGATTTATTAAGAGAGACATTAGGACCACAGGAAACTACAGGACTGAGTTGAGTTAAATTTTCGGCAAGTTTCGGCCGAAAACAATCTTCGTTGAGAATCGACAAGAAGAGTTCTTGTTTGCGAGAACGCGAAATCGCTCCTTCTGGAACAATCAAACTCACACCGGAGTCAGTTAAGTTCAGAAATGCGCCGTTGTATGTCACTGTTGTACTCGTGTAATTGCCACTCGTTGTTGGAGTTACAGCGTATGCTGTCGGTAAAGACGCCAGCGGGAGGGTTACCGACTCTGTCGCTACTTCGTACGTCGAATCAGCTAAAATCAACAATTTAACTATTGATAAATTATTATAAATTAACTCACAATTGTTGGTAAAGCCACTCAATTGGCTTCTTTTCCCACTAGATGACTCCAGAGTTGAGCTTGTCGCTGGCGACATCTGTATATCGCTACCAGAAGTCAAATGCGGCACGTCATAATGATGTTCCGAGACCGATCTAGTCACAGATGTCGCTGGTGTAGTATATGGATATTCGTAACATGGCGGAACAGTCTGCGTCAGGTCTGGTTGTAAACTTAATGACTTTTTATCATGTTCAGGAAAAAATTCCGGATGATAATCTGAAACAGTTATAAAATTATTTGCAAAAACTACAACTGCTGAGTTTATTGATGGTTTTAAAGTTGGCGATGATCGTAAATGAGTGGTTTTTAAGAGAAAATTGCTGCGTAGGCATTTATTACTGTACTTTCAGGAATTTATTCTGCTATCAATTTGATTTTATGGCATCACGTTTATTTTAATTTAGATATTTATTAACATTCCAACTTTTTGTAGAGTGACAAGCAACCACTTATACAGCAAATAAAAAATTAAAGTATTTAAACAAAAAAAATTGTTTGCTCTTGTTAATTTGCAACAATTTGGTGATAGTTTTACGTCTGTTAAATGTATACTAACGATTTTATAAAATTAGGATAGGCAACCAAGTATACAGCTATTATGTAAAAAGCATTTTCAGCGTGCGTTTTTCAGTTTTATGGCGTGTTTTCAGTTTGTGTTCTTAGACTTGGCCTAATTCCAAAATATTAAGGAAGAGATTGATTGAAATTCAAATCATTTTCTAACTGTGAAGCAAACAAACTTAGAAATTCGAGACTATAGACATAAAATTTTAAATCTCTACTTTATTTGGCATTTTTTCAACAAACTACTGATAGTTTTATAACAATTGAATATATATTCGCGATTTTATAATAAGAAAGTTGAGTTAAGGTAGGCAACCACTTATACAGTTATTGAGTAAAATCATCTCCAGCTTTAGTTTTTCAATTTTATCGTTCAGTTTGTAATTTTAGACTTAATCTAGTTCTAAACCTGGATATAATACTAATTTAGATATATATTAACGTTTTAACAGAATATTTTCTAAATGAAAAGCAATCAACCTTGCAACAGATTTGAAAAACTGAAGTTGTAGATACAAAATTTCCCTTTTTTGTATTTATTCAGCTTTTTCCAAGAAATTACTGATAGTTTTTTATCAATTGAATGTATATTCGCAATTTTATAGTAAAAAAAATTGAGTTGAGGTAGGCAACCACTTATACAGTTATTGAGTAAAATCATTTCCAGCTTTAGTTTTTCAATTTTAACGTTAAGTTTGTAATTTTAAATTTAGTTTAATTCCAAACTTGGCTAATAGACTAATTTAGATATCCATTAAAGTTTCTTCAACTCATTTTCTGAATGTAAAGCAATCAGTCTTGTAACAAATTTAGAAATAAAACATTGTAGACTCAAATTCCACTATTTTGTATTTATTTAGCAATTTTTCAACAAAATACTGATAGTTTTTTATCAATTGAATGTATATTCGCGATTTTATAGTAAAAAAATTGAGTTGGGGTAGGCAACCACTTATACAGTTATTGAGTAAAATCATTTCCAGCTTTAGTTTTTCAATTTTAACGTTAAGTTTGTAATTTTAAATTTAGTTCAATTCCAAACTTGGCTAATAGACTAATTTAGATATCCATTAAAGTTTCTTCAACTCATTTTCTGAATGTAAAGCAATCAGTCTTGTAACAAATTTAGAAATAAAACATTGTAGACTCAAATTCCACTATTTTGTATTTATTTAGCAATTTTTCAACAAAATACTGATAGTTTTTTATCAATTGAATGTATATTCGCGATTTTATAGTGAAAAAATTGAGTTGAGGTAGGCAACCACTTATACAGTTATTGAGTAAAATCATTTCCAGCTTTAGTTTTTCAATTTTAACGTTAAGTTTGTAATTTTAAATTTAGTTCAATTCCAAACTTGGCTAATAGACTAATTTAGATATCCATTAAAGTTTCTTCAACTCATTTTCTGAATGTAAAGCAATCAGTCTTGTAACAAATTTAGAAATAAAACATTGTAGACTCAAATTCCACTATTTTGTATTTATTTAGCAATTTTTCAACAAAATACTGATAGTTTTTTATCAATTGAATGTATATTCGCGATTTTATAGTGAAAAAATTGAGTTGAGGTAGGCAACCACTTATACAGTTATTGAGTAAAATCATTTCCAGCTTTAGTTTTTCAATTTTAACGTTAAGTTTGTAATTTTAAATTTAGTTTAATTCCAAACTTAGCTAATAGACTAATTTAGATATCCATTAAAGTTTCTTCAACTCATTTTCTGAATGTAAAGCAATCAGTCTTGTAACAAATTTAGAAATAAAACATTGTAGACTCAAATTCCACTATTTTGTATTTATTTAGCAATTTTTCAACAAAATACTGATAGTTTTTTATCAATTGAATGTATATTCGCGATTTTATAGTGAAAAAATTGAGTTGAGGTAGGCAACCACTTATACAGTTATTGAGTAAAATCATTTCCAGCTTTAGTTTTTCAATTTTATCGTTCAGTTTGTAATTTTAGACTTAGTTTACTTGCAAACTTAGCGATAAAACAAGTTTAGTTAATTATTAACGTTTCAACAGTTCATTATCTAAGTGTTAAGCAATCGGCTTTGCAACAAAATTGAAAATTACACCGTTTAGATACAAAATTCCATTTTTTTGTTGTTATTTAGCATTTTTTCAATAAACTACTGATAGTTTTATACCAACTGAGTGTATATTTGCGATTTTATAATAGGAAAAATGAGTTAAGATAGGCAGCCGTTTGTACAGTTTTTGTATTCAATATTTTTTAACACACAATTTATATTTTTGCAAGAATTTTGTGACAATGACAGGCAACCAGCTATACACTCAATTCAAGAATTCCATAATATAGACAAAAAAATCTCAATTTCCTGTATTCAGTCAACAATGTTTAAACAAATTATCGAAGTAGGCAACCAGTTATACACCAGATGTGCAATTTTTTTTTTTTTCAATTTAATCGCTTTGTTTGTAATTTTAAACTGGGTTTAATTCCATGAGTGGTCATAATAAGAGTTTAAGATCCATTTGCGCTTCCATTTGGAGCAATTTTAGCAATGCGACAGTTGAGAATGTACAATTAGCAAATACCAACACATTTGTATTAGATCATTAATAATAAGTAACAAAGCTATTTGTGATTAATGAAGTAAAGATAGTCCATGAGACTTAAAGCCAATTCATCATTTTGTCTAAAAAGCGCCAATTTCTCTAAATCCACAAGAGCTGAAAATACAACAGTCTAAAGATGAATATTTCCAAGTATAAATAGAAAAGAAAAAGATGACGAATGAGAAAAGAGGCGTAGAAAAAAAGCGACAGTTAAATGGAGAGGGTCGGCGATGTTAAAATAGTTCTAGAGTTACAATTTAGACATCTTTAAGATTAACGATGTTTCCAAATCAACGATTTTACGATTAGTTCTGAAAAAAGAAATTTAGCTTCCTTATTTAGGTCCCAAAGCCGCAGCGTTCCATCATTTTGTCATTTGAGTAAATTACCGCAACATATTTGACAGATAACGAAGACCATGTGTCCCAAAAGTCATCGTTTAGATCAGAATTCATCCAAACCATCTGTCTAAGTTATAAATAATCAACGAAGCGTTTAAACGATTTAATTGCAATTTACTAAACTTAGATTTGGAAAATATGCGTGGATTATGCTAATTAAAATTGAAATAAAAATATGATAGATTCGTATATGCTCAATTAAAGGAATACTTAAAATTTTATGAGCTTTTTAACGATGCTCCAAATGAATAGCACATGTGTGAAGGATAAAACGAATGCCGATGATGGGGAATTTACAGAGTTGTGATAGAAAAATGGGATTTTTTTTGATTAATTAGAGACTTTTGATCAAGTTGTATATTATTCAGCAAGTCTCGAAGTGTAGAAATAGAATTTCTAGAATCTCAATTTTTTAAATTTATAATTCTTGAACTACTTTTGTTGAAATTTTCAACTCTTGAGACTCGATTTCTGTAGAATCGATTACGTAAACATAGGTTTCGTATTTGATTTCCCTTATTTGATTTCGAGCCAAGAGAAAGGTCAATCGAGTTATTTGCTTTTATCGTTTAAAAAAAATTATATCAAAATCTTACCATTAGAAGTCATGTTGTAAAGACTCTGATGCCGATTCTTCTTCCAATACATTCTTGTAAGAAAGAAGGATAAAATCGAAACAAAGAAAATCGCAACTGTTACACCAATATAAAGTGCAATATCATTCTTCGTATTCTCCAAGTTAGCTGAAACAATCGATTTTATTAATTAAACAGGTGGGATAAAATTTCCATTATAGAATCAACAGCACGAAAGGCCGTTTGACCTAATAAACTTAACTAAACAAATATTCGTTAAACTCTCTCTCCAAGTACAAGCTAAATGCATTATATTGTGAGTTTCAGGTCAGCAAAACATCGACGGTTTCTGAAAGCTGAAATTTACAAGCCAAGTGCTGAAAAACAGATGCTGGAGTAATTAATGGCTTGAGTATTACATTTAGACAACGAATAGATGATTGCTCTTTTAATTACTTCTGAAATTCGGAATTCAGAAATGTGTAGCTTTGCCGATTTATTGCTATAAATAATGCATTTTTATTTTTAGAGAAAGTCACTTTGAACTGATGAAAATATAAAGCTGAATTTTTCAAAGTTAAAAATAAACATGTGGAAACAACAATAAGAAGCGTCACTCTTTCAGGTCAATAGAAACATTATTCTTGTATTACAAAAGAAAAATAATATTTTCTGAGAACACCCACATGACGATGTCATCGATTCGATCACATTTTATTTTTATTCCAGCGTTTTTCTCATCCATTTACAATCTAGTGCTTTAAAATACAGGATGTGCCATGAATATAACTCAAAAAATACTGAAAATTTGGCAACATAGTTGCATCGATAAGCTCTGTCGTTCTAATATATTTTTAAAAATATGGCACTTCCAGTTATTTTTGCAAATTTATTTGAAAAATTACGGATTCGGTAATCCGTAATTATGGCCTAACGGCTATTTATTTCATAACAGTTTTTTGGCATTTTATAACGCAAGACTTAAAATAATTGACTGTACTAGAAAGTAACACTAATTTGCTACAAAGTGTTCAAAAAATATGAAAATTGATCTATTTTTTCATATTCGGGCTTAGATTCAAAAATAGAGTAGAATTTCAAGATTCTTTTCTTATTTAGAAAAAACTGTTTTCTACTTAGTACAATGCCATGCCAGCTTTATTTGGAATGGTCTTTTTAGTCCTGTTTTGACAACATTTAATGCAATTGTATACAATAAAACGCGTCGCATTTTCTATTTCATTTCACATAGATATTTGTCGAAATCTGTATGCACAATCAATTAAATTCTATTTTATTTAAAAAAATGTTATATTAGCCAATAAAACATTTTTATATGTGTTAACTGAACGCGCTATATTTTATTTCTTAATTATTAAAATTGAAAAAGATAGGATTTATTCAAGTTTTTCTATTTGCTACATCCACTATTTACGTCTCGCTCTTCGTTTCGGTGTACGTAACTGCGTTCGATTTTAGATCGATTCTTCCAAACATTCGTCTCATACGCTGTGCGTTAAACACGTGATACCACTTGAAGACAGTACCAAAAGTACTTACCCTTAAACCTTACTTGTTCTGTAGAAAAAAAAGTGAAAAATAAACTCCATAAGAGACAATATTAATAAACAATTGAATATTTAGTAATTAAGAAAATGAATAAAATATATGAAGCGGCTGTGTCTTATGGTAGGTTTATGAAATGCCCATGTATTATGGTCGTGTCTTAAGTAGACTCTGAAATAAACAAGAATTGAGTAATATTTTTTCTTGAAATTTTTCGTGTCTAAAACGCTCAATAACACACACACATTATAAAACACAAATAATAGAATAAATATTTTCAATACTATTACTGATGTCATAATAAACTTATAAGACACCATTTTAGAAAATAATTCAGCATTCCGTGTTTTAGTGAATTAACAAAGCAGCCGTGTCTTACAGTTGATTCACAAAATTCAGTTGTGTTTTAGTCGTGTCTTAAATGTTCTGTAAGACACTTGTATTATATAAGTAAATCAATTGAATCATTGCCATATCTTAAAAGCATTAAACAGCATGTGTGTATAATGAAAACTATAAGACACGCCTATGTATAAATATTCGTTTATAACAAATGCTACTGTTAGTTAATGCGTGATAAATAATTTATTACACACAAAGTGCAATATTGTTGGAAATAGGTTTATTATGACACAGCTTTGCTATTGTATACTCTAGTGTAACAATAGTGTGATTGTCGCACACAACATGCACTAAGTATTTTCATGTGTATAAACGCAATTATAAGACACGAAGTCTTACAATTTGTAATTCCAGTAGAAAAAAACTGCTAGTCATGTCTTAATTTATTTTAAATAAACAAAAATGTGGATTTTTGCTTAAAAATTTCCGTGTTATAAAGGCTTAATAAGACACACATAATAATAGTTGACGAGTGTGATAAGTAATGTCGTTCGTATTATAACAGTTATAAGACACGACGGAACTACAATTTTTATTTCTAGTAGAAAAAGAGTGGAAAATAAGCTCATAAGACACAAAACTAATAAACAATCGAAGATTCAGTAATTAAGAAAATGAATGAAATATATAAAACGGCTGTGTCTTATAGTAGGCTAATGAAATGCCCATGTATTATGGTCGTGTCTTAAGTAGACAGTGAAATAAACAAGAATTGAATAATATTTTTTCTTGAAATTTTTCGTGTCTAAAACGCTCAATAACACACACACATTATGAAACACAAATAATAGAATAAATATTTTCAATTTTATTACTGATGTCATAAGACAAAACTTCTACTCTGCAAATAAATTGACCAATGGATTATAGACTTATAAGACACAATTTTTGGTAAATAATTAGAAATTCCGTGTTTTAGTGAATTAACAAAGCAGCCGTGTCTTACAGTTGATTCACAAAATTCAGTTGTGTTTTAGTCGTGTCTTAAATGTTCTGTAAGACACTTGTATTATATAAGTAAATCAATTGAATCATTGCCATATCTTAAAAGCATTAAACAGCATGTGTGTATAATGAAAACTATAAGACACGCCTATGTATAAATATTCGTTTATAACAAATGCTACTGTTAGTTAATGCGTAATAAATAATTTATTACACACAAAGTCAGTATCGTTGGAAATAGGTTTATTATGACACAGCTTTGCTATTGTATACTCTAGTGTAACAATAGTGTGATTATCACACACAACATGCACTAAGTAATTTCATGTGTATAAACACAATTATAAGAGACGAAGTCTTACAATTTTTGATTCCAGCAAAAAAACTGCTAGTCGTGTCTTAATTTATTTTAAATAAACAAAAATGTGGTTTTTTGCTTAAAAATTTCCGTGTTATAAAGGCTTAATAAGACACACAAAATAATATTTGACGAGTGTGATAAGTAATGTCATTTGCATTATAACAGTTATAAGACACGACGGAATTACAATTTGAAGTGCAGTGTCTTATAGTCGGTTCATAAAATTTTCATGTATTATGGTCGTGTTTTAAGTACATTTTAAATTAAATAAACGCTCAATAACACACACGTGTTATAAAATACAATTTTTGATATTCAGTTGTATTTATAGACAATTACAATATTTCAAAATAAATTAATAACAAAAATTACCCTAAAAATTGTCATTTAGACTGAATCGCATGTTCTCTAACAGTCAACAAACACAAAATTGTTGTCCCCACAGTCTGAATTGAGTACAAATCAAAACCTGTTTGATTAGAAGTAAATTTTGGTGGATTTTATGGAATGAGCAAAGCAGCTTTGTTTTATTCATAAATTCTCTGTGTTTTAAACGTTTTATAAGACACTTGTACTAAAAAAACGCAATTTAATTGAATCATCGGCGTAATAAACATAAACCCAAACAAAATACAAACAGTAGAAAATTCGTGTCTTATTAAATGCAAATATATTAATTATATGTATAATATTAAACATCGTGCTTAAAATGCTCAATAATAATCGACTACCGCGTCCGACTTTTATCAGGTCAATAAAACCATTATTTTCCTCCACAATAACAGTTTTAAATTTCCCTCTTTCTCCCAAGTCATTCCAGAAGCTTAAATCGTGTCATCTTGTAGCGAAGAAGGGTTAAACGTTCAACTACTAACACAATGTCTCGTGTGAATTCCTGACAGCATTGAAGATAAATGACACCACAAAAGGACGTCGGAGAAGAGAGTATGATGAGTGGCTACCACACAGGTGCTGTACAAGCTCTCGCTTAATTCGCATCTTGTTTTCCTTTTATAGAAGTATTATTTTCGTTTACTATTACCACCGTTTGACAGGTGAATTGTTTATTTGCATTGGAAGAAGTTGGAGTTGCTAGTCGCTGACCCTAGCGACTTATTATAATCTCATTCCAGTGTGATGTTTACACCTTTCTATAAATAACTGCGGATAAATATATTAAAGAGTTTTTATCAAAATGCTTTACAGAATCGTAAATCTTTCTGTCGTCGTAAAATGGACGATGTGATTTGAACAGAGGGCAAATTGGAAAGGACACGATGGCTGAAAGGTTGATGAATCAAAATAAGATGATGAGGAATGTTGATTTACTATTATTAAAATTAGACAGTGGTTTGTAGTCCAATTAATTAATAAGCCCGCCGGACTTACAACAATTGCGTTTTCTTAATTACGCCAAATTGTTTCAGTTTAAATTGTGCCTCAAAGAGCAATTAACAAAACCTACAGCACTCCAAACTGTCAACTTCAGCTTTCTGTAATGTCACTTCTTCGTCAAACACTTGAATGAGTTGGATTTTTCTCTTTTCACAATAGCAGACACAATACGCTTTATATTTAGAAGTTCAAACGCGTAAATTTTTCTTCTTTTCATCATTTTTTCCCTCCTATTTACCAATCGAAGCAATTTCCTTGTTCCAATCACACTTATACTTGAAATTTTAATCTGTCTTTTATTGAAGTTAGCAATATTTTTTCCCTCTCCGGAACGAATTTTAAGCTTCCGTCAAACGTTACAAGTATGTCGACCCTTAAACTGAGGGTGGAAAGCTTCACTGAGTGGCTGTGTGACAGCATTTCCGCCGGAATTCCCTGCATTCCCCTGCTAATTGCCCCCCCCAGTTACATATGTGTACAATTTTTAAATTCTGAAATAATTAACTTTGCGACACAAATAAAACGTCTGACACCTACTAATTGTGTGTATTTATTAGACGAGGAGGTTAAAATATGCATTAGATGCTGGACTAAATGGGTACGGTTCGAGACGTAACTGAAATTAATGATACAGCTTTTCACAGAGTTTAATCATTAATAAAAGCGTTCTTGAGTTTAGACAACATGTTCTACATATTCACATTCATTTTTTACAATCCAGAGACGGCGTTAACTCAATAATCGAGAGGTATTGTGTTTCGATAAAAAATTTGAGAAAATACATCACTGTATTCGTAGTTTAGATAAAATCAACCAACACTTTCGATCAATTTTCATTTACTAGAGGAAGTCCGGATCTGTGATCAAGCGGGCGCTCATCTATTATTTGTCACGACGAGAAACAAACACTTTTGGCGTTTTGCCACAAAATCAGGAAATTAGAAAAACTACAAATTTTTTAATTATTTACCAGTTGCTATTTAAATCCTATTTTAGAAACGATTTTCAATTTTTATTTACTTATGAGCATTTTGCCAGATTTAATTTTTTATGCTTATAATTATTCCGGCGCATCCACCAAAATTGCTTCTAATCAAACAGCTTTTGATTTGTGCTCAATTCAGACTTGGGGACAACAATTTTGTGTTTGTTGACTGTTAGAGAACATGCAATTCAGTCTAAAATACAATTTTGAGGGTAATTTTTATTATTAATTTATTTTGAACTATAGTAATTGTCTATAAATACAACTGAATATCAAAAATTGTATTTTATAACACGTGTGTGTTATTGAGCGTTTATTTAATTTAAAATGTACTTAAAACACGACCATAATATATGGGCGTTTCATAAGCCTACTATAAGACACTGCCGCTTTATATATTTTATTCATTTTTTTAATTACTGAATCTTCAATTGTTCATTAGTTTTGTGTCTTATGAGCTTATTTTTCACTCTTTTTCTACTAGAAGAAAAAATTGTAATTCCGTCGTGTCTTATAACGGTTATAATACAAATGACATTACTTATCACACTCGTCAACTATTACTTTGTGTGTCTTATTAAGTGTTTATAACACATTTTTGTTTATTTAAAATAAATTAAGACACGACTAGCAGTTTTTTGTTTACTGGAATTACAAGATGTAAGACTTCGTGTCTTATAATTGTGTTTATACACATGAAATTACTTAGTGCATGTTGTGTGCGATAATCACACTATTGTTACACTAGAGTATACAATAGCAAAGCTGTGTCATAATAAACCTATTTCCAACGATATTGCAATTTGTGTGTAATGATGTATTTATCACACAATAACTAACAGTACCGTTTGTTATAAACGAATATTTATACATACGCGTGTCTTATAGTTTTCATAATACATACATGCTCTTTAATACTTTTAAGATATGGCAATGATTCAATTGATTTACTTATATAATGCAAGTGTCTTACAGAACATTTAAGACACGACTAAAACACATTTGAATTTTGTAAATCAACTGTAAGACACGGCTGCTTTGTTAATTCACTAAAACACGGAATTCTTAATTATTTTCCAAAATTATGTCTTATAAGTTGATAATCCATTGATCAATTTATTTGCAGAATAGAAGTTTTGTCTTATGACATCAGTAATAAAATAGAAAATATTCATTCTATTATTTGTGTTTTATAATGTATGTGTGTTATTGAGCGTTTTAGACACGAAAAATTTCAAGAAAAAATATTATTCTATTCTTGTTTATTTCAGAGTCTACTTAAGACACGACCATAATACATGGGCATTTCATAAGCTTACTATAAGACACAGCCGCTTTACCGATTTTATTTATTTTCTTAATTACTGAATATTCAATTGTTCATTAGTTTTGTGTCTTATGAGCTTATTTTTCACTCTTTTTCTACTAGAAGTAAAAATTGTAATTCCGTCGTATCTTATAACTGTTATAATACAAATGACATTATTTATTCCACTCTCCAACTAGTAGTTTGTGTGTCTTATTAAGCCTTTATAACACGGAAATTTTTAAGCAAAAAACTACATTTTTGCTTATTTAAAATAAGTTAAGACACGACTAGCAGTTTTTTTTACTGGAATTACAAATTGTAAGACTTCGTGTCTTATAATTGTGTTTATACACATGAAATTACTTAGTGCATGTTGTGTGCGATAATCACACTATTGTTACACTAGAGTATACAATAGCAAAGCTGTGTCATAATAAACCTTTTTCCAACGATATTGCAAATTGTGTGTAATGATGTATTTATCACACAATAACTAACAGTACCGTTTGTTATAAACGAATATTTATACATACGCGTGTCTTATAGTTTTCATTATACACACATGCTTTTTAACGCTTTTAAGATACAGCAACGATTCAATTGCTTTGTATTTATATAAGACACAAGTGTCTTAGAGGACGTTTAATTGTTTATCAATAATGTGTCTTATGAGTTTATTTTTCACTCATTTCCTACATAATACTAGAAGTATTAATTGCAATTCCGTCGTGTCTTATAACTGCCATAATACAACTGAACTTATATATGCCATTCTTCCATGCCAACTTTGATGGAATTATAAATTGTGAGACGTCGTGTCTTATAAGATTTTTTATACACATGGAATTACTTAATGCACGTTTTTGTATGATAATCACACCATTGTTAAACTAGAGTATGCAATTGTAAAACTGTGTTATAATAAACCTAATTCCAACAATATCGCAAGTTGTGTGTAATAAACTATTTATCTCACAATAATTAACAGCAGCATTCATTATAAACATCTATTTATACATACGTATGTCTTTTAGTTATTATAATACACGCATGTCCTTTAATGCTTCCAAGATATTGCAATGATTCAATTGATTTGTCTTTTAATAATACAAGTGTCTTATAGAACGATTAAGACACGATTAAAATACATCTAAATATTATAAATCAACTGTAAGACAGGGCTACTTTGTTAATTCGGAAATCATAATTATTTTACAAAATCGTGTCTCATAGCTTTTTCAATTTATTTTGCAAAATAGAAGTTATGTCTTATAACATATTTAATAAAATTGAAAAAATTTATTCTATTTAATATGTTTTATAATGTGTGTGTGTTATTGAACGTTTTAGACACGAAAAATTTTCAAGAAAAAATTCTACTAAATACTTGTTTAATCACAATTTATTTAAGACACGACCATAATACATGCGTATTCATTTTCTTAATTACTGAATCTTCAATTGTTGATTAATAATGTATCTTATGAGTTTATTGGTCACTCTTTTCGTACATAATACTAGAAGCATTAATTGTAATTCCGTCGTGTCTTATAACTGCCATAATACAACTGAACTTATATATCCCATTCGTCAACTATTACTTTATATGTCTTATTAAGCGTTTATAACACGGGATTTTTTAAACAAGGATGAAACCTTATTTTTATGAATGTACTTAAGATTTTTTTGGTGGAATTATAAATTGTAAGACGTCGTGTCTTATAAGATTTTTTATACACATGGAATTATTTAATGCACGTTGTCAATTATTTTTGCAGAATAGAAGTTATGTCTTATAACATATTTAATAAAATTGAAACAATTTATTCAATTTTTGTGTTCTATAATGTATGTGTGTTATTGAGCGTTTTATACACGGAATATTTCCAAAAAAAATATTACTCAATTCTTGTTTATTTGACTTTAAGCAACAGCCGCTTTAGTTATTTTATTCAATTTCTAAAATACTGAATTGTCAATTGTTCATTAATATTGAGTCTTATTAGTTTATAATTAATTTTTTACTCTTTTTACAGAATACTAGAAATATAGATTGTTACTCTGTCGTGTCTTATAAGTGCCATAATACAACTAATACTATTTATACCATTTGTCGGCTATTATATTATGTGTCTTTTTAAGTATTTATAAATGTCCTTAAGACATGAATACTAGAAATATAAACTGTAATACGTCGTGTCTTATAAGTGCCGTTGTATGAAATTATTCGTCTCATCAGTCAATTAGGATTGTATTTTTCTGAATTGTTATGTTAATATGTGCGATAATCACACCATTATTTCACCAGAGTATAGGATATAAAAGTCATAAAAGAGCTATTTCCAATCATATCGCACGTATATAATGCATGCATATTTTTTAATGTTCTTAAGATACGGCATTGATTCAATTAATTAATTAATTCAATTTCTTACAGAAATTTTAAAGCAAAAGGAATTTTGAGAACATAAATCACCCATTTATTGTTTATCTTAAATCGATAAATTTAAGACACGATTTAAACGCATCTGAATATTATAAAACAACTGTAAGACACAGCTGCTTTACTCAATCCTTTAAAACATCGAATGTTTATAATGCATTTGTTTATTCGTTTTGCGAAATAGTACTCGTGTCTTATAACGTCTTTAATAAACGTTTTGAATATATATAAAAATAATGTTTTTAAAATGCACGACTGTGTCTTATTCATTTTATACATTAACTGACTTATGGTTTATATAGCACATTCAAAAATTGACAGTACAGTAAATGACATTTGAGTCATAAAAAGTTCTACTTTGGAGCCGATTTCGAATAGTTTATAGACGCTTAAAAAAAAAATTTTGTATTTTTTCAACCACCTGTATATATGGATTATTTGCCACGACTAGATACAATATTGGCGTTTAGCAACAAAATTTTATAAAATACGTTAGAAAATAGAAAATTACGAAATTTCAAAATTATCAAAAATTCAATCAAAATTCGATCAAGAATTAAATTGTTATTTATATCCAATCAGTTCCTGAGAACAATTTCTTACTTTTGTTCAGTTGATTTCACAAAACTCAGAGAGTTGTTTGAAATTAAAAAAAAAACCTTCAATTATTCCGGCGCATCCACCAAAATTTTTTACAATCAATTTTTGATTTATTTTCAGATCGGAACTATTTTGGATCATAAACATAAATGTTCCGGTCAGATTCCTTTAGTGAAAAAATTCGCCGTCTTTGAGTTAATTTTCCTCAATCGTCTTGGAATGAATAGCATTGAAGAAAATTGCATTGCTTGGAAATAGCTGACTCTAACGAATAGTTTGAATGATGATTGTGTGGGGTCTACTTTGATGTCGTCTTATACAAAGCTTCAGCTTTCGGAATTCATGTTTATTACCCGATAATGGATATCCGATGCGTGGTTTGCTAGACATTAATACTACAAGAGGGTAGATTGCTATTAATGGAGATTTCCCGAAGTGAAGACGCTTGTATACGCACAATATTTTTGTTGAATTACAACTCTAGACTTAATGGTGCAAAATCCGGATAGATATTGGAATTGAATACGAAATGTTGATTACGTGACTGAAAGGGGTAAGAATCGCAAGTTTTATGTATTGGACACGATTCGCATACAAAATAATATTTTTTTTGAAGAGGGAAGCGATTCAACTCTCTTGCCTGTTTCTACATTTAAATTACCGAGCGCTATGTCATCACCGGAGCGCAAACGGAGCTATTAGTTAACCTCTAAAGCGCAAACCCTTTAACTAAACCACTATATTCAGTCCAGGATTCATTTATTTGCAATGTGTGTGCAGTAGCACCACCGTGCGGTCAACCGGAAGTAATATAAGCCCTCCGGTCTACTTGCTAACTTGAATCTAAACACGAATTGAACGGGATGAAATTCGATTGGGATATTTATAGGTAAATAGACGAGATTTCCGGGACTGGGAAGCCTTTTCAACAACGAAACAGAATTGTGAAATTGCACAAGTTCTCAAAAATGATATTCGCGCTATTTTGATGGATGCGCAAGAATTTCTGTGCTGAGCAACTTGAGTTTCCAATTGAAAGAAAAAAAAGTACCCAAAAGTACACAAAAAAACAATATTAATCCGGCGCATCCACCAAAAGACAAAGCTGATTTGCTCATTCCATATGTCATAATAAAGCTATTTCCAACATTATCGCAAGTTATGTGTAATGAATTATTTATTACACAACGACTATGTATTATAAACAAATATTTATACATACGCATGTCTTATAGTTTTCATAATACACACATTCCAAGATATTGCAATGATTCAATTGATTTGTCTTTTAATAATACAAGTGTCTTACAGAATTTAAGACACGACTAAAACACATCTGAATATTATATCAATCAACTGTAAGACACGGCTGCTTTGTTAATTCTCTGAAACACGGAATTCTTAATTAATTCCCAAAATCGTGTCTTATAAGTTTATAATCCATTGGTCAATTTATTTGCAGAATAGAAGTTTTGTCTTATGACATCAGTAATAAAATTGAAAATATCTATTCTGTTATTTGTGTTTTATAATGTGTGTGTTATTGAGCGTTTTAGACACGAAAAATTTCAAGAAAAAATATTACTCAATTCTTGTTTATTTCAGAGTCTACTTAAGACACGACCATAATACATGTGAATTTTATGAACCGACTATAAGACACTGCCGCTTTATATATTTTATTCATTTTCTTAATTACTGAATTTTCAATTGTTCATTAGTATTGTGTCTTACGAGCTTATTTTTCACTCTTTTCCTACTATAAGTAAAAATTGTAATTCCATCGTGTTTTATAACTGTTATAATACAAATGACATTATTTATTCCACTTGTCAACTATTACTTTGTGTGTCTTATTAAGTGTTTAAAACACATTTTTGTTTATTTAAAATAAATTAAGACACGACTAGCTGTTTTTTGTTTACTGGAATTACAAGTTGTAAGACTTCGTCTCTTATAAATGTGTTTATACACATGAATTTACTTAGTGCATGTTGTGTGTGATAATCACACTATTCTTACACTAGAGTATACAATAGCAAAACTGTGTCATAATAAACCGATTTCCAACGATATTGCACTTTGTGTGTAATAAATTATTTATCACGCAATAACTAACAGTCGCATTTGCTATAAACGAATATTTATACATAGACGTGTCTTATAGATTTCATAATACACACATACTATTTAATGCTTTTAAGATATGGCAATGATTCAATTGATTTACTTATATAATACAAGTGTCTTGCCGAACATTTAAGACACGACTAAAACACATCTGAATTCTGTAAATCAACTGTAAGACACGGCTGCTTTGTTAATTCACTAAAACACGGAATTCTTAATTATTTCCCAAAATCGTGTCTTATAAGTTTATAATCCATTGAACAATTTATTTGCAAAATAGAAGTTTTGTCTTATGACATCAGTAATAAAATTGAAAATATTTATTCTATTATTTGTGTTTTATAATGTATGTGTGTTATAGAGCGTTTTAGACACGAAAAATTCTCATTAAAATATATTACTCAGATATTGTTTATTCCACAATGTACTTAAGACACGACCATAATACATGCGCATTTTATAAACCTACTATAAGACACCGCCGCTTTATATATTTTATTCCTTGTTTTAACTACTGAATCTTCAGTTGTTCATTAGTATTGTGTCTTATGAGTTTATTTTTCACTCTTTTCCTACATAATACTAGAAGCATTAATAGTAATTCCGTCGTGTCTTATAACTGCCATAATACAACTGACATTTATTTATCCAATTTGTCTACTATTACTTTATGTGTCTTATTAGGCGTTTATAACACGAAGAATTTTGAACTAAAATAAAACCTTATTTTAGTTTATTTGAATGAATGTACGTAAGACATGACTAGTAATCTACTTTTTGGTCTTTAATCACAAAAAAAATCAATGTTATCCCGGCGCATCCGCCAAAATTGAAATTTGCGATTTTGGAGTTTTTTTTGTTTTGTTTTGGACAACATTTGGACTTAACTCAGTTGGAAGAGCTTTAGCATTTCAACCCGCATCACACGCGCAACAAGCGTCATTCGACGATAAGAGTTGGAAAAGAGCGCTGTGAAACAAATGCTTGATAACATCTCGAATGCGTAAAACGTTTACTTTGTGTGTGGTAGTTAAAGCTTCGACGCATTTTATTACCAAAACGTGGGATTGAATATAATTTTTTCATAATTTTGTGTTTAGAAGCAATTAAACTTCATAATTCGATTATGTTGAAAGACCGCCTTTGATCTGTAAAACCATATTTCTGAGTGAATCCCCGAAAAATGTGACATTAACTTTGATTAAGGAAAGGTCGACTTGTGTCCCTATCCTCATAAATCTCGTTTTCTCTCTTTCTACTTTTCTGGATTTAATGTTAGTGGCTAACATGAAAAACATAAAATTTCTGTTTGCTGAAAATAATAACAGACAAGAAGAGATGTCACAAATAAAATTCCTATTAGACTTTATGACTGAAAATAAATTTTTCTTTCAATGATTAAGTTCCGAGTAGTTCTCACTATGAATCATTGCTGTCATGAGCAGTCGTCTAGAAGAGACCATCGAAGCCAGCTTTGCCTATAAATCGTCCAATTAACATCCATAACTTTCCAAAAGTCGATAAAATAGAACTCTGTCACATTTGGTTTTACCTTTTTCAGGTTTTTTCTATCCACAGGCTAATACATCAAGTTGGACACTCGTGGAAATGTTCGAAACGCCCCTTTGGTGGTCCTTCCAATTCTACGGATCATTTAAAACAATGGACACTCTTTCCGGGGATGATGCGGCTTGGCCTCCCGGGATGTTTAGAACTCTATGCTATTTATCTTTTTCAAGTGACACGACCAAAACATTCAATGAATGGAATGCTTTATTCAAAGAGGAAAATAAAAGGTGATTTGTGGCTAACGTACCGAGGATACTAGATCGGAAATCGCAAAGGTTTTATCGATTAAATGACGCCAAATACAGAGAGGTCCAACAAAAAGGGATTGTAGATCTACGAATTTTAAACAAATTAATATTGTATTATTGATATTCATTGAAAAAATTACGAAATGATATAAAATTTAGTTTCAAGGTCAAACTTATAGCAGGATTGGAGGCGTTATTTGTTAACAGATTTTAACGAAATTTGGCAGTTGTATAGAAGATGATAGATTCCATAGAATAGGCTGTGTAAATAAATGCTTTACGCATCCTTTTAGTTAGGCACCAAGCCCAATATAGACAAGTCCAACAAAATTTTTATGTAAATTATAAATTTCAAACCAACTATTCGTATATTATCAAAACCCATGAGAAAAATTTCAAAATTATAATAAAATTTAGTTTCAAGGTCAAACTTATAACAGGATTGGACGCGTTATTTATTGACGGATTTTAACGAAACTTGGCAGTTGTATAAAAGATGATAGATTGCATAGAATAGGCTGTGTAAATAAACGCTTTACGCATTCTTTTAGTTAGGCACCAAGCCCAATATACACAGGTCCAACAAAAATTTTTTGTAAATTATTAATTTCAAACCAACTATTCGTATATTAACAAAACCCATGAGAAAAATTTCAAAATTATAATAAAATTTAGTTTCAAGGTCAAACTTATAACAGGATTGGACGCGTTATTTATTGACGGATTTTAACGAAATTTGGCAGTTGTATAAAAGATGATAGATTGCATAGAATAGGCTGTGTAAATAAACGGTTTACGCATTGTTTTAGTTAGGCACCAAGCCCAATATACACAGGTCCAACAAAAATTTTTTGTAAATCATTAATTTCAAACCAACTATTCGTATATTATCAAAACCCATGAGAAAAATTTCAAAATTATAATAAAATTTAGTTTCAAGGACAAACTTATAACAGGATTGGACGCGTTATTTATTGACGGATTTTAACAAAATTTGGCAGTTGCATAAAAGATGATAGATTGCATAGAATAGGCTGTGTAAATAAACGCTTTACGCATTCTTTTAGTTAGGCACCAAGCCCAATATACACAGGTCCAACAAAAAGTTTTTGTAAATTATTAATTTCAAACCAACTATTCGTATATTATCAAAACCCATGAGAAAAATTTCAAAATTATAATAAAATTTAGTTTCAAGGACAAACTTATAACAGGATTGGACGCGTTATTTATTGACGGATTTTAACGAAATTTGGCAGTTGCATGGAAGATGATAGATTGCATAGAATAGGGTGTGTAAATAAACGCTTTACGCATTCTTTTAGTTAGGCACCAAGCCCAATATAGACAGGTCCAACAAAAATTTTTTGTAAATTATTAATTTCAAACCAACTATTCGTATATTATCAAAACCCATGAGAAAAATTTCAAAATTATAATAAAATTTAGTTTCAAGGACAAACTTATAACAGGATTGGATGCGTTATTTATTGACGGATTTTAACGAAATTTGGCAGTTGCATAAAAGATGATAGATTGCATAGAATAGGCTGTGTAAATAAACGCTTTACGCATTCTTTTAGTTAGGCACTAAGCCCAATATAGACAGGTCCAACAAAAATTTTTTGTAAATTATTGATTTCAAACCAACTATTCGTATATTATCAAAACCCATGAGAAAAATTTCAAAATTATAATAAAATTTAGTTTCAAGGACAAACTTATAACAGGATTGGACGCGTTATTTATTGACGGATTTCAACGAAATTTGGCAGTTGCATGGAAGATGATAGATTGCATAGAATAGGCTGTGTAAATAAACGCTTTACCCATTCTTTTAGTTAGACACCGAGCTAAATATAGAAAAACGCAAGAAAAATTTTTTTGTAACTTATAAATTTCAAACCAACTATTCGTATATTATCAAAACCCATGAGAAAATTTTCAAAATTATAATAAAATTTAGTTTCAAGGTCAAACTTATAGCAGGATTGGACGCGTTATTTGTCGACGGATTTGAATGAAATTTAGCAGTTGTATCAAAGTCGACAGACTTCATAGAATAGGCTATATACATCAGCGTTCAACGGATACAGAGTGTTCTAAATTATTAAAATTCACCAATAGTGAAAGAAAGCTAAACTACTTTAAAATTCTTGAATAATTTATAATTTCTGCATAATTGAAAATCCCCTGTATCCGTCCGCCCCTCAATGCAAGTGTCACAATCAACTTGCATATTCAAATTTGCTCACGATTGAATATCAGTTGACCCTCCACTAATCCATTTAATCACAGCGACGTTCCAACGTCCAGAATAATCATTAGACTCTAGTTATAAATTATCTTCCAGCCGCAAAACCGTTGTTAAACACAGTCCATATAAATCGTGTTAGATCTAAAAGAAACTAAAAATAAATAAAGAATTTTTATAGACTAGTATATCCCGTGAGAATCTGCAGCCGCTCGTTAAATACCCAGATATATTCCGACTTGTTAATATATTTGAGTTGAACATTCATTTCTACAAAATACGACCCGGTAAAGACGTCGTAACATAAATCTCAAAGCTCGGTTGAAAAAATTGAAATTTGCACAAGAAATGTTAAACTAGATTTTTCAATAGAATTTATTGCGGCACGTGAAGGGTGCCATATTATGCAGAAGAGGTCGAGGGTCAAGCACAGTAGGGTGCAAATTGTGGTAAATAGCAACTGCTTTTATTTTTTTGTTGTTTTCGATTCTCTTTCAGAAAAAGCAGGTACACATCCGAAAGAAAAGCTATTAGTTGCTGTTAGAAACGAACACGTTTGCTATTTGTTCTCTTCGAAAAATTACTTCGTAATCTGTTTAAAAGACAAACGATAAATAAATACGATCTTGACAAAACTCTCTGAATTTCTATCATTTCTAAAACAGTTGTGCTTTCGCTAATTTCCGGTCGACTAAAGCCCTTCATCAAAAAGAAGCCGTGTGTGGCGCTTCAACCTCTTAACATTACATCCGCGTCGAAAGGGTCTACCGCATTTTAATTTCTTTTTTTACCTTTTAAAAGTCGACAAGAAAGATGATAGCTGAGGTTATGGCTTAAAAAAACTACTGAACATTTACAAGGTTTCTTGAGGGTATTTACGAGAAAAGGAAGCGTTTTATCTTTAATCTTATCTAAAAGAAGTGTTTTGGGTCAAAATTGAAGGTTAAAACGATAATATTATTCGAACAAAACTTTCAACGATTTCAGTTTTCAGCGGTATGAGTATTTTAATTAGCACCGATGGTTGGAATATGAAGTAGTGCATTTGGCACGGTTTCAGCCTTTTTGCTGTTTCAGCACTTCAGGTGGATCAGTCTGAAAGTGATTTAGATTTCAAGGGATGGGATTAATAGAGGATAATTTAATTTTAGGGAAACATTTGCAAAGCAAAAGTATAAAATGTCATAATTTGTTAGAAAAAAAATTTAAAGTTCGAGTTCTCCAGTTTCAAAGTTAAATTTTTAGCTGGGTTCATTATTCATTGACATTTCTCAACCAAATAATAGTGGGCCTGAACCAGAGCCTTGTCGTGATTTAGATCCCGAGGGACGGGATTAATAAAGAACGATTCAATTTTAAGGAAACATTTTCGAATGAAAAAAAGTATAAAATGTCATAATTTGTTCAAAAAATTTTTTAAAGTTCGAGTTCTCCAGTTTCAAGGTCCAACTTATAGCAGGGTTCACAACATTATTCATTGACATTTCTCAACCAAATTCGGGAATATTATTAATCTCAAAACTCTTCGTGAAATAGAGTGAGTAAATTCAAAATTTGACTAAAGTAAATAATACTGGGCCTGCACTAGAGCCTTGTGGTGATTTAGATCTCGAGGGATGCAATAAATAGAGTACGATTCAATTTTAAAAAAAAATTTCCCAATCAAAAAAAGTATAAAATATCATAATTTTTTAGATAAAATTCCAATAGTTCGAGTTCTCCAGTTTCAAGGTCAAACTTTTAGCAGGGTTCACACCATAATTCATCGATATTTCTCAAGCAACATCGGGAATATTATTAATCTCAAAACTCTTCGTGGAATAGTGTTATTAGGTTCAAAATTTGTCTAAAGTGAATAATAGTGGGCCTGAACTAGAGTCTTGTGGTGATTTAGATCTCGAGGGATGCAATAAATAGAGAGCGATTCAATTTTAAGGAAACATTTTCGAATAAAAAAAAATGTCATAATTTGTTCAAAAAAATTTTAAAAGTCCAGGTTTTCAAATTTCATGGTCAAAATTCGGCAAAGTTCACACCATTATTCATCGATATTTCCCAACCAAATTCAGGAATATTATTAATCTCAAAACTCTTCGTGGAATAGTGTTATTAGGTTCAAAATTTGACTAAAGTGAATAATAGTGGGCCTGAACTAGAGTCTTGTGGTGATTTAGATCTCGAGGGATAAAATAAATACAGAACGATTCAATTTTAAGGAAACATTTTTAAATCAAAAAAAGTATAAAATGTCATAATTTGTTCAAAAAAAATTTAAAAGTCCAAGTTTTCAAGTTTCAAGGTAAAAATTCAGCAAAGTTCACACCATTATTCATCGATATTTCCCAACCAAATTCGGGAATATTATTAATCTCAAAACTCTTCGTGGAATAGTGTTATTAGGTTCAAAATTTGACTAAAGTGAATAATAGAGGGCCTGAACTAGAGCCTTGTGGTGATTTAGATCTCGAGGGATGCAATAAATAGAGAGCGATTCAATTTTAAGGAAACATTTTCGAATAAACAAAAAATGTCATAATTTGTTCAAAAAAATTTCAAAAGTCCAAGTTTTCAAGTTTCATGGTCAAAATTCGGCAAAGTTCACACCATTATTCATCGATATTTCCCAACCAAATTCAGGAATATTATTAATCTCAAAACTCTTCGTGGAATAGTGTTATTAGGTTCAAAATTTGACTAAAGTGAATAATAGTGGGCCTGAACTAGAGTCTTGTGGTGATTTAGATCTCGAGGGATAAAATAAATACAGAACGATTCAATTTTAAGGAAACATTTTTAAATCAAAAAAAGTATAAAATGTCATAATTTGTTCAAAAAAAATTTAAAAGTCCAAGTTTTCAAGTTTCAAGGTAAAAATTCAGCAAAGTTCACACCATTATTCATCGATATTTCCCAACCAAATTCGGGAATATTATTAATCTCAAAACTCTTCGTGGAATAGTGTTATTAGGTTCAAAATTTGACTAAAGTGAATAATAGAGGGCCTGAACTAGAGCCTTGTGGTGATTTAGATCTCGAGGGATGCAATAAATAGAGAGCGATTCAATTTTAAGGAAACATTTTCGAATAAACAAAAAATGTCATAATTTGTTCAAAAAAATTTCAAAAGTCCAAGTTTTCAAGTTTCATGGTCAAAATTCGGCAAAGTTCACACCATTATTCATCGATATTTCCCAACCAAATTCAGGAATATTATTAATCTCAAAACTCTTCGTGGAATAGTGTTATTAGGTTCAAAATTTGACTAAAGTGAATAATAGTGGGCCTGAACTAGAGTCTTGTGGTGATTTAGATCTCGAGGGATAAAATAAATACAGAACGATTCAATTTTAAGGAAACATTTTTAAATCAAAAAAAGTATAAAATGTCATAATTTGTTCAAAAAAAATTTAAAAGTCCAAGTTTTCAAGTTTCAAGGTAAAAATTCAGCAAAGTTCACACCATTATTCATCGATATTTCCCAACCAAATTCGGGAATATTATTAATCTCAAAACTCTTCGTGGAATAGTGTTATTAGGTTCAAAATTTGACTAAAGTGAATAATAGAGGGCCTGAACTAGAGCCTTGTGGTGATTTAGATCTCGAGGGATGCAATAAATAGAGAGCGATTCAATTTTAAGGAAACATTTTCGAATAAACAAAAAATGTCATAATTTGTTCAAAAAAATTTCAAAAGTCCAAGTTTTCAAGTTTCATGGTCAAAATTCGGCAAAGTTCACACCATTATTCATCGATATTTCCCAACCAAATTCAGGAATATTATTAATCTCAAAACTCTTCGTGGAATAGTGTTATTAGGTTCAAAATTTGACTAAAGTGAATAATAGTGGGCCTGAACTAGAGTCTTGTGGTGATTTAGATCTCGAGGGATAAAATAAATACAGAACGATTCAATTTTAAGGAAACATTTTTAAATCAAAAAAAGTATAAAATGTCATAATTTGTTCAAAAAAAATTTAAAAGTCCAAGTTTTCAAGTTTCAAGGTAAAAATTCAGCAAAGTTCACACCATTATTCATCGATATTTCCCAACCAAATTCGGGAATATTATTAATCTCAAAACTCTTCGTGGAATAGTGTTATTAGGTTCAAAATTTGACTAAAGTGAATAATAGAGGGCCTGAACTAGAGCCTTGTGGTGATTTAGATCTCGATGGATGCAATAAATAGAGTACGATTCAATTTTAAGGAAAAATTTCCCAATCAAAAAAAGTATAAAATATCATAATTTTTTAGATAAAATTCCAATAGTTCGAGTTCTCCAGTTTCAAGGTCAAACTTTTAGCAGGGTTCACACCATAATTCATCGATATTTCTCAAGCAACATCGGGAATATTATTAATCTCAAAACTCTTCGTGGAATAGTGTTATTAGGTTCAAAATTTGTCTAAAGTGAATAATAGTGGGCCTGAACTAGAGTCTTGTGGTGATTTAGATCTCGAGGGATGCAATAAATAGAGAGCGATTCAATTTTAAGGAAACATTTTCGAATAAAAAAAAAATGTCATAATTTGTTCAAAAAAATTTTAAAAGTCCAGGTTTTCAAATTTCATGGTCAAAATTCGGCAAAGTTCACACCATTATTCATCGATATTTCCCAACCAAATTCGGGATTATTATTAAACTCAAAACACATCGTGAAATAGAGTGAGTAAATTCAAAATTTGACTAAAGTAAATAATAGTGGCCCTGAACTAGAGCTTTGTGGTGATTTAGATCTCGAGGGATAAAATAAATAGAGAACGATTCAATTTTAAGAAAACATTTTCGAATCAAAAAAAGTATAAAATGTCATAATTTGTTCAAAAAAAATTTAAAAGTCCAAGTTTTCAAGTTTCAAGGTAAAAATTCAGCAAAGTTCACACCATTATTCATCGATGTTTCCCAACCAAATTCGGGATTATTATTAAACTCAAAACACTTCGCAGAATAGAGTGAGTAAATCCAAAATTTGAGAAAATAATAGTTGGCCTGAAATCCAGCCTTGTGGCGCGCCGCTGTTACCAACATTTTTCATTCCAAAAAATCTGTAAGCAGCATTGTTAATTAGATTAACTCTCTTATTAGTAGCAGCGTTGATTTTTCAGTAAATAGAAACAGAAGCTCTCTGAAAAGTATTTCCTGATTAAAATCCTCGTTCAAAAGATGCGAGTAAGCCATTAATGGCAAAGTAGCAATTTAAGTAATTCCACTAACAAGATGTTTATTGAATTACCTTGTAAATAAATAATTACTTTTTATTATTTATTTAGTAAGTTGATTCTTTTTTGGATTTGAAGAGAAAGATCTTTGTGAAAGAAATGCAATTACCTAAATACCAACACATTGAACATTCACATCTGCAATTAATTTAATGATGTGTAGAGGTCATTGGGTAACAATTAAATTACACTATACACCGGTTTAGAGTAATTTGAATAATGGATACAATTACTGTTAGAAGAAATTTCGATTTAATCTTCTTAAAAAGTTTTATTATTTTCTGTAAGAGCTATAGCTTCGACTTTAATCTCAAAGTCCTTCAAAGCGTCTTACTGAAACAAAAAAAACTGTAAAAACACCAAACCACATCTCTTTTTCGTATCAATTATTTATCCAACTAGAAATGGAACATCTGTTGTTTTCACCAAAAATTTTTGTCGTATAATTATTTACAAGATCGGTTATTAAAAGCTTTCATCAGACTATAGGGAAAGTCTGTAATAAAAGAGTAATAAAAAAGTAGGAGAATTAGGGAACACAATGAGTTCCTCCACAATAAACGCCATAATAATAAATAATCAAGGAGACATCCCCTGTGTTTCCTGTGTCTGCAATCTCTCCCAACTTCCGGCATTAGACTCTCGCCGTGTTTTATTTTTTCCACAGAAAAAGAATGAGAAAAATTTGATACTTTTATTCAAAGTGTAATTACGTTGTAAGCTTCATATTTACATATTGCTAGCACAAATTTTCGCAGTTAGAAACAATTTCAAAAAACTTTTCAAATTTCAAGGTCAAACTTGTACCAGGGTTGGAGCCGTTATTAGTTGACGTATTTGACTGATATTCGGAAGTAACATTCAAGTCGATGTGGTTCATAGAATAGACAATAAAAAAATTCTATTGCTATCTGTCATTTCACACATTTGAAGCTCCCCATCTTTTTATCTCTTTTTCTCTGCTTGAATGCCTCGATAATTACTGGAAGAGTGTTGATGGAAATGACACGCAAGTTTAATCCGATGGCAGTCAATATTAACATTTCTAAGCGTCATAACCGGCTGCCAAATATCGACGTTAATCCCTAGTTATGTCCACTGCGGTCTGTTAGGTCATCCTCAACATACACCAAAATCTAAAATATCGATTGTTCAAGTCTGCTCGTTTTAATTAATCATTCCATCTTCTTTTCTCAACAATTTAAGTATGCGTGAATGTAGGTGCTAATTACATTTTATCGGTGAGGAAACAATAGCACGTGCTTTGTTTACCAATTAGTCATGGGATTGATATCAATCAAACATCGATGATTCCATGTGAGAAAAGTTGAGATGAGTGAAATTGTCGGTGTAACTGAGTGTAAATTCCAAGGGTGCATTTATAATTGAAGTTGTCTGAAGGACAACGAAGAGCTCTTTATTCGACAATTTCGTAACAACTAACACATTTCGAGAGTCTTGAGTTTCTCATTGTATTAGAATCATTTGTCTGATATTAATAGTAACTTTACCAAATTTCCTACAACTTTCTTCTTCTTAGTATGTTGCACAATACAACAGAACTTAAGCAGCTTTTCCTCATATATCGTTTTATTCTGTCATATATATTCACATATAATAGTAGACGGTGAAGTATTCACCCTTGTCACATATGGAAATATTTCGAGCTGCGTTCGTGCTTTCCACCCTCACAAACCGACAAAAGCTCACGACTCACCCTTCAACACCAGGAAGCTTTATTTAAATCTTAACGAAATTCCTACGCGTGCTGCCTGACTATGCTTTGGGAATTCTGATAAATGCCTTTAAGTCAATGATGATGTAATTGTGTATTAGTCGATCATTTTCCCTATTGCTCAAAGCCTGAATTTCTATCAAACCCCTAATTATACTACAATATGGTATAGGGTTTGGGTAATAGCGATTATTTCACGCTAATTTTTAAAGGCAGGCTATTTCACGCTTTAATTGATGCGATTTTGACTATTTAAAGTTGGTAGGTGAATGTTTAATCCTCTTTTTATGATACTTTTCTATAAAGAATAGTGGTCTAAATGAAATTTTCAAATTTTGTTCAAATCTGTCAACGAATAACGTCGCTAATCCTGCCACTAATTTGACCTTGAAACTGGAAAACTAAAAGACTTTTTTGATAGAATCTGATAAAAGAGATATACATATAAACTATCATTGTTATCCTTGAGCTGACTTAACTTGTATCAGAGATATCATCAATCTGATTGAACTATTCCATGAAGAGAATGTTTTTTAACAAAATTCCCAAATTTCGTTCAAATCCGTCAACGAATATAGCCCCTAACCCTGCTACAAATTTGACCTTGAAACAAAAGAACTAAATTTTTTTGATCCTTTTTTGATAGAATTTGATAAAAAAGAACGACTTCTTATAAAATTGAGATTTTTTCTTATATACATATGAACTATCATTGTTATCCTTGCGCTGACTCAACTTGTATCAGAGATATTCTCAATCTGATTGAATTATTCCACGAAGAGATTGTTTTTTAATAAAAATCCCAAATTTCGTTCAAATCCGTCAACGAATATAGCCCCTAACCCTGCTACAAATTTGACCTTGAAACAAAAAAAGTAAATTTTTTAGGGTGTTTTTTGATAGAATTTGATAAAAGAGAACGACTTTTTTTAAAATTAATATTTTTGTCGTATATGCATATGAACTATCATTGTTATCCTTGCGCTGACTTAACTTGTATCAGAGATATCATCAAACTGATTAAACTATTCCATGAAGAGAATGTTTTTTAACAAAATTCCCAAATTTCGTTCAAATCCGTCAACGAATATAGCCCCTAACCCTGCTACAAATTTGACCTTGAAACAGAAGAACTAAAATTTTTTGGGCGTTTTTTGATAGAATTTGATAAAAGAGAACGACTTTTTTTAAAATTAATATTTTTGTCGTATATGCATATGAACTATCATTGTTATCCTTGCGCTGACTTAACATGTATCAGAGATATCATTAATCTGATTGAACTATTCCATGAAGAGAATGTTTTTTAACAAAATTTCCAAATTTCGTTCAAATCCGTCAACGAATATAGCCCCTAACCCTGCCAAAGATTTGACCTTGAAACAAAAAAACTAAAATTTTTTGGGCGTTTTTTGATAGAATTTGATAAAAGAGAACGACTTTTTTTAAAATTAATATTTTTGTCGTATATGCATATGAACTATCATTGTTATCCTTGCGCTGACTTAACTTGTATCAGAGATATCATCAATCTGATTGAACTATTCCATAAGGAGAATGTTTTTCAACAAAATTCCCAAATTTCGATCAAATCCGTCAACGAATATAGCCCCTAACCCTGCTACAAATTTGACCTTGAAACAAAAGAACTAAAATTTTTTGGGCGTTTTTTGATAGAATTTGATCAAAGAGAACGACTTTTTTTAAAATTAATATTTTTGTCGTATATGCATATGAACTATCATTGTTATCCTTGCCTGAACTTAACTTGTATCAGAGATATCATCAAACTGATTAAACTATTCCATGAAGAGAATGTTTTTTAACAAAATTCCCAAATTTCGTTCAAATCCGTCAACGAATATAGCCCCTAACCCTGCTACAAATTTGACCTTGAAACAAAAGAACTAAAATTTTTTGGACGTTTTTTGATAGAATTTGATAAAAGAGAACGACTTTTTTTAAAATTAATATTTTTGTCGTATATGCATATGAACTATCATTGTTATCCTTGCCTGAACTTAACTTGTATCAGAGATATCATCAAACTGATTAAACTATTCCATGAAGAGAATGTTTTTTAACAAAATTCCCAAATTTCGTTCAAATCCGTCAACGAATATAGCCCCTAACCCTGCTACAAATTTGACCTTGAAACAAAAGAACTAAATTTTTTTGGGCGTTTTTTGATAGAATTTGATCAAAGAGAACGACTTTTTTTAAAATTAATATTTTTGTCGTATATGCATATGAACTATCATTGTTATCCTTGCCTGAACTTAACTTGTATCAGAGATATCATCAAACTGATTAAACTATTCCATGAAGAGAATGTTTTTTAACAAAATTCCCAAATTTCGTTCAAATCCGTCAACGAATATAGCCCCTAACCCTGCTACAAATTTGACCTTGAAACAAAAGAACTAAATTTTTTTGGGCGTTTTTTGATAGAATTTGATCAAAGAGAACGACTTTTTTTAAAATTAATATTTTTGTCGTATATGCATATGAACTATCATTGTTATCCTTGCCTGAACTTAACTTGTATCAGAGATATCATCAAACTGATTAAACTATTCCATGAAGAGAATGTTTTTTAACAAAATTCCCAAATTTCGTTCAAATCCGTCAACGAATATAGCCCCTAACCCTGCTACAAATTTGACCTTGAAACAAAAGAACTAAATTTTTTTGGGCGTTTTTTGATAGAATTTGATCAAAGAGAACGACTTTTTTTAAAATTAATATTTTTGTCGTATATGCATATGAACTATCATTGTTATCCTTGCCTGAACTTAACTTGTATCAGAGATATCATCAAACTGATTAAACTATTCCATGAAGAGAATGTTTTTTAACAAAATTCCCAAATTTCGTTCAAATCCGTCAACGAATATAGCCCCTAACCCTGCTACAAATTTGACCTTGAAACAAAAGAACTAAATTTTTTTGGGCGTTTTTTGATAGAATTTGATCAAAGAGAACGACTTTTTTTAAAATTAATATTTTTGTCGTATATGCATATGAACTATCATTGTTATCCTTGCCTGAACTTAACTTGTATCAGAGATATCATCAAACTGATTAAACTATTCCATGAAGAGAATGTTTTTTAACAAAATTCCCAAATTTCGTTCAAATCCGTCAACGAATATAGCCCCTAACCCTGCTACAAATTTGACCTTGAAACAAAAGAACTAAAATTTTTTGGGCGTTTTTTGATAGAATTTGATCAAAGAGAACGACTTTTTTTAAAATTAATATTTTTGTCGTATATGCATATGAACTATCATTGTTATCCTTGCCTGAACTTAACTTGTATCAGAGATATCATCAATCTGATTGAACTATTCCATAAAGAGAATGTTTTTTAACAAAATTCCCAAATTTCGTTCAAATCCGTCAACGAATATAGCCCCTAACCCTGCTACAAATTTGACCTTGAAACAAAAAAAGTAATTTTTTTTGGGTGTTTTTTGATAGAATTTGATAAAAGAGAACGACTTTTTTCAAAATTGATATTTTTTTTCGTATATACATATGGACTATCATTGTTATCCTTGCGCTGACTTAACTTGTATCAAAGATATCCTCAATTTGATTGAACTATTCCACGAAGAGATTGTTTTCTAATCAAAGTCCCAAATTTCGTCCAAGTCTGACAACGAATAACGTCGCTAATCAGGCTGCAAGTTTGACTTTGAAACAAAAAAACTAGACTTTTTTGAGTTTTTTTTGACAGAGTTTGATTTTTTTAACAATTATCTTAGTTCAAAAAATGTGCAATTTTCGTTACATCTATCGAAGTCACTATTTATGGTCTTATATCACACACTACCAAAAGCCATAAAAAGTCATCTTTAACTCGCAACATCTCCAAATATTTCCAAGAATTCTCAACTAATCCATGGGTTTGAATGTCTTGCAGTTACGAGACTTTGTACCATAGAAAAGTAAGTTTATAAACAGGGTGAGTCACCATTACTAGTTTCTAAAGCTATAAAAACATTTTTATGTGATTACATTATACAAGGTGTTAACTATAGAAACTGAATATAAATTTTATCAAAAAATAAAATGGTTTTGAGAGTCTGATTGGCCTTTTTTTTAATCAACATCCTGTGTATTATGATAGGATGAAATTTTCAGACGATTTTAATTTTGCTTTTTTAATTGAAACACCCTGTATTTTCAATTTCTTTGTTTTCTACTATTGATGCATACTTGAACAATAGAGAATCAATAGTAGAACACAAATAAATAAATAATATAGGGTGATCTTTTTAAAAATTAAGTTATAGCTGTTTGAAAAATGAAAAGTTTGACAATTTATAACAAAGACTCTATAGAGTGAAATCATATAAAAAAAATATCAAAAAATAGATCAAAGCTTAGTTGACTATTTTACAAAATTTCCAATCCATTAAATTTCAAAAATTTTCAATCAAAATTGAGCTACTTGGCAGCAATGCAATCAAATGTCAAAATTCACATAGGACAAATATAGCAATAAAGAAAATTTTTAAAAATCTATTTAAAATAAAAAAGTTGTGTGAAGTTCTACAGTTATAGAACACTTTGTATAGCTAAAAATATTTTTGGAACAAGCAGTTTTAACCAATTATACAATCACAAAAAAAAAAAATCCAAAAGATCAGTGATAAAGATAGCATCCAATGAGTCCATATCAGTGGAACACCCTGTAAACTGTAGCGACGTAAAATACTTATTACTATTGATGCATACTTGAACAAAAGAGCATCAATAGTAAAATACAATTTACATTAATGATTTTAGGACACTTTATATCAAGACATAAATTTTCAAAAATCTCAAAAATCTTCAATGTGGTTTAACTATACCATAAAGCGCTTGTGTTTCAATAAAATTTCCAAATTTCGATCAGATGTGTTAACAAATAACGCCTTAAACCCTACCACAAGTTTGACCTTGAAACCAAAAAATTTAGTTATTTTAATTTTTTTTCAAGACTGCTCTATGAAGTGCTTGTTCTCTAATAAAACTCCTAAATATTAATTGAATATGTTAATATATTAATATATTTCGTGATTTTTAATTTTGTGAAAATAACGAAATTAGACACAAATAAATAAAAAAATTAACTTTTTAGCTTACCTTCTCTGACTCTGCTCAATTCCATGGACCGACACTGCTCCGAGCTGCAAGAAGTAGTTTGCGTGTCTTTTCCATTGCAAGTCTTCCTTCCTTGCCCATTTCCTGGAATGCACTGTCTTCTTCTGGTTTTCAGACAATCCTCATTACATTGTGACCATTCGGACCATGATGACCATCTTGCCGGTTCAACTAAGATTAAATATGTTAAACCAGGTTTAAATTAATAGATAAAAAGTCAAGCTTTTACCATAGCCGTTATCGTAAGTGTCGTAGTCGTAAGCGTTATCCAACACCAGCTCTTCTAAGTTTAGAAGCAGGAAAGGATAAGAAGCGGTTAGTTAGCGATGTTAAATTCAACAAAACAATTAAGCAGTTATAAAGCGTAAGAGAAAAGAGATTTTGGTAATTTGAAGAGATAGGAGAAGTGAAATTGTGTACCTTGAGGGCAAGGGATGCAATCCTTTGTTCGTCGAATGCTGGATCCTTGACACGGAAGACCTCCGTTGCTAGGAGGAGGGTTCGTACAGGTGCGGGTGCTCATTTTACCTGAAGAAAGGGTAGCGCCCGGGCAGCGACATTCAGTCCAAGCCGACCATGGCGACCAGCCGCCATTTACTGAAAGCAAAAATTTCTAATTGAAAAATATTGAAACTTTCTAAGCTGTTTTTTGCGTTTCCTTCCATCATCATTCTTTGTATTTGTCAGTTGTTTAATCCGGAAACTTTAGATGTGTTTTACTTCACTTAGTAACTTTGATAAATAAACTTTTCTCATTGTAGAAGTGATTGTTTTATTTCCTGTGAAGATTTGTTTTTTATTCATTCAAAGCTTGCACGAAATTTTGGAATTAATTTCGGTGTCTTTTGTTTGCGGTTTTCAGCAACACAAAAGCATATCTTTAAGGCAGATCAGATTAAGTTTATAACATTTTTAAGTTTTATTAATTAAACTTAGAAAACAATCGGTGATGATGCAATCTATACTTAATTAAATTAAAAAAAAATATATTAAAACTTCTTCAAAAGCTTAAATATTTGATAACAATCTTCTAGTTTACATAAGAATTTCTCTGGAAACAGAGAATGCTGCAATACTTCTTTTGATCTTAAGATTATGCCACTAATCTGTTTATATAGTAAAAAGCAACTTCTTGTTTTATACAACTTTTCAGACAAATTCCAACTTGTATCGATGATTTTTTGATAAGTTGTTTCTTAAAACCCAACAACTTGTTTTAAACAGAATCATTTATCATCCGGAATCTTGATGTCAAATGTTAGACGTCGAAGAGAAACTTTTTTAATATCGAATGACATAGAAAAAATAGTCAACTCTTCAACATCTGGTTGTCACATTCGATTGGATGTTTTTAAACAAGACAAAGGTACACAAAATTGATTTCTCAAACATGAATTAATAAACAGTTGAAGAGAATGAAAAATTCAAGACGAGGGAAGAAAGAAAGACACATTTTTCACTATTTGGGTTGGAAAAAAAATTGCAATTTTTGATAGTAGATGGAGCTTTAATGTATAATACAGAAATCTGTAATAAAAAAAATAGCAGTAGCTAATGTATTCTCTCAATTTGAGCAGATTCACGGTTTTTACTTAATCAATAAAACACGTCGCCCAGACAAAAGAAAACTATATTTTCATATGTCGTAGCTTAATGCATTTTTTTGCTCTTGTCACGTGAATGAATGAAAAATTAGTTGAATTTTATGCAAGTTTATTGACGTTGTTCTAACTTTTTAATTTTTGATTTTCATCTTTGAATTTTTGTTACTATTTGAGATTCCTTTGATTCTTTGGTTTATATTGAAATTCTGTTATTTCCAGAGATTGTTTAAGCTTCTTTATATTTTTTTAATTTCTTGTAACTCTTTGGAATTCTTTGAAGTTCTTTGATTCTTTGAGAATCGTTGATTTTTGATTATTTGCAATTGTTTAACTTCCTGTAAATCTTGGAAATGTTTTGATCATTTAAAATCCTTCAATTATTTGATAATTTCCTATTTTTTTGATTCATTGATGTTTTTTGATTATTTGCTATTCTTTGATTTCTTGTAACCCTTTGATTCTTTGATTTATAATGAGATTCTTTGAGTTTCTTTGATTTCCTGTAACTGAGATTTTTTCAGATTCTCTGATTCTTCAAGTTTTTTTAAGGTTCTATTATTCTTTGAAATATTTTCGATGATTTGATATTTTTTGAGATTTTTTTGATTCTTTGAGATACTTTGAAAACCGTTGATTCATTGAGACTTTTCAAAGTCCTTTGATTTTGAGATTTTTTGATTTCTTTTAACTTTTTGAGATCCTTTTTATATTCTAAGATGTTTTATGATTATTTGCTATTGTTTGATTTTCTGTAAACCTTTAAGTTTTTTTGAACATTTGGAACCCTATAATTCTTTGATATTCTTCGGTTTCTTGTTATTATCTTTGAAATTATTTGATTCTTTACAGTCTTCTAGATTTTTGATTATTCGATATTTTTTGATTTTCTGTGACTCTTTGAGATCCTTCAATCCATTGGAATTGTTAGAAACTCTTCGAATCTATGATTTATTGAGTTTATTTTGACTCTTTAAGTTTCTTTGATTTTTTGTAACTTTGAGATTTCTCCAGATTATTTGATTCTTTAAGACTTGATTCATCGAAACAATTTCAGTTCTTTGATATTCTTTGAGATTTTTTCATGTTTTATGAATATTTGCTATTGTTTGATTCAAAGTAAATCTTTGAGATTTTTTGAACACTTGAAATCCTTTAATTCTTTTTATTCTTCGATTTTTTGCAACTCTTCCAAAATCTTTGATTCTTCAAGATTCTTTGAAATTCTTTGATGTTTTTTTGATTTACTGTAACACTTTGAGATCTCTTAATTCTTCGATTTCTTGTTACTACTTGAAATTTTTCGTTTTCTTGTAGCTCTTTTATTCTTTGAGTTTCTTTGATTTCTTGTAACTCTTTGAGATTTTTTTGTTCTTCGATTCTTGGATATTTTTTTAATTTTTGTTACTCCTTGATATTCTGTGAGATTCTCAGATTTTTCAACTTTTTTTTTGATTCCTGTAACACTTTGAGATTCTTCCACATTCTCTGATTCTTTAAGATTCTTCATAGTTCTTTGATTCGCTGAAACTCTTTGATGTTTTTCGATTATTTGCTATTCTTCGATTTCTTGTTAGTATTTGAAATTTTTTGATTTCTTGCAACTCCTTCATTATTTGAACTTCTTTGATTTTTGGATCTAATCTAACTCTTTGAGATTCTTTAATTCTTTGAGATTTTCTAGTCGTTTGATTGTCGGAAATCTTTGATTTTTTAAGAATTGTTGAGATTCTTTAAGTCTTTGATTTCTTGAAACTCTTTGATTCTTTGATTTATATCAAGATTCTTTCTTTTCTTTTATTACTTATTGATTTCTCCTAACTCTTTGAGATTCTCCCAGATTCTCAGATTCTTAAAGATTCTTCAGAGTTCTTTGATTCTTTAATATTCTTTAAAATTCGCTGAAACTCTTTGATGTTTTTCGATTATTTGCTATTCTTCGATTTTTTGTTAGTATTTGAAATTTTTTGATTTCTTGCAACTCCTTCATTATTTGTACTTCTTTGATTCCTTGATCTCTTCTAACTCTTTGAGATTCTTTAATTCTTTGAGATTTTCTAGTCGTTTGATTCTCGGAAATTTTTGATTTTTTAAGAATTGTTGAGATTCTTCAAGTCTTTGATTTCTTGTAACTCTTTGAGATTCTTCCAGATTCTCAGATTCTTAAAGATTCTTCAGAGTTCTTTGATTCTTTGATATTCTTTAAAATTCGCTGAAACTCTTTGATGTTTTTCGATTATTTGCTATTCTTCGATTTCTTGTTAGTATTTGAAATTTTTTGATTTCTTGCAACTCCTTCATTATTTGAACTTCTTTGATTCCCTGATCTGTTCTAACTCTTTGAGATTCTTTAATTCTTTGAGATTTTCTAGTAGTTTGATTCTCGGAAATTTTTGATTTTTTAAGAATTGTTGAGATTCTTCAAGTCTTTGATTTCTTGTAACTCTTTGAGATACTTCCAGATTCTCAGATTCTTAAAGATTCTTCAGAGTTCTTTGATTCTTTAATATTCTTTAAAATTCGCTGAAACTCTTTGATGTTTTTCGATTATTTGCTATTCTTCGATTTTTTGTTAGTATTTGAAATTTTTTGATTTCTTGCAACTCCTTCATTATTTGTACTTCTTTGATTCCTTGATCTCTTCTAACTCTTTGAGATTCTTTAATTCTTTGAGATTTTCTAGTCGTTTGATTCTCGGAAATTTTTGATTTTTTAAGAATTGTTGAGATTCTTCAAGTCTTTGATTTCTTGTAACTCTTTGAGATACTTCCAGATTCTCAGATTCTTAAAGATTCTTCAGAGTTCTTTGATTCTTTAATATTCTTTAAAATTCGCTGAAACTCTTTGATGTTTTTCGATTATTTGCTATTCTTCGATTTTTTGTTAGTATTTGAAATTTTTTGATTTCCTGCAACTCCTTCATTATTTGTACTTCTTTGATTCCTTGATCTCTTCTAACTCTTTGAGATTCTTTAATTCTTTGAGATTTTCTAGTCGTTTGATTCTCGGAAATTTTTGATTTTTTAAGAATTGTTGAGATTCTTCAAGTCTTTGATTTCTTGTAAATCTTTGAGATACTTCCAGATTCTCAGATTCTTAAAGATTCTTCAGAGTTCTTTGATTCTTTGATATTCTTTAAAATTCGCTGAAACTCTTTGATGTTTTTCGATTATTTGCTATTCTTCGATTTCTTGTTAGTATTTGAAATTTTTTGATTTCTTGCAACTCCTTCATTATTTGTACTTCTTTGATTCCTTGATCTCTTCTAACTCTTTGAGATTCGTTAATTCTTTGAGATTTTCTAGTCGTTTGATTCTCGGAAATTTTTGATTTTTTAAGAATTGTTGAGATTCTTCAAGTCTTTGATTTCTTGTAACTCTTTGAGATACTTCCAGATTCTCAGATTCTTAAAGATTCTTCAGAGTTCTTTGATTCTTTAATATTCTTTAAAATTCGCTGAAACTCTTTGATGTTTTTCGATTATTTGCTATTCTTCGATTTCTTGTTAGTATTTGAAATTTTTTGATTTCTTGCAACTCCTTCATTATTTGTACTTCTTTGATTCCTTGATCTCTTCTAACTCTTTGAGATTCGTTAATTCTTTGAGATTTTCTAGTCGTTTGATTCTCGGAAATTTTTGATTTTTTAAGAATTGTTGAGATTCTTCAAGTCTTTGATTTCTTGTAACTCTTTGAGATACTTCCAGATTCTCAGATTCTTAAAGATTCTTCAGAGTTCTTTGATTCTTTAATATTCTTTAAAATTCGCTGAAACTCTTTGATGTTTTTCGATTATTTGCTATTCTTCGATTTCTTGTTAGTATTTGAAATTTTTTGATTTCTTGCAACTCCTTCATTATTTGTACTTCTTTGATTCCTTGATCTCTTCTAACTCTTTGAGATTCGTTAATTCTTTGAGATTTTCTAGTCGTTTGATTCTCGGAAATTTTTGATTTTTTAAGAATTGTTGAGATTCTTCAAGTCTTTGATTTCTTGTAACTCTTTGAGATACTTCCAGATTCTCAGATTCTTAAAGATTCTTCAGAGTTCTTTGATTCTTTAATATTCTTTAAAATTCGCTGAAACTCTTTGATGTTTTTCGATTATTTGCTATTCTTCGATTTCTTGTTAGTATTTGAAATTTTTTGATTTCTTGCAACTCCTTCATTATTTGTACTTCTTTGATTCCTTGATCTCTTCTAACTCTTTGAGATTCGTTAATTCTTTGAGATTTTCTAGTCGTTTGATTCTCGGAAATTTTTGATTTTTTAAGAATTGTTGAGATTCTTCAAGTCTTTGATTTCTTGTAACTCTTTGAGATACTTCCAGATTCTCAGATTCTTAAAGATTCTTCAGAGTTCTTTGATTCTTTAATATTCTTTAAAATTCGCTGAAACTCTTTGATGTTTTTCGATTATTTGCTATTCTTCGATTTCTTGTTAGTATTTGAAATTTTTTGATTTCTTGCAACTCCTTCATTATTTGTACTTCTTTGATTCCTTGATCTCTTCTAACTCTTTGAGATTCGTTAATTCTTTGAGATTTTCTAGTCGTTTGATTCTCGGAAATTTTTGATTTTTTAAGAATTGTTGAGATTCTTCAAGTCTTTGATTTCTTGTAACTCTTTGAGATACTTCCAGATTCTCAGATTCTTAAAGATTCTTCAGAGTTCTTTGATTCTTTAATATTCTTTAAAATTCGCTGAAACTCTTTGATGTTTTTCGATTATTTGCTATTCTTCGATTTCTTGTTAGTATTTGAAATTTTTTGATTTCTTGCAACTCCTTCATTATTTGTACTTCTTTGATTCCTTGATCTCTTCTAACTCTTTGAGATTCTTTAATTCTTTGAGATTTTCTAGTCGTTTGATTCTCGGAAATTTTTGATTTTTTAAGAATTGTTGAGATTCTTCAAGTCTTTGATTTCTTGTAACTCTTTGAGATACTTCCAGATTCTCAGATTCTTAAAGATTCTTCAGAGTTCTTTGATTCTTTGATATTCTTTAAAATTCGCTGAAACTCTTTGATGTTTTTCGATTATTTGCTATTCTTCGATTTCTTGTTAGTATTTGAAATTTTTTGATTTCTTGCAACTCCTTCATTATTTGTACTTCTTTGATTCCTTGATCTCTTCTAACTCTTTGAGATTCGTTAATTCTTTGAGATTTTCTAGTCGTTTGATTCTCGGAAATTTTTGGTTTTTTAAGAATTGTTGAGATTCTTCAAGTCTTCGATTTCTTGTATCTCTTTGAGATTCTTCCAGATTCTCAGATTCTTAAAGATTCCCAGATTCTCAGATTCTTGAAGATTCTTCAGAGTTCTTTGATTCTTTCTTGTTACTCTTCGAGATTTTTTGATTCTTCGAGATTTTTCAGTTACCTGATTCTTGGATATTTTTTGTTACTCTTTGGGATTCTTCAATCCATTGAAATTCTATTCTTTTGGATTCTTAAAATTCTTCCATTATTTAATGTTTTTTTTTCATCGTTTCAACATATTTCTTGATACAAGTCAAAAATTAACTCAAAAGTTCTACGATTTGTACTGTAAATAAACCTCTTGTCTTAAGCCCTTTTAGCCGTCACCTCACGTGTCATTTAACTTTCGAATACATTAAATCTCAACTCAATCCAATACGCCAGTAAAAACTTCAAGAATTCTTTTCACGTTGTAAGACAATAGTCCACCGCAAACCCCCGCTGTTTTCAAGGGATCCAACCAACACAAAAAAAACTATCCAGAATGTTATGACAGGCATATTTAACTAAAAAAAAATTCTCATGCTTGTCGGTACGTTTATATTTAATGACCTGTTCGTATTTATTTATTATCCTTTTGTATTTTAGCATTTGCGTAGGTGTGATATGCATACAACCGATTCAAATATTCATTGAAAAGAATCGAAAACACCTGCGGTGGTTGGCGGAAAAATCGAAAAGTTTGAGATTGAATGAAAATTGCAATTGAAAGTTATATTTACCATCAAAGAGATCTTGAATAATTGCAGACACATTTGTTTGCGCGTTTTCAAACTTAATTTATCCGATCTGTTAATGTGTCTGTACTTAAAATAATTCTTGTGATCCGTAGGCTAAGCTTCCGAAACTAATTATTTTTAAAAATAGATTTTTTCTTGAATATTTGACTTTAGATCTACGCAAAGTAAACATCAAATAAGAATCACTTTGTGTGTGAAATTCGCTTATGCAAATGGATCCGTCAAAATAAACATCATAGAGATGAAAGGTGGAATATGGGACAACGTCGTCGTGAAGAAAACCATAACAGTCTTCAAATATTGACCGATGTTAAAAAAATATCCAAACCACAAATACCACTATTTATTCTTGCTTTTAATAGAACCAAAAGTATTAAATTTCACCTGTCCATATCTTCCCCAGGTGTTCCAAAACACGTCAAGTATAATTTATTACCAGGATGATGCGGATCTAATGTACCGTTTGCAATGAGCACCTGTTCGATGATTATTTTTTCTTTTCAAAAAACGGTAGTCGAATGACGACTTCAGCAGTCCCAACAGATTAAGTTCGATGGAATGCATTTGCTGTCGCTGTTTAATGGATGGATGATTCTTTGCTTCGATTTTATTACCCTTGTTGTGCGGTTGGTTAATGACGGTCAGTGGATAAAGAATCGCAAATTCCGTTTTACAAAAAAACAAAATAAAGATCATACGGATACAATTAAGGGAATAGGAACGTTCGTTTTCGGATAATTGGTTTAGTGAGATCAGAAAATGGGGCATTTTCGAGACTTGAACGCTCGAAATGGAATTGTAAAGAGGTTCTTTGCAATTACGACGGCTAGGAAAGTGGATTGATTAAAAACGACGGATAGATTGAAAGGAAAGCAATTTTTTAAGTGGATGCTGGACGAAACAACTTTTATAATAAATTCCAGTTAGAGTGCTCTTTGGCAAAACTCCAAAATATTATCGAAAAATCAATTTTTAACGATAGATGACGCTCTTACTCTGAATACAGAAATCTGTAAAATGAATTGGTCTAATTATCACTAATATGTTAAAGTTGATTGTTCAATAATGAGCGCAGTGAGACTCAAAATGTTACTTAACATTCTCAATCGCAAGTTAAAATTATTGTAAGATAAATTTATCCAACAATAAATTATTAAACGGTTATTATTTTTATTTTTCAATTTATTTCATTAAATTTTTTGCTAGTCTTGTCTTACGGATTATAACAAATTTATTGTCCTTTTAGATCAATCTGTTCATTAGCAGATGGAGCTTTAATGGAAATTACAGGAAACTGCAACTTCACAATTATAAATATCCCATCTAATATAGAAAAAAATGTCTGATTTTCAAATCAAAACGTTTGACATTAAATTTTTAATTTTTGTAGAAAAGTTGATCGATTTGTTAAAAAAGTTAAAATAGAGAAAACTGTAGAAATATGTTGCTTGTCCGTAATAATTATTATTGCAAAATTTTCATTACAAAATTCATCAACAGATGGAGCTCTATTTCAGATTATAGAAAACACTGAAATAATTTAGTTAATATAAATAGGTTGCTTTGAATAAACGTTAATTAAAGTATAAGCTTTTTGATAATAGAGCTTCTCGTTAATAGATGTCGTTTTATTGAAGTATACAGAAAACTGTGTAAAAATTTTTGCTAGTCTTGTCTTACGGATTATAACAAATTTATTGTCCTTTTAGATCAATCTGTTCATTAACAGACGGAGCTTTAATGGAAATTACAGGAAACTGCAACTTCACAATTATAAATATCCCATCTAATATAGAAAAAAATGTCTTATTTTCAAATCAAAAAGGTTGACATAAAATTTCAAATTTTAATATTGCAAAATTTCCATTACAAAATTCATCAACAGATGGAGCTCTATTTCAGTTTATAGAAAACTGTAAAATAAATTAGTTAATACAAGAAGATTGCTTTAAATAACTGTTAATTAAAGAATGGGTTTTTCGATAATAGAACTTCTCGTTAATAGATGGCGTTTTATTGCAGTATACAGAAAACTTCTTTTGCTAGTTTTGTCTTATATAATCATTAGCAGATGGAGCTCTAATGCAAACTACAGGAAACTGTGCAAATTCACAGTTATAAACATGTTATAAAAAAATGTCTAATTTTCAAATCAAAACAATGTTCAAATTCAAATTTTTAATTTTGATGAAAAAAAAAATCGATTTGTTAAAAAAATTAACAAAAAACAAACTATAGAAATGTTTTGCTTGTCCGTGATAATTGATATTGCATACAATTTTGATTACAAAATTAATCAACAGATGGAGCTCTACTGGAGATTATAGAAAACTGTAAAATTATTCATTTAATACAAGTTGAATGCTAAAGTATGAGTTCTTCGATAATAGATGATTCCGTTTGAATGAAGTATACATTGAGTCGAAATAATACAAAATAAAAATTTTTCCAAATTTTATTTACAACGTGACATCAAACACTTTCCTTGGCGGTTTCAAATGCATCGGCAATTCTTCCGGCAAATCATTCCCATCCAATTTAACATTAATCAAATGCATAGCTAATGCAAATTCATCCCGATCCAAAAACCCATCTTTATCCACATCAGCTAATTTCCATATTTTTGCCAACACCGAATTCGGTAGTTTCGATTTAACCAATTCACTTTTAGCAGTCGATCCCGAAATTTTCGTCCCATTCGATGATAACTTATCAAAAATTGCATCATAAGTTGTTCTTTCTTTATTAACAATCCATTCTGGCTCACCCATTCCTGCATTCACTCCTTCACCTCGTTTATACCCAAATGGTGAAGTATGATCGACTATACTTTCAAAAGCACCGCCAGTCACTTCCGACTTGTTGACTTCATTCACTTCATGCGAAATCATCGACATCAATTGAGCTATGTCGTCACTTAACATTTGATCAACAACTTCCAACAGTTTCGGTTTTAGCGAATGAAATTTAGTAAAATCGTGATTCATTAAAACATCTCGCATTTTTTGCAAATCTGGAAAATCTCCAGCTGAAATGTTATGTTCTTTTTGAACTTTAATATAAATTTCGTTGAGATTTTTAATAAGTTCTTTTTTTTTCGATTCTTTTCCGAAAACATTCGGCATTTCTTTTTTCAGTTCAGCAATGATATAAGCATGGACTTTGGCTAAACGTGCTCTTTTGATTAAATCGTTAAGTTTTCGTAGAGCTGAATTCTTGGGAAGACTTTGTAAGTCTTTGAAAAGATCTTGAGCTTCGTCTTCGAATAAACGTCGATTTACATCGAATCTCAACGGCTGGTCCCAAAACGATCCAATGTACACTCTTACCACTTCAGGCATTTGCAGAACTTTGCCTAATGACCACATCAAAGCACCATAGACTCGCATCAATTGCTGATGGTCAATCATATCAGCTTTGTTAAGTACAATTCGGATTTTATCGTCATGACCTCGAAGTGCTTCAATTGATCGACGAAATTCATCCGAAATGTCCAATTTATGAGCATCAAAAAGTAAAATTATCCGATCAACACGTTCAGCAAACCATTCTAATACTCCAGTAAAATCATAACCGCGATCAATGCGCTGTTTTTCGCCTGAAAACACTCAGTATACAATTGTTTGGAGAAAAATTAATACCTGCAAGTATTCCAGGAGTATCTATAATCGACATTCCTTTCAAAACTGGAGATTTCACTAACGAGCATTGAAATCTGTTCAAGAAAGAGTTGCCAAAAGATGAAAGTGGACGGAATTGTTTTTTAGGATCAACAACAAGAGCATTCCCTGGTATTACACCTTCTTTGTCGCCATACATTACAGCGATAAATCGATCAGTTGTCGGTTCCGGGCCTATTCGCATCCCGGGGAAGTCCCTTTCAAGCAAGTATTTTATAAATGTCGTCTTTCCGGTCGAATATTGACCCACGAGTAAAATCAAAGGTTTCGATTCAAAATCGGGATCGTTCAATGGCGGAGAGTGGAACTCTTCGAATAAGTAGTGTTGTTCTAATGGTAACATTTTATTCTTGTAGATACTTTTTAAGCCTTCGGCTACATTCTCGTAGCATTCGTGTCGAATTTCTGCTTTCTGACTCAACCAACTAAACATTTTGACAAGAGACGATTTCACGTGTTGACGTTTACTTGACACGAGTTCATTAATTCATTTTAGATTCTCAGACGTGAGAATCTTTTTAAAAATAATTTGTTTGCTGTGATGGACATGGGAATACAATTTAAGGTGCTTGAGATTAATTACAATATTTATTCAAACACTGTGTATAGATACCTTATCACCATTATCTTAATTTAAAAAATGTGCAGTTTTTGTTACAGTTCAGCTTTACAACCATGATCGAAGTCACTAATTATGGTCTTATTTCAAACACTACCAAAACCCATAAAAAATCATTTTTATCTCGCAACATTTCCAAATATTTCCAAGAATTCTCATCTAATACCAGCATCCATGGGTTTAAATATCTTGCAGCTGCGAGACTTTGCACCATAGAAAAGTAAGTCTATAAACAGGGTGAGTCACTAATATAAGAATAATTTGATGGGATTACACTATACAGAGTGTTAACTAGGAAAATTAAATGTAAATTTTACCAAATAAAAATCGTTTTCGACTTTCATTAGTCAACATCCTGTTGATGGAACTTAGTCAAATAATAGAGCAAAGACTGAAGGACCATCCTGTAAAATATTATTTATTTGCGATTGATAATACAGTTTATAGACATTTTTAACTAAAACGATGCATTTTCGAAATTTTTTATTAAAATCCAAATAAGTTGGAAACATTAAAACTAAAAATTTTATTCTAGAAGGAAACAACATTTTTTGTTATATTTGTCATGCCATATGCTATCCTGCCATTTTTTAATTTTGGCATTTGATTGCAGTTTTGCCAAGTAATATAATTTTTTTTTCGAAAATTTATGAAAATTCATGTCCTTTTTTGAAATGTCTTAGAATCGATAGTACCAACAGCAGGACACTAAAATTTTGTATATTGTTAAAGCAAGCTTTGCTCTATCGTTTGCTATTGTTGCTACATGATTCTACTATACAGGGTCTCCGCTATAAATTATTGAATTTTTCAATTTTTATACAATTTCACTTGAATTAATTTTTTTAATGAAACACCCTGAATTTTCCAATTTCTTTGTTTTCTACTATTAATGCCTACTTAAAAAAAAAGAGCATCAATAGTAGAATACAAATAAGTAAAAAACTATAGAGTGTTCCTTTTAAAAAATTAAATTTATGGCTGTTTAAAGAAGGAAAAGTTTATTAACAATTTCTAACACAGACTCTATTGAGCGAAATCAAATAAAAATAATATCAAACTATAGATCAAAACTTAGTTGGTTATTTTACAAAATTTCAGTGTTCTGCTATTGATAGTAATGATTTTAGGACACCTTAAATCAATACATTAATTTTTGAAAATTTGTAAGAAAATTTGAATAAATCGACAACACCGCAATCAAATGTCGAAATTCACATATGATAATTTTGCACTTTCATGACAAGTATAACAATAAGGAAAATATTTAAGAATCTATAAAAATAAAAAATATAATAAAATAAAAAAATTGAGTGAAGTCTTGCAGCTATAGAACACCCTGTATAACTTAAAATATTTTTGAAACATGCAGTTTTAACAATCATATGAACATACGAAAGCAATTTCAAATGATTAGTAATAAAGTCAGTATATTCTAAGCTGATATCAATGAAACACCCTGTATACTACAGCGACGTAAATCCATGTCAGATAACAGAAAAAAGTCTTAATTATCAAAGCCAGAACTGTACTTTTTTATCAATTTTATAGCTTTTAAAAAATTCTAACCAAAATAATACACTTTCAAAATTTAATTAACTTGGAAAAATTAAAGCAACAATTTTTTTGTATTTGTCATGCCATATGCTATCCTGCCATATTTTCATTTTGACATTTGATTGCAGTGTTGCCAAGTTATATATTTTTTTTTCGAAAATTTATGAAAATTCAGGTCCTCTTTTGAAATGTCTCAGAATCGATAATACCAACAGCAGGACACTAAAATTTTGTATGTTGTTAAAGCAAGCTTTGCTCTATCGTTTGCTATTGTTGCTACATTATTCTACTATACAGAATCTCCGCTATAAATAATTGAATTTTCCAATTTTTATACAATTTCACTTGAATTAATTTTTTTAATGAAACACCCTGAATTTTTTAATTTCTTTGTTTTCTACTATTGATGCCTACTTAAAAAAAAGAGCATCAATAGAAGAATAAAAACAAGTAAAAAAATATAGGGTGTTCCTTTTAAAAAATTAAATTTATGGCTGTTTGAAAAAAGAAAAGTTTATTAACAATTTCTAACACAGACTCTATTGAGCGAAATCAAATAAAAATAATATCAAACTATAGATCAAAACTTAGTTGGTTATTTTACAAAATTTCAGTGTTCCGCTATTGATAGTAATGATTTTAGGACACTTTAAATCAATACATTAATTTTTGAAAATTTGTAAGAATATTTGAATAAATCGGCAACACCGCAATCAAATGTCAAAATTCACATATGATAATTTTGCACTTTCATGACAAGTATAACAATAAGGAAAATATTTAAGAATCTAAAAAAATAAAAAATTTAATAAAATAAAAAAATTGAGTGTATTTTTGCAGCTATAGAACACCCTGTATAACTTAAAATATTTTTGAAACATGCAGTTTTAACAATCATATGAACATACGAAAGCAATTTCAAAAGATTAGTAATAAAGTCAGCATCTTCTTAGCTGATATCAATGAAACACTCTGTATACTACAGCGACGTAAATCCATGTCACATAACAGAAAAAAGTCTTAATTATCAAAACCAGAACTGTACTTTTTTATCAATTTTATAGCTTTTAAAAAATTCTAACCAAAAAAATACACTTTCAAAATTTAAATAACTTGGAAAAATTAAAGCAACAATTTTTTTGTATTTGTCATGCCATATGCTATCCTGCCATATTTTCATTTTGACATTTGATTGCAGTGTTGCCAAGTTATATAATTTTTTTTTCGAAAATTTATGAAAATTCAGGTCCTCTTTTGAAATGTCTCAGAATCTCAGTATAGTACCAACAGCAGGACACTAAAATTTTGTATGTTGTTAAAGCAAGCTTTGCTCTATCGTTTGCTATTATTGCTACATGATTCTACTATACAGGCTCTCCGCTATAAATTATTGAATTTTTCAATTTTTATACAATTTCACTTGAATTAATTTTTTTAATGAAACACCCTGAATTTTTCAATTTCTTTGTTTTCTACTATTAATGCCTACTTAAAAAAAAAGAGCATCAATAGTAGAATACAAATAAGTAAAAAACTATAGAGTGTTCCTTTAAAAAAATTAAATTTATGGCTGTTTGAAAAAAGAAAAGTTTATTAACAATTTCTAACACAGACTCTATTGAGCGAAATCAAATAAAAATAATATCAAACTATAGATCAAAGCTTAGTTGGTTATTTTACAAAATTTCAGTGTTCTGCTATTGATAGTAATGGTTTTAGGACACTTAATCGGCAACACCGCAACCAAATGTCAAAATTTAAATATGACAATGAGAGAAAAAATTTACAATTCTTTTTAAAATAAAAAGTTGAGTGCAGTCCTGCAGTTATAGAACAGCCTGTATAACTAAAAATATTTTTGAAACGTGCATTTCCAACAATCATACAAACATACAACAAAAGGATAAAAGAAACTTTGTGTAAATCAATAATATTCTAACCAAAAAAATAATTATAACTTCCAATCAATCTGCTTCACATAACACTCTGTATAGTGTAGCCATAAAAGACGCTCATTGAAGCTTTAAAATCCGTTTTTGTAACTTCCAGACGATTTTAATTCAAAAAACGCATTTCCAAAATTTTTGCCAATGCAATAATCTTTTCGCGATTCGGCCTGTATTTTTTCCAGAATCTGGTGGCTGATAGTCCTTGGTGGTTGCTTCTACTTGTGTTCAACTCTCGTAAAATGTGCATTACAAAAACGTGAAGAAAATCCTGTTTTTATAAGTTTCCGTCAATCGCCAATGCATCTATGGGACATACCATTCCCAGCAATTACCATTTGTCCATCGATTAAAATCAAAGCAAGCAAATACAACTTCACTTTGTATAAACAACGATTTTTGAAAAATAATCTCACACAGACAGAGTAAGTTTTTAGGAGTTTTATAATCTAAAAGTTAGTTTTTCCAGATTGCAGGATTATTTGGACGCTTCCATAATTTGCAGATGTGGTTTTGACAGACAAGAGTTTGATCATAAACATATGATAGACCATCAATCCTTTGAGTTTCTTCTAAAAGTTAAAAATATTTTTGTTTGAATTGAAACTGATAGTAAAGTTTTAGAACGCTCCAACTTTTGGCGACTTCACCGAACTGTGTCATACAAACAAGGATCAAAGAAATTGTTTTGATGATTTCTCACCAATGTTAATATCCGCAGGACTTTGTTACACTTTCAATATGTTAGATAGATTAGAACTTATCGAAAATATCACGTAAGTCTATTATCAATTTTATCAAAAATTCCAAAAATTTTTTTTTTTTTAGTTATTTGCCAAAAAACCATATGCGCCATCGCAAATCTATAAATTGGAATTTAGATACAAATTATCTTAAAACACTCAATACCACATTTCCATTACGAATAACAAGCGAAACTGATGGTCTACACTTGAAACTAATTTTTGCAAAATCAGAATCGGATAAATCGTGCGATTATTATCAAGGTTTCCAAATTTTTGTCCATCATCCTGCTGAGCTTCCTGCTATGTCGAATAAATACCTCCTTTTGGCACCTGACGAAAGTTATAAAATTTGGATTAAACCGCATATTACTACGACTTCTGGAAGACTGTTAAACTATTATCCGGATAAAAGAGGTTGTTTTTATTCCAGCGAACGCAAATTGAAATTTTTCAGGATTTATACAGAAGTTAATTGTAAAGTAGAATGTGCTGCTAATTATACGTTGAGGAAGTGTGGCTGCAGCCCATATTATTTGCCACGTAAGATTATGACACATTATTGTATTGAAGACGATAATAGGTAGTTTTGTAGACGAAAATTTTACTCGACTCTGTGGTCTGAACGATGATGATTGCGTGTTTAAATCCAAAGAAGATTTCTTAAACCCAGACATGCATTATGAAATTTTCAAAATAAAATCGACAGGTTTTTGCGATTGTTTGCCTTCTTGTACGTCTATAAACTATGATTTAGATGTGACACCCAAACAGCATATCAAAACCCATTCGAATGTTACCAACACCATGGTTTATATATCTTTCAAAGATCGGACGTTTCTTGCAAAAGAACGAAACGAACTATTCAGTGATGTTGATTTTTTAGCAAGTTGTGGCGGTCTTTTAGGCTTATTTACAGGATTTTCAGTCGTATCCCTTGCTGAAGTAATTTATTTTCTAACATTGAAATGGATTTGTAATTTATGGAATGCAAGAAATCGAATGTTTTGAATCAACAAGTGGTTAAAAAAAATATTCAAATCAATTTTGGGTATCTTGAGATCAGACTTTAAGAACTTGTTGTTTTATGCTCGAATAAAATCAGTTTAAAAATAAATAGGGGTTAGGAGAAAGCTATCATGTTGTAGTTTATTATTCAGATAAGTTCTTTAGATTAGAATATACAGCGTGTTGACGTATTGTCATTTATTATATCGCTTGTTATTTATAGACTCGACGTATCGGAAATTAATTGCTAGCAATTTTTCAAGAAGAAGCAATCAATTTACTGTTGGAATTATTAAACAGTGATAAGATAAAAGTTGACAACTTACCATAAACGATGATTTCAGCAGTTGGTGCCATTCGTTTAGCGGCGATGTTTTCAGCAACACATGTGTAATTATTAGTGTCTTGAGTACGAGCTTGACCTATGAGAAGATGGCCTTCGGTTGATACCAAAATTGAAGTATCGGGTTGTAAGGGTTGGCCACCCTGTAACCAGTAGATTCGAGGCGGAGGAACACCCGCTGGAGGCACACAACGTAGCTCCATCTGATGGCCGAGTTCGACACGCGTCGAAATGGGGTTCTCTTCGAAAAGCTTTTTCATATCTAAGAAAAATGTATAAATAAAGTTAGAAGCTTTTAAAGAGCTTTGTAAGCGAATCAACTTTTTAAAGTGATGGATTGGTGTGACACAGTTTAGAAGGAATATTGATTTTAACGAACCAACACCAAAAATCGCCTAATTTTCAATATAAATACAAATTTCTTCGGTTTTTGTCTCACCACAGAAATTTTCAAGTTACAAAAATAGTAAATTTTAATCAAAAAGAAACATAAATTAATACTGATATAAAAAAAAATCGGAAATATTGTTTTGAACATTTTCAAGGACAAACTTTTATGTCTTATAACAGATTTGTCTTACACTGTTTTTTGATCAAATTTCCAAGATTTGGATGAACAAAAAATTCGCTATCGAACAGTGTATTAAACTCTTCAGTATGATTGCTGGTAGGGTGTTTAACGTCTTTTTTTTTCTTAAACATAAAATTTAACATGTGTGAAGGGAAAAAAACATGCAACTCTGACCAGACAGTCTCTACCATTATAACAAAACCAACAAAACTGAAATAATACAAATTTGAACATTTTCAAGGTCGAATTTTATTACGTCATAACATCTCTGTTTTTTATTATATTATAACCAAACTTTCAAATTTTAGTAAAAATAGGTTTTTCTATGAAATAGAGTGCATCTACGCTAAAATAAGCAGATTCAGAGATGTTCAAGCCATTCTGTGTTTAATGGCAGTTGGACAAAGACTCAAACAGTATCGAAAAATGTTAAACTCTGATTAAACAACGTAAACCAATATCATAAAATCAAAAAAATTCAAAAAACATAAATCTAAACAATCTCAAGGTCAAATTTTATTACATCATAACATCTTTGTTTTTCATTTTATTTTAACGAAACTTTCAGATTTTAGTAAAAATAGGTTTTTCTATAAAATAGAGTGCATGTACGCTAAAATAAGCAGATTCAGAGATATTCAAGCCATTCTTTGTTTAATGGCAGTTGGACAAAGACTCAGACAGTATAGAAAAATGATAAACTCTGATTAAACAACGTAATCCAATATCATAAAATCAAAAAAATCCATAAAACATATATTTGAACATTTTCAAGGTCAAGCTTTGTTCCCTCGACCCACTTTTATCTCTTATTATTTTGCGCTGAAATGTCCATGATTCAACAACTTGAAGATTCTCTACAAGATGGTAATTTTGCAAATGTTCTAATTCTGCCAAAAGCATCTTTCCACTATCCAAAATGAGAGTATTCCTAAGATATGGCTTGAGCAAGTCTATCCTCCCCTCGCATTTTTTCCATGCACACACTCTCTTTATAATTTATAGGTTATTTGAGAGAGCTTGTTTGGATCCCCCCCGGGCTTCATCAGTGCTTAAGTTTTATAATGGTTCTTTGAATGATGCATAGCAATGCGTCCACCAATCCCCATCGTCGACTTGAACTCGCTATTTTGCACGAATTATTAAAATTTCAACGGCTTCATTTCATTTAATTAATACGGGATGCATCTTGATGGCTTCTACTCTCTCAGAAACCATTACTTTCACACAACTAGACAACAGTCATTAACGAATAATAATAATCTTAAAAATTTTAATATTCGTAGAAAAAGTCGAGTTAAGAGAACGAACGTCTGGCTGGAGGTTCTTTAATATTGCACCAGGGAAAGACTTGCAGTAATATCAAAACATAAATCCTCAACTCGCTGTTATATGTAAATTTAAACAAGTGCTCTGAATTATTTAACTTAACCCACATATACACATACATAAGGACGAAAAGAGAGACTCTAGCTGGATGAAGCGGGACTTCGGGATTATCCTAGTGGAAATATATGGATGTTTGTTTTCGAACCACATTCTGGAAAATTATATGCAAGCTCAGCTTCATTGTTATTGTTTCGACTCGATATTGCATAAGGCAACTGATTGACTAATAAAAAAAAATCTTACACCAGCAACGAGAAATTATTAGCTCTGTAATCAAAATTCAATCTTTGGAGATGAAATTTGCACTGAATTATTATACCTCTCGACGTCACTTAGTTTTCTAGTGATTTCAGATTGACCCACACTAAGTGATTTGGTCACAATCGGCCATCAAATGCAACTTTGAACCAAAAATTCGAAAATAGAGAGACTGAGATTTGAAAATTGATAGCGCCCTTATTTTTCAAGATTAATGAATGATATTTGGCACTATGATAGAGCTTCAGAAAGTCTATAAAACTAATCAATTATTAACATTATCAATTTTAAGTATAAGCCGATATATTGGCTGAAATCGACGTCTATAATTTTTTTAGTATCTTTAGTTTATTCTGCGATAAATCGTTTGGTCGCAATGGATCGCCAAACTTAACTTTAAAACCAAAAATTCAAAAATAAAGAGATTGAAATTTGGAAATTCGTAGTACCGTTATTTCTAAAGATAACCAAATAATATTGGGCAGGCTGATAGAGACTTAGGAAGTTTATAAAATGAACATAAGCTCAATGATCCATCTTAATTAGAAGCCGAGATATTGGGTGAGAGTCCTTCAAAAAAGAGAAAGTCAAAAAATTTTTAAAATTATACTTTTCTAAAAACCTTCAAATCGGTCTCTAATCCAACTCATTCTAAATTTTTGTATAAATCATTGAAAATGTACATTTGAAGCCAAAACTACAGGACGAAAAATTGCCATAATTTTTGACAAAATTTTTATACTTTTGGTCAGGACGATATTCGCCTTTATCGATCCTATCTCCGTTATTTTTTCAAATATCAAGTTGCTTTTGGCACTCAGTTATACTTCTCGACGTCTATAATTTTTTTAGTATCTTTAGTTTATTCTGCGATAAATCGTTTGGTCGCAATGAATCGCCAAACTCAACTCTAAAACCGAAAATTCAAAAATAAAGAGACTGAAATTTAGAAATTCGTAGTACCGTTATTTCTAAAGATAACCGAATAATATTGGGCAGGCTGATAGAGATTTAGAAAGTTTATAAAATGAACATAAGCTCAATGATCCATCTCAATTAGAAGCCGAGATATTGGGTGAGAGTTCTTCAAAAAAGCGAAAGTCAAAATTTTTCTAAATTAGACTTTTCAAAAAACCTTCAAATCGGTCTCTAATCCAACTCATTCTAAAGTTTTTGTATAAACCATAGAAAAATATACATTTGAAGCCAAATTTATAAAAAAAAAAAATTGCCAAAATTTTTGACAAAATTTGTATACATTTGGTCAGGACGAGTTTCGCCTTTATTGATCCTATCTCCGTTATTTTTTCGAATATCAAGTTGCTTTTGGCACTCAGTTATACTTCTCGACGTCTATAATTTTTTTAGTATCTTTAGTTTATTCTGCGATAAATCGTTTGGTCGCAATGAATCGCCAAACTCAAATCTAAAACCGAAAATTCAAAAATAAAGAGACTGAAATTTGGAAATTCGTAGTACCGTTATTTCTAAAGATAACCAAATAATATTGGGCAGGCTGATAGAGACTTAGGAAGTTTATAAAATTAACATAAGCTCAATGATCCATCTCAATTAGAAGCCGAGATATTGGGTGAGAGTCCTTCAAAAAAGCGAAAGTCAAAAATTTTTTCAAATTAGACTTTTCAAAAAACCTTCAAATCGGTCTCTAATCCAACTCATTTTAAAGTTTTTGTATAAACCATTAAAAAATGTACATTTGAAGCCAAAACTATAGGAGGAAAAATTGCCAAAATTTTTGACAAAATTTTTAAACTTTTGGTCAGGACGATATTCGCCTTTATCGATCCTATCTCCGTTATTTTTTCAAATATCAAGTTGCTTTTGGCACTCAGTTATACTTCTCGACGTCTATAATTTTTTTAGTATCTTTAGTTTATTCTGCGATAAATCGTTTGGTCGCAATGAATCGCCAAACTTAACTCAAAAACCAAAAATTCAAAAATAAAGAGACTGAAATTTGGAAATTCGTAGTACCGTTATTTCTAAAGATAACCAAATGATTTTGGGCGGGCTGATGGAAATTTAGAAAGTTTATAAAATGAACATAAGCTCAATGATCCATCTCAATTAGAAGCCGAGATATTGGGTGAGAGTCCTTCAAAAAAGCGAAAGTCAAAAAATTTTTAAAATTAGACTTTTCAAAAAACCTTCAAATCGGTCTCTAATCCAATTCAATCTAAGGTTTTTGTATAAACTATTGAAAAATGTACATTTGAAGCCAAAACTATGGAACGAAAAATTGCTAAAATTTTTGACAAAATTTTTAAACTTTTGGTCAGGACGATATTCGCCTTTATCGATCCTATCTCCGTTATTTTTTCAAATATCAAGTTGCTTTTGGCACTCAGTTATACCTCTTGACGTCTTAGTACTTCTAGAATAGCCTACGATGAATAGATTGGTCGTAATCGACCATCAAATCCAACTGTGTATCCGAAAATTCACAACTTCTGAGACTGAGATTTAAAAATTCGTACTGCAGTTATTTATAAAGATAATCAAACGATCTTTGCCACGCTGATAGAGCTTTGAAAAAAGTATAAAAAGAGTAAAAGTTCAATAATCGACCTCAATTAGAAGCCAACATATTCATTGAGATTCCTTCGAAAAAAACATATAAGTACTCAAATTTGCAAATTTCGAATTTTCCAAAAACCTCAAAATCGGCAATGAAATTCAACTCATTCTAAAGTTTTTGATATAAAGAACAAAAAATTTACTTTTAAAGCCAAAACTACTTGGCAAAATTTGAATACTTTTAGTCAGAACGATTTTCGTCGTTTTTGGTTGTAGTGCCGTTATGTGATTGAATATCAAGCTGATATTTAAACTAAATTATACTTCTTAAAGTCTTTTAATCAAACCACAATAAGCCATTTGGTCGTAGTCAGGCGCTAAACTCAAGTCTGAAACCGAAAATTCAAAAATAGCGAATAAAACTAGTAATATTTAGAGCGTTGATGGAGCTTCAAAATGTCTACAATTATCTGTATCAACTAGAAGCTAAGATATTGGTTGAGAAAATAAATAAAATCGACAAAATCCTCTTCCCAGAAACCTTCAAATCGGCTGTCAATCAAACACATTTTATTTTTTTTAAATAGAGCATTTGAAAATGTCCATTAAGACCAAAATTCTAATCAAACTTTCAATTCAAAACCTATCTTGATTTTAAAATTTCAGTCAATTCAACTGATAGACTCCTTGTGATAAACGAAAAAATAATTGTCCATAAAACCCGAAGTTAAAAGCTCGACGACTAGCTGCAATTAGCTTAATCGACGACGAGATCTTAAGACATTTTATGAAGTTGTTAATTAAACTTTTGGCTGTTAAGAAACTCTCCCAATTTGGGAAAAAATTGATGGAGTGATAATTTATCCCCAAAACATTAATCTAAACAAATCGATTTTTCCTCCTTCTTGCTTTTTAAATAGCTCCACTGAATTTGCCTTTTTCTGTTTCTTTTGAAGGATTCTTTTTCATCCAAAAGCAAACAAGCAGCTGTGTTTTCAATTCGGATATCAAAAGCCGTCCAATTTGCAAATGGTAACTTTTCACGTTTATCATATGCAAGAAAAAAGCATACTTTTAACCGGAAATAATACATCTTTTTAAGACGTGTTGAATACATCGACATGCTTCTTACAATTTGTTTTCTTTCTTTTCTATTTTTATTTATACGTGCACATGTCGAGCAATAAAATAAATTACACGGTTTAGACTATTCCTGGAGAGGATATTGTGACACTAATTAACGACGGTATTGTTTAAAAAGCTCAGAACTTTGTCAATTGTTATCTCAAAAAGCTCGACCGCTTTAGGGCCAAACTCGGAAGCTCCAATAACTTGATTACGAAGTTAATAAGATATTAGTTTCGTCGTAAATGACACTCGATATAGTCTTAGGAAAAAGACGTCCGTCATCCAATTATAGTCGAGGTCGAAAGAGAAGCGTAAGGAGTAGTAGGTTTCTTAGGGTTACCAACCCTGCAACCCTAATCCACCCTTCTTTCGATATCTAATCCAACGACCTACAATACACAGAAAAAAATCAGGCAAATATGAATTTTAATATTTTCAAACTCTAATATTTTGCCTGTTTTCGTCTCATAAAAACAAAACAAAAAAAATTTCAAGACTCAAAAACAGTCAATCCTGATTAAAAAATGTGCTAAATTAGCATAGAATTAAAAAAATTTCGAAAATGCGATTTTTAACATTTTCAAGGTCAAACTTATATGCCTTATAATAGCTTTGTTTTTTATTCGAATCTAACTGAATTTTGGAATTGTAATAAAAGTAAAAGTCGCTGCAGAATAGAGTATAATGTGATTGAGAGAAACGTTTTTGTATTATAAAAGCCAAACTAAAAATGTATCAAGTTGAAAAAACATCAAGTTTACATCAGAAGCCATATACTATTCTTATAAAATCAAAAAAATATTAATAATACAAATTTGAACATTTTCAAGGACAAATTTATGTGCCTTATAACAGCTTTGTTTTGCATTCGATTTCGATCAAATTTTGGAATTGTAGTAATAATTAACGTCGCTATAGAATAGAGTATGATAATAGTTGATAATGTGATTACGAAGAAATTCTTTGCCTCCTACATCCAAACTAAAAATGTATCACGTTGAAAAAACATCAAGTTTTGATCAAACACCATATGCTATTAGTATAAAATAAAAAAAAAATTGAATAATACAAATTTAAACATTTCCAAGGTCAAAGATAAGTGCTTTATAACTGCTATGTTTTCCATGCGATTTGAATAAAATTTTAGAATTGAAGTAATAATTAACGTCGCTATAGAACAGAGTATGATAATAGTTGATAATGTGATTACGAAGAAATTCTTTGCTTCCTAGATCCAAACTAAAAATGTATCACGTTGAAAAAACATCAAGTTTACATCAAAAACCATACACTATTCTTATAAAATCAAAAAAATATTAATAATACAAATTTGAACATTTTCAAGGACTAATTTATGTGCCTTATAACAGCTTTGTTTTGCATTCGATTTCGATCAAATTTTGGAATTGTAGTAATAATTAACGTCGCTATAGAATAGAGTATGATAATAGTTGATAATGTGATTACGAAGAAATTCTTTGCCTCCTACATCCAAACTAAAAACGTATCACGTTGAAAAAACATCAAGTTTACATCAAAAACCATACACTATTCTTATAAAATCAAAAAAATATTAATAATACAAATTTGAACATTTTCAAGGACTAATTTATGTGCCTTATAACAGCTTTGTTTTGCATTCGATTTCGATCAAATTTTGGAATTGTAGTAATAATTAACGTCGCTATAGAATAGAGTATGATAATAGTTGATAATGTGATTACGAAGGAATTCTTTGCCTCCTACATCCAAACTAAAAATGTATCACGTTGAAAAAACATCAAGTTTTAATCAAACACCATATGCTATTAGTATAAAATAAAAAAAAAATTGAATAATACAAATTTAAACATTTCCAAGGTCAAAGATAAGTGCTTCATAACTGCTATGTTTTCCATGCGATTTGAATAAAATTTTAGAATTGAAGTAATAATTAACGTCGCTATAGAATAGAGTATGATAAGAGTTGATAATGTGATTACGAAGAAATTCTTTGCTTCCTAGATCCAAACTAAAAATGTATCACGTTGAAAAAACATCAAGTTTACATCAAAAACCATACACTATTCTTATAAAATCAAAAAAATATTAATAATACAAATTTGAACATTTTCAAGGACTAATTTATGTGCCTTATAACAGCTTTGTTTTGCATTCGATTTCGATCAAATTTTGGAATTGTAGTAATAATTAACGTCGCTATAGAATAGAGTATGATAATAGTTGATAATGTGATTACGAAGGAATTCTTTGCCTCCTACATCCAAACTAAAAATGTATCACGTTGAAAAAACATCAAGTTTTAATCAAACACCATATGCTATTAGTATAAAATAAAAAAAAAATTGAATAATACAAATTTAAACATTTCCAAGGTCAAAGATAAGTGCTTCATAACTGCTATGTTTTCCATGCGATTTGAATAAAATTTTAGAATTGAAGTAATAATTAACGTCGCTATAGAATAGAGTATGATAAGAGTTGATAATGTGATTACGAAGAAATTCTTTGCTTCCTAGATCCAAACTAAAAATGTATCACGTTGAAAAAACATCAAGTTTACATCAAAAACCATACACTATTCTTATAAAATCAAAAAAATATTAATAATACAAATTTGAACATTTTCAAGGACTAATTTATGTGCCTTATAACAGCTTTGTTTTGCATTCGATTTCGATCAAATTTTGGAATTGTAGTAATAATTAACGTCGCTATAGAACAGAGTATGATAATAGTTGATAATGTGATTACGAAGAAATTCTTTGCCTCCTACATCCAAACTAAAAACGTATCACGTTGAAAAAACATCAAGTTTACATCAAAAACCATACACTATTCTTATAAAATCAAAAAAATATTAATAATACAAATTTGAACATTTTCAAGGACTAATTTATGTGCCTTATAACAGCTTTGTTTTGCATTCGATTTCGATCAAATTTTGGAATTGTAGTAATAATTAACGTCGCTATAGAATAGAGTATGATAATAGTTGATAATGTGATTACGAAGAAATTCTTTGCCTCCTACATCCAAACTAAAAACGTATCACGTTGAAAAAACATCAAGTTTACATCAAAAACCATACACTATTCTTATAAAATCAAAAAAATATTAATAATACAAATTTGAACATTTTCAAGGACTAATTTATGTGCCTTATAACAGCTTTGTTTTGCATTCGATTTCGATCAAATTTTGGAATTGTAGTAATAATTAACGTCGCTATAGAATAGAGTATGATAATAGTTGATAATGTGATTACGAAGGAATTCTTTGCCTCCTACATCCAAACTAAAAATGTATCACGTTGAAAAAACATCAAGTTTTAATCAAACACCATATGCTATTAGTATAAAATAAAAAAAAAATTGAATAATACAAATTTAAACATTTCCAAGGTCAAAGATAAGTGCTTCATAACTGCTATGTTTTCCATGCGATTTGAATAAAATTTTAGAATTGAAGTAATAATTAACGTCGCTATAGAATAGAGTATGATAAGAGTTGATAATGTGATTACGAAGAAATTCTTTGCTTCCTAGATCCAAACTAAAAATGTATCACGTTGAAAAAACATCAAGTTTACATCAAAAACCATACACTATTCTTATAAAATCAAAAAAATATTAATAATACAAATTTGAACATTTTCAAGGACTAATTTATGTGCCTTATAACAGCTTTGTTTTGCATTCGATTTCGATCAAATTTTGGAATTGTAGTAATAATTAACGTCGCTATAGAATAGAGTATGATAATAGTTGATAATGTGATTACGAAGGAATTCTTTGCCTCCTACATCCAAACTAAAAATGTATCACGTTGAAAAAACATCAAGTTTTAATCAAACACCATATGCTATTAGTATAAAATAAAAAAAAAATTGAATAATACAAATTTAAACATTTCCAAGGTCAAAGATAAGTGCTTCATAACTGCTATGTTTTCCATGCGATTTGAATAAAATTTTAGAATTGAAGTAATAATTAACGTCGCTATAGAATAGAGTATGATAAGAGTTGATAATGTGATTACGAAGAAATTCTTTGCTTCCTAGATCCAAACTAAAAATGTATCACGTTGAAAAAACATCAAGTTTACATCAAAAACCATACACTATTCTTATAAAATCAAAAAAATATTAATAATACAAATTTGAACATTTTCAAGGACTAATTTATGTGCCTTATAACAGCTTTGTTTTGCATTCGATTTCGATCAAATTTTGGAATTGTAGTAATAATTAACGTCGCTATAGAACAGAGTATGATAATAGTTGATAATGTGATTACGAAGAAATTCTTTGCCTCCTACATCCAAACTAAAAACGTATCACGTTGAAAAAACATCAAGTTTACATCAAAAACCATACACTATTCTTATAAAATCAAAAAAATATTAATAATACAAATTTGAACATTTTCAAGGACTAATTTATGTGCCTTATAACAGCTTTGTTTTGCATTCGATTTCGATCAAATTTTGGAATTGTAGTAATAATTAACGTCGCTATAGAATAGAGTATGATAATAGTTGATAATGTGATTACGAAGGAATTCTTTGCCTCCTACATCCAAACTAAAAATGTATCACGTTGAAAAAACATCAAGTTTTAATCAAACACCATATGCTATTAGTATAAAATAAAAAAAAAAAATTGAATAATACAAATTTAAACATTTCCAAGGTCAAAGATAAGTGCTTTATAACTGCTATGTTTTCCATGCGATTTGAATAAAATTTTAGAATTGAAGTAATAATTAACGTCGCTATAGAATAGAGTATGATAAGAGTTGATAATGTGATTACGAAGAAATTCTTTGCTTCCTAGATCCAAACTAAAAATGTATCACGTTGAAAAAACATCAAGTTTACATCAAAAACCATACACTATTCTTATAAAATCAAAAAAATATTAATAATACAAATTTGAACATTTTCAAGGACTAATTTATGTGCCTTATAACAGCTTTGTTTTGCATTCGATTTCGATCAAATTTTGGAATTGTAGTAATAATTAACGTCGCTATAGAACAGAGTATGATAATAGTTGATAATGTGATTACGAAGAAATTCTTTGCCTCCTACATCCAAACTAAAAACGTATCACGTTGAAAAAACATCAAGTTTACATCAAAAACCATATACTATTAGTATAAAATAAAAAAAAAAATTGAATAATACAAATTTAAACATTTCCAAGGTCAAAGATAAGTGCTTTATAACTGCTATGTTTTCCATGCGATTTGAATAAAATTTTAGAATTGAAGTAATAATTAACGTCGCTATAGAATAGAGTATGATAATAGTTGATAATGTGATTACGAAGAAATTCTTTGCTTCCTAGATCCAAACTAAAAATGTATCACGTTGAAAAAACATCAAGTTTACATCAAAAACCATACACTATTCTTATAAAATCAAAAAAATATTAATAATACAAATTTGAACATTTTCAAGGACTAATTTATGTGCCTTATAACAGCTTTGTTTTGCATTCGATTTCGATCAAATTTTGGAATTGTAGTAATAATTAACGTCGCTATAGAATAGAGTATGATAATAGTTGATAATGTGATTACGAAGGAATTCTTTGCCTCCTACATCCAAACTAAAAATGTATCACGTTGAAAAAACATCAAGTTTTGATCAAACATCATATGCTATTAGTATAAAATAAAAAAAAAATTGAATAATACAAATTTAAACATTTCCAAGGTCAAAGATAAGTGCTTCATAACTGCTATGTTTTCCATGCGATTTGAATAAAATTTTGGAATTATAGTAGAAATAAAAATCGCTATAGATTAGAGTACTGATTGTTAATTCTAATTTTAAAACAGTATCAATTAGTTCAGTCTTAAATAGATTAAGCTTGTCTCGTTAAGAGTGACAGTGTTATAACAAAGCAGCTTTCATGTATGCTTTCATTAAGATAAAACACTAATAAAGCGTTTGGTAATTGTACATAACCCACAACTACTCTACTGGCTGGCTGTTGACTCAGTATTGTGTGACTAAGTGAATGCATTATAATTTTGATGCAAAAGGGGCGCAGGTGGGGTTTCGGTAAGTGAATCACTATATAAAAGGGGTGAGTCAAATCTACACAGGTGAGAAAAGTGCTAATTATACAACTGAAGCATCAAGAAAAATTTCAATCTATAAAAACCCTTCTGTTAATAAAGTCGTCAAGAGTATTAATCACGCATCTCAGGTATAAAACATGCTAAGGTGTGTTCGAATAAAAGAAGATAAATTTCTTCAATGAAACTCCGTCAATTTATTTTATTGAAATATTAAATCGAGCTTTGACATCAATCCAACACGGATTTTAATCTATACCTTCACTTCCATTGTACCGAATTAATTAAAATCGTGTAATTCATCATTTTTATTGTTGGGAAAAACCTGTCAAGCTTATCATTTCTATTCAAAAAGCTCCCAGGATTGATTATTTGTGGAAAAAAAAATCATTGTAAGTCCGGTCTAACGACGTTCTTAGATGTTGGATTAGTTGATCGTTAAGAGATTTAGAAAATCGTCGACTAAATGCTAAAGGATCAATTCGGACATGTTCATTGGCTGTGGAGGAACATCCACAAGGGATTTCACTTACTATTAGAGCTCTTCTCTTTGCTAATAGATACAAGGCACATGTAGCAAGACCATAAAATAAATAGCGCCACATTTAGGGACAGTTGGAAAGGGCATCGGCCTGCTAGGTCTCGAGCCCTTTTACCTTATACTAAACACGTACTAACTATTAAGGGTCATCAATCGTGAAGCTCGATTGCATTTTGAAATTTACATTCAATCATAGAGAGATTGTAATTTTTTGTATTTTCTAACAAAGCATTTATTCACTTTGACAATGGAATAGCACTTTTAATCCAATCAAAATTTTTACAAAACAAAGTAATTTGAATTCCTGTGTCTCTGATCTAACTAAAAATATATTATTATAAATCTATTGAAAAAAATACTAAATCCAAAAAATTAGAGTATCTGAAAAAGAATCTAGAAAATTTTAACAAGTAACAAAATTGAAATAATTTCAAAAAAAATATAGAAAATCCCATAATTCAAAGAATCCTAGAATTTGAAGAATCTAGACAAACTAAGAAATCTCAAGAATTTAAAAAATCTGGAGAATCTAAAAAATTTGAAAAAATAAAAATTTCAGAAAATATAAACAATCTAGAGAATATAAAGAACTCAAGAAAATCCAGTTAATCAAAAGCATTAAAAATTTGGAAATTGAAAATACCAATAAATCTAGGAAATCAAGAGATTATAAAAAAATATAGAAAATCTACAAAATGTAAAAATTGTAAAATTTCAAAAGCAAAGGTTCTGAAGAATCTAAAACATCACGAAAATGGCAAAATCCTTGATGTAATTTAAAAAAAATTCTAAAAATCGTATTAATCTACAGAGATTTTAGGAAATTAAAATTTTGAGAGATGTGAAAATTTCAGAAAATCTAGGAATTATAAAGAGTTCAAAAAATCTAGAAAATCTCAAAAAATATAGCAAATCTCTAAGCAAGTGTGAATTTTGATAATTCAAAGAATCTAAAATTTGAAGAATCTATGCAATCATAAGAATCTGAAAAATATATGATTGGACGCTCAAGAAAATATAAAGTAGTCAGAAGAATTCAAAATATCTGAAAAATTTTGAAAATTAAAAAAAAACTAGGAAATTCAAGGATTATCAAAAATATATATATTTTTTTTTAATTGAAGCATTTAGAAAATTCAGAAAAACAGTTTGTAAAGTTAAAAAATCCAAGAAATCTCCAAAATATTCAAAGGTATTTGAAGAATCTAGAAAATCTTAAAGAATTTAGAAATCAGTGTATTTTTGAATTAATATTAAAAACTCGAAGAAATCTGTAGGATCTAAAGAATCTACATATTTATAATTAGATTAAAAGTTTAGAAAAATCTAAACATAAAGATAATCTGGAAAATCTAGAAGTTTACAAATTAGAAATCTTGCCAAATATAAAAAATATCAAAAATAAAAAAATTATGGGTTTCTTGTAAAATTCCATAAATATATAAATTCTGAAAAAATCTAGAAAAACTTTGAACAAGTAAAAATCTTGAATATTAGAATTTGAAAAATCTAGATAACCTAAGAATCCAGAAGAATCTGAAAAATCTAGAAATTCAAAAAATTGACAGAAGATGGAAAAAATTGAAAACATAAACAATTTTGGAAATATAAAATTCCCGAGAGAATCTGTAATATCTGAAGCATCTAAAAAATTAAAAAATTTGAAAAATAAAAAAAAAAATAAAAATCCGAGAATATAGAGAATTCAGAAAGCAGAAAAATACTCAAAAGTAAATGTTTATAAAAAATTGAAAAATTTGAAAATAAAGAATTCTCTAAATAGATAATACAAAAAATTTTTCTAAATATCTATAAGAATTTCAGAAATAAAAACAAAAATTTAGAAAACTGATTCAACAAATTTTGAAAATATCCAAAAATTCCAGAAAATCCAAAGAAAATCTATAAAATTCAAAGTATAGGAAGACAACAGAATTTGAAAAATTTAAAAACTTCAATTCAAAGAATTTGAGGATTTTCGTAAGAATCCAAAAATTAAAAAAAATCTGAAAAACATCCATCAAACCTATAAACAAGTGAAAATTTAGAAAATGTGAAAAATCTGGAAAATTTAAAGAGTTGATAAAAATTAAAAAAAAAATAGGAAAATATAAACAATCTAGATATATAAAGAACTCAAGATATTCTATACTATCGGAAATATAAAAAAAATTAAAAAATTTGGAAAATCCAAAAAAAACTAGGAAATCCAAGAATATATGAAGATCAGGAAACAGAAGAATCTGAAAAATTGATAAAGTTTAAAAAATACAAGAAATCTCAAAAATGTTCAAAAGCAAATGTTTCTTAAAAAATTGAAAAATCTAAATTTGATAATAAGAGAATTCTCAAACTAGAGAATCCAAAAATTTATTCTAAAAATCTAAAAGAATTTCATAAATAAATAAAAAAGAAAATTCAAAAATTGTTAAGATTCAATGAATTTCGAAAATATACAAAACTTCCAGAAAGTCTAGAAAATTAAAAAAATCAAAAGTATAGAAAGACTACAAAATATAAAAAAATGAAAAACTTGACAAATTCAAAGAATTTGAGGATTTTCGTAAAAATCCAAAAATTTTAGAAAATCTTCAAATAAGTGGAAATTTAAAGCATTCGAAAATATTAAAATTTAAAAAATCTAAACAACCTGAAGACATCACAAGAATGTGAAAAATCAGGGAAATTTGAAGAGTTGATAAAAACAGAAAAAAAATAACAATCTACAAAATAGAAATAACCCAAGATATTCCATAATATATGAAAATATTCAAAAGCAAATGTATTTGAAAAAATTGGAAAATTTAACGAAATAAAAGAGCAATCTAGAGAATCCAAAGAAATTCTCCAAAAATCTGTTTAATTTCAAAATTTAAAAAAACAAAAATTTAGAAGACTCAAAAAAACATTAAGACTCTTCGGATTTCGAAACAATTCAAAAATTCCTTAAAATTTATATTCCAGAAAACTTAAAAAAATCAAGAAATCCAGAAAATAGGAAGAGTCTAAAGCATTTGGAAAATCGCCAAATTTGAGATATTCAAAAAATTTGAAAAGTTCAAAAAAAATCAGGAATGTCGATATTTTCAAATATCTAATTCTTCCAAACAATTACAAGCTTTGTTTTAGATATTCAGTTCTATAAAACACAAACGCATTTGACCTCTGTGTCTTATAAAAAATATTTTATAAGCATAAATTTGCTCATGCACCTGTGCGTAAAGTATCAGTTGACATTTTTCGTGAAAAATCCCGTCACTTTTTCGACTGAAATCGTAAAAAAAAACTACTATACAAAGAAAATTTGTACTTTTCACCTGTTTTGTGAATAATTACACTTTTTCCCCGACTGACATGTGTGTTAAACCTCACAAAAGAACATGACGAATGAAGGTTTACCCAACCCATTTTTTTATTTTTTATTTCTCCAAACGACAAATTCGTTGTTTACACGTCGGATAAAAATATTCAAAATCGTAGGGAGTCCAAATTGAAAAAATGAACGGACCACATATGGTTCTTATAACCAGCTGCATCGAACTAATTGCTCATGTCAAAATAAATATGCGGATTATATTTAAAACTTCAACCATCGATCCATGACTGTCCCATTAATAAATTTCCATAATCTTAGTTAATTATCATAAAAACTTGTTGATGGATCAAACTCAACTTTTTCGATTGTTTTGTTCTAGTGGATTTTTTCCGAACAACAATGCAATAAATAAATGTCTGGTCTCATAGGGAGTGCATTCGTCAGTTGACGAATCGAATTGTAGCACACAGCTGAGGAATATCGAATAACTTCTTCCCTTTTCTCGACTCTACAGCATTCATCAAAACTACTTTATCGCGTTTAGTTGGTTGAATTTATGCGCATTTTATAACAAGACGCAGTCTGGCGGAAGAAAGAAGTTTCTAGCGTGTATATGAAAGGATGAAAATAAATCGAAAAAGAGTTGGACAAAATACCGTTTTGGATTTTTCACACCAGATTTTAATTACTGCCACTAGATGGCGTTAGAATTCAAAATACAGGAATCTGTTTTTACATCATAATCCAATTCTTAACCCTTTTCATATCCAAGCCAACCATTAATTCATATAACAATCTGTAATTGGAACTCAAGTCAAAGGTAACGACTTAATATATCGTAGGATGAATTCCTAACAAAAATAAATTAATTTTACTTTCTCACCGACGAACAAACTTGATAGTAATAAATATTAAAATCAACAATCCAAGAACCAATTTCTCGCCTCTCTTGTTCTCTCCTTCTCTTTTCCACAACAATTGTTTCTATGATTTATACACATGTACTGTTCTTATCTCAATTGAAAACTTAATTTCATTCAACATTCATTTGTCATTCCAACTTAATTACAAAATGTCACACAGGTAACTGTTATTTTTTTTTTCTTCTAGAAAAATATTACACTGTGAATTCCAACTTGTAATAATTTTTTTTTAAATAATAGCGATTCGGAGGTCGGCGTTAATTGTAGAGCGGTAAAATTCGGTACAAGCGATATATTTTCGATGAGATGACAGGACTGTAATGAAGCGTAATTATTCATTTTTTCACGCGGGATTTAAGAAGTAAAATACAAAAGGATAGGGAGTTTTTTTCCATCAATAAAAAAACTGATTGTTTTAATATTTTGAATCAATCACAGATTTCTATATTTTGGTTTTTATCGACATCTGTTGATGATTTTTTAAATGAGAACTGACCGATTTGATAACAGTAAATAATAATTAAAATTATGAAATATTTGAGATTATAGAAAAAAATACCATTTTTTTCATTTTCAGATTTCTATTTTTTTGGGTTAAAATGCCATCTGTTGGCAAAGCTCAGAAAAAAATATCACAATGCTATTAAGTGACAGCGACAAATTTAATATCGTTAGAATTAAATTGAAAACTAAAAATTGGAAACAATATTACAGTTTTCTATCATTATTATTCTAAAATCGCACTAGATAGAGCTTTATTTCACAATATAGAAATCTGTAACAAATTTAATTCAAGTTGAGCAACTGTTTCCATTAAATCGAACAAAATTATCAAAACAACAGACTGTGGTAACTAATGAAGCAGCAATAATGTGTAATTCTACCCCTAGGTGGAGCTTTATTTTAAAATGCAGAAATCTGCAGAAATGATAAATGAATTTTCAGCAATCAATGTTGATAGAATCGCCCAAACTTTTACCATAAAATCAATCAAATATAGAAAAATAACAGAGTTTACAAATGATGATAACAGATGGAGCTAAAAAAATCTGTTAATAATAAAAACTAATCTTTCCATCAACTAAAATGACTAAAAATACAAAACAAAGCATAAAATGAATCAAGTTATTATTGTAACTGCAGATTTCTATATTTCCCATTAGAACGCCACCTGTTAGTCGTTATTACAGTCGAGAAAGAAATTTCACGATATCACAACTACAAATTTCTGAGTGCCATCTAGTGACAGTTGCAAATTTAATATAGTTAAAATTAAATCAAAAACTAAAAACTGAAATTAATTTTAGTTATCAATATTACAGTTTTCTTAGTGAAAATTTGTTTTTTTTTTTTTTTCAATAAAAGAAGCCTTCTTTTGAAATAGAGGAATCTGTAATAGTTTCAATTTGAAATCAGCGAATGTTTCGATTAAATCGAACATAAAAACATAGGGATAAGTTTACAGATTGTGATAACTGATGATGCATCAATAATATGTAATACCACCCCTAGGTGGAGCTTTATTTTAAAATGCAGTTATCTGTAGAAATGATAAGTGAATTTTCAGCGATCAATGTTCATAAAATCGCCAGAACTTTTACCATAAAATATATCAAAATGACAAAGTGAAGAGTTTACAGATTATGATAATAGATGGAGTCATTATTATAATTGCAGTTTTCTATATTTCCCATTGAAACGTCACCTGTTAGTCGGTATCACAGTCCAGAAAGAAATATTACATATCGTAATTACAGATTTCTGCGTTTTTGAATGAAGTGACATCTAGTAACAGTTTCAAATTTAATATAGGTAGAATTGGAATCAATATTAGTTATCAATATTACAGATTTCTATAATTATTACTCTGAAGTTATTTTATATCGTTATGATCGTTTATTGCAATATTAAACATTGATAAGCGATGGAAGTAATTAATAGTTTTGATGTTTTTTTTACTAGATGGAGTTTTGTTTCAAAATGTAGAAACCTGTAACTATTAATTTAAAGTTAGCAAATGTCGCCTGCCATGAAATCAAACAAAAGTATCAAAATAACAAAAAAAAATTAGACAGATTGTGATAACTGACTGTGAGATAGACACCATTGTTTCATAATTACAGTTTCTTTTATTATTTGAAAAAGCGACATCTGTTGAACGTTTCACTTAATTTCATAACGATTAGATGGTAAAAAGATAGAATATAAAAAATTGCTTTTGTTACAGTTGTCTACATTATCGAAAATAGCCACATCTGTTAACATAAGGTAAAAATGTTCAAGAAAAAAAATAGGAATTATTTAATTATTATTTATTTACCTAATTACAGTTTCCTGTATTTCAAATAACAACGCCACCTACTAATAGAATTCACTTTTATTTTATATAAACAGCATCATCTAGTTGGTTTTATATGATTTTGGAATAGAGTGAAATATTTACAGTTTTCTTCATTTTTAAAAGCAGCGACATCCTCCAGGATCAAGTGGAAAAAGAAGAGAACTGTTACAATTCTCAGAAATATTACAACTTTTAAACAGATGTGCAGAATGTATCCATAGTTCAATTACAGATTTCTTCATTTTGTGAAAAAGCGACATCTATTAACTTTGAACTGAGAACATAAGTAAGTAAAAAACTAAATGGAAATTTTGTTTTCTCATTTTGCTCTTTCATTATTTTTAATAAGAACGCTGCCTATTTCAGTAAATTTACTTTTTGGAATAAACTAAACGTTTTCAAGTATTTTAAAGATTTTCAAACTATTTAAACACAATTACAGTTTTTTCCAATTTTGAAAACAGCGACATCTGTTATCATCAAGACAAATATATAAACAAATACAGAAACAACATTATTATATGAGAATAATAAGTAACAACTCAAAATTCTTTTTGAAGCAACGCTCCGCTCATGTATTGATTACAGATTTCTGTAATTCCAATAACAGAACTATCAACTATCAAATCAATGTTTTGCCAATTTGTGAGTTACAGATTTCTATATTTGGATTAAATTATTTTAATTGCTTTATAGTGGAAAATTAACTAATTACAATACAGTTCCCAACATTATCGAAAATAGCGATATCTGTTGACGTAATATGTATATTATTAATTATTTACCTTATTACAGATTCCTGTATTTTAAATAACAACGTCATCTACTAATAGAATTCCTTTTCATTTTTTGCGTGATTTTATGAGTGAAATATATACAGTTTTCTCTATTCTTTAAAGCAGCGACATCCTTCACAATCAAGTGGAAAAAGAGAATAACTATTATTATAACATAAGAAAGTAGAAAATTAAATACTCCTATTGTTTGAGTTATAAATTTCTATTTTTGGAAAATAACAGCGCCATCTAGTTTATCAAATTCATTTTAATTTTGGATGCATAGATCTGAATTGAGATTTTTACTTGATAAAATATTTACAGTTTCCTTAAATTTAAATAAGTATAGTAATATAAAAACATAATTACAGTTTTCTATATTCTCAGTTGTAACGCCATCTGTTGAAGCATTTTCTTGTTATTTGCTGACACCTCGATCTATTGTTATGAATTAAAACCGCACTTAATGATTGAGAAATCAATTTATTATCTCAAACAATTGTAAACATCCTGAACATAATGTGATTTTTATGTGAATTGATTTATTTGTTTTCGCGTATGAAAGATCAACGAAATCGTGTAATGTTTCGTGTTAGAATGCTGAATCATCTTGTCTCAGCATGTATTTAATGGATGACGGTCATAAAGACATTGGTTATGTTGTAGTATAGGAGAATGAATGCTTGTAGATAAGTCAAAAATTCGAAAACATGTATTAAGATGTTAACGAATATGTATAATGAAGTCTGTTACTAACGACTCACATTTATACAGTTAATTGAAAACGAGTCTTTAAGGATGACGTTATCGTAAAATATCAGTTTTATCGCTTCTATACAAGCATTCGATTTTTTTTTATTATCATAGCGGCAATATTGAAATTTTATTGAAGATGCATGAATATTCAGCAGGTTTAAATTTGTAGACGTCGTAAAGTTCACAACTTTTAATTATTGAATAAAATTTCCATTGAAAGAAGAAAACATATCACTAGAAAACGGCACTCTGTTCCAGACAATCCGACCAACATAAATATATCAGACATCACTAGCAATGACAAATAGTGCGGGGGTGGCGACCCTTTCTACAACCCCAAACAAAGTAGAACTGTCTTCGACAACGCTCTCCCTTCATACACTTTGTATAAGATTTGTTTTTCCTAAGATGACATTTTGATATGACTCAAGTTTTTCTTATCATCGATTGCTTAAATAGGCTTCAATTTCATCAACAGTGAAAAACTCACATTTCCTTGTTTAGTTACTAAACAATTTCCACACAATGCTAAATGGACTGTGACGATTTTATGGATGGAAGACAATGAAGCGTTCTTAAAAGACGATGAATTTCAATGCATTGAAACACCCTATAGTTGAAAGTTAATCTAGTGACTTATTTTTTTTTCTTTTACTGCGTGGAGGAGTTGGTACAAGTATAATGGTTTTGCGTTTGCCATTTTTGACGACAAAAACATGAGTACATTGAATGAAAAAGGTTCTTTGTTTTTATGCTAAATAGCTGGATACGATCACTGCTGCCAATGCACCAATAGTTCCAACAATCACCAGGGTGGAGCATTAACAGCTTAATCACGGAATATCCATTTACATTCCATTCAGTCAGAGTGAAAAGTTATGCTTTGGATTTTTTTTCGAGTTTACAAACGCATTTTGTTTGCAGGAGGTAAAAATCCAATATATTTTTTTATTATAGATTTTGTCGCACAAGCGCAAGCGATATTAATTTTGGAAAATTCAACAAGATGGAGCTGTTCTTAAAATTACAGAAATCTGCAATAATAAAACAGCAAAATGAAAAAATAAAATTCCCAATAAATGTATTTAATTTTTCACTTGCTTATGTTTTCCTTTTAATGTTAACAGATGACGCTGACAGATGAATTTTGTAGGTAGATGGCGTTGTTATTTAAAACACAGGAATCTGTAAGATTGTAAATAATATCCATATATATATATATATATATATATATATATATATATATATATATATATATATATATATATATATATATATACATAGTTCTGTTATTTAAATTACAGAAATCTGTAATCAAAGCAGTCCATTTTTCCACTCAGTATAACTGTAAAGATGCTGAAAATGTTCAAATCCAATCTAATCTAAATTTAGTTAATTTGCGGAAATAGATGGTTCTATTATAGAAAATACAGAAATCTGTAATCAAAGCATAAGCACGGCGTTGCTTCAAAAATATTTTTTGTCTATATCAATAAACTCTTGGTTAATCAAATTGTAAATTAAGATCTGAACTATATGAGTGAGTCAGATTTGCGCTATTAGATGGCGCTTTTGTTAATAAAAAAGGAATGTGTATCTCAAGAAACAAAAGATGCATTTCAGACCATACTTCGTAGATAAACTTTTCCACTTTTTTAAATGTTCTAAAATTTGAAAATTGTAGATCTTCCAAAAAGCAAAATTGCTTAAATAGATGGCGTCCTTATTAAAAATACAGAAACCTGTAATTAGAACAGTCCATTTTCTCACTCAATATAACTGTTAAGATACTAAAAATATTCAATTTTAATCACAAAAAAACTGAAACTGATCCTTCTAATCTGAATTAAATTAATTTGCGTAAGCAGATGGTTCTGTTATAGAAAATACAGAAATCTGTAATCAAAGCGTAAGCACGGCGTTGCTCAAAAATATTTTTTGTCCATATCAATAAACTCTTCATTAATCAAATTGTAAATTAAGATCTGAACTATATGAGTGAGTCAGATTTGCGCTATTAGATGGCGCTTTTATTAATAAAAAATGAATCTGTATCTCAAGAAACAAAAGATGCATTTCAGACCAAACTTCGTAGATAAACTTCTCCACTTTTTTAAATGTTCTAAAATTTGAAAATTGCAGATCTTCCAAAAAGCAAAATTGCTTAAATAGATGGCGTCCTTATTAAAAATACAGAAACCTGTAATTAGAACAGTCCATTTTCTCACTCAATATAACTGTTAAGATACTAAAAATATTCAATTTTAATCACAAAAAAACGGAAACTGATCCTTCTAATCTGAATTAAATTAATTTGCGTAAGCAGATGGTTCTGTTATAGAAAATACAGAAATCTGTAATCAAAGCGTAAGCACGGCGTTGCTTCAAAAATATTTTTTGTCTATATCAATAAACTCTTCATTAATCAAATTGTAAATTAAGATCTAAACTATATGAGTGAGTCAGATTTGCGCTATTAGATGGCGCTCTTGTTAATAAAAAAGAAATCTGTATCTCAAGAAACAAAAGATGCTTTTGAGACCATACTTCGTAGATAAACTTTTCCTTTTTTTAAATTTTCTAAAATCTTGAAATTGTAGATCATTCTAAAAAGCAAAATTGCTTAAATAGATGGCGTCGTTATTAAAAATACAGAAATCTGTAATCAAAACATCAAAACATAAGCATTTGAGACCATAATGTGTACGAATTTACATAAGTAGATAGCGTTCTTATTAAAAATACAGAAACAGTCCATTCGCAAAAAAACTGAAACTAATCCTCCTCTAAATTATGTAAATTTGCGTAAGTAGATGTCGCTTTTATGAAAAATACAGTAAACTGTAAACGCCATGAAACTGTGTTCCCACCTATTGCTCTTTCATAACCAGTACAATGATTCCTGTAAATCTTTTTTTTTTAATTGAAAACAACAAAAGCTGAACTAATCCATCTAGAGTGTGACTAAGCAATGTCTTGTATAATTTTTCTCGGAATCGTTCATAACTCTCGTTGACATTATTAGTGGCTGATAGTTTGTGTACAGCCAGTAACCGTAATATATTATTCGGTTGTATAAAACCGTGGGTTCTCGAAGGTTGTATCATTATGTTTGTATGCGTGGTCGTAGATATATAGGGCGGCAACTCAAATACATCATTGTCCGTTTACACCTTGATACCGACGACCTAATGCGATCAAGCCATACCCATGTATTACACAAGACACATAATCTCTGATCGCTCTTCTAATCAAGCGATTCGAAGATTAATACTATAGGTTTCAGGCGATAACAAATCGACAAACACTCTCTCTTTTTTAAAAGTCCTCTCGATTAATAATTTAGGAAAAAAAAAGATGAATTGTTTTTGAGGCTTTTGTGGCTATAGATGATGATACATTAGAGGTCCCCGCTGTGTACTGATGCATTTTTCCAAAATTAAAAAAGCTGGGAGATGGATGAGACTCTAAAGAGTTTCTGAACCGTACCGAGAGACTCTTTTAACTCGGAATTTATTCGCTTTTGCTTTTTATTCAGCTGTAAGCCGATTGATTCGTTCATAATAGAAAATGAAATATGGGAGCCGAAATTACTTTCCAGATTACTTACACGGATATGAATCGAGGAAGATGCTTTCCACACAAATCTTCGCATAATTAAAAGACTATCGATTATCAAACTTATAATAAAAAAACGAATTAGTAGTTTAGCTACCAGTCAATAGATGGAGCTTTTTCTCAATTACAGTTACCTGTTTCTTAAACATAACAGTCCATAAACAAAACGCAGCTTTTCATCTCTAATCCATTGAAAATCCATCGAGAATGTGAAACTCCAACACCAATCGTTTATTTTTCTTTCGACTAATTTGTAGTTGAAAAGCTTATTCAAATCCCTCGCTTTCGTCTGTAACAAAGTATCAAAACGTGTCCCGGATTATTCCACTAATTAACATTCGAACTGTCGTCTGCCATTAAAAACCGATTAAATTCGTAATAAAATCTCCATTTGAATGTATGTACGACCTCCTGACATCTTGAAAATATCATTTGCTTTAAAATATACCAAAAAATGTGCATTATATTCTCTATCACGTCCTTTCTTTGAACTTATCCATTCTCTATAGACATTTTTCGAAGCGATATCATGCCATGTTCTACATTCACTAAAAATTCTAAAAGTTTTTTTCGCCTAACTGATGATGAAAGATGTAAGCTGACACTTTATCTAGACGAAATTTCAATATTTACATCGACACACTTTATGCGAAAGAGGGGTTTGGATAAAAGGGAGATTTTATTACAGGAGCTTGTTTACGGCCGATGCGTGGTTCGGCAAATAAGTGACGAATAAACTAAACACAAGATGCGAAAGCTCCCAAGAAATGGACAGACGGTTTTTACGCTGCAAATTAGCTGGTTAATATTGCAGTTTGCTGTAATTAAGAAAAGAGCTCCATCTAGTGACTGATAGTTGAATTAATAAATAGTTTTTTGATCGTGTCTACCGATTTGAAAACCGGCAACAGGCAAATCGCGTTGATTTTTTAAGCTGCTGTTTAACTTTTGGTTGTAACAGATTGCTGTAATTGTGAAAAGAGCACCATCTATTGACTGATAGATGAGTAAACAGTTTTTATTTAATTATTATGTCTCTTTAGTTTGTCAGTTTAAACCAGACAATAATTTTTTGGCAAAAGCGTTATCAAAATTTTTTACACTTCAATCGCGAATGAAGTAGTACCAAGTACCAAGCTCATTTTCAACATGTCCAAATGTTTGAATTTTTCTATATTATAATAAGAATGTAGAAAGTGCCATTTTGTCAGTATGAATCAAACAGTCAATTCTTGAGATAAACGTTATCAAAATTAGTCCATTTGAATTAGGACAAAAGTAGTACCAATTTCACATTCAGAAAATATCTAATCAGTTTTCGCGGTTTTCACAAAAATATTCATTATCCTTTGTTTTCAACCTTCTAAGATACTAATTTTTTTTTAAAGTGAGTTGGTTTTGCGCTTCTAGTACTACCCAAGAAAATAGTTTATTAAGAGTATTACAAAGTACTGCTTTGGAAAAATCTCTAGAATTTAAAAACTAAAAATAGTAAAAGCAAGTTCAAGACAGTTAAACTAGAAGTTGAAACTAAATATTCTGCTCCAGAAAGCAGTACTATCAGTACTATTTATTTTGAAAAATAATTTTATAAAATTGAAATTACTGTTTTCATTGAAAATTTTAGGTGTGACTAAAAGACAAATCGCGTCAGATATAAAATGCTCAGTTTTCTTGAAACTGGGTTAGATTTTTCTTCTGGTAGTACCGAAGAGAATAGTTTATCAAGAGTACAACCCTGAAACAATTTCTCAACTTGAAAAAACTTCCAAATTGTAAAAGCAAGTCCGAGATAATTGAAGCAGAAGTTATTCCTAAATTGTTTGTATATGAAAGCAGTACCATCAGTACTGTTTATTTTGAAAACTAAAAAATCGTTTTCATTAAAAATTTCAGGTGTGACTAAAAGATAAATCGCGTCAGATCTAGAATATTCAGTTTTCCTGGAACTGAGTTTGATTTCTTTCCTAGTACTACCCAAGAGAACAATTTGGCAAGAGTACAACCTTGAAACAATTTTTCAAAAAGAAGAAAATTTCTAAAATGTAAAAGCAAGTTCGAGATAATTGAAGCAGAAGTTATTCCTAAATTGTTTGTATATGAAAGCAGTACCATCAGTACTGTTTATTTTGAAAACTAAATTTACAAAATTGGAAAAATCGTTTTCATTAAAAATTTCAGGTGTGACTAAAAGATAAATCGCGTCAGATCTAGAATATTCAGTTTTCCTGGAACTGAGTTTGATTTCTTTCCTAGTACTACCCAAGAGAACAATTTGGCAAGAGTACAACCTTGAAACAATTTTTCAAAAAGAAGAAAATTTCTAAAATGTAAAAGCAAGTTCGAGATAATTGAAGCAGAAGTTATTCCTAAATTGTTTGTATATGAAAGCAGTACCATCAGTACTATTTATTTTGAAAACTAAATTTACAAAATTGGAAAAATCGTTTTCATTAAAAATTTCAGGTGTGACTAAAAGATAAATCGCGTCAGATCTAGAATATTCAGTTTTCCTGAAACTGAGTTTGATTTCTTTCCTAGTACTACCCAAGAGAACAATTTGGCAAGAGTACAACCTTGAAACAATTTTTCAAAAAGAAGAAAATTTCTAAAATGTAAAAGCAAGTTCGAGATAATTGAAGCAGAAGTTATTCCTAAATTGTTTGTATATGAAAGCAGTACCATCAGTACTGTTTATTTTGAAAACTAAATTTACAAAATTGGAAAAATCGTTTTCATTAAAAATTTCAGGTGTGACTAAAAGATAAATCGCGTCAGATCTAGAATATTCAGTTTTCCTGGAACTGAGTTTGATTTCTTTCCTAGTACTACCCAAGAGAACAATTTGGCAAGAGTACAACCTTGAAACAATTTTTCAAAAAGAAGAAAATTTCTAAAATGTAAAAGCAAGTTCGAGATAATTGAAGCAGAAGTTATTCCTAAATTGTTTGTATATGAAAGCAGTACCATCAGTACTATTTATTTTGAAAACTAAATTTACAAAATTGGAAAAATCGTTTTCATTAAAAATTTCAGGTGTGACTAAAAGATAAATCGCGTCAGATCTAGAATATTCAGTTTTCCTGAAACTGAGTTTGATTTCTTTCCTAGTACTACCCAAGAGAACAATTTGGCAAGAGTACAACCTTGAAACAATTTTTCAAAAAGAAGAAAATTTCTAAAATGTAAAAGCAAGTTCGAGATAATTGAAGCAGAAGTTATTCCTAAATTGTTTGTATATGAAAGCAGTACCATCAGTACTATTTATTTTGAAAACTAAATTTACAAAATTGAAAAAATCGTTTTCATTAAAAATTTCAGGTGTGACTAAAAGATAAATCGCGTCAGATCTAGAATATTCAGTTTTCCTGGAACTGAGTTTGATTTCTTTCCTAGTACTACCCAAGAGAACAATTTGGCAAGAGTACAACCTTGAAACAATTTTTCAAAAAGAAAAAAATTTCTAAATTGTAAAAGCAAGTTCGAGATAATTGAAGCAGAAGTTATTCCTAAATTGTTTGTATATGAAAGCAGTACCATCAGTACTATTTATTTTGAAAACTAAATTTACAAAATTGGAAACATCGTTTTCATTAAAAATTTTAGATGTGACTAAAACACAAATCGCGTTAGATATAAAATGCTCAATTTTCTCAAAACTGGGTTAGATTTTTCTTCTGGTAGTACCGAAGAGAATAGTTTATCAAGAGTACAACCCTGAAACAATTTCTCAACTTGAAAAAACTTCCAAATTGTAAAAGCAAGTTCGAGATAATTAAAGCAGAAGTTATTCCTAAATTGTTTGTATATGAAAGTAGTACCATCAGTACTATTTATTTTGAAAACTAAATTTACAAAATTGGAAAAATCGTTGTCATTAAAAATTTTAGGTGTGACTAAAAGACAAATCACGTCAGATATGAAATATTCAGTTGTCCTGAAACTGAGTTAGTTGTTTTTTTTCTAGCACTACCCAAGAGAATAGTTTACAAAGAGTTCTACTTTAAACAAAAGTCTCAAATTAAAAAAAAAAAAATAAAATTTGAATTGAAGATAGTTGAAGCAGAAGTTAGTGGTGAATATTTAGCTTAGACAGCAGTACCATCAGTACTATTTATTTTAGAAAAATAAATAAATAATGAATAAAAAATAAATTCTCTAGTATCACCCAAAAGAAGAATTTGTAACAGTTGTACTTCGAAAAAATCCTTTCAAATTTAAAAAAATCTTCAAAATCGTGAAATCAAATTCAAGATATTTGAAGCAGAAAATAGTAGTGAATATTCAGCTCTGGATAGAAGTACCATCAGTTCTATTTATTTTGGAAAATAACTTTATAAAATTAAAATGACCGTTTTTATTACAAATATCAAGTATGACTAAAAAAATTCGCGCCAAATCTGAAGTAGGCAATTGTTCTTAAATTTAATTGATTTCTCGCTTCTAGTACCACCTAAGAAAATAATTTATCAAAAGTACTAGTTCGAAAACATCCTTTCAAATAAAAAAAAAAATATATATTCAAAATCGTAAAAACAAATTCAAGATAGTTGAAGTAGAAGTTATTATTAAATATTCTTCTCCAGAAAGCAGTACCATCAGTACTATTCATTTGAAACATCGATTTATAAAAGTGAAATGACATTTTCATTGATACAAATTTTAGGTGAGACTAAAAGACAAATCGCACCAAACCCCGCGAATTGCTTCTTGAAATTCCTCCCGGTTTAATATTACCAAATCGCAGCAGCTTTATAACTGCGGTATTAATCCCGCTTTCCGTCATAATTCATGTCACTCATACCCGGTGGCGTTTCCGGTTTGTAACAGGGGAGGTCCAGAAACACATGAATTTCTATTGTTCCTAACGTTTTCACGCCGTTAAATTTTCAACGTTAAAGTGAGAGAGAAATAGAAATCTATACAAAAGGGGATAATTATTCCCAACCATGATTTCTGGACTCTCGCTTTTCTACTGTGTATATGTTACGAACCAATTTTGTAAAGTTTACAAATTAAACGGTCCGTTACAATGTTAATTAATTGTTTTCAACTAATTGTTTCGGTTTGCCGTTAATTACCCACATTTCAATTTTAAATGCATTTTGGTTTTCGGAATGATTTGTATGGAATATCCAATATCAAAAGGTAGAATTGTATCAATGCTGTCGCCGTTAATAATACTTGGATACTATTGTTTTAATTCAAAACGACCGAAAGTTCGATGCTAATAGCAGGAGGGTTATTGAATTGACAATGCGAGATATAGTGCAGGGAGAGATTCCTATAGAGCGGAGAATTTTTCATTCTGTATTTATTGATTCTTATAAAACTAGACGTTCTAGACAAAAAATTCGAAATATGTTTTGGTAGTACCAAAATAATGTATATAGTTTTCAAATTCTCAACAGTATCAATTATTTAATCAATTCTTTCATATTCCCACACATAATGGTACTACACTGCAAAAATAGTACCAACAAAAAATGTAGATTCTCTGTTTTGTATCAAAAATCAACAAATCAAACCAAGAAAAATTCTTACATGTTTATCTTTCAATTATTATGATTGATAGAAATGGCCTTCATAGAGAGCCTTGTGGTAAACCTCAACAACAATAATGGAAAATCAAAATTCTTGTTTACATTTTGATTCATGTTTCCTGTGAAAGTGCGACTTTGCAGACAGTTCGAAGTCTTCAGATGTAAATAAAGTAATTTTATAGCGTAAAGTACTATCAATAATGATTACAATAAATAAAGAATTGAAATGCAAAATAGTGTTTGTTTACTGTTTGTGAATAAAAATTTTTTGTGTGAATTTAATTTGACAAGAAATGATGTGAGCGATTATGACAATTGACCAACTTGCATAATAAAACTATTAAAACAGCTACACTTTATTTAATTAACTTAATCATACCACTTTGCAGTCGCCATTAATTTAATAACCGTCCATTTCTAAAGCTGAGTTTTAGATAAGCGCATTTAAATATGATCGACATTAAAATTGGCGTCAACAAATCGACACTCTCCTTAGAATTTCAATTAAAAATAAAAATAAAATCGTGAGAGTGTGTAATTTTTCATAATAATATTAATAATCAGCCGCAATTTTCTTTAATAGAGAAAATAAGTGTGAGAGAATGAGAAGTGGGCGTAAAAGACTGTGTCAAGATGAAAGGAATGGGCGGAAAGATGCTTGTCAGGCAAATTGGGAAGTGCTGAAATCTGAAACCTGAAATATATGAACGACGAAGCTAAACTTCTACTGGTTGGCAAAACAAAAACAACAAACGAAAATTTAAGACGGAATTATTCAACGAGATGAAGACACACATAAACACGTAAATTAACTTCTTGAAAGATTATTTCGCAGAAATATTATCTGTGATAAAACTTGTACAAGCTATAATCAGCGATAATAGGCTTTCTTAATTGCTTCGACTACTATACGTTAAACAGCTTCCTGGCATGGATATAAATAGGTTTCAAGTAAATTCAATTTTCATAATTCTGCCAAGATGAATTCTCTAGTTTGAAATACCAGAAATCAGGACAAACATTGCACTGAAGTTTACAGTACCAAATTTAGAAAAACCACTTTGATGCTATTTGGGTAGCACAAAAACTAGCTTCCACCTTAAATTGAATTATTACAAAAATTGTACCGAAATTTTAGTACCAAATTTTCAAAAACTATTTTGGTACTACTTTGGTAAAAGCAGACATTCTCTGCCAATCGTAAAACCAAAAGCTATTTTCCACCTTTAATTAATTCACTACGAAAATTGCATAGAACTTTTTCCTGACAAATTTTAAAAAAACTATTTTAGTACTACTTTTGTTGTTGCAAATTTTCTCTTCCAATCGTGAATGCAAAAGCTATCTTTTATCTTAAATTTAATTATTTCAAAAATTGCGCTGAATTTTTCAATACCAAATTTTCAAAAACTACTTTGACATCATTTTAGTTGCACAAAAGCTATCTTTCACCTCAAATTGAATTATTAAAAAATTTGTACAAAAATTTTCAGGACCAAAATTCCAAAAACTGTTTTGGTACTATTTTGATATGAGAAGATTTTCTCTTCCAATCGTAAATCCAAAAGCTACTCTTCACCTTAAATTAAATCATTACGAGAATTGCATAGAATTTTTTAGAGACAAATTTTAAAAAGCTAATTTGGTACTACTTTGGTAAGAGCAGATTTTCTCTGTCAATCGTAAAACTAAAAGCTATTTTCCACCTTTAATTAATTCATTACGAAAATTGCATAGAACTTTTTAGTGACCAATTTTAAAAAACTATTTTGGTACTACTTTTGTAGTTGCAGATTTTCTCTTCCAATCATGAATCCAAAAGCTATCTTTTATTTTAAATTTAATTATTACAAAAATTGCGCTGAATTTTATAGTACCAAGTTTTCAAAAACTACTTTGACATTATTTTGGCTGCACAAAAGCTCTCTTTCACCTGAAATTGAATTATTACAAAATTTGCACAAAAATTTTCAGTACCAAAATTCCAAAAACTATTTTGGTACTACTTTGATGTGAGCAGATATTCTCTGCCAATCGTAAATCCAAAAGCTATTCTTCACCTTAAATTAAATCATTACAAGAATTGCATAGAATTTTTTAGAGACAAAATTTAAAAAGCTAATTAGGTACTACTTTGGTAAGAGCAGACATTCTCTGTCAATCCTGAATTCGAAAGATATCCTTTACATTTAATTGATTTATTACCAAAATTGTACTGAAATTTTAGTACCAAATTTTCAAAAACTATTTTGGTACTACTTTTATTGTTGCAGATTTTCTCTTCCAATCGTGAATCCAAAAGCTATCTTCTAGCTCAAATTTAATTACTACAAAAATTGCGCTGAATTTTTCAATAACAAATTTTCAAATACTCCTTTGACATTATTTTAGTTGCACAAAAGCTATGTTTCACCTCAAATTAAATTATTACAAAATTTGCACAAAAATTTTCAGTACCAAAATTCCAAAAACTGTTTTGGTACTACTTTGATATGAGAAGATTTTCTCTTCCAATCGTAAATCCAAAAGCTACTGTTCACCTTGAATTAAATCATTACGAAAATTGCATAAAATTTTTTAGAGACAAATTTTAAAAGCTAATTTGGTACTACTTTGGTAAGAGCAGATTTTCTCTGCCAATCGTAAAACTAATTAATTCATTACGAAAATTGCATAGAACTTTTTAGTGACAAATTTTAAAAAAACTATTTTAGTACTACTTTTGTAGTTGCAGATTTTCTCTTCCAATCGTGAATCCTAAAGCTACTCTTCACCTTAAATTAAATCATTACGAAAATTGCATAGAATTTTTTAGAGACAAATTTTAAAAAACTATTTTGGTACTACTTTGATGTGAGCAGATATTCTCTGCCAATCCTGAATTCAAAAGATATGTTCTACCTTGAATTGAATTAATGCAAAATTTGTACTGAAATTTTTAGTACCAAGTTTTCAAAACTGTTTTGGTAGCAGCAAACTTTCTCTTCCAATCCGAATCTAAAAGCCATCTTTTACGTTAATTTTTTCAATAGTAAACTAACCGAAATTTATGTGCACCATTAAAGCTCAATATAAATTCTTGTCCGAACATTATCTCTCCTCGGTATTATTAATCGCTTTAGTATTCTTTACACAAATTCCTGTAATAATGTATCTCGTGCTATATATAATCGGTTTTGATGTTCACTCACGTGTAATTTTCGTTGTAACACTTTACTGAAGTCAATTTGAATTGAATCAAACCCGATCTAAAATCCACTCGTATAATACTGTGCATCAGCAATTCATCATAATGTTATCAACAGTATACTGAATGCTACCAACGTCTGTCTCTTCTCTAAAATGAAACAAAGCCGAGAAACGTTAATTAAATGATAAAAATCACTGTGTAAACATTCGATTATACCTTAACAAACTGCGAAGCGAGTTTTCAGTTAAGCTGTCAGTTGGAAGTTTTTTTGGCAGAGGGAGAGAAAAAGCCAGTTGGTAATTTGCTCATTATCGTTGAAAAGTTTGCAAAGTTGGGAGTTGGAAGGTCTTATCTGAGTCTGGTTGGGAGTGTACAAACGTCGACGATGGAGTTTACTGTTGCATAAACCATTTAACATACATCTATGACAAAGTTAGCTCGGGGATTCAAATGTGTAGGTTGGGGTTAAACGCGATTCTGTCAAACATATCTGTGGATTACACGGAAACAGGTACACAGGCAGAGCAAAAAAAACGTTTAAAATAGATGAAAATCGAAGACGAACTTTATGATTAATTTAGAAAATCAAATATTTATAAATATATTACTATTGCCAACTCTTGTTCTAGATTCTCGAGATTCCTTCAACAGTTTTCTAATTTTTTAAATTTTAGATTCAGATACAAGATTTTGAAAATTCTCCATTCGTTTTATATAAATATTTATATTTTCCAGATTTTCTACTCTATTTTTTTGGAATCTGTAATTTTCCTTGAGTTTTTGTCAACATTCATCTGGATTTTTTTTATTTCTTTGATTTTTATAATTTTTACAGAGACAGTCTATACTTTTTGGATTTTCTGGATATTTTGGCTTCCCACCAAAGTATTCGATTTTTCAAATGCTCCAGGTCCCTCTTAAATTTCTAGAATATTCTGAAGTGTTTACGTCTTCCGGAATTTCGAATATTTCCAAAAATCTTAAAATCTTGGAATTCCTTGAGTTCTTTATAGTAATTTTTTTCAAATTCTTGAAATTATCAATTGTTTATAGATAAGCTAGATTTTTTCAGATTTTCTAGATTCTAAGAGTCCTCTGATTTTTGAGTTGTTAATAGTCCCTAAATTGTTTATATTTTCTAGATGTACTGAATTCTTGATAATTTCTAATTTGGTGAAATGTTTACAAATCCCAAAATCTTTGAATTTTTCTCTCAACTCTTAGAATCACAATATTTTTATTATTAATTTTCAAAATTATTTGAACTAATTGTTTGTATGGAGATTCCTTTGATTATCAAGACTTTTGGGATTCTCCAGATAACTCCAAAATCCTCCAATTTCTAAATTCCTTCAGATTTTTAGAATTCTAGAGATAACTTTGGATTTCAATAATCCTAAAATTCCTTTAAATTGTTAATTCTTTTGCATTTCTGAATTCTCTAGATAATCATATATGAAAAATCTCTACATCCTTGATAATCCTTGAAAATTTGAGTTTTTTAGATGCTCCAGAATTTTGGATTCTCTTGAGTTCTTTATATTTTCTAGATTGTTTATAATTTCCAATTCATAAAATTGTCTAGATTCTTTCACTTCTAAGACTCATTGAATAATCATAATACTCACTTATTTACAGAGTTGCTAGATTTTTTTCAGATTTTCTAGACTTTCTGGATTCTTTAAAGAAATCTGATTTTTGAATTTTTTATTCAAAAGATTTTTCCTATTTGTCAAGTTTTTTAATTTTCCAAATGCTTAAGATCCTTTACATTTTCCAGAATTCTTTATAATTCCTAAATTTTCTGAAATAGTTAGATTTCCCAGAATTTTTGAATTGTCTCGAAATTCGTAGAATCTCAACGTTTATTAAATTTTCGAAAATTTTTTGGATTCTTCTAAATCATCAAATTTTTATAGATTTTTGGATTAATCGTAAGTATGTAGATCCTTTAGATTTTTCAATTTTTTATATCAATTCAAGAATACTCTGATTTCTGAATTCTTTTAGATCTTTTGAATTTTTCGAATATATTTAGATTTGAATATTTCCGAATTTTCTTAGATTTGCTAATTTTATAGATTTTTTCTAGATTCTTTTTCTTTTCCGAATTCACTAGATATTCTGATTTTGAAAAATCTCTACATCTTTGATAATCCTTGTGAATTTATTTTTTCTCAAATTTGTCAAGTTTTAGATGCTCCAGATACTTTGGATTCTCTTGAGTTCTTTATATTTCCAATTCAAGATTTTTCAGACTCTTGTGATTCCTTAAATTGTCTAGATTCTTTCACATCTAAGACTCATTGAATAATCAAAATACTCACTTATTTACAGATTTGCTAGATTTTTTCAGATTTTCCAGACTTTCTAGATTCTTTAAAAGAATCTGATTTTTGAATTTTTTATTCCCAAGATTTTTCCTATTTGTCAAGTTTTTTAATTTTCCAAATGCTTAAGATCCTTTACATTTTCCAGATTTCTGTATAATTCCAAAATTTTCTGAAATAATTAGATTTCCCAGAATTTTTGAATTGTCTCGAAATTCGTAGAATCTCAACGTTTATTAAATTTTCGAAAATTTTTTGAATTCTCCTAAATCATCAAATTTTTATAGATTTTTGGATTAATCGTAAGTATGTAGATCCTTTAGATTTTTCAATTTTTTATATCAATTCAAGAATACTCTGATTTCTGAATTCTTTTAGATCTTTTGAATTTTTCGAATATATTTAGATTTGAATATTTCCGAATTTTCTTAGATTTGCTAATTTTATAGATTTTTTCTAGATTTTTTTTCTTTTCTGAATTCACTAGATATTCTGATTTTGAAAAATCTCTACATCTTTGATAATCCTTGTAAATTTATTTTTTCTAAAATTTGTCAAGTTTTAGATGCTCCAGATACTTTGGATTCTCTTGAGCTCCTTATAGATTGTTCATATTTTCAGATCTTTCCAATTTTTTTCTTGTAATTTCTCAGATTATTTAGATTCTTTTAATTCTAAGATTTATTGGATTATCAACATATATATTTAATTAGAGATTTGCTAGACGTTTTTCAGATTTTTTGGATTCCTACAAGAATTTTCTGATTTTTGAATTTTTGATACTCCCAAGATAATTTCTAGTTCCCTAAATGCTTCAAATCTTCTAGATTTTCCAAATCCTTTATAATGTCTAGATTTTCTGTATTTTTTATAAATCCTCAAATTTCTAAATTCCTTCAGATTATTTCGATTCTTCAGATATCTTCAATGTCGAATAATTTTGACATTCCTTGGATTTGCTAAACTTCAAACATTATATAAATTCTTTTGCATTTCTGAATTGTCTAAACACTTCAATTTTAAAAAATCTATATTCTTCATAGTTTTTAAACCGATTCAATTTTCTATGTTTTATCTAAATTTTCATTTATTTATAGATTTGCCAAATTTTCTTCAATTTCCAGTTGGAATAATTCTTGCAATATCGTCGCTTGGTTCCTTTTTTTCAAGTTTCACTCATCTCCACCATCCGCTCAATTAGCCAAATATTGCACCCCATTTATGGGGACTGTAAGCACCCATCACCCACCAACGTGCCGCATATGTGTACGTGTGTGTGCTTGGCAGAACGTTAATTGCATGATGGATATCTCAGATAATGGCCTCTGCTCTACCGTCGTAATTATAGATTACTGTTTTAATGCGTCGTAATTATTTCAACGTAAGTTTTATTAATAAAAAAAAACAACTAATTACCTCACTAACAGGATAATTTCAAATTTAAAATAAGACATGTTCAATTTCACCGTCGTTAATCTTTGTTAAAAATTGCTTCATATCCGAAAAGCTTGAGGCGACTTGAATCTTCTTTTACATTTTGACGCTTCAACAATTCGGACTCATTCTTCCAATTTAAACGCCCACGCTTAAGAATCAACTGCTTTGTTGGATAAAGAGATTCCCAACTATAACATGTTACGAAATATTTATAAGAATTGAATGAGGCTGTGATAAACTAATGATTACTCAAAAATTCTATTTATATACAAGCTATTAAAGCATATTGTGCGGTAAATGGACTGTTACACACAGATTTGTAATGAACGATTTGTCATAATAAATTTAAATGTGGTAATGCTTCATTTATCTAACAATTAATATAGACGAAATAAAAAATTTAATAAACTATGCGTTTAATGAGAAATTACAGAACTATATACTGTGCGGTAAGTTATTATTACACATTTTTTAACAATTTATAATCTATATCTGCAGACTGTAAATAATACATTAAAAATGTGTGATAATCAAACAATTACAGAACTGTTATGAAACAGTATTGTGCGGTAAATTAGTTATTACAACATCGTACAGTAATAAAAGTTTACATGCAAGCAATAATTTTTTACAACTGGTTTTAGGGGACATATCGTACGATAAATGAGCTATTACAAAACTGAAAGTAGAACTATATACTGTGTGTAATGATTAACATGACACGCAAGTAATGTAATGGATGTATTACACACGACTGTGAGAAAATAGAGTGTCATCAATTTTCTATTACACAGTTAAGAAATACTTCCCATAGTTAGGACGTGTGTAATCCTTTGATTACCCCACTTTTTAATATTCACAATCCAATTAGTTCCATATTATCTTTAATTCTGACACGTGTTTCCAAATCCAGCCTAATAAATGTTCAACTAATCCAAAGTTAGTTCTCAATGGATCATCCCCTTGAAATTTGATTGACCAAGGGAAGCATCACCCTATATCATTCGGTGCATTTTAATTGGAACTTTGACGACTTCAAAGCGTTGACAACTGTCACCCTTAAGATAAGGGATGTTACAAAATCCAAACAATTATTTTTTTTATCGAACTTATGGATTGTGATGTTCATCATTTAATCAATCATCCACTGAAAAATTCTTTGTGGTTTTTGAGGAAACTTTATATGTAGCTCTAAGTTTCAAAGTTTTGATGCTTTTGATTCCTTAAATATTCTATTTGATATAAGGGTTGGTTTATAATGCTTTTGTAAAAGTTTACATCGAAAGAAAAGAGGGTTATAAGAGAATTAAAAAAAAAAGACATTTTCAGAAGTGTTGTTTTTGTAGATTTTTCTTAAAACCGAGAAAAAAAATATACAGAAATTATATTGTTAATAAATATTGTAATTCATTTAAAGATAAAATAATAAAAAACTGATTTAAGTATTTTTCGCGGAATATAATTGATAATTCTTCGTCTTATCTAAAACCGGTAGTCATTGAGGTAGAATTTTTAACAAGCTTATTAGAATTTTCAATCTAGAGGACTTTGAACCAATAGAATCATTTCAATGATAAGAAACAAAACCAAATAGCAGATGTGTATGTAGACTGTGCAAAACATACGACAATAGTTGTTTAATAAATAAGAGGCATTTTACTAAAAAGTTAAGGCAAGTAATATTAACTAGAAGGCATTAAACGTGGAATGAAAATCAAAACTAACTCTCATTCTAATGATAAAAACTGTTAAAAATAGTTTTTATATGCCTAGAAGGCATTTTGTTGCAACGTTCAGGCATTTTATAAATATGTAAAAGAAACAAATATTTTACTTAAATTTGCACAAAAATTTTATTTTGAAAGAAAAAACTAATAGTAATTGAAAAGAATACATAGGCATTTTACTTGGAATAAAAAGACGCTAAAGAGCATGTTATGGTGAACAACGTCGAAGAAAATCTCATATTATGATGAGAAAAAACAGTGAAAACAAAAAAAATGTTTGCAAAGTATTCTATTGAAATGTTCAGGCATTTTATAAAGATAAAGAAAGTTTCATTTACATTTGCACAAAAATTATTATTTTAAGAGAAAAGTAATAGTAACAAGAAAATATAAATAAGCATTCTACTTAGAATAAGAAGTTGGCAAAAAGCATTTTATAATGAATAATGTCAACATTATCAAAATTTAAAGAAAATCTCTTATTTCTATAATAAGAAACAACAAAAAATATATAGGTTTCAAAAAATGAATTGATGGCAATCTCTTAGTTATTTAATGAATAAAATTTCCAAAGAAAAATAATAAAATTATTTTCTTTCTTTGAAAATACGTTTTGAAATTTTTAAAAACCTGGAATTATTTTATTGAAACGTTTAGGCATCTTATAAATATGTGAAATTGAAAATTTCCTCAAAATGCACAAAAATGTTTATCTTGAGGCAGAAGATCAATTAATAGAAACACAATTAGGCATTTTACTCAAATTAAAAAGTCGCCAAATGGCTTTATTGTGTATAAAAATTAGTTGGAAATATATATGGGTTTCGTATGCCTGAGAAACACATTGTGGATATGTTCAGGCATTTAAATATGTGAAACACAGACTTCATTCAAATTGCACTAAATTGATTAGTTTAAGAGAAAACTAATAAAAACTAGAAAACACAAATAGGCATTTTACTTAAACTAAAAAGCATTATATGTGACATTATCGCAACCACAAAAACCAATTATTTTTATGATAAAAAAACAATGATAAATATATAGGTTTTAAATCAGTGTTTACGATAGCCATCTCAAAATTAAAAGAAAGAGAATAAATAGAACTATATGTAGAATATAATAGAAATATGTGAAACTAAGACTTGACTCAAATTTGAACAAAATTTTCACTTTAAGACAGAAGAAATAGTAACTAGAAGACACAAAGAGGCATTTTATCTTTCATTCTAATGATTAAAAACAATAAAGAATATATACGCTCTAAATGCCTGAAAAGCATTTAATTCAAACATTCAGGCATTTCAGAAATAAGTGAAAGTAAGGTTTGACCTCAATTGACACAAAAATTGGTTATTTAAAACATACGTATTATTAGCTCAAAGGCATAAATAGGCATTTAACTACAAATAAAAATTATCAAAATCAAAAGCATACATTATTTTGATAATAACAAAAGCAAAAAATATATAGTTCTTGAATGCCTGAAAAGCATTTTATTGAAACTTTGAAGCATTTTATAAGAACGCCGACAGCCAAAATAATAGTTGCTTGAAGGCATAAATAGACATTAAATTGAAATAAAAAATCACAGAAAGCATTTTACTGTGAATAAGACCGGAATTATCAAAATCAAAAGATCTCTTACTCTAATGATAAAAAACAGTGAAATTTTATATGTTTAACATGCCTGAAAAGCATATTATTCAAACGTAAAAGTAGTTTATACATATGTATAAGTTTTCACTTGGAATTTGCACAAAAACGATTACTTTAAGGAGAAACGAATAAATAAACAGGCATTTTACTTGAAAAGTCGTCAAAAACTGTGAAAAATATAATATTAGTCAGGCATTTTATACGAATCTATTTTTTGTCTAAAAATGTTTTAATTCTATGATTATTAATCGAAAACAAATCAAATATAAAAAAAATACAATTCTAAATTTTTATGTCTAAATTATTTCGACATTTTGATTGTTATAAAATCTGTTGTTTCTGAATCCCGACATACTTGATTAAAAAAACCGTATGCAATTTCCGCCATTCTCAGAAAACAAGCGCAAGTAATTACCATCAAGCCGCTTAGATAATAAAGTTTAAGCCAAAAATTGTGCTTTGCCTTGTATATTTTAATTATAACACAACATGAAAAAAGTATCATTAAATTTCTACTTACAAGCAACATCAATCGTGGCAGATTGACTTCGAATACTTCCTCTTCCACTCCAAGCATAACATTCACATTTAAATTTTTCATTTCCAAAAAATTCCTCAACCATGTCTCTTGTAACATTAGTTTCAGCTTCCATCATTCGTACACCATTTTGTGGATCAACAAATTCAAATTTTGAAGTATCAACATTTTTTGCACCATTACATTTAAAATATAATTTAAGTGCGTGAGCGGCACGACATTTCAAAGTCGCTGGACGGTTCTTGACCACATAAGAGTCTTGAGGTTCTTCAAGAAAAATGGGCAATGAATCGGAATTGAGAAGGAGGGAGTCGTCGTGGTGGTCTGATGAAGGGGATTTCGTCGGAGAGTTGTCTTCTAAAAAGGGACCATCTGGAATATAAAAATACAATAAATTAAAATGTCGAATGATTTTTATTTTTTTTAATTGGTTGATTTAAATAGAATAAGAGCTCTTCTTCTATCCAATTACATCCAGATAAAATATTTGCGCTTTCAGTTGAAAAATCGTTGAGTATAAGGAGTGGATGAATAATGAGACTTCACACAACTGATAGTTAAGAGTTTCATCAACCATATATGTACAAGAAAATTAATGGATTGCGATTTTTCGACGAGACAAGTGGAGATGACGACGTCTTGACGGTTTATCTCTACATCAACATGGTTTATTTAAAAGCAAATGAGAAGAATAAGATGGATTCGAAAATTACCAGTTTTAAATAAATAAATGTATGCATTTAGGATCAATGGAAAATCAATCAACGCTAAAACTTTTGAAGTGAATGTGTTTTGAATAACAAATCATACTATAAGTGATATTTTAAAGCATCTGCAGGCATTTTATTGTGTTTATAATCTGCTTAAACAAGTAGCGAGTTTCTGGATAATTTATTGAATACTAAAATACATTTTATAACATTTCTGACATCTAAAAAGTTCAAGAGGCATTTTACCCAACCCTTTAAACTTTTCATATTTTTCAGATTTTCTTGAAATTGTTGAATTAATCAATGCTAAAACTTTTGGAGTAAATAAGTTCTAAACAACAAATCATACTATAAATGACATTTTAAACCATCTACAGGCATTTTACCTTGACAAAAAATTATATGTATATAACTTACATGAAAAAGTACCGAGTTTCTAGATAATTAATTATATGTTAGAAAGCATTTTATGACATTACTTACATTTAGAAGTTCAAAAGGCATTTTATTCAACCCTTTAAACTTTTCAGATTTTTTAGATTTTCTTAAAATTATGCTAAAACGTTTGGAGTAAATGAGTTTTAAACAACAAATCATACTATAAGTGACATTTTAAATCATCTACAGGCATGTTACATTGACAAAAAATTATATGTATATAACTTACATGAAAAAGTACCGAGTTTCTAAATAATTAATTATATGTTAGAAAGCATTTTATGACATTGCTTACATCTAGAAATTCACGAAGCATTTTATTCAACCCTTTAAACTTTTCAGATTTTTTTAGATTTTCTCGAAATTATTGAATCAATCAATGCTGAAACTTTTGGAGTAAATCAGTTAAACAACATATCATACTATAAGTGACATTTTAAACCATCTACAGGCATTTTACCTTGACAAAAAATTATATGTATATAACTTACATGGAAAAGTACCGAGTTTCTAGATAATAAATTATATGTTAGAAAGCATTTTATAACATTACTTACATCTAAAAAGTTCAAAAGGCATTTTATTCAACCCTTTAAACTTTTCAGATTTTTTTAGATTTTCTTGAAATTGTTGAATCAATCAATGCTAAAACTTTTGGAGTAAATGAGTTAAACAACATATCATACTATGTCACATTTTAAACCATCTGCAGGCAAGTTACCTTGACAAAAAATTATATGTATATAACTTACATGAAAAAGTACCGACTTTCTAAATAATAAGTTATATGTTAGAAAGCATTTTATGACATTACTTATATCTAGAAGTTCAAAAGGCATTTTATTCAACCCTTTAAACATTCCAGTTTTTTTAGATTTTCTTGAAATTGTTGAATCAATCAATGCTAAAACTTTTGGAGTAAATGAGTTTTGAACAACAAATCATACTATAAGTGACATTTTAAACCATCTACAGGCATTTTACCTTGACAAAAAATTATATGTATATAACTTACGTGAGAGTTTCTAGATAATTAATTGTATGTTAGAAAGCATTTTATGACATAACTTACATCTAGAAGTTCAAAAGGCATTTTATTCAACCCTTTAAACTTTTCAGATTTTTTAGATTTTCTTAAAATTATTGAATCAATCAATGCTAAAACGTTTGGAGTAAATGAGATTTAAACAACAAATTATACTATAAGTGACATTTCAAACCATCTAAAGGCATTTTATCTTAACGAGAAATTATATATATATAATTTGCTTAAAGAAGTACCGTGTTTCTGGATAATTTATTATATGTTAGTAGGCATTTTATAACATAACTTACATCTAAAAGTTCAAAAGGCATTCTATCCAAACCTTTGACATTTCAGATCTTTTAGATTTTCTTGAAATTGTTGAATCAATGCTAAAACTTTTGAAGTGAATGAGTTTTAAATAAATCTACAGGCATTTTATTGTAACAAAAAACTCAATTGTTATAATTTGCATAAAATGATGTCTCTAAATTTCTGGATAATTCATCTAGAAAGTTCAGGTGGAATTTTATCTCCAACAATTTCAATAGTGTATTTTGAAGAAGAAGGGCATATTATAACATTAAGAGAGACATTTGCACTGTCAATCATAACTAAAGTAAACACTAATCTCCGTAAAGTGAAACAAAAAAAAGATTGGTAAAATTGCTAATTTCACTCTAATTTAAATTAGTTTCTATAAATTAAAGCTTTTTTGTTCCGGTTAAAAAATCTCTTCATAATTATCAATCTAATACAATGAAAGCCTAATTTTCTTCAACCTATTAGCATTTTTATGTCCAAAAAGCATCAAGACGTTGAAAACAAACAAAAAACCAAGTTGAAATTTAATTTTTTTACACTCAGCTGGAAACAACTTCAAATTTATGCAAGAGTGAAAAAGTTGTCGTCTACTCTTTGCTTATTTTGTTTATCAGCAATATGTTGCTGCTAAATTCAAGAAAAGTATAGTGTGAATTCTCCCCGGATTTAGTTTGTCGCGTAAAGTGACGGATCATCCCCATCGGACAGTCCCGATTGTTTACATAGAAATACCATTAGGGAAATTTCAATTAGCGCCCATCGTCAATTTCCTACCACTACAGTTATTTTGCATTTATATCAAAGTTTTAACCGATAATTTTGGCATTTGCCTCTCTGAATTATGCAATGATAGATAATTGAATGTTTTCGAATATTACACACGTTCTGTTTTCATAAATCCTGTTTTGTTTTATTGTCCTATTAATGTTTTATTCACAAGCTATATCTGTTTGTGATTTATTTAATGTCATAAACGGATTGACGAAAAAATCAATTGAAAAATATTAATTTTAATTTCCTGAAATTCCAACTTTATGGTGTATATACCCAGCTTTCGATTTCCCATTGGGTATAGCTACTTCAAACGCTTAAAAAAGCTTTCGGGTCCAATTAATGCGATTATCGTAAAGCTCTTGGAAGCTTGAGCCGCCAAGCACAACCGCATGTTCGTACGCATCCTCATTTACATGAACAAGAAAAGTAAACAGTTAAAAAAAAATGTAAAAAAATCTCAACCGACTGTGATTTTTTCCATCCATACCAAATTAGGCATAAAATTGCCAATAAAACATATGTTAAATTGTCGAATAAAACCAAAACGAAATGCTAAATACCTACTACAACGTTGTCAAAATGTTTCATCTGTACCGGTTGAATGCTGCTATTTTCTGATGTAAATTTATGTAAAATGGCTCGCTTTTTGTAATACGAGCTATGTAACTTAATTGTTGTATATTCTCGTGGGATTTAAACAGTAGCAATGGATAGGTTTGGACTAGGATCATGTTTAAGCGCTACGAAATCTACGATCTGACCGCTACAAATTAATTTCGGGGAAAGAGGATATAAACTAAGATTGGTTTACAAGAAATTGAAGACATGGTTATTAAAAGTTAAAAGATTGAATTACCAGAAATTTATTTATTGAAAATTGGAAGCAGGAGAGGATTCTGTTTCAATGTGAGATTTTAGATAATTATTGAATAATTATTGGGGTTTCTTGCAATATCAAATTTATTGGAGAAAATAGCGATAAGAAAAGAAGTTAAGAGCGGTTTCTTTTAGTTATTTTTATTTCAGACGTTAGAGACGCTTGGAGTTAATCTCTTCAAGCATGAACAATGCGGAAAATCACAAAGCACTTCTTGGAACAAAAACATGGGAGTCACAGAAAATGTTAGACTGGAAGCAATATCGTTCGCATTCACATGAAGAGCGTTTCGAGTTCTTAGCGCCTTAATACGGAAAACAGATAAAGATGGCAAAAAACTAGATTTTGACTAGAAATGGAAATATTATTTCTCGGAACAAATATTTCCTTTTCTATTTTTTGGTCATTTGTTACGATTTTGAAACTCGAGCACTCAAGCCAATCAAAACTCAACTAGAAGAAAGAAGAAATTCTGGAAGTATTTCTGGGTTTGAAAGCAAATGTACTTTCTAGTTGGTTCCTAGATCCTTATAGTTTCCTAGATTCCTCAGATAGTTTAAGGTTTTGGAAATTCTTCATTTACTTGACATTTCTCAGATTTCGAAATTCTTTTCATTTGGCAAGTTCGTTAGAAGTTTAGTATTCTTCAGATTTTCTAGATTGTTCATCTTTTCAAGATTCTTTAGATTTTTTGAGATTGTCTACATTTTTATTATTATTTTTTGTATTGTTCTGATTTTATAGATTTATTAGATCTTTTAGATGAGTGTTATCATCCAGTTTTTTAGTAAGTATACAAATAGAATTGGTCCAAGACAGACCTTTGCGACGCTTCATCTCCTAAAGTAGCAATCTGTCAAAAATTATTGTATTTTATTTTTATATCAAATTAGTTCAAACATTCTTTGCATATTTTCTCATCACTCGAAAAATCTCAGAAAATTTATATTTTTTCTAATAATTAATTTGGCAATTTTTCAATACTGAAATTCCGAATGAATCCAATATTTTCTAAAATCCTATTATATGCTACTGCGTCAAGTATCCACCAAATGGAGCTATAATTCAAAATTTAGGAAACTGTAATTTTGCATTTTGAGTTTCCACATTCATTCTAGAAGAATTTTTATTTCTGCAATTGGTAATTACATTTTTGATTAGATGACTCTGTAAAGAGAAATACAGAAATCTGTAGAAATCTACCAATTTTTGATTTTCGATTTCATTCTAAGAAACGTAAGCTAATTTTATTGAATCTTCAATAGTTTATTTATCCCCGCAATTATTATTCCTAAGTTTTAACAGATGACGCTATAAAATATAATACAGAAAACTGTAAATTGATTAAATCAACGAAGAATATTTCTGCAAGATAAAAAAAAAACAAATAATAATTTTTACAAAGTAATACAGTTATTTTCCGTTTACCAATAGATGTCATTGCGAAGCAAAATACAGAAAACTGTAATTAATGAAATCCACTTTATCTAGCTGTTTCTACAAATTCATGAAAAAATGTAAATTTACAGAGTGTAGAATCAAAGTTTCAAAATTATGAATTTAATTTTTAATTTTTTAGAATTTCTAGTTTATAGGAATCTTCAGATTATTCAATTTTTTTAAATCCTTAAGACTCTTTGAATTATCAAAATTTTCACTTAATTTCTTTCTAAATCTTTTAGATGTATGTTATCATCCAGTTTTTTAGTAAATATACAAATAGAATTGGTCCACGACAGACCTTTGAGGTGCCTCATGTCTTAAATAAGCATTTTATCAAAAATTAATGTATTTTATTTTCATATCAAATTAATTCAAACATTTTTTGTCTACTTTCTCATCCAAAAATCTCAGAAAATTTGTAGAATCGATTGATCAATATATTTTTTCTAATATTCAATTTGGCAATTTTTTAATACTGAAATTCCGAATTTTATATACTACTGCGTCAAGTATCCACCAGATGGAGTTCTAATTCAAAATTTAGGAAACTGTAATTTCGCATTTTGCGTTTACACTTTCATTCTAAAAGAATTTTTATTTCTGCAATTGGTAATTACATTTTTGATTAGATGAATCTGTAAAGAGAAATACAGAAATCTGTAGAAATCTACCAATTTTTGATTTTCGATTTCATTCTATGAAATGTCAGCTAATTTTATTGAATGTTCAATTGTTTATTCATCCCCGCAATTATTATTCCTAAGTTTTAACAGATGACGCTATAAAATATAATACAAAAAACTGTAAATTGATAAAATCAACGAAGAATATTTCTGCAAGATAAAAAAAAACAAATAATAATTTTTACAAAGTAATACAGTTATTTTCCGTTCATCAATAGATGTCATTGCGAAGTAAAATACAGAAAACTGTAATTAATGAAATCCACTTCATCTAGCTGTTTCTATGACTGATATTTTCTACAAAAAACTGAAAATGTACAGAGTGTAGAATTGAATAAAATTTTCAAAATTATATACTCGATTTTTAGTTTTCTAGAATTTTCAGAATGTAAGAATTTTTTTGAATCCTAAGACTTTGAATTATCAGAATTTTCACTTGAATTTGCAAATTTTGTTCTAGGTCTTTTAGATATGTGTTATAATCTAGTTTTTTAATAAGTCCAAGTAGAATTGATCCAAACACAGACCCTTGCGGTGCTCCACCTCCTAAATTAGCATTCTGTCAACAATTAATGTATTTCATTTTAATTTCAAATGAATTCGAACATTCTTTGCATATTTTCCCATCGCTCAAAAAATCTTTGAAATTTTTGTCGAAATCAAAATTTTTCCCATTGTGATTCAAATCGGAATTCATTGAAAGCATGTTCACGTCGAGTCGTTGATCGACGACAAGCTCTCCCATTAGTCGAACATTTATGCGCAATTAAAAAAATGTCCTTTAAGTCGCTTTAACCAGTTGAACATTGTCCGTTTCTTGTAAGTCTCATTTAAATCGGCCATTGAAACGCAGTCAGTGGTCGGCTTCTGGAAATCCAGGTGTCCATTGAATTGTATTAAATACCACCAACCGGAATCTCTGTTGAAATTTTGATTGTTTTTATTCTAAACGAAATTTCTTTCAAAAGGACCCACCTGTTAGTGTCCCATTAAAAGCGGAATCTTAGTGACATGATTCTCTTAATTACTTTAATTTATTTAAGAAGATCCTTGAAAAAGATAACTGGTAACAAGTTGAACGTTTGTGAATATGTTAGTATAAACTTGTTTATAATGTTGATAGCCGGAGGCAAGCGCGTGGTCGGCTAAGACTAGATCTTTCGTCGATAAATCAGCAACCATTCCAACTTTTCGAATTTTTCTTCTGATTTACAAGTAGCTTAAGTGTTTTACTGGTTTTACTCACGTGGGCGATAAACACTTTTCTGTTAAGCTTTTTTCCAACCGCACTAATTGCCCTAATACCCCATTATTTTTAATCCGCTTTAATCGTAAATCCTTATGCGAAAAAGCACAGCACAATTAATTTTCGTATTTAAAAAGCTCCAAGGATTACATCGACATAAATTTACCACGCGTTATTAGTTCTGTCGACGACGAAGTAACCTGTGAAGAATGAGCAGCATCCGGAACGACAAAGAATCATAATTCGTCTTTCGTCGCTTCCGCAAATCGTTATCATCAAAATGAAATATCGAAAGTTTTGCTAATGAACCAAACAATATTATTGTTACTTTACACAGTTCTGTGCTCAATTACAACTCAAATAATTAATACGTTTGGAATTCCCAATTGGGGATTGAACAGTGCTCTCAATGCCAATCAATGCCGATGATTTAATATCGTTAAAACACATTTTAGCGAGAGATTTGTTTGATTTGCTGATGATTTTTAATCATTTGTCGAAACTCAACTAAAACATTTCTCTGTGTATTTTTATTTGTTAAATTTATCATTTTGACTTGAATACGAGTTGTCCTATTATACAAGACACAAGATTGACGTACCCTCAACTTGAGTTACTTTGACCCTTCAGATGTCAGTCTTTTATATAATTAATAAATTCCACATCAGGACTAAACTAGGTGTGATCAATTTTAAGTTGGGTTTTGGACGGAATTGCAGATCTGCTTTCAACACTATTAATTGTGCGGTTTGGTGTTTAATCAATCAAAAGTGGGATTATTTACAACGGGGAGGTTTGTTCAGGTTTTCGAATAAAAATAATGAAATCAAAATTTTGATAAAAAAGTGGAAACTATAAAAATGACTCTAAATCTAGAACTGGAATTAATAAATATTTTCTTAGTCGTCCGTTTTCGCATCATTTTTGATTGATTCGCTGAATATCCAAAAGATGGAGATTTAAATCATAATCTAGAAAACTGCAATATAGCTAAATCTACAAATTTCCGTTTTCATTCCGCTAATATTATTAAATTTTCAAATATTCATCCATTTCCGTGATTATTTTTCCTATTTTTTGAATAGATGACGCTCTAAAGCATATAGGAAACTGTAAACTTATAAAATGTCTCTATTCTTGATGATGATAATGCAGAAAACTGTAATTAATAAAATCCACTTTATGCAGCTGTTTCGATGACTGTTCTACAAATTGATAGAAAAATAAAAAACTATACAGAGTATTCCAAAAAGAAAACAATTTAGATTTTCATTTTTGAACTCTTATAATTATAATTAACTCTTAATAATATTAATTAGAATTAATTGACTTTGGATCTAAATAAAGTTAAATAAATAAAACAATTTTTTCTTTAGATTTAGACAATTTGTGGCATGTTTGAAATAAGTTCGAATATTCATATGTCAGATATGCACGAGATGGAGCTTCAAATCAAAATGTAGAAAACTGCAAACTGTGAAGAATAAAATTCCACTAAAACAAATTATCATGGTAAAAATCTCAAATTGTTGTTTCTGTAATTTTTCAACAGATACAAATACAGGCAACTGTGAATTGATAAAATTCATTTCATCCAAATGTTTCTTGTTCTAAAAACTGATAAAAAAATCAGAAGCAGTTTAAACTTTTTTTGTGTTTGAGCAGATTCTCAATTTGTAATTTTCAATTTAATGTTCTTAAATTTCATCTCATTAGTATCAGTATTTATCAGTAGATGACGCTGTAGAACAAAATACAGAAAACTGTACTACACAAGAGACTTCGCTATAGACTAGCGGTATCAGAAAATCGTCCAAGTGATTTAAAAAAATCCCACTTGGAAAAATTGAGTTTTGTCATAATTTTTAAGTTGATTTTCGACGTCACTCTGTATATCTCAAAACAGTACAGTACAGTACAGATATTTTTCAGCTTTACTTAATTAATCCAATTTGCCAATTTGTTGGAAATTTTATTTTTTTCTTGAAATCTTATGTTTTTTCTAGATTTCTTGAATTTTTTATAATTCCGAATTTTTTTGAAACGTATAGATTTTCCAGAATTAATCAATTTTCTAGAAAATCTTAAAATCTCAAATTTTTTTGGGATTTTACTGATTTATAAAATTTTTGAACTAATCAAATTTTTCAAATTCTTCATTTAGTCTAAATTCTATTTTTTATTTATATTGTTGGATTCTCTAATTCATTTTTTTTTCTGACTTGTTAGAACTTGTTAGATTTTCGAGATTTTTTGTATTTTTAAGACTTTTTGGTAAATCCAATTTTTGTGATTTTTATAAATTTTTTAGATTTCATAAATTTCTAAGATTCCTCCAAAAATCTTTTAATTTTCCAGATTTTTAGATTATTTAATTTTTTCGATGTTTCAAGTTTCAGATTTGAAATTGTTCGAACTTGTCCAATATTTTGAATTTTTCATTTTCGAACTTTTTCTGAAAATTTTCTGAATTCTTTGATTTGTCTCAAATTTCTTAAATTCACTTAAATTTTTCAAAAATTTTCTGTCTTCAATTCTTTGAGTTATTCATAAGAATTCTTGTGATGTTTAACATTCTTTAAATTATGTAGATTTTATTATAATTTCTAGATTTTCTTGAATGTTCAAATTTTCCAAAATCATGCATTTTTCTCGAAATTCTTAGAGTCTCAAAATTTTTTGACTTTTTGAAAAAATGTTAGAATTCTGATTTATACAATTTTTATAGATTTTTGAGCCAGTGGTGAGTTTGTAGATCCTTCAGATTTATTAAATTTTTTGGATTTTTTAGATTACTTCAAAAATCTATAATTTTTGAACTTTTTAGTTTTTTTTTTGGTTTTTTAAAATACCTCTAGTCTCCAATATTCAAAGATGTTTCTTGAATTTTTGAAACTTTACAGATTTTTCAGATAGTTTTGCTTCTTCGACTTTAGATTTTTTTTTTATTTTGAAAATTCCCTACATTTTTGATAATCTTCAAATTTTTCGGATTTTTTTTATTTTTCAATTTCTTCAGATTTTTCAGATTCTTATGAGTTCTTTATATTTTCTGTTTTTCTTTGTTCTTAAAATTTTTCAAACTCTTCATTTTGTCCAAATTCTTCATATTCTAAGATTCTTTGAATTATCAAAATTTTTTCTCGTTTATAGACTTTTTTACGTTCTATCGAAATTGTTGAATCTTCAGCTCCCATTTTTTCTAACTTGTTAAAACATTTTAGATTTTCTAAAGTTTCTAGAATTTCCGTTTTTTCGATGTATTCTTTAAGTCTTTTCGGTTTTTCCAATTTTTTGTGAATTTTATAAGTTCTTCAAATTTCTTGATTCTTTAGATTTCTTCTAGAATCCTTTGATTCGTTGATTTTTCAAAATCCTCTGATTTTCTACATTTTTCAACTATTCAAGATTTCGATGCTCCAGATCCTTTATAGTTTCTTAAACTCTATATTTTTTACCTTCCAAAATTCTTCAAGTATTTTAGGTTCTCGAGATTTCTTAAATTGTCTAGATTCTTTAAACTCTAAGAATCTTGAATTAAAGATTTTTAGTTGTTGGATTTTTTTTACATATCTGAAATTCTTTAAGACTGTCCAATGTTTTAAATTTTCATTTTTTAACTTGTTAAAATTTTCTTGATTGTTCGATTGTTTTCAAAATTCTTGGATTCTGAGATCTCCTGAGTTTTTCAAAAATTTTCCGTGTATTTAATTTTTTGAATTTTATAAGTCTTTGTAATGCTTAAGATTCTTTAAATTATGTAACTTTAGATTTTCAAAATCTTTCAATTTTCCCGAAATTCTTAGAATCTTTAAATTTTTTGAGATTTTGAAAAAATTTAGACTTTTGATTTATATAATTTTTAAAGATTTTTGAGCTAGTGGTGATATTGTATATTTTTCAGATTTAATAGACTTTTTGGATTCTTTAGATTACTTCAAAAATCTATAATTTTTGAACTTGTTAAGTTTGTTTTAGACTTTTTAAATACCTCTTGTTTCCAATATTTAAAGATGTTTCTTGAATTTTTGGAACTATACAGATTTTTTAGATAGTTTTGCTTCTTTAACTTCTTCATATTTTTTTTAATTTGAAAATTCCGTACATTTTTGATAATCTTCAAATTTATCTGATATTTTTATTTTTCAGTTTCTTCAGATTTTTCGGATTCTTATGAGGTCTTTATATTTCCTAACTTTTTTGTTTTTGAAATTTTTCAAATTCTTTATTTTGTCCAAATTCTTTGTATACTAAGATTCTTTGAATTATCAAAATTTTTTCTTGTTTATAGACTTTTTTTACATTTTATCGAAATTGTTGAATTCTTTTGTTCCTGTTTTTTCTAACTTGTTAAAACTTTTTAGATTTTCTAAAATTACTAGAATTTTCGTTTTTCTATTGTATTCTTTAAGTTTTTTCGCTTTTTCCAGTTTTTTGTGACTTCTATAGGTTCTCCAAATTTCTTGATTCTTTAGATTTCTTCAAGAATCCTCTAATTCATTCATGATCAAGACAGCCAAAAATTTTGGAAAAATGCAAACGGCACCATCAAAAAAATAGTTTAGTATCCCAATTCCTGAAAGCATTCGGTTGCTATTTAATGGAATTCCCTGCCCCAATTGCGCTAATTGCATTTCGCTTATATCAATACCGATTTCAATCTGTCCATTGAAATTTCTAAAATATTTACGATCAGTCTTGTTTACGTTTAATTTTACAGTTTCAATTTCAATGAATTATTTGCTTGTCAGAATAAACGCAAATTTATTGATTGAAAATAATAACAAATTCGTGATTTTGTTGTACAGATCGGTGTTCGATATGGTCGATAGCTACATAAATACAAAACCAACAACAAGAAGTATATAGAGAGATCGTTGTAACACGTGTAAGTTTATACATCAACGTGTACAAAAGGTAAAATTTATAAAGCTATAAAAGCGACGATAAAAACTTCTTTTCGATCGATAAGTTCCGAAGTGAAATTGTGTAAAAGACGTGGGGGGCAAGTCGTATGGGGTTTGTGATTATTTCTATAAGGGGAGAATTGTTGTAAATTTATTGTGTTGGATCGCAACCGGTTCCGAGGATTTAAATTATAATAGAAAAGAAAATTGGATCTACGCCACTGGAAATTTTATAATTATTATTGTAACGCAATATTCTTTTTTTTTTTTTGTTGTTGGAGAAATTCAATACTAAATGTAAATGAGTCAGACTGGAGGTGTTACAGACAAAACAAAGTCTACAGACATTAATAACAATCTTTTGAAATGAAGTAATTTTCTTTGCGTGACAATCTTCATTGTCCAGTAGTCACGAAAGTAATTTTTTTGCGAAAAGGAATCAACTTTAATTGGAAAGCTGTAAGCTTTAGTTTGGTGGAACTAAATTTAGAATTTAGTGGAGTGTCTTCCACTTCTCAAGAAAAAATATTTTTTTGTTTCCGTTGGCATAAGGAGAAATTAGCAATTTCTGAGTGCGTCCTTTGGGATCGATTTTTTTTTTGTTTTGTTATTTTAATGTTTAACATCCAGGAAAAGCCAATTTCCTCCGGAACTAACAAAAATTTTGATTCTTTTTCTATTCCATGTTATCATATTCACTTCTTAAAGTCACCCAACACCGTGTGAAATAATTCCAGCAGCTTACTTCCTCCGGCGAAAGCCTCAATTACCCACAAGCAAACCCTCAGCTTTACCTCTACACTACATCATACATAAACAACAATGTATATTCTCTTCTCTTTCTCTTACCAGACATAGATACAACAACAATAACCATTGTAGTTGGAAGGTTTACACAGATTCTAGACGACATGAATGTGTTAGGTTATCTATGAATTATTTCACTGTTTTCTTCAAATTTATATATCAATACAAAACTATACCTAACATTTCGATCTTTTTGCTTGATTGTATTTGAAGAATCAAAAAAATCATAAGAAAATATAAAAGAGTTCATAAATTAAAGGATTCGTGAATTTCGGAAATCCAATATTTCACAAAAATCATAAAAATGCAAAGACACCGAAGAATCTTGAAAAATCCAGAAAGTTTCAGAATTAAGAAATTTGTGAAAAATCGAAGAATCTAAAAAATGTTTAGAGTTTAAAGAATATAAAACTCGAGAACCTAAAATACTTGAAGAATTGAAAAATGTAGAGAATCAGAGGATTTTGAAAAATCAATTTTTGAAGAAATCTAAAAAATCAAGAAATTTTGAAGAACCTATAAAAATCCTAAAAAATTGGAAAAACCAAAGAGACTTAAAGAATACAATAGAAAAACGAAAATTGCAGAAAATTTAGAAAATCTAAAAAGTTCTAACAAGTTAGAAAAAATGGAAGCTGAAGAATTCAACAATTTCGATAGAACGTAAAAAAAGTCTTTAAATAAGAAAAAATTTTGATAATTCAAAGAATATTAGAATATAAAGAATTTGGACAAAATGAAGAATTTGAAAAATTTTAAGAACAAAGAAAAACAGAAAATATAAAGAACTCATAAGAATCTGAAAAATCTGAAGAAATTGAAAAAAAAAAATTTCGAAAAATTTGATGATTTTTTTGATATTTTCAAAATAAAAAAAATCTAAAGAAGTCGGATAAGCAAAGTATCTAAAAATTCTGTACAGTTTCAAAAATTCAAGAAACATCTTCAAATATTGGAGACTAGAAGTATTTAAAAAGTCCAAAAAAAAAATAAAACGTTCAAAAGTTATAGATTTTTGAAGTAATCGAGAGATTCAAAAAAGTCTAAAGAATCTAAAGAATTTACAAACTCACCATTAGCTTAAAAATCTTTAAAAATTATATAAATCAAAAGTCTAAATTTTTTCAAAATCTCAAAAAATTTAAAGATTCTAAGAATTTCGAGAAAATTGAAAGATTTTGGAAAATCTAAAGTTACATAATTTAAAGAATCTTAAGCATCACAACAACTTATAAAACTCAAAAAATTGAATACACCGAAAATTTTTGAAAAACTCAGGAAATCTCAAATCCAAGAATTTTGACAACAATCAAACAATCAAGAAAATTTTAACAAGTTAGAAAATGAAAATTTAAAACATTGGACAGTCTTAAAGAATTTCAGATATGTAAAAAAAATCCAACAACTAAAAATCTTTAATTCAAGATTCTTAGAGTTTAAAGAATCTAAGGATTCTAGAAGAAATCTAAAGAATCAAGAAATTTGAAGAACCTATAAAAGTCACAAAAAATTGGAAAAACCGAAAAGACTTAAAGAATACAACGGAAAAAAGAAAATTCTATAAATTTTAGAAAATCTAAAATGTTTTAACAAGTTAGAAAAAATGGGAGCTGAAGATTCAACAATTTCGATAGAACGTAAAAAAAGTCTATAAACAAGAAAAAATTTTGATAATTCAAAAAATCTCAGAATATAAAGAATTTGGACAAAATGAATAATTTGAAAAAATTTAAAAACAAAAAAAATTAAGAAATTCAAAGAAGTCAAGAGAATCCGAAAAATCTGAAGAAACTGAAAAATAAAAAAAATCGAAAAATTTGATTACCAAAAATGTAGGGAATTTGAATGAATCTGAAGGAAGCTAAAGATTCATGAAATTTGAGGAATCTATAAAAATCACAAAAAATTTAAAATACGGAAAAGACTTAAAGAATACAAAAGAAAAACGAAAATTTGAGAAATTATAAAAAATCTAAAAAAATCAACAAGATAGAAAAAATACTAGCTGAAGAATTCGACAATTTCAATGGAATAGAAAAAAAATTGAAAAAATCTGTTAAATTGGGTCTATGAAAAAATTTTGATAATTCAAAGAATCTTAGATTATAAAGAATTTGGCCAAAATTAAGAATTTGAAAAATTTTGAAAATAAAAAAATTAGGAAATAAAAAAAAACCTAAAAAAATCCGAAAAATATGAAGAAACTGAAAAATAAAAAAATCCGAAAAATTTGGGGATTATCAAAAATGTAGGAAATTTTCAAATTAAAAAAAAAAACTAAAGAATTCAGAAAAGCAAAAGTGTCTACCAAGTCTATAAAGTTTGAAAAAATTCAAGTAACATCTTCAAATATTGGTAACTAGAGGTATTTAAAAAGTTCAAAAATTATAGATTTTTGAAGTTATTTAAAGAATCTAAAAAGTCTAATAAATCAAAGGAATCTACAAACTCCCCATCAGCTCAAAAATCTATAAAAATTATATAAAACAGAAGTCTAAAATTTTTTCAAAAAGTCAAAAAATTTAGAGATTCTGAGAATTTCGAGAAAATTAAAAGATTTTGAAAAATCGAAATCTATATAATTTGAAGTGTCTTGAGCATCTCAAGAATTTATAAAAGACAACGAAAATTTTTGAAAAATTTAAGTAATCTCAGAATCCAAGAAATTTGAGAAAATCTTGGAAGTTCTAACAAGTTAGAAAAAAAATAGGAATTAAAGAATTCAATAATTAAATAAAATGGAATCTAGTTAAAATGAAAAAATTATAAGATAAAACTAGGGAATACAAAGACTTCAAGAGAATCCAGAAGTTTCTAAAAAATCTGTAAAGTTTCAAAAATTCAAGAAACAAAATATTGATAACTAAAGGTATCTAAAGAGTCTAAAAAATCTAAAAAGTTAAAAAGTTGGAGAGTTCTTGAAATAATTTGAAGAATCCAAAAAGTCCAATAAATTTACAAACTCACAGCTAATTCAATAATCTATAAAAATTTCATAACTCAAGAGTCCACAATATTTTGAGAAAAACTAATTATAAAAAAAAACCTGGAAAATATAAAGAATCTTAAGCATTTGGAAAATTAAAAAATTTGACAAATATGAAAATTCTTGAAAATATCAAAAATCCAAAAATCAGAGAACTCTAAAAATCTAGAAAATCTGATTAAATCTAGCGTATCCATAAACAAGTAAAAATATTGATAATCCAAAAAAGGACCAAGAATCTACAAAAACTAAAAAAAATTGGAAAATATAAACAGTTTAGGAAATATCAAGAACTCCAGATAATCCAAAATATTTAGAGCATCTAAAAAATTGAAAAACTAACAAAACATAATAATTATCAAGAAAACAGTATCTTCAAAATAAATGAAACTAACTAATTCACAAAAGCAAAAATATCTAAAAATCTGTAAAGTTGTAAAAATTCAAGAAGGTATCTAAAAAGGTAAAAAATTATGAGTCTTCTAAATCTGAAGAATCCTCCAATAAGAATCTATGAACTTATGATTTTTAGAAAATTTGAAAATGACAGAAAATCTAAACAATTTAAAAATTTTGGAAATATAAAGAATTCCAAGGAATTTACAAAAGCATTAAAAAATAAAAAACTTGACTAATCTGAAGATTCTAAGAAGTATCGAAATATCAAAAAATTGCATTCGGAATTCAAAAAATTTAGAAAATTCAAAAAGTATAGATAAAAAAATTAACAAAAATCCTGCAAACTGGAAATCTAAAAAATTTGAAACGTTAGAAACAGCTTAGAAAATTCAAAAAACATCAACAAATTGGCAAATTTGAATAATTAAGTAGATCTACTATACACAGTGACGTCGAAAATTGACTAAAATCATTTTTTCCAAATAGGATTTCTTCAAATCACTTATGAAATTCTATCCAAGTTTCAGAGATAATCGCTAATCTATTTGCAGTAGTTTTTGAACAGTTTTCTGTATTTTGTTCCGCAGCGTCATCTACTGATAAATAGGAATACCAATTCTAAAGATGAGATTTAAGAATTTTAAATCGAATTGAGATTTTTTTCAAATACAGAAAAATTAGAAAAGCTTCTGATTTTTTCACCAACTTTTAGAAAAAGAAACATTTGGATGAAATTCAATTTATCACTGGCCTATAACTTCACTAAGCGGTAAAACAAATCAAATTTACAAACATCAAACTTGAAGACAATTAAACCAGTGTCAATCGTGTCAAATTTCATCACTCTAGTCCAAGAAATTACAGAATTACAGCTGTTTTCCAGCAAAATTTCAAAAATCATTGATTCTTCAGTCGGAAAATGGCCTATAACTTCACTAAGCGGTAAAACAAATCAAATTTACAAACATCAACTTGAAGACAATTGAACCAGTGTCAAACGTGTCAAATTTCATCACTCTAGTCCAAGAAATTACAAAATTACAGCTATTTTCCAGCAAAATTTCAAAAATCATTGATTCTTCAGTCGGAAAATGGCCTATAACTTCACTAAGCGGTAAAACAAATCAAATTTACAAACATCAAACTTGAAGACAATTAAACCAGTGTCAATCGTGTCAAATTTCATCACTCTAGTCCAAGAAATTACAGAATTACAGCTGTTTTCCAGCAAAATTTCAAAAATCATTGATTCTTCAGTCGGAAAATGGCCTATAACTCCACTAAGCGGTAAAACAAATCAAATTTACAAACATCAACTTGAAGACAATTGAACCAGTGTCAATCGTGTCAAATTTCATCACTCTAGTCCAAGAAATTACAGAATTACAGCTGTTTTCCAGCAAAATTTTAAAAATCATTGATTCTTCAGTCGGAAAATGGCCTATAACTTCACTAAGCGGTAAAACAAATCAAATTTACAAACATCAAACTTGAAGACAATTAAACCAGTGTCAATCGTGTCAAATTTCATCACTCTAGTCCAAGAAATTACAAAATTACAGCTGTTTTCCAGCAAAATTTCAAAAATCATTGATTCTTCAGTCGGAAAATGGCCTACAACTTACTTAAGCGGTAAAACAGATCAAATTTACAAACATCAAACTTGAAGACAATTAAACCAGTGTCAATCGTGTCAAATTTCATCACTCTAGTCCAAGAAATTACAGAATTACAGCTGTTTTCCAGCAAAATTTCAAAAATCATTGATTCTTCAGTCGGAAAATGGCCTATAACTTCACTAAGCGGTAAAACAAATCAAATTTACAAACATCAACTTGAACACAATTGAACCAGTGTCAAACGTGTCAAATTTCATCACTCTAGTCCAAGAAATTACAGAATTACAGCTATTTTCCAGCAAAATTTCAAAAATCATTGATTCTTCAGTCGGAAAATGGCCTACAACTTACTTAAGCGGTAAAACAGATCAAATTTACAAACATCAAACTTGAAGACAATTAAACCAGTGACAATGATGTCAAATTTCATCACTCTAGTCCAAGAAATTACAGAATTACAGCTATTTTCCAGCAAAATTTCAAAAATCATTGATTCTTCAGTCGGAAAGTGGCCTATAACTTCACTAAGCGGTAAAACAAATCAAATTTACAAACATCAACTTGAAGACAATTAAACCAGTGTCAATCGTGTCAAATTTCATCACTCTAGTCCAAGAAATTACAAAATTACAGCTGTTTTCCAGCAAAATTTCAAACATCATTGATTCTTCAGTCGGAAAATGGCCTACAACTTACTTAAGCGGTAAAACAGATCAAATTTACAAACATCAAACTTGAAGACAATTAAACCAGTGTCAATCGTGTCAAATTTCATCACTCTAGTCCAAGAAATTACAAAATTACAGCTGTTTTCCAGCAAAATTTCAAACATCATTGATTCTTCAGTCGGAAAATGGCCTACAACTTACTTAAGCGGTAAAACAGATCAAATTTACAAACATCAAACTTGAAGACAATTAAACCAGTGTCAATCGTGTCAAATTTCATCACTCTAGTCCAAGAAATTACAGAATTACAGCTGTTTTCCAGCAAAATTTCAAAAATCATTGATTCTTCAGTCGGAAAATGGCCTATAACTTCACTAAGCGGTAAAACAAATCAAATTTACAAACATCAACTTGAACACAATTGAACCAGTGTCAAACGTGTCAAATTTCATCACTCTAGTCCAAGAAATTACAGAATTACAGCTATTTTCCAGCAAAATTTCAAAAATCATTGATTCTTCAGTCGGAAAATGGCCTACAACTTACTTAAGCGGTAAAACAGATCAAATTTACAAACATCAAACTTGAAGACAATTAAACCAGTGTCAATGATGTCAAATTTCATCACTCTAGTCCAAGAAATTACAGAATTACAGCTATTTTCCAGCAAAATTTCAAAAATCATTGATTATTCAGTCGGAAAATGGCCTATAACTTCACTAAGCGGTAAAACAAATCAAATTTACAAACATCAAACTTGAAGACAATTAAACCAGTGTCAATCGTGTCAAATTTCATCACTCTAGTCCAAGAAATTACAGAATTACAGCTATTTTCCAGCAAAATTTCAAAAATCATTGATTCTTCAGTCGGAAAATGGCCTACAACTTACTTAAGCGGTAAAACAGATCAAATTTACAAACATCAAACTTGAAGACAATTAAACCAGTGTCAATGATGTCAAATTTCATCACTCTAGTCCAAGAAATTACAGAATTACAGCTATTTTCCAGCAAAATTTCAAAAATCATTGATTATTCAGTCGGAAAATGGCCTATAACTTCACTAAGCGGTAAAACAAATCAAATTTACAAACATCAAACTTGAAGACAATTAAACCAGTGTCAATCGTGTCAAATTTCATCACTCTAGTCCAAGAAATTACAGAATTACAGCTATTTTCCAGCAAAATTTCAAAAATCATTGATTCTTCAGTCGGAAAATGACCTATAACTTCACTAAGCGGTAAAACAAATCAAATTTACAAACATCAAGCTTGAAGACAATTAAACCAGTGTCAATCGTGTCAAATTTCATCACTCTAGTCCAAGAAATTACAGAATTACAGCTGTTTTCCAGCAAAATTTCAAAAATCATTGATTCATCAGTCGGAAAATGGCCTATAACTTCACTAAGCGGTAAAACAAATCAAATTTACAAACATCAAACTTGAAGACAATTAAACCAGTGTCATCTGTTGAAAAATTTGAGACTTTTGCAACAATAACTCTAGTGGAATTTTATTCTTGATAGTTTACAGTTTTCTAGATATTGATTTAGAGCTCCATCTCGTGCACATTTGACATGCGAATATTAGAACGTTATCCTTAAATTATTTAGTTTTTTGTAAATTTCATATTGCATTTTTTTGCAAATCTGAATTGTTTTTTTCAAAAATTCAAAAGTCGAAAATATATAGAAACAAAAATCACGGAAAATTTTAAAAATCCAGAAAAATTCATGAATTTTGAAAACAGTGTATAAAATTTTAAAATTAAGTAAATTTTTCATTGTCTGATTTCCCAAAATATTCAAAATTTTCTCGCCGCCACATAACTTCTTCTGCCACGTCACTCTTCCATAAATAAATCAACATAAAAATTACAAAAATACCATCTTTTTCCTATAATTACTCCATGTCTCTTCATATTACCAACTCCTATTTCTTTTACCTTTAAATAAAGAATGAGAAAATCGTGCACACGTGACAGTCGATTGCGTGTTATTCATCCCAATCTATATTTCATCCAATCGATGTTCGTATTTACAAAAAGTGAATTTATCAAATATCATTGTTACCAACCTTGATTAGACCACGCCATTCCACCAAAAAATGCCAATATCATCAGCACAAGTGACAGACTATAGTTGGGAGTTTCCGGCTGTGCCATGGTAACAGTTCCGCTCTAAGGGCTGCTGGTTGTGGAATACACAGACATCACTGACACCACAAACGCATCTTCTTTTAGCTGTCACATCGCTCTGACACTTCACTTATTGGATTTCTTCGCAAGGGCTGCAACAAAATGTGTAACTGATAAATCTGTTAAACGGGGGAAATGTCGTAAAGAAATTCAATTAAAAATTGCACAGTTTTAGATAACACGAGTCATCGGGTTATCAGCAACAAGCTTTGTTTCTTTTCAAAATAAGGAAGTTGACGTTTGGTGTAAACTGATCCTCTATGTGTAATTCAAGAACTCTGGATGATGATGTCAAACTTCTTAAAAAAACTTTTGAATATTCTGAATTGGAGGGTTGTTTTGTTAGATTTCTACCTGTTGTTTCGACCATTTGTGTTTGTTTCTTTTAAACTAGTCGTTTGGAAAAGATGTCTGGCCTACATTAAAAAGCACTTAACAGTACAACGTTCTAAAAGGTTTCTGTTCAAAAGGCAATAAATATATGATGGGTTTGAGGGAAACATGTGTTTGGATCTAAACGGGATGCTGAAGATACTATATTTGCTTTAAACACGTGATAATTGACTCTTTTCTAATGGATTAAAGATGTACAAATACTTAAGCTATTTTCAGCAAGGTCATCATTTACCTAAATCACTGCCCGGGTAGCTCAGTCGGTAGAGCATTGGACTTTTAATCCAAGGGTCCAGGGTTCAAGTCCCTGCGCGGGCGTTTTTTTTTAAGTTATTGATAACCGTTATCAATATAAATAACTGTGAATATAAGTGTTAAAAATCTTTTTAGTTTATTAACCAATCAAAGCGATTTTTGATTTGTGAAAGAAACGCCTCCGGAATTCGGCAAAACGACGCCACATTTATTTATTAGGTTCTCGACCTCTTTGCACTTGAGACACCCAAACAGTATTTGGTAAGAAAAAAAGGTTGCCACCCTTAAAAGCCTTAATAATTCAATCGGACGGATAGGAATGTTTAGGGTGAAAGAAAATAATATAAAAATAAATATCAATGTAATGCTGATGGAAGGGAATTTTCTCATTGGGAAATTCTGTGATTAGTTTTATAGGAAAGTTTTGTTTTATGAAATATTGTATATTTTAGAGTTAAGTTTTCAAAATTTTACACATTTTTGGATTATTTTTAATTTGGTTGATATTCCTAACGTTTTATTAATTCTTCGAAATTTGTTGAGGGTTTCGTAAATTTCTTAAAATCTTTGTTTTCTGAATTTTGTAGATTGCTGATTTTTTGAAATTTTGTAAATTCTCCACATTTTTAGAATGTTTCAATTTATAAATTTTTTCTAGATTTTTTGGATTCCTACAAAATTATTTCTTAGATTTCCCGAATTTTACAATTTTCTTGAATGTTTAAAAAATTTTTGGTCTCTCTTGATTTACAGTATTTTTATAGATTTGTCAAGTAATTGTATATATGTAGAAATTTTTCTACATTTTTGCTGAATTTACAAATTTTTTAGACTCTCTTCTGGATTGACTTGAGATTGTTTACAATTTCTGAATTTTTTCTCTTTTTCAATTCTTCAAATTCTCGAGTTTGAAATTCACGAAATCCTTCATATTTTTGATGTTTTTCAATTTTAGAAATGCTTAGGATCCTTTAGATTTTCTACGTTTTTTGAATTCTTTATTTTCTGAAATGTTTAATAATTGAGTAGTCTTGAAATTTTTATAATTTTAACATTTTTTTAATTCGTCCAATTTTATTAGTTTTTTTATAGAGTTTAGATGTAGATTTCTTAGAATTTCCAGACTTTTTGGATTTTCTAGATAACTTTGAAAATCCTCTAATTTCTGAATTCCTTTAGATTTTTTGGATTCCTCAAATTTCTTTATATAATTTCTGCAATTTTAAAGTTTAGTTTTCAAGATTTTCAAATTTTTGGATTCTTGAGTTTTTTTGATTCTATACTTTTTTTATTCTTTAAATGATTAAAGATAATTTCTCATTTAGTTGATATTATTACATTTCATTAATTCATAGATAAAAAATTATAAAATCTTTGTTTTCCAAATTTTGTTAATTGTTCCTTGTGTCTTCTGGATTCTCTACGCTTTTATAGACTTTAAATTTTTTCCAACCTCTTAAAATTTTTTTCTTATCTGATTTTTCTTATCAAAAATCCTGTGATTTTCACAAAACTCAATTTTTCCAAATTTACACAATTTTTGTAGATTTATAAATTGGTTGTAGTAGATTTTTTTCCGAGATTTTTCGCATTCCATTTGGTTTCTGAATTCCTTTAGATTTTTTGGATTCTTCAGTTTTTGAGGTTACTTGGATTTGCTAAATATTACAAATTTTTTGGATTACTATTTTACTAAATCCTTTGGATTTGCTAGAGTTCTTTATATTTCCTAGATTGTTTCTAATTTCTGAATTTTTCCTTTCTTGTAATTATTTTAATTTTGGGAATTTTTTTTAGATTGTTTAGATTCTTAATTCCCATTTGTTGATAAATTTGCCAGATTTTTTAGAACTTCTACAAGAATTCTGTGGTATTTTCATTTTTGATACTCCCAAAATTCTTCATATTTGTGAAGTTTCTTCATATATTTTCTGAATTTTCAAGAATCTTTGAATTATTTCGAAATTCTTACAATCTCAACATTTTTAAAACTTTCAAATTCTTTTGGACTTCTAATTTATCAAATTTTTTTGTAAATTCCTTTTTGGATTGATTAATAACTTCCTTTAGATTTCTTGGATTCTTCAGATACCTCCAGTTTCAAATATTTTTGAGATTCCTCAACTTAAAAATTGTTTGCTTTCCTAATTTTTCCAGATACTTTGAGTTTGTAGATTCTCTATATTCTTGATAATCCTTAGACTGATTGGATTTTTCAAATTTTCCAATTTTTTAGACGCTTCACATACTCTCGAATTCTTTATATTTCCTATATTGTACACTTTGTCTAAAACTATTAATTTTTTGAATTTTCTACAGTTTGTAGTTTCTTGAGATTCCCTAGACTGTCTAGATAGATTCTTCTAATTATAAGATTCTTCTTCACTTGTTTATAGATTTGCTGGATTTTTCAAATTGTCTAGATTTTTTGTGTTTCTACAAGAGTCCTCTGATTTTTGAATTTTTTATAGTTTTCAGAAAATTTTGGAAATTATGAAATTTGTACAGATTTTTAGACGAATTTCTAGCATGTAGATCAATAAGATTTCCTGTAGAATACTCAATATTCTTTTCTAATTTTCGGGCTATTCAAGATATTTTTTGAATTCTTCAGAATCTTTTGCTTATTTTTGAAATTTTCTAAAATTTCTGAGTTCTCTATAAATTTTAATTTTGGAAACTTTCTATGTTTTTAATTATCTCAGGATTTCCTAGATTTAATGAATTTTTCAGCTTTCTTTTCTTGTTAGAATTCTCTAGATTCTTTTGTTTTTCTCAAATTTCTCGAGTTTGTAAAATCATTGAATTTTTCAAAACTTTTCGGAGGCTTCAGTTCTTTGAATTTTCTAAATTCTTGTAATTTTTACAGATTTTTCAAATCTCAAAAATTCTTCAAAATCCTCTAACTCATGAAATCTTTCATATTCTTAAAAGTTTCTCAATTTTTTAGATTCTTAGGATTACTTAGGATTGGTCAGACTGTCAGATTTGTCAAGATTTTCTGAAATTTTTAGATTGCCCAGAAATTTTTTGAAAAGTCTAAATATCTCAGATGTTGATAATTTATATATTTTTATAAAATTCTTAGATGCTTTGAATTTTTTAGATTGTGAACTTTTGCATTCCTGAGTCTTGAATTTTTGAATTCTTCAGTTTTCTCTATTGATAAATTTTTCCCAAGATTTGTTGGACTTTTGAACTTCACAATTTTTTTACATATTTCTTTGCTTTTCTGAATACTTTTGATTTTCTACGTTTTTGATAACCCTTACATTTTTCAGATTTGTTTAATTCTTTGTTTTCTGATTTGTTAAAATTTCTCAGAAACCTTGAATTGTCTTGAAATTCTCAAAATCTCAGATTTCTTTGGACTTTTCTAATTTATTAAATTTTTATAGATTCCTCAGATTTTCTAAACTTTTTGGATTCTTTAGATAACTTTACAAATCCTCTAATTTCTGGATATTGGAGACAGTTTTGGTTTTGAATATTATTGAGATTCCTTGAATTTGCTAAACTTTAAAGATTTTTTCGCTTTTCTGAATTTTTTAGACACTTTCTATATTCTTGATAATCCTTAGACTGATTGAACTTTTCAACTTTTCCAAATTTTTTAATGCTTCAGATATTTCCTGCATTGTTTACATTATCTTAAATCTAAATTTTCTAGAATTTTAGGTCTTTGAATTTTCCAAATTTGTAATTTTTATAGATTTTCTAAATTTCACAAATTCTTCAAAATCCTTTTCAAAATCAACACTTCAGTTTTGAAAACTTTTTATATTTTTAATTATTTCAGGATTTCCTAGATTTAATGAATTTTTCAGTTTTCCATTATTTTAGATTTTTCGGATTAGATTGTTTTCTAAACTTTCTATTTATTTTTTTTTCAATTCTTTGGATTTTATTGTTAAAATTCTCTAGATTCTTTTGTTTTTCTCAAATTTCTGAATTTTCAGATTTTTTCAAAAGTCTTAAATCTCAACATTTTTTTAATTCTCCAATATTTTTTGGATTTAAATGATTTATAAATTTTTAGCCAGATTTTTAGACTAATTGTAAATATAATTTTTTGAATTTCATAAACTCTTTGGACTTTCTAGATTATTACTTTCTGAATTTTTGGATCCTTTGAATACATTTGATTTTTTTAACTTCACATTTTATTACATTTCTTTGCTCTTCTGAATACTCCAGATTCTCTATACTCTTAATATTCCTTAGATTTTAAAAATTTTCCAGATGCGTCAAACTTTTGAATTTTCATATTCGTTAAATTTTCTTTGAATTATCAAAATTTCCATTTTTTATAGATTCGCCAAATTTTTTCGGATGTTTTAAATTTTTCGAAATTCTCAAATTCTTTACGTGCTTGGTTTCAGCTCTTTAGATTTTTTAATAATTCTTGTGATTTCTATACATTTAATAAAATCTTGCTTTCAAGAATCCTTTAATTAATAAGTAAATGTTTCAAAAATCATTTCAAACAATTCCAACCATTAGATATAAATTCTACAAATTATAATATGTCTGTCTTAAATATGCCTGACTTTTAAATGTTAACCATTAATAAAGTTCAATGAAATTACATCACAACATGAACCCAATTTTTGCAATCTAAAAATAAACCATCATCTCCTAAAAATACCTTCTTAAGAAGAATCAAGCTAAAGTTTCATGCTCATTAAACGTTTTAATTATATTAATTTGCGTATAACATTTCGTTTTAATTAAGTTGAAATTCAAACTTTTATAGTTTATAGTTTATTTTGATTAAACTTGAAACGAACAATTTTCCGCAATTTTTTGGTATATTTAGACGTGCTCAAGAGCGATGACAAGTATCTCTAAGTTCAATCTTCTTCGACTTCGATTGTGAGGAAGGAAATAGTCCCACTGGGTGATAAATTAAAGCGTGGTGCATTGTTTCGCATCTAGGGGAGTCTGACAAGGATATACGCTCAGTTCTATTGGTCCTTCCAAAGGATTCTTCGAAAGCGTTGCTATCAATTGAAATCATCAAACACAAAAGGAGTTTTTCTAGTAATTATCGTTGAAATTTCACATCTTAGATTTCTTCAAAACATCCTTTTTATTAAATAATGTCAAAAACATACAAAAAGCACTTATCTCCTTCTGGGAGAATAGGTAGAGAAGTCGTTTGTGGATGGTCCTAATTGTCAGTTTTCAGCTCCGACCATTCATCTTTATGAAGTTAACAACGTAGGGACCGAAATCCATTTAAAAACTACCTGCTTCGGCACCCTCTGCTTATCATATTATCTTGTGGGACCCCAGTATATGCCGCCTTTTAGGACACTTAAATATTTCACAAGAACCCATTGCTTTTTAATGTTCTTGCAAATGCAATTTTAAATATAGTTTAATGTATACTCAAAATACGCAAATTTTAATTAATTTAACAATTCCACAGAAATGTTTGGATAATGCTGAAATAACATAAAGTTAGATACATTAAAATAAATTTTAATACTTCTCAGCCATCAATTGCTTAAGCTTGCGTTAATGACGGACATTAAAGCCAGCACAGGTCCATGTTATTATTTTAATTATAATCCTACACACTCCTGAAGAACAGGTTTCGAGTGATTTTTTTGTTATTCCTTCAACTTATGGCCACACATTCTCAGCCATAATTATTGTTAATGCTCGGCTAAAATAAGGGACAAAACAATTTTATTTATAAGATACTTAAGCCAATAGCTTGGATATTGTTCTAAGCGCTATCACGCGATCAATGTTTGTCAAATGCTATTGATCGAAGGAGAGAAATGAGCGTTGCATTTTTAGAAGTTTTACTGTTCTTTCTTAATGAGTTTTTCGATCAAGTTGTCAAGATTTTGGCATGGTTGGGTAGAATATATGGGTGTTGTCAAACATTGTACCAATTAGGTTGTATGGATGAAGAGAAATGGCCGATTTATATAGGCGTTGTACGAATAATTTATTGCTAAATCCATTCACTAGAGTTACATTTGAGCTATGTCATGAATTTAAATCTACATAGATGAAATCTACGGATATGATTAATTGTGTCGCGGCTTGATTTTGTGATATGGAAATGTTGGTTTAACCAAATCGAGCAGTGGCTAGCCCAGCGAGGAAAGCCCATTATTAACCCTCTTTTTTTTGGAATTATTACAAGTTGGATTCATTTCAATTAGGATAATGCATTAATAGAAGACATTAAAAGGAATAATTTAGTATCAAATTTTACAAAATTTTGTGATAAATAACGAAGCTACAGACAAAAATGTCTGAAATTATCAAAATTCTGACAAAAATTTGCAAATTTTTTCCTCATGACTTAGTAGTTTTTTTTTGTTTATTTTTATTTGTAGATATTAGATAAATATAAATTGGTTGAGTTAGAGCCCATATTGATGATTTTTAGGATAGAGCAAATTAAGTATTTGATGATTTTTCACATCACCTACTAGCTGAAACTCAACGTCATATCATAGCTTCTGGATGAGATACATCAATAAAACTTACATCATTGCAAAGCTTTTTTAAGGTACTCTAAGTGTGTTAAATTTCATCTGTCTAGCTTAAATATCCACGAAGCTACGTTAGTCCAAACATCAGACTCTCTATTTTTGAGATTTCGGTTGTGGAGTTGCGTTTAGCGGCTGATTTCAGCCAAATTACTTTTAATACACAAAATTAGAAAAAAACTGCAGATGAAGAAGATATTAAGAATTGATTTGAAGTAAATTTCATTTTAATATTGTGACAGACAAAAAACCTACAACAAAAAATGTCAAAAATTGTATTTTATTCAAAGTATCAGTCAATTTTTCCAAATAAAACATTCAATAGCTCAGCTTGTGATTGAGCTAGAACGTTGATTTTTACAAATGTTTGAGCTTTTTTAAAATGCTATCAACACACTAAATTTCGTCTAATTTTTTGCAGAAACAACGGCGCTACATGCTTTCAAACTGTAGACTCTCTATTTGCAAATTTGAAGTTCAGAGGCTGATTCCAAACGAAGAGTTCGAAACTGACAAAATTACAATACACCGCTAAATAGAAGACATTAAGATAAATAAGTTAATACAAAATATATCTAAATTATTCAGTAAATAAAGGAGCCAGAAACAAAAATATTCTGACTAAAATTATCAAAATTCTGACAAAAATTTGTAAATTTTTCCCTCATGACTTAGTAGTTTTTTTGTTTATTTTTATTTGTAGATATTAGATAAATATAAATTAGTTGAGTTAGAGCCCATATTGATGATTTTTAGGATAGTGAAAATTAAGTATTTGATGATTTTTCACATCACCTACTAGCTGAAACTCAACGTCATATCATAGCTTCTGGATGAGATACATCAATAAAACTTACATCATTGCGAAGCTTTTTTAAAGTACTCTAAGTGTCTTAAATTTCATCTGTCTAGCTTAAATATCCACGAAGCTACGTTAGTCCAAACATCAGACTCTCTATTTTTGAAATTTCGGTTGTGGAGTTGGGTTTCGCGGCTGATTTCAGCCAAATTACTTTTAATAGACAAAATTAAAACAAATTTGCAGATGAAGAAGATATTAAGAATTGATTTGAAGTAAATTTCATTCTAATATTGTGACAGACAAAAAACCTACAACAAAAAATGTCAAAAATTGTATTTTATTCAAAGTATCAATCAATTTTTCCAAATAAAACATTCGATAGCTCAGCTTGTAATTGAGCTAGAACGTTGATTTTTACAAATGTTTGAGCTTTTTTAAAATGCTATCAACACACTAAATTTCGTCTAATTTTTTGCAGAAACAACGGCGCTACATGCTTTCAAACTGTAAACTCTCTATTTGCAAATTTGAAGTTCAGAGGCTGATTCCAAACAAAAAGTTCGAAACTGACAAAATTACAATACACCGCTGAATAGAAGACATTAGGATAAATAAGTTAATACAAAATATATCTAAATTCTTCAGTAAATAACGGAGCCAAAAAGAAAAATATTCTGACTAAAATTATGAAAATTTTGACAAAAATTTGCAAATTTTTTCCTCATGACTTAGTAGTTTTTTTTGTTTATTTTTATTTGTAAATATTAGGAAAACATAAATTGGTTGAGTTAGAGTCCATACTAATAATTTTTAGGATAGTGAAAATTAAGTATTTGATGATTTTTCACATCACCTACTAGCTGAAACTCAACGTCATATCATAGCTTCTGGATGAGATACATCAATAAAACTTACATCATTGCAAAGCTTTTTTAAGGTACTCTAAGTGTGTTAAATTTCATCTGTCTAGCTTAAATATCCACGAAGCTACGTTAGTCCAAACATCAGACTCTCTATTTTTGAGATTTCGGTTGTGGAGTTGCGTTTAGCGGCTGATTTCAGCCAAATTACTTTCAATACACAAAATTAGAAAAAAACTGCAGATGAAGAAGATATTAAGAATTGATTTGAAGTAAATTTCATTTTAATATTGTGACAGACAAAAAACCTACAACAAATGTCAAAAATTGTATTTTATTCGAAGTATCAGTCAATTTTTCCAAATAAAACATTCAATAGCTCAGCTTGTGATTGAGCTAGAACGTTGATTTTTACAAATGTTTGAGCTTTTTTAAAATGCTATCAACACACTAAATTTCGTCTAATTTTTTGCAGAAACAACGGCGCTACATGCTTTCAAACTGTAGACTCTCTATTTGCAAATTTGAAGTTCAGAGGCTGATTCCAAACAAAAAGTTCGAAACTGACAAAATTACAATACACCGCTGAATAGAAGACATTAGGATAAATAAGTTAATACAAAATATATCTAAATTCTTCAGTAAATAACGGAGCCAAAAAGAAAAATATTCTGACTAAAATTATGAAAATTTTGACAAAAATTTGCAAATTTTTTCCTCATGACTTAGTAGTTTTTTTTGTTTATTTTTATTTGTAGATATTAGATAAATATAAATTGGTTGAGTTAGAGCCCATATTGATGATTTTTAGGATAGTGAAAATTAAGTATTTGATGATTTTTCACATCACCTACTAGCTGAAACTCAACGTCATATCATAGCTTCTGGATGAGATACATCAATAAAACTTACATCATTGCGAAGCTTTTTTAAAGTACTCTAAGTGTCTTAAATTTCATCTGTCTAGCTTAAATATCCACGAAGCTACGTTAGTCCAAACATCAGACTCTCTATTTTTGAGATTTCGGTTGTGGAGTTGCGTTTAGCGGCTGATTTCAGCCAAATTACTTTTAATACACAAAATTAGAAAAAAACTGCAGATGAAGAAGATATTAAGAATTGATTTGAAGTAAATTTCATTTTAATATTGTGACAGACAAAAAACCTACAACAAAAAATGTCAAAAATTGTATTTTATTCAAAGTATCAGTCAATTTTTCCAAATAAAACATTCAATAGCTCAGCTTGTGATTGAGCTAGAACGTTGATTTTTACAAATGTTTGAGCTTTTTTAAAATGCTATCAACACACTAAATTTCGTCTAATTTTTTGCAGAAACAACGGCGCTACATGCTTTCAAACTGTAGACTCTCTATTTGCAAATTTGAAGTTCAGAGGCTGATTCCAAACGAAGAGTTCGAAACTGACAAAATTACAATACACCGCTAAATAGAAGACATTAAGATAAATAAGTTAATACAAAATATATCTAAATTATTCAGTAAATAAAGGAGCCAGAAACAAAAATATTCTGACTAAAATTATCAAAATTCTGACAAAAATTTGTAAATTTTTCCCTCATGACTTAGTAGTTTTTTTGTTTATTTTTATTTGTAGATATTAGATAAATATAAATTGGTTGAGTTAGAGCCCATATTGATGATTTTTAGGATAGTGAAAATTAAGTATTTGATGATTTTTCACATCACCTACTAGCTGAAACTCAACGTCATATCATAGCTTCTGGATGAGATACATCAATAAAACTTACATCATTGCGAAGCTTTTTTAAAGTACTCTAAGTGTCTTAAATTTCATCTGTCTAGCTTAAATATCCACGAAGCTACGTTAGTCCAAACATCAGACTCTCTATTTTTGAAATTTCGGTTGTGGAGTTGGGTTTCGCGGCTGATTTCAGCCAAATTACTTTTAATAGACAAAATTAAAACAAATTTGCAGATGAAGAAGATATTAAGAATTGATTTGAAGTAAATTTCATTCTAATATTGTGACAGACAAAAAACCTACAACAAAAAATGTCAAAAATTGTATTTTATTCAAAGTATCAATCAATTTTTCCAAATAAAACATTCGATAGCTCAGCTTGTAATTGAGCTAGAACGTTGATTTTTACAAATGTTTGAGCTTTTTTAAAATGCTATCAACACACTAAATTTCGTCTAATTTTTTGCAGAAACAACGGCGCTACATGCTTTCAAACTGTAAACTCTCTATTTGCAAATTTGAAGTTCAGAGGCTGATTCCAAACAAAAAGTTCGAAACTGACAAAATTACAATACACCGCTGAATAGAAGACATTAGGATAAATAAGTTAATACAAAATATATCTAAATTCTTCAGTAAATAACGGAGCCAAAAAGAAAAATATTCTGACTAAAATTATGAAAATTTTGACAAAAATTTGCAAATTTTTTCCTCATGACTTAGTAGTTTTTTTTGTTTATTTTTATTTGTAAATATTAGGAAAACATAAATTGGTTGAGTTAGAGTCCATACTAATAATTTTTAGGATAGTGAAAATTAAGTATTTGATGATTTTTCACATCACCTACTAGCTGAAACTCAACGTCATATCATAGCTTCTGGATGAGATACATCAATAAAACTTACATCATTGCAAAGCTTTTTTAAGGTACTCTAAGTGTGTTAAATTTCATCTGTCTAGCTTAAATATCCACGAAGCTACGTTAGTCCAAACATCAGACTCTCTATTTTTGAGATTTCGGTTGTGGAGTTGCGTTTAGCGGCTGATTTCAGCCAAATTACTTTCAATACACAAAATTAGAAAAAAACTGCAGATGAAGAAGATATTAAGAATTGATTTGAAGTAAATTTCATTTTAATATTGTGACAGACAAAAAACCTACAACAAATGTCAAAAATTGTATTTTATTCGAAGTATCAGTCAATTTTTCCAAATAAAACATTCAATAGCTCAGCTTGTGATTGAGCTAGAACGTTGATTTTTACAAATGTTTGAGCTTTTTTAAAATGCTATCAACACACTAAATTTCGTCTAATTTTTTGCAGAAACAACGGCGCTACATGCTTTCAAACTGTAGACTCTCTATTTGCAAATTTGAAGTTCAGAGGCTGATTCCAAACAAAAAGTTCGAAACTGACAAAATTACAATACACCGCTGAATAGAAGACATTAGGATAAATAAGTTAATACAAAATATATCTAAATTCTTCAGTAAATAACGGAGCCAAAAAGAAAAATATTCTGACTAAAATTATGAAAATTTTGACAAAAATTTGCAAATTTTTTCCTCATGACTTAGTAGTTTTTTTTGTTTATTTTTATTTGTAGATATTAGATAAATATAAATTGGTTGAGTTAGAGCCCATATTGATGATTTTTAGGATAGAGCAAATTAAGTATTTGATGATTTTTCACATCACCTACTAGCTGAAACTCAACGTCATATCATAGCTTCTGGATGAGATACATCGATAAAACTTACATCATTGCAAAGCTTTTTTAAGGTACTCTAAGTGTGTTAAATTTCATCTGTCTAGCTTAAATATCCACGAAGCTACGTTAGTCCAAACATCAGACTCTCTATTTTTGAAATTTCGGTTGTGGAGTTGAGTTTAGCGGCTGATTTCAGCCAAATTACTTTTAATACACAAAATTAGAAAAAAACTGCAGATGAAGAAGATATTAAGAATTGATTTAAAGTAAATTTCATTTCAATATTGTGACAGACAAAAAACCTACAACAAAAAATGTCAAAAATTGTATTTTATTCGAAGTATCAGTCAATTTTTCCAAATAAAACATTCAATAGCTCAGCTTGTAATTGAGCTAGAACGTTGATTTTTACAAATGTTTGAGCTTTTTCAAAATGCTATTAACACACCAAATTTCGTCTAATATTTTGCAGAAACAACGGCGCTACGTGCTTTCAAACTGTAGACTCTCTATTTGCAAATTTAACTTTGCAATTAGCTTGCCCTATCATAGCTTCTAGTTAAGATAGAGTGAAGATTGTTAGATCACTTTAAAACTTGTGCAAAATACTATCAATGCGTTAAATTTCATCATCATAGCTTCAAAAACTACGAGACTACTTTAGTCCAAACATCAGACTCTCCATTTTTGAAAATTCGATTTTCGTGTTCCGTCAGCGACTGATTTCAGCCAAATAAACAAAATTAAAATTTTCTAACACTTAAAAAACACCTCGAGATTTAATTTGATGTAAAATAAATTTTGATATTATGATAAATAAAAAAACTCTTCTAATTGGTATAAAACAATATTAAAATTTTCTGAATAAAAGTCATATTTTTCCAAGAATCCAAAAAGTGACAAAATGTTCCATTAAAAGCTGTAAATTCCTAAAACTGTTTCATCGAATCATTTCTCAGCTTTGATCATCGAATAAAATAAAGTTGCTTAAACGTTTAACTTGCCAAAATGCTGTACTAACTCTTGTAATAAAATAAACTTGCAATAAAATCCGTACAATAACAACCAAACAAAAAGACTAACAGACTCCGCGTGGTTAAAATTACGATAGTCTACATCACATTGTATCATTTTTATTAGTTATTTTTGGATAATAATAGCGCATGACAAGTGTATTTTATTATTATAATTCATGCCACAAATTCGCATTTACGGAGAATGTGTTTATAATTTTAGAAAACGTAAAATTATAGTTCTTGCACGATCTGCATTCAAGGTAATAACTGTGTATGAGATATAAAGGATATAATTATTAAATTTGTTTTTTGTTGAATCAAAAAAATCGGAAACTTCGCCGAAATCCATGAATTAAAGAATCGTTTTGCATTGATATTATTAATCCTCTGTGCGTGTCCAGTTTTCTCCCTCATCACAACCTAAAAAAAAAAATCTTAAGTGGTGATGAGTGCATTATAACCTTCCGTTGAACAATAACGAATGGTCAGCAGACACGCCATAGAATCGATGTTATCTCTATAGTGAACTATTATTCGAACACAAGTAACGCGTGTTTGGCGGATGTTGAGGTATTACATTAAACGCCGCTGACTTTTAATTGGTTTATATATCACTGCTTCTTGTAGATTGCTTCAAAGTCTAAACCGCACCCTTGCCACCGGAATCTTGCGTGTTGAAAGGGATGAAAAATTTCTAAATGGAAATAAGCAGACATTGACACAATTACTTCCTATTGTTGGCTGAATTTATACCAACTGACTAATATGGTAAATTATATCTGCCAACATCCAACGCATTTTAGATGAAAATTTATTTAGTACATATGGGGTTTACAATACACAATGGTACAACCCTGTACCGCGTTTATTAAAATTCAAAGAAAGACAATGGATGGATTAAAGATATGGAAATTCTCATTTTGGAAGGTTTTTTGCATGACTTTCATTATTATGTTGTTGAGTTTTTTATAAACGATTGGATTAATCAAGTTACGCCCAATATTCAAACCTAACCCTATTCTATTATAACACGCCCATTATTAGGATTATTATTAAAATTTTCAGAGAATTAAGAATGTGTCAAAACTAATTATAAAGACAATGCGGTAATTGATTTATTAAGTTCTTTAACAATTAAATAAAGGAGAGGACAAAAGAGCTGCAAGAGAAGATGGAAAATAGTAAAACACATTTAACCTAAATTTCAAAATTACCTAGATTTTAAGTTACAAGTTATTTGTAGAAAAAAAAATACTTTTAGATATAGAATCGAATCGAATCACTTCAATCAGAATATTTAACTTGCGGTTTTTCGCATAAACTTAAGCCAATTTCTCAGCTTGTGATTGGAATAAATCAACAGTATTTGCATCATATTGTAGCTCTTTTTGACTATTATCAACGACCCAAAAATTATCTGATTCTTTGGAGAAACAACAAAGTTACGTGTCTCCAAACTTCAGAAATTTGGAAATTTATAGATCAGCGGCTGATTTCAGAGAGTACTAACTTACAAAACATTAAGAGGAATAAATTGATATAGAAGTTAGTTAAATTATTCGATAAATAACGGAGCTACAAACAAAATAATCTGACTAAAAGTATTGAAATTCTGATTTAAAAAATATGTTTCAACTTTTACTCAAAACTAAGTAGTTTTTGATTGTTTTGAATTCACCATATCAAAATAGAAGCCCAGTTTGATGATTTTTGGAAAAGTGAAAGTTAGGAATTTTGCTAATTTTTACTTCAATAATTTTCGAAAATTCGACCTTCCTTATCATGGCTTCTGGTTAAGTTATAACAATGATATTTACATTATTTTGAAGTTTGTTTAAACGTCAATAAATATGTTGGATTTCATTTATCTAAATTCAAAAATCACGACGTTAAGTTAGTTTAAACATCAGGCACGTTATTCTTGAAATTTCGGTTTTATAGTGGCAGATTTCAGCCAAATGGCTTCTGATAGACAAAATAAACAAAATTTAGAAGCCAAAAAAGATCTGGAAGCTTGATTTGATTTATAATTAATTTTTAGATTGAGATAAAGAAAACAGTAACAACTCAGAATATCAAAACTTGAAGTATCAGTTTAACATTTTCAAAATAAAACAACTAATATCTCAGCTTCTTAGTAAGATAAGATGTTGATTTTTGCAAAGTTTTAAGGTTATTTCAAACACTATCAACGTGTTAAATTTTCTGTCATTTGTTGTAGAAATAACGAAGCGACGTGTCTTCCAACTTCAGACTCGCTATTTGGAAATTTCAAGTTCAGTGGCTGATTTCAGCGAAAAAGACTACAACTGACTCAACTAAAATATATCGAAAAATAGAGCACATCAGAAAGAGTAATTTGATATAAAATTTATTTGAATATTATTCTGATAAATAATAGAGCTACAAACAACAATGACTAAAAATGTCCTGACTAAAAGTATCAAAATAATGAAAAATAATTTGCTTTTTTTTCTCAATTCAAAGCAGTTTTTGTTTATTTTTAATTCTAAATATCAGAAAAATATAGAATAGTTGAGTGAAAGCCAGATTTTGAAATTTTTGGAACAGTAAAAATTTAGAATCCTGATTTTCACTTTACCAACTCGCAAAAATTTGACCTGCCCTTTTATATTTTCTGGTAAAGATAGAGTAGTGATTTTTACCTCATTTTGAAGCCTTTTCATGGAACTGAAAACCTGTCAAGTTTCATTTTTCTGAATTCAAAAACCACGACGCTACATTAGTCCAAACATCAGACTCTTTATTATTGAAAATACGTTTTTAGAGTTGCGTCTTGCGGCTGATTACAGCCAAATGGCTGTTTTGAATCAGAATTAAAAAACTCAAACCGATAAAAAACGTCTAGGAGATTAATTTTCAGTAAATTTAGTTTTAATATTGCAATTAATAACAGAGCTACATCTAAATTGCCAGAAATTAAATCTCAATCATAATAGAAATCTAAAATTTTGTAAATATAAACAGTCATATCTCGGCTTCTGATTGGGATAGGATGATAGTTTTTGCTCTATTTTGAAACTTTCTTAAATCGCAATTAATACACCAAATTTAATCTAATTCGTTCTGGAAAGACCGACGCTACAGAGCTCCAAGTTTTAATTCTCTATTTTTGAAAAAGTGGTTTTAGAGTTAAGTTCAGCTGTTGATCCCAGCTAAGGAGATTATAACTGATCAATCTTAAATATACCCAAAAATCAACGATATTGAAAAAAATAATTTAGTATAAAATTTATTCAAATTTTCAATAAATAATAGATCCACAGACAAAAATGTCTGAAAATGTCCTGACTCGAACTAAAAAAATTCTACACAAAAATTTGACAATTTTTTCTGTCAGATCTAACTAGTTTTTGTTTATTTTCAATTCTAAATATCAGAAAAATATAAAATTGTTGAGTGAAAGCCAGATTTTGAAATTTTTGGAACAGTAAAAATTTAGAATTCTGATTTTCACTTTACCAACTCGCAAAAATTTTACCTGGTTAAGATTGGATAGTGATTTTGGCATCAATTTGAAGCTTTTTCGAGGAACTGAAAACTTGTCAAATTTCATTTTTCTGAATTCAAAAACCACGACGCTACATTAGTCCAAACATCAGACTCTTTATTGTTGAAAATACGTTTTTAGAGTTGCGTCTTGCGGCTGATTACAGCCAAATGGCTGTTTTGAATCAGAATTAAAAAACTCAAACCGATAACAAACGTCTAGGAGATTAATTTTCAGTAAATTTAATTTTAATATTGCAATTAATAACAGAGCCACATCTAAATTATCAGAAATTAAATCTCAATCATAATAGAAATCTAAAATTTTGTAAATCTAAACAGTCATATCTCGGCTTCTGATTGGGATAGGATGATAGTTTTTGCTCTATTTTGAAGCTTTCTTAAATCAACATCAATACACCAAATTTAATCTTATTTGTTCTAGAAAGAACGACGCTACAGACCTCCAAGTTTTAATTCCCTATTTTTGAAAAAGTGGTTATAGAGTTAAGTTTAGCGGTTGATTCCAGCTAAGAAGATTATAACTGACCAATCTTAAGTATACCCAAAAATCAACGATAATGGAAAAAATAATTTAGTATAAAATTTATTCAAATTTTCAATAAATAATAGATCCACAGACAAAAAGGTCTGAAAATGTCCTGACTCGAACTATAAAAATTCTACACAAAAATTTGACGAAATTTTTTCTCAAATTTAACCAGTTTTTGTTTATTTTCAATTCTAAATATCAGAAAAATATAAAATTGTTGAGTGAAAGCCAGATTTTGAAATTTTTGGAACAGTAAAAATTTAGAATTCTGATTTTCACTTTACCAACTCGCAAAAATTTTACCTGGTTAAGTTTGGATAGTGATTTTGGCATCAATTTGAAGCTTTTTCGAGGAACTGAAAACTTGTCAAATTTCATTTTTCTTAATTCAAAAACCACGACGCTGTGTTAGCCCAAACATCAGACTCTTTATTATTGAAAATACGTTTTTAGAGTTGCGTCTTGCGGCTGATTACAGCCAAATGGCTGTTTTGAATCAGAATTAAAAAACTCAAACCGATAAAAAACGTCTAGGAGATTAATTTTCAGTAGATTTAGTTTTAATATTGCAATTAATAACAGAGCTACATCTAAATTGCCAGAAATTAAATCTCAATCATAATAGAAATCTAAAATTTTGTAAATATAAACAGTCATATCTCGGCTTCTGATTGGGATAGGATGATAGTTTTTGCTCTATTTTGAAACTTTCTTAAATCGCAATTAATACACCAAATTTAATCTAATTCGTTCTGGAAAGACCGACGCTACAGAGCTCCAAGTTTTAATTCTCTATTTTTGAAAAAGTGGTTTTAGAGTTAAGTTCAGCTGTTGATCCCAGCTAAGGAGATTATAACTGATCAATCTTAAATATACCCAAAAATCAACGATATTGAAAAAAATAATTTAGTATAAAATTTATTCAAATTTTCAATAAATAATAGATCCACAGACAAAAATGTCTGAAAATGTCCTGACTCGAACTAAAAAAATTCTACACAAAAATTTGACGATTTTTTCTGTCAGATCTAACTAGTTTTTGTTTATTTTCAATTCTAAATATCAGAAAAATATAAAATTGTTGAGTGAAAGCCAGATTTTGAAATTTTTGGAACAGTAAAAATTTAGAATTCTGATTTTCACTTTACCAACTCGCAAAAATTTTACCTGGTTAAGTTTGGATAGTGATTTTGGCATCAATTTGAAGCTTTTTCGAGGAACTGAAAACTTGTCAAATTTCATTTTTCTAAATTCAAAAACCACGACGCTACGTTAGTCCAAACATCAAACTCTTTATTTTTGAAAATACGTTTTTAGAGTTGCGTCTTGCGGCTGATTACAGCCAAATGGCTGTTTTGAATCAGAATTAAAAAACTCAAACCGATAAAAAACGTCTAGGAGATTAATTTTCAGTAGATTTAGTTTTAATATTGCAATTAATAACAGAGCTACATCTAAATTGCCAGAAATTAAATCTCAATCATAATAGAAATCTAAAATTTTGTAAATATAAACAGTCATATCTCGGCTTATAATTGGGATAGGATGATAATTTTTCCACTATTTTGAAGCTTGCTTAAATCACTATCAATACACCAAATTTAATCTGATTTGTTTTAGAAACAACGTCGTAACAGACCTCCAAATTTCATACTTTATTTTTCAAAATTTTATTCTGCAGTTGCATTTAGCGGCTGATTTCACTCAAATTTTGAATAGCTGACCAAACTAAAAACTCTGAGAAAGTTAAGAAAATCGTAAAAAACAGTTTATTGTGAAATTCTTTTTGATGCCAAAATAAACAACCGAATGACAACAAAAAATGCATAAAATTATCTTGATAAAAAAAATTCAAATTTTCACAAACAATTTTGTAAAAATTCCATTCGCATTTTAACAGTTTTATTCATTATTTCAAGTGATGATTTTGGAGATTTTTTTCAATATCATATCATCAAAGCTCATTTATCCAGCTCTAGAAACAACTATGTTATCGTCCCTAAATTTCAAACTCTCTTTTTGAAAATTCGGCTTTGAAGAAAATGACTAAAATCCAGCGACATGTAAAAAATCAGAAAGACAAAGTACATCGAGAGGAATGTTTTAACGTAATTGTTATATTTTTACACACTCAAAAAATTCAAAAACTTCACTCTGGTTTGAAAGTTTTAAACTGAGTCCTCCGTTTTCTCTAAGAAAAATCACTCTAACAACTTGCAACTTCCACTAAATTAAGACTAATACAGCCACCCCAGTTTAATAACACTTTGAAACGTCAATGTTGAAGTGTGTAAGCGTTAATAACGACTCATAAAACTGCACTAATTACATTCAAAATCAACCACTCATTTCCAACTCTTTGATCTTTAAAAGCACAAAGTCGAAAGTTTTAAGTAAATTTTCAAATCAAACTTGTCACATAATAGATGAACACCTACTCTAATATTTATTTTTCTGTTCACTAAAGCATGTCCTTGAGATTTTATCTGCTATTAATTTTAGAGTCTACAACAGGTACACAAATTATTTTGGAACCGACAATCATCTATCATGTCTGTAGTCTATAATCTATAATTACGATTGAAATATTCAGAAAACTGAGTCGAAGTCTGTGGGAGAATTGTTCAATTTTTGCCGAAGACAAAAACACAAAGTTTATGAGAAACGTGCACTTAATTGTCTGTTTGGAATTTACCAATAGGACAAAAACATGCTACTTTCGATCCTCTATTCTATTAATTTTTATTGGAATTAAATTGAGATGTAGCTCTTGAATTAATTGAAAACATCTGTTTTTAGCTTGTCCGTATTACTTTAATTTTGTTCAAATTCGGGAATTTGTCCAATTGTCTCTTCATTACCTCAATAAAAGACAATTAACTTAATCAAAACACAATTAAGGGCTTCTAATTGACCACAAACTCCCCTTTGACTATCGCTAGATCGAAAATTTTTAATTAAATTTTCAACTAACCTGAAATTTCAAAGCTTTCAATATCCAAAAAAAAAAATTACACTTTACACTATAGTTTACAAAAAGCACAAAAGTTTTTCATTCACGAAACTTTGAGCTTTCGAACGCACATTTGACGATCGGTTGAAGAGTAAAGTGGTAGAGACTTTACACTGCGCGAGTTTAACACGGACTGGACTGATAGAAACATCGGCGGTCGGTCTTCAGCGGCTGTTACAGATGCGCAAAGCTGGAGAACGAAAGCGGATTTTGAGGGTATGAGGGAGGTGGACGATTTGGAGGAATTTAGGTGTAATTGGGAGAGATGGAAGTTCTAAAAAAAAAAAAACATTGCAAAGTAATGAATTACAAAAAAAATAGAGAGGATAGACAAAATAACTTGGTTATAAAAAATTCAATAAATAAATAATTTATTAATTTACGGTTTTAAATTGATTCTAGATAATTAATTTTTTTGTTGGCAATTGCCGGTTGTTAATTATAGCTTTGAAGCTTACCGAAATCAATATTTTTTTACATTATTTACTTGAACTGTGAGTTTATAATAAGTATTTTTTCAAAACTAAAATAGTATCAGAATTAAAGTCAATCAAGTCAATGATGGGAACTTTCGACATTTTTTATTGCAACTATTGTATTTCTATATATTGAATTTTATGTTTTGGTATTTTTAATTTTGCCACTTTTGAGACATTTAGCTGAAATCTGGTGCTTCAAAGCCGAACTTGCAAAAAGAGAGTCTGAAATTTTAAGGACAAGTAACATTCTAAACTCAATTGAAAGTTGTAATTTTAAGGTACGATAATCAACAAAATCTTAAAAACCATCAGTTCCGTCCAAAATTTGATGAAATCTGACGTTTTCAAGAGATTTGAAACATTTAAAACTGTTCAAATGCGAATGGAATTTTTTCAAAACTGATTGTAAAAAATTAAATTTTTTTTTCAAGACAATTTTATGCACTTTTTGTTGTAATTCTGTTGTTTATTTTGGTATCAGAATGAATTTCACAATAAACTGTTTTTTACGCTTTTCTTAACTTTCTCATAGTTTCTAGTTTGGTCAGCTATTCAAAATTTGAGTGAAATCAGCCGCTAAATGCAACTGTACTACAAAATTTTTAAAAATAAAGTATGAAATTGGGAGGTCCGTTACGACGTTGTTTCTATAATAAATCAGATTAAATTTGATGTATTGACAGTGTTTTAAACAAGCCTCAAAATAGTTAAGAAATTATTATCCTAGCACAATTAGTAACAGAAATATAACTGTTTATATTTTGATAAATTCTGCTTTGTTATTAATTCCAATTTTAAAATTAAATTTACTGAAAATTGATCTCCTAGACGTTTTTTATCGGTCTGAGTTTTTTAATTCTGATTCAAAACAGCCATTTGGCTGTAATCAGCCGTAAGACGCAACTCTAAAAACGTATTTTCAAAAATAAAGAGATTGATGTTTGGACTAACGTAGCGTCGTGGTTTTTGAATTCAGAAAAATGAAATTTGACAAGTTTTCAGTTCCTCGAAAAAGCTTCAAATTGATGCCAAAATCACTATCCAATCTTAACCAGGTAAAATTTTTGCGAGTTGGTAAAGGGAAAATCAGAATTCTAAATTTTTACTGTTCCAAAAATTTCAAAATCTGGCTTTCACTCAACAATTTTATATTTTTCTGATATTTAGAATTGAAAATAAACAAAAACTGGTTAAATTTGAGAAAAAATTTCGTCAAATTTTTGTGTAGAATTTTTATAGTTCGAGTCAGGACATTTTCAGACATTTTTGTCTGTGGATCTATTATTTATTGAAAATTTGAATAAATTTTATACTAAATTATTTTTTTCAATATCGTTGAGTTTTAGGTATGTTTACGTTTGATCAGTTATAATCTCCTTGGCTGGAATCAACCGCTAAACTTAACTCTAAAACCACTTTTTCAAAAATAGAAAATTAAAACTTGGAGGTCTGTAGTGTCGTTGTTTCTAGAACGAATTAGATTAAATTTGGTGTATTGATGTTGATTTAAGAAAGCTTCAAAATAGAGCTAAAACTATCATCCTATCCCAATCAGAAGCCGAGATATGACTGTTTATATTTACAAAATTTTAGATTTCTATTATGATTGAGATTTAATTTCTGCCAATTTAGATGTAGCTCTGTTATTAATTGCAATATTAAAACTAAATCTACTGAAAATTAATCTCCTAGACGTTTTTTATCGGTTTGAGTTTTTTAATTTTGATTGAAAACAGCCATTTGGCTGCAGCTTGTCGAAAGACGCAACTCTAAAAACGTATTTTCAAAAATAAAGAGATTGATGTTTGGACTAACGTAGCGTCGTGGTTTTTGAATTCAGAAAAATGAAATTTGACAAGTTTTCAGTTCCTCGAAAAAGCTTCAAATTAATGCCAAAATCACTATCCAATCTTAACCAGGTAAAATTTTGCGACTTGGTGAAGTGAAAATCAGAATTCTAAATTTTTACTGTTTCAAAAATTTCAAAATCTGGCTTTCACTCAACAATTTTATATTTTTCTGATATTTAGAATTGAAAATAAAATAAAAACTAGTTAGATCTGATAGAAAAAATCGTCAAATTTTTGTGTAGAATTTTTATAGTTCGAGTCAGGACATTTTCAGACATTTTTGTCTGTGGATCTATTATTTATTGAAAATTTGAATAAATTTTATACTAAATTATTTTTTTCAATATCGTTGAGTTTTGGGTATGTTTACGTTTGATCAGTCATAATCTCCTTGGCTGGAATCAACCGCTAAACTTAACTCTAAAACCACTTTTTCAAAAATAGAGAATTAAAACTTGGAGGTCTGTAGTGTCGTTGTTTCTAGAACAAATTAGATTAAATTTGGTGTATTAATTGCGATTTAAGAAAGCTTCAAAATAGAGCTAAAACCATCATTCTATCCCAATCAGAAGCCGAGATATGATTGTTTATATTTACAAAACTTTAGATTTCTATTATGATTGAGATTTAATTTCTGACAATTTAGATATGGCTCTGTTATTAATTGCAATATTAAAACTAAATCTACTGAAAATTAATCTCCTAGACGTTTTTTATCGGTTTGAGTTTTTTAATTCTGATTGAAAACAGCCATTTGGCTGTAATCAGCCGCAAGACGCAACTCTAAAAACGTATTTTCAAAAATAAAGAGTCTGATGTTTGGACTAATGTAGCGTCGTGGTTTTTGAATTCAGAAAAATGAAACTTGACAGGTTTTCAGTTCCATGAAAAGGCTTCAAAATGAAGTAAAAATCACTACTCTATCTTTACCAGAAAATATAATAAGGCAGGTCAAATTTTTGCGAGTTGGTAAAATGAAAATCAGGATTCTAAATTTATACAGTTCCAAAAATTTTAAAATCTGGCTTTCACTCAACTATTCTATATTTTTCTGATATTCAGAATTAAAAATAAACAAAAACTGCTTTGAATTGAGAAAAAAAAGCAAATTATTTTTCATAATTTTGATACTTTTAGTCAGGACATTTTTAGACATTGTTGTTTGTAGCTCTATTATTTATCAGAATAACATTCAAATAAATTTTATATCAAATTACTCTTTCTGATATGCTCTATTTTTCGATATATTTTAGTTGAGTCAGTTGTAGTCTTTTTCGCTGAAATCAGCCACTGAACTTGAAATTTCCAAATAGCGAGTCTGAAGTTTGAAGGCACGTCGCTTCGTTATTTCTACAACAAATGACAGAAAATTTAACACGTTGATAGTGTTTGAAATAACCTTAAAACTTTGCAAAAATCAACATCTCATCTTACTAAGAAGCTGAGATATTAGTTGTTTTATTTTGAAAATGTTAATCTGATACTTCAAGTTTTGACATTCTGAGTTGTTACTGTTTTCTTTATCTCAATCTAAAAATTAATTATAAATCCAATCAAGCTTCCAGATCTTTTTGTCTTCTAATTTTTTTTTTTTATTTTGTCTATCAGAAGCCATTTGGCTGAAATCTGCCACTATAAAACCGAAATTTCAAGAATAACGTGCCTGATGTTTAAAGTAACTTAACGTCGTGATTTTTAAATTTAGATAAATGAAATCCAACATATTTATTGACGTTTAAACAAACTTCAAAATAATGTAAATATCATTGTCATAACTTAACCAGAAGCCATGATAAGGAAGGTCGAATTTTCGAAAATTATTGAAGTAAAAATTAGCAAAATTCCTAACTTTCACTTTTCCAAAAATCATCAAACTGGGCTTCTATTTTGATATGGTGAATTCAAAACAATCAAAAACTACTTAGTTTTGAGTAAAAGTTTAAACATATTTTTTAAATCTGAATTTCAATACTTTAGTCAGATTATTTTGTTTGTAGCTCCGTTATTTATCGAAGAATTTAACTAACTTCCATATCAATTTATTCCTCTTAATGTTTTTTATTTTTCGGTATGTTTTAGTTAGGACAGTTGGTAAAGTGAAAATCAGAATTTAAAGTTTTTACAGTTAAAAAATTCCAAAATCTGGCTTTCACTCAAACATTCAATATTTTTCTTATATTTAAAATTGAAAATAAACAAAAACTAGTCTGATTTGAGAGAAAAAATCGTCAAAATTTTGTGTAGAATTTTTATACTTTTAGTGAAAACATTTTCATTTATTGAAAATTCAAATGATATTTATATTAAATTAGCTTTGCTGACGTCTTTGATTTTTCAGTATATTCAAGATTAGTCAGTTATAATTTTCTTAGCTGGAATCAACCGCTAAACTTAACCCTAAAACCACTTTTACTCAAAAATAGAGAATTAATCATTGGAGGTCTGTAGTGTCATTGTTTCTAGAATGAATTAGATTAAATTTAGTGTATTGATGATGATTTGAGAAAGCTTCAAAATAGAGCAAAAACTATCATCCTATCCCAATCAGAAGCCGAGATATGACTGTTTATATTTACAAAATTTTAGATTTCTATTATGATTGAGATTTAATTTCTGGCAATTTAGATGTAGCTCTGTTATTAATTGCAATATTAAAACTAAATCTACTGAAAATTAATCTCCTAGACGTTTTTTATCGGTTTGAGTTTTTTAATTCTGAATGAAAGCAGTTATTTGGCTGTAATCACCCGCAAGACGCAACTCTAAAAATGTATTTTCAAAAATAAAGAGTCTGATGTTTGGACTACCGTAGCATTGTGGTTTTTAAGTTTAGAATAATGAAATTTGACAAGTTCTTAGTTCCTTCAAAGAGCTTCAAAATGATGTAAAAATCACTATTCTATCTTCACCAGAAAATATAATAAGGCAGGTCAAATTTTTGCGAGTTGGTAAAGTGAAAATCAGGATTCTAAATTTTTACTGTTCCAAAAATTTCAAAATCTGGCTTTCACTCAAAAATTTTATATTTTTCTGATATTTAGAATTACAAATAAACAAAAACTGGTTAAATTTGAGAAAACATTTCGTCAAATTTTTGTGTAGAATTTTTATAGTTCGAGTCAGGACATTTTCAGACATTTTTGTCTGTGGATCTATTATTTATTGAAAATTTGAATAAATTTTATACTAAATTATTTTTTCCAATATCGTTGAATTTTGGGTATTATTAAGATTAGTCAGTGATAATTTTCTTAGCTGGAATCAACCATTAAACTTAACCCTAAAACCACTTTTTCAAAAATAGAGAATTAATCATTGGAGGTCTGTAGTGTCGTTGTTTCTAGAACGAATTAGATTAAATTTAGTGTATTGATGATGATTTGAGAAAGCTTCAAAATAGAGCAAAAACTATCATCCTATCCCAATCAGAAGCCGAGATATGACTGTTTAGATTTACAAAATTTTAGATTTCTATTATGATTGAGATTTACTTTCTGACAATTTAGATGTTAGCTCTGTTATTAATTGCAATATTAAAACTAAATTTACTGAAAATTAATCTAGACGTTTTTTATCGGTTTGAGTTTTTTAATTCTGATTCAAAACAGCCATTTGGCTGTAATCAGCCGCAAGACGCAACTCTAAAAACGTATTTTCAAAAATAAAGAGTCTGATGTTTGAACTAACGTAGCGTTGTGGTTTTTAAGTTTAGAATAATGAAATTTGACAAGTTTTTAGTTCCTTGAAAGAGCTTCAAAATGATGTAAAAATCACTATTCTATCTGCACCAGAAAATATAATAAGGCAGGTCAAATTTTTGCGAGTTGGTAAAATGAAAATCAGGATTCTAAATTTTTACAGTTCCAATAATTCCAAAATTTGGCTTTCACTCAACCATTTTATATTTTTCTGATATTTAGAATTCGAAATAAACAAAGACTACTCAAACTTGATAGGAAAATTCGTCGAAACTTTGTGTAGAATTTTTATTCTTTTAGTCAGAACATTTTCAGACATTTTTATATATTTTATATCAAATTACTCATCTTGATGTGTTCTATTTTTCAGTATATTTTAGTTGAGTCTGTTGTAGTCTCTTTGGCTGGAAGTTTAAAGGCAAGTAGCATTGTTGTTTATACAACAAATTAAAAAAGACTCAAAATTACCTCAAACTCTCTTTTCTTGTCATTCCCATCTTTCCATAAATTTTTAATCCATCTCTGCTGTAGGTGGTTAAATCAAAAGTACTTTTTTATCTTTCTTCTCTGTAAAACCTTTTGGCTTTTGACGTCTCCGTCATTAATTTTCAATGAATGCCAAGCCATGAATCTAAAGAAGTTTAAAACAAGAACTGATTCAAGGTTAGCAATGTATTATCCTGATTGACATATTTCGTTTATCTTCAAACAAACTTAACTACTTGGAAATCAATTAAAATTCATGTCTATTAATTGAATTGATGATTTTATGAACGAAAAGATAATAATATGATGAAAGATTATAATTACCATATCTCAATCCATTTAATAATAGATTCCAAAAAGTTATGATTTATTAACATCAATCATTATCAGTAATTTGAGATTGATTCTTGTTAATATCTTGATTAAAATACCTCTTTTTGATTAAACGAAACGTGATGGGAATTTCCATCTCTTTCTTTTATTCTATCAATCCACTTCCATGTTTTATTAAACATGTGGGAACGCTTTTAAATTTTTCAAATCTTACTCAAGCCTTTTGACCTACATACATAATATAAAAAATGCCATTTTGAGAGGCGATTTAAATATGAAAACATACACAAACTCCATTTTTTGCTTTGGATGAATAAAATAACATCAGGAAGAGAAACGAATCTTTGTGTTTAAACATCGCCATTGGTTGGATTATTTATCCAATCGATAATAACACGCAAACTGTAATTTCTGCTTTTAATTATTAAACGTATTTAGAGAACACGAGATTTTTTTTTATTACGATTGATTAGAGTTTTTTGAAGACGGATGTTACGATGATTTTTATTTTTTTCTAACGTTGTATATATTTAGGCCATATGGAAAAAGCCGCTATGGATTTTAATGAGCTTAAAAAGCAAACAACTTGTCACATTATTTACCGCTTGAAATTTAATATTTTATTAAATCATATGGCTGGAAGTTGGGCTGAACATCTGTTTGGAAGTAAATAAATACAAAAAATTTGATAATTGAATAAAAAGTCTGAGTGGACACTGATTCAAATTTACATTTTGAAGGTGGATAGTTTTTTGGTTATTCTACTTTTTGGAAGAGTTTTAAAAATTAAAAATTAGTACAAAACTGGCGAAAGTTTACAAGTTTTTGTTTATACAATCGGTTATCGAATGTTTAGTTAAAAATAATTCACCAGCAGCACAAGATATTAATGAGTTGTGATGTTGCTGAAGATTTTGAAAAAGAATGTGATTCGACTGCAGGTATAATTAAAATTTTTGCTTTAATAATTGGATTTAGATTCGTCAAAAGAAAATTATGATTTTGTTGGAAAAAAGACGTAAGAAGAATAAAGTTAAAGGGAAGAAACCAAAAACTGGGAAAAAATCAGGATCGGGTAAAAGTGCAAAAAGCAGTAAAAGTTCTAAAAGAAGTCGTAAATCTTTAAAGTCAAAAGCTTCGTCTTAGTAATCTGAATCATCCTTATCAAGAAATCAAAATCTTCAAAAATGTCAAAAAGCTCGTCTGAGAAATCCAAAAGATCTTCAAAAAAGTCTTCTAAGAGAGGTAAAAAGAAGAAGATTAGTGATACTTTGATTAAAATCCCTTTACATTTATGATGTGAATTGTTGGAAGAAAGTTTGAAGAATTTCCCTAAAGGTTTGATAATTGGAAGTTTATTGAGCGAGTTAATTCGTAAACCTATGATTGTTATCAATTCATTTCTTGATTTAGCCAAAACTGTGGATGATATTTATTTTATAATTTTCTCATCAACTTTCAACGATTATATCAAAAAAATCGATAAGGAAAAAATATAATTTAGAAAAACAATCTTTGAAAATTTTTGACGAAACTATTGAAAACATCAATAATATGGATGATGTCGAGTTTGAAAAATTTCGAATTGAATATCCACAGTCTCATAAAGAAAAGATGATATTGTCAAAAGGAAAGATTTTATTAGAAAAATGGAAAAACAAGCAAAGATGAAGAAAGAGAAAAAGAGTGATGATAAACTGAAAAGTGTTAAATCTAAGAAGAAAAATAAAGACAGTTTTAAAAAGTCACAACCAAGAGATAAAAGTTCAAAGAGTAAAAAAAGTCAAAAGACGAAGAAATCGAAAGATAGCAAAGTTACGAAGAAAACAAAGAAAACTGCAAAGAGTTATAAATCAAAAAAGTCGAACAAATCTAAAAAATCGTCGAAAAAGTCTAAGAAATCGTTCAAAAAGTCTTCAAGAAAATTATCAAAAGAACGAAAATGTATGCCAAATTGAGTTTTGTTTAAACTGTATTTTTTTGTAAGGAAGCTAACGACAGAAGAGGCGGCAGCTAAAGCCGTTCTTGATAATTTCGATAAATCTCTCCATACTTTAGAATATTGGGATAAGAAAAATGGAATAGTAACCAAACATGACAAAAAGAAAGTTAAAAAAGAAAAAGATCAAAAAACTAAAGCATCGAAAAGTTCAAAAAGTATATTAGCTTCAACTGAATCATCAATAACAGAAACACCAAATACAACATCTTCTGATGTTGGAATACCATGTTGGTTAATAACAAAAGCACAACAAAATAACATAGTACAAGAATTTCTACCAAAATTGATTAAAGCAACAATCGATGAAGAAAGTTTTTGTGAACAACAATTTAAATATGAATTTATTGAACCGACACTTTTACAATCGGTTTTACCGAAACCAAAACCAAGAAGTTTGAGGAGAGATTAGAGATTATGACAACGAGAAAGTACGAAAAAAATCATTTTTAACAAAATTGATTAGAATTACGTTTTAAGATGAAACAACAACTAAAGCTAATTTCTTTGAATCAAGAGTGAGTTTAACAACGAAGAAAAAAAAGTTGTCAATTAAAGCCAAAAGTCTTACTTTTGGAGAAAAGAAAAGTTGTGTCAAAATTGATTCGATTTTTATTGATAATTTTTTTGTAGATGCTTTAACGTATCGCGGTATTCTTGAACCAGGAGCTAGTATAAAATACCAAATTAAAATCCATCTAAAAGCTGTTGGTAACTGTAAGCACCAATTCGAAGTGGGAGTTGTCGGATGGCATGTGAAATTTTCGATAACTTTTATAGCATTTTGCGACATTCCAAGGGTCGATATGGACCCTTTAATTCTTTTCGATCGAGTCGTAGAAAATCGGACAAGAAGCAACAGACATACACATTGTCTGTATGTTAAAGACTCTCAAAAGTTTGAACTTGGAGGAATTCTTTTACCAAATGTTTAAGCAAAACGAAGTTTTGAACTGAAAATCTGACATCAGTCCTGCAACTTAGGATGTTAATTTTTCAATAGAAGTTAATTTCTCAGCTTTTGAAGTCAATCCAGAATCGCATTTAATCGATGTTAAAGATGGCAAAGATATGTCTTTAGTAGTAATTCTACGATGATGCGTTGATAATCTCAATAAATAATCCCCAAATTGAAAGAGTTAATTTGTCTTGTCTTGGAACTGATGTTAATCAAAAAAATGTTATTTTTAAAAGAATCGCAATGGAAGTTTCGTTGACTAAAGATATTATTATAACAAATGATACATCAATTGAGATTAATTGGAATTTTTTGGAATGTGTGAAGTGTTTGAAAATTTCAAATTTTATAATTTTAATAAGAGGTTTCAACCGTTTTCGTTTCAAAAAAACACATTCGAATTAACTCATGAAATGAAAGTTCGTTTTGAAAGTTTCCAAGTTTAGGTAAAAAAAAATTAAATTTTCAATTTAATTATCCAAACTAAAACCTTGAGGTTTATGACTGTTATAATCGACTGGTTTACGATACGATACTGAAATTCTAGATTCTGCTGAAATATCTTTGGAATTGCTTTACGAAAATGAGTTGGATTTTGGTGATGTTAAAGGATGGAATACTCATACGATTCCTTTCCATATAACTTGTTAAGGCTCCTAATAAATTCTTTGTCAATTTAGTAAAATAATAGATAATGATCCTGAAGAACAAATTAAACGAAATTATTTTGAAATTAAACCGAACGAAAGCAAATCTTATGGAAATGTTAAATATGATTGAAAAATAATTTTTTCGTCGGATTAAGCAATGAAACTAGACAAATTCCCAGTATTCAAATGCTTCTTAATGGATACTTATCATCAAGTTTTAATAAAATTGTTTAATGTTTTTATTACAGCTAAAGTTTTCTTATCAAAATTTGAAATGTTTCCTTATTTTGAAATTTATTTTGGTATATTACACTATCGGTTTCGTAATTATTCATATTTTCTGAATAAAATATGAAAGAAAATTTTATTTCAAATATGAGATTAGGAATGCAAAGAAGAGAACGAAAAAGAGAACAAAAGTTGGAATTTTTTTTAAATTTCATAGAAATTGATTGTGGTTTTAGGGAAAAAGAAGAAATAATCGAAAGTTAGTAAGTCGAGTAAAAAGTCAAAATAATCTAAAAAAAGCAAAAGTTCAAAGAAGAGTAAAGTAGTAAAATCTAAAAATATCCAAATTCAGTAAAAAACTGAAGAAGACAAAATCCAGCAAAAACACAAAATCAAACATTTAACATTTGTTTAATCTGCAATTTTCAGAGAAAAACCAAAAACAACAACTCTAAAAGTTGGAATTTTTGCCACTACTTTTGATTTAACATTTTTTTAAGCTTGAACATCCAGAAAAAATCTAAACCTACGACTCTGAAAGTTGGGATTTTTTTCTTCAATTAATAGTAAAAATTCATAATTGCTTGTGTGATTTTTGACGACTCGAAAAATATTTTCAAAGAATAACGTATTTCAGTCCAGCTGTTGGTCATCTTCGACCTAAAAGTACCAAACAAAATTCAGCTGTGTTTTCAACTAAAAACCCAGTCGATATCACCAAGGTATTTTTATTAATTTCCAAATAAAAAATTAATAAGATAATTTAAATGATTTTCTAATGTTGCTTTTATAAAATCAAATATATTGAACTCGTTGGTTCTGAATAAAATATGATAAAAAATTTCATTTTAAATATAAGATTAGAAATGCAAAGAAGAGGACTGAAAAGAGAACAAAAGTTGGATTTTTTTCTAAACTCCATAGAAATTGATTGTGGTTTCAGGGAAAAAGACGAAAAAATCGAAAGTTTGTAAGTCGAGTAAAAGGTCAAAAAAAGCAAAAGCGCAAAATCTAAAGATATTAAATCCAAATCTAGTAAAAAATCGAAGAAGACTAAATCCAGCAAAAACACAAAATCAGACATTTAACATTTGTTTTTCTGCAATTTGCATACACCTCCTTGTTTGAAGAAGACATCATAATCCCGACGTCAACATTAGCATAAGAACAATAAATAGGTGTGAATTTTTGTCCATTTGATGTCTTGATTATTTATTTGAACATTTGTCGTCTCATCGAAAATTTTTCGAGTGGTGTTGGGTTTTAATCCGTAAAGTGGATTCAAATCCGTTGTCATCGTCGGTCGCTTCTTGAACGACTGTTCCATCTCTGCGCTAACGCCGGATAAGAGTTGAATAAATACGGGGGTGGATTGAAGGAAAGCGGAAAATGCTTGCATATGACATGCTGGCAGTTTTCCGAAAGCATTAAATGCACAATTGATGCTAAGCCGAACAAAAGTTCGTTCAATATTTGATCAAATTGCAACAGAAATTAAGACGATTGGAATGAATGTAAAAATTTATGAATGATTTTTTTTTTTCGTACGACCACATGTCTAAAACGTAACACTTGACTGGAAATATCTTTAAAAGTGTTTTGGTAACTTAAAAATGCTTTTAGACCGAAGCTGTGCACTAGTAGATAGTCGTCGAGTGCTGATCTGTGTTTTGTCATAAAGTCGATTCTTGCAGCTTTTATATACAATTTAAACCGACACAAAGATTATTCGTTCGTAGAACAAATTTCATATTATCGGACTTTGATGTTACAAACAAGATAAATTTTAATGGACAGGTAGAGGAAATAAATTTCTATTTAAACTAAACAGATGGACGATCATTAATCATAAGTCAATCTGGTTTCTTTCACTTTTTGAATGATAAGTGGCAAAGCGTTAAAAGCACGGTTTGGGTGTGTTAATTTGTCGGAAGTATTTGAGTTGATTGTCAACACTTCCAGCTATTAGAAGTAAAAATCTACCTCAATCCACATAAGATTATTTAATTTCATTCGTTCCGACATTTACTACTTCTTCTCATCTCCTTCCAACTCACCCTCTCTCCATCTCCATTTTTTTTCGCAAAACTTCCAGTAGTTTTATAGTCGTCAATCTTTTCAAGTCCTGGCGCCAGAAAGTTTTAAAGACACAATCCCGTATAAAAATTTTCACTATTTAATAATAACCCATTTTACGACTCCTTCCCAACACCAATATTTTTATATCGTTGTTTATAGTTCAGAAAACAATCCGGGTGGTCTGTTTAAAAATTATCAACCTTTCGGTTTTTTTTTTCTCTGAAAGAAGTCGTCTTGATTTCAGCTTGAGTGCTTCTTGTCGCTTCTGATGACCACATAGAGGATTCTCTCTATCTAACGACGCAAACATAATTGTTATATTCCCTATTCGCAACTTTCCCTACATCCAAACATCCATAACAAATCATCAGCGAAAGATTGAATCTTAAACATGGAGAAAAACGCTTTGATCGATATTATTCACTTCAGTTATATACAAAAGCGGTGATTGCGGTATTTCGGAATTCACAATGGATAATGACAAGATAGCTATCCGATTGGGAGGTCTTTCCTCTAAATATGCCATAATTACAAGCTATAGAGAAAGGGGGTGATTGGACAAAGCTTTATAATTATTTCGCACGAATTTTGTTTAATCAAGCTGACATTGTCTCTTTTCTAATCCGGCCCTGAACATTTATTCGCGACTTCCAACATTCACGATGGTTTTTTAGAGGAAGCAAGAGCAAAAAATGGAAACATTCAAAAATTAGAGATACCAAAAAATTGAGAAAATAAAAAAAATCTAAAGGATTTACAGGAACACTTACAATCTAGAGAATTTTGAGAATAAACGACTTAGAGGATATAAAATTTTAAAAAATCCAAAAAATTTAAAAAATAAAAAAATGTGAAAATTGTAAGAAAAATCTAAAAAAATTAATAAGGTCAACAATTTAGAAATTTTAGAGAATTTAGAAATATTTTAAAAGTCTAAAAAAATTTGAAAATTTATGAATTAGAAATTTGCAAATAGTGCAAGTAATATACAGGGTGGTGCATTTTCGATGTCCGCGTAGGGAGATTTCCAAAACTAGAAGGTTTGTAAAAAAACTTTCTTCCTATGCGGACATAGAAAATGCACCACCCTGTACAGGATGTGTCATTAATAATGGTAATGGTATGGTAGCTTAACAATTGATAATTGACCTTGAAGAATGTGTTTAAACACGATCGTCTTCTTGAAATTTGCCAAGTTTGTTGAAAACTTCTAAATTTCTTAAAAAACCAGATTTTCTGGAGTATTTGAGTAATCCAAAGAATCTAAAAATAGAAGAATTTCGAGGTAATCTAGGAAAAAATTATGAAGATCGGAAGATTCCAAAAACACCCAGAATACTGAAGACAGCAGAAATTCTAAAGAATCTAAAGATTTAAACAAGATAGACCTTGAAAAAAAAACAATAAATTTAATAATTTCGAAAAAATACAGAGGATATCAATAAATCCAACAAATTTAGAATTTATAATCCAAGAAGAATTTGAAACATCTAGAAAATCAAGAAATCTACAAAATGTAAAAAATTTAAGAATTATCAACACCATAGCGTATTTTGATAATTCAGAAAATCAAAAAAATCCAAAAACTTTTTTAGGTGTAAAAACTTCAAGGAATCTGAAGAATCCAGAAAATCTAGAAAGAGGAATAAATCTAGAGAGATAAATTGAAAGAATCTTGAAGGAATCTGAAGAATCTAATTAGTTAAAGAATCAAAAAAAGTATATCAGAAGAGTTGAAAAAAAATTGAAAAATTCGAAAAACAGAGAAAACTTATATATTATGGAAAATTCAAACAACTCAAAAGTCTGAAGAATCTTAAAAATATAAATTCAATAATTAGAGAATTTTTAAACAAATCTGAAGAATCTAGGAAATCTGGGATCTTTAGAGAATCATAAATATAAAAAAAAATTTGAAGTCTTCTGAAATTTTGGAAATCTAAGGCATCTACAATCTTACAATTAATCTTGAAATTTATAAAAATTCTATCGATCAGGAATATCTAAAAAATTTTGAAAATTCTAAAATATATGGAAAGATTTTGGAGAATCTAATAATTCTAGAAAATCTAGAGAAAATAAAGGACTCAAAAAATCTGAAAAATCTAAAACAGTTAATAAATTGAAGAACGTGACAAATCCAAAAAATCTAAGGAGTACCAAAAAATATAGGAATCCAGTAATTCCAACATTCTTTACAAATTTGGCAAATATCAAGACTTAAAGAAAACCGTGGAATATAGAATAAAGAATTTTCAAAATCTTAAACGTTCTGGAAAATACAAAAAACCAAAAAAGCAAAAATTTAAAAAATACAAATTAGAGAACCTAAGATACCTAAAACTTATCAATTTCCCGAAGTAATTCCATAAACCAAAAAATCAAAATAATATAAAAAAATTGTAAAGTGAAAACACTTCAGGGAATCTGAAGAATCCAGAAAGTCCAACTGAAGAAGGAATGAATCTAAAGCGAGAAAGAGTCTTGGAAGAATTCAAAAAGTCCAGAATTTCAAAAAAAAAACCTACACATATTTAGCTACAATTAGTCCAAAAATTAAGAAAAATATTTCAGAAGATTTGGAAAAAATTAAAAAATTCGAAAAACAGAGAAAACTTATAGATTATGGAAAATTCAAACAACTCAAAAATCTGAAGAATCTTCAAAATATAAATTCAATAATTAGAGAATTTTTGAACAAATCTTAAAAAATCATAAATATTAAAAATCTAAGGAGTCTAGAAGTATCTAAAAAAATTTGAAAATTCTAAAAAAATATGGAGTTTCCCAAAATTTATAAAAAATTAATGATTTTAGAGAATCTAATAATTCTAGAAAATCTAGACATGATAAAGGACTTAAAAAGGCCATAAAATCTGAAGAATCTAAAACAGTTAAAAAATTGACAAATCTAAAAAATCTAAGGAGTACTAAGAAATATAGAAATCCAAGATTCATTACAAACTTGGCAAATACCAAGAATTAAAGAAAACTCTGGGATATAAAATAAATAATTTTCAAAATCTTAAACTTTCTGAAAAATACAAAATAATCAAAAGAAGCAAAAATTTGAAAAATGAAAATTAATCTTGAAATTTACGAAAATTTAATCAATCAAGACTATTTAGAAAATTTCAAAAATGTGAAGAAACTGAAAGTTTTGAAAAAATCACAAATTTTAAAAGAACTAAAATCCAAAAATGTGATTCTAAAGAATTTAGAAAATCTGAGGAGAATAGACTTGAGAGTTTTAATAAAATTAAAAATTATATAAAGAATCAACAAAATAAAAAATTAGGGAAATCTAAGAAATGATCTCTCTAGGAATTCAAAATTCAAAAGAATTCGTAAAATAAAGAATTGGAAAAATCTTAAGAATCCGTAGAATCAACAAGAGGAAAAAAAGAAAAATTTTTTATTGATAATTTTGGTAATCTCCAAAATAATCAGAAAGTTTGTTTTCGATTCTTATTTAAGAAACTAATTAATACTAATTTCTTAAAAAACTGCCACTGGTATGAACCACATTTAAATATTCGTTCACTTTTTTCTATTCTTCTTGAAGCTTCCTCCCACATCTTTGCTTTCCCATGCTTAGCATACCACCCGGTTCTTTAATCGATTGTGTTGTCCCCTTTTTTTTCCAAAGGTTAGTCAGCAAAGATGTGTATCAAATTTCGCTTTTTTCTTCAGCCTCCATCATGAGGGCAAAATTCAAATTAGAAAATGATTGAGGATCGAATTTCAAGTTTTTTCAGTTGAATGCCTGCATAAGGGTGATACTTATTCTCTTTGATAAATAATCAGTCAATTAATATCTCAGTTACAAGAATTGTTGGATTAAACGAAGCATCTGTTATTTCCTATATTTATTATTCATAAGTAGAAACAAAGCGTCTCTCAATAATGCCACCACATCGACCCTAAAATTCCCTAGTTTCTACCAGACACGAAAATCCTATCGATCAATCTGCGTTTAATGAATAAATTGCATAATGATGATTATTTAATCAAAAAATATTTCCTGGTTTAATTAGAAAAATAAAAGCAGGAATTGTCAAATAATTGTTTGTAATTGTAAAACAGTGCAAACTAATTATTTCATTATTTCATTAACGAAAAATAATGATGTGCGGCTCATTTAAAATTCTGTTTAAGTCCGGACATTCTGCCAAAGATTTAAAAGCAACAGAGCTTATAGTAATGAAGTGGTTTAGTCTACAATTTTCTTTCATTAAAACACGAGCATTTTATTACTGCTTGTGGTTTCATTATTGATTTTATTTGATTTTTCGAGTGGTTTTCGGAGCTTTTAGAGAATATTTTAGAATGCTTCAAGTGTTAGAGTAGACTTTGAGGTTTTAGAATTTTTTCGGCTTTAGCATTTAGAAATTTCAGATTTGCTACACAGCTTTGCATCTGGAAAAGGCATTATTTTTGGTTCAAGATTATCTGCACTTTTTTTTCATCTATATTTTTTTCACTAATATGGTCTTGTTCTGGACACCAAGTGACTAAACTCTTACGATTGTCGCATGATAAAACACCAACGAGTTCAATATATCTGATTTTATAAAAGCAACATTCGAAAATCATTTAAATTATCTTATTAATTTTTTATTTGGAAATTAATAAAAATACCTTAGTGATATCGACTGGGTTTTTAGTTGAAAACACAGCTGAATTTTGTTTGGTACTTTTAGGTCGAAGATGACCAACAGCTGGACTGAAATACGTTATTCTTTGAAAATATTTTTCGAGTCGGCAAAAATTACACAAGCAATTATGAATTTTTACTATTAATTGAAGGAACAAAATCCCAACTTTCAGAGTCGTAGGTTTAGATTTTTTCTGGATGTTTCAGCTCAAAAAAATGTTAAATCAAAAGTAGTGGCAAAAATTCCAACTTTTAGAGTTGTTGTTTTTGGTTTTTCTCTGAAAATTGCAGATTAAACAAATGTTAAATGTTTGATTTTGTGTTTTTGCTAGATTTTGTCTTCTTCAATTTTTTACTGAATTTGGAGATTTTTAGATTTTACTACTTTACTCTTCTTTGAACTTTTGTTTTTCTTAGATTTTTTTGACCTTTTACTCGACTTACTACCTTTCGATTTTTTCTTCTTTTTCCCTAAAACCACAATCAATTTCTATGAAATTTAAAAAAAATTCCAACTTTTGTTCTCTTTTCCATTCTCTTCTTTGCATTCCTAATCTCATATTTGAAATAAAATTTTCTTTCATATTTTATTCAGAAAATGTGAACAATTACGAAACCGATAGTGTAATATACCAAAATAAATTTCAAAATAAGGAAACATTTCAAATTTTGATAAGAAAACTTTAGCTGTAATAAAAACATTAAACAATTTTATTAAAACTTGATGATAAGTATCCATTAAGAAGCATTTGAATACTGGGAATTTGTCTAGTTTCATTGCTTAATCCGACGAAAAAATTATTTTTCAATCATATTTAACATTTCCATAAGATTTGCTTTCGTTCGGTTTAATTTCAAAATAATTTCGTTTGATTTGTTCTTCAGGATCATTATCTATTATTTTACTAAATTGACAAAGAATTTATTAGGAGCCTTAACAAGTTATATGGAAAGGAATCGTATGAGTATTCCATCCTTTAACATCACCAAAATCCAACTCATTTTCGTGAAGCAATTCCAAAGATATTTCAGCAGAATCTAGAATTTCAGTATCGTATCGTAAACCAGTCGATTATAACAGTCATAAACCTCAAGGTTTTAGTTTAGATAATTAAATTAAAAATTTAATTTTTTTTTACCTAAACTTGGAAACTTTCAAAACGAACTTTCATTTCATGAGTTAATTCGAATGTGTTTTTTTGAAACGAAAACGGTTGAATCCTCTTATTAAAATTATAAATTTTGAAATTTTCAAACACTTCACACATTCCAAAAAATTCCAATTAATCTCAATTGATGTATCATTTGTTATAATAATATCTTTAGTCAACGAAACTTCCATTGCGATTCTTTTAAAAATAACATTTTTTTGATTAACATCAGTTCCAAGACAAGACAAATTAACTCTTTCAATTTGGGGATTATTTATTGAGATTATCAACGCATCATCGTAGAATTACTACTAAAGACACATCTTTGCCATCTTTAACATCGATTAAATGCGATTCTGGATTGACTCCAAAAGCTGAGAAATTAACTTCTATTGAAAAATTAACATCCTAAGTTTTAGGACTGATGTCAGATTTTCAGTTCAAAACTTCGTTTTGCTTAAACATTTGGTGAAAGAATTCCTCCAAGTTCAAACTTTTGAGAGTCTTTAACATACAGACAATGTGTATGTCTGTTGCTTCTTGTCCTATTTTCTACGACTCGATCGAAAAGAACTAAAGGGTCCATATCGACCCTTGGAATATCGCAAAATGCTATAAAAGTTATCGAAAATTTCACATGCCATCCGACAACTCCCATTTCGAATTGGTGCTTACAGTTACCAACAGCTTTTGGCTGGAAGTTAATTTGGTATTTTATACTAGCTCCTGGTTCAAGAATTCCGCGATACGTTAAAGCATCTACAAAAAAATTATCAATAAAAATCGAATCAATTTTGACACAACTTTTCTTTTCTCCAAAAGTAAGACTTTTGGCTTTAACTGACGACTTTTTTTTCTTCGTTGTTAAACTCACTCTTGATTCAAAGAAACTAGCTTTAGTTGTTGTTTCATGTTAAAACGTAATTCTAATCAATTTTGTTAAAAATGAGTTTTTTCGTACTTTCTCGTTGTCATAATCTCTAATCTCTCCTCAAACTTCTTGGTTTTGGTTTCGGTAAAACCGATTGTAAAAGTGTCGGTTCAATAAATTCATATTTAAATTGTTGTTAACAAAAAATTTCTTCATCGATTGTTGCTTTAATCAATCTTGGTAGAAATTCTTGTACTATGTTATTTTGTTGTGCTTTTGTTATTAACCAACATGGTATTCCAACATCAGAAGATGTTGTATTTGGTGTTTCTGTTATTGATGTTTCAGTTGAAGCTAATATACTTTTTGAACTTTTCGATGCTTTAGTTTTTTGATCTTTTTCTTTTTTAACTTTCTTTTTGTCATGTTTGGTTACTATTCCATTTTTCTTATCCCAATATTCTAAAGTATGGAGAGATTTATCGAAATTATCAAGAACGGTTTTAGCTGCCGCCTCTTCTGTCGTTAGCTTCCTTACAAAAAAATACAGATTAAACAAAACTCAATTTGGCATACATTTTCGTTCTTTTGATAATTTTCTTGAAGACTTTTTGAACGATTTCTTAGACTTTTTCGACGATTTTTTAGATTTGTTAGACTTTTTTGATTTATAACTCTTTGCAGTTTTCTTTGTTTTCTTCGTAACTTTGCTATCTTTCGATATCTTCGTCTTTTAACTTTTTTTACTCTTTGAACTTTTATCTCTTGGTTGTGACTTCTTAAAACTGTCTTTATTTTTCTTCTTAGATTTAACACTTTTCAGTTTATCATAACTATTATTATCTTTCTTCATTTTTGCTTGTTCTTTCATTTTTCTAATGAATTCTTTCCTTTTGTTAATATCATCTTTTCTTTTCTTTATATAACTTTTATGAGACTGTGGATATTCAATTCGAAATTTTTCAAACTCGACATCATCCATATTATTGATGTTTTCAATAGTTTCGTCAAAAATTTTCAAAGATTGTTTTTCTAAATTATATTTTTTCCTTATCGATTTGTTTGAGATAATCGTTGAAAGTTGATGAGAAAATTATAAAATAAATATCATCCACAGTTTTGGCTAAATCAAAAAATAAATTGATAACAATCATTGGTTTACGAATTAAATCGCTCAATAAACTTCCAATTATCAAACCTTTAGGGAAATTCTTCAAACTTTCTTCCAACAATTCACATAATAAATGTAAAGGGATTTTAATCAAAGTATCACTAATCTTCTTCTTTTTACCTCTCTTAGAAGACTTTTTCGAAGATCTTTTGGATTTCTCAGACGAGCTTTTTGACATTTTTGAAGATTTTGATTTCTTGATAAGGATGATTCAGATTACTAAGACGAAGCTTTTGACTTTAAAGATTTACGACTTCTTTTAGAACTTTTACTGCTTTTTGCATTTTTACCCGATCCTGATTTTTTCCCAGTTTTTGGTTTCTTCCCTTTAACTTTATTCTTCTTACGTCTTTTTTCCAACAAAATCATAATTTTCTTTTTTACAGCATCGAACGAATCTAAATCCAATTATCACTTTCTTTTTCAAAATCTTCAGCAACATCAAATGCTTTGTTAATCAATTCATCAACATCTTGTACTGCTGGTGAAGCATTTTTGACCAAACATTCGATAATCATTGTATAAACAAAAACTTGTAATTTTTTGCCGGTTTTGTGCGCAATTCTCAAATAATCAGTCAAAGAAACACCATGAAAAATTGTTAACATTCCACGAAATGGAGGATCTTCATATAAATCTTCACTATCAGCTGTCACTTTTGGAATAGCGACATTACCGTGGCTTGGTATGAATGAAATCAAATTTTTCTTTCTGATTTTTCAGCAAAATTCTTGGATCTTCAGTCCAACAAAATTTACTCGAACATGAAGACATTTCCAACTTTTAGATTTTCCAAAACAATCGTGTCTAGAAGTTTCAAATTTGGATTTCGATTGAGATTTTTCATTAGATTTAATACAGAATAATAATAATTTTTTAAAACCAAACTCTACATAACTGAATCTCGTGTCTCCTCCTTCAAATGCTAAACTATTTCAATATTCATGTCCCAAATTCAAAGTTGACAAGTCATTAATTTTGAACAACCTCCTAAGTAGATTGAATTGGAAATACTTCAAACTTGATTGAAAAAAAAAGTTTTCTAGTTATTTTAGTTTCAATATAATTCAAGTGAATAGATTGTGATAATATCAATTATATGATAAATATTGACAGCTCCTCTACATTATTGTTCTACCACACGCATTATATTATATTTATTGAAGCAAAACACTTTCAATTATGTTCACAATAAAATCAGATTGGAGATTAATATATTTTCAATTTATTATCGATTCCAGCTTGTGTTTTGTGATTTAGTCAAACACATTTCATTGCATTTTATAATAAAGTTATAATAGAATTCCGGAAATTAAACGTACTTTAAATCAATCATGTAAATCGAATGAAAAAAGTTGAACTTTTCCAATAGCACGCAATCAAAGATTTCAAGTCCGTCTCTGGAGAGTTGTAATACGTTGTCGCTTCACTCGAATCCTCAATGTTTAATTTACCGCCTATTCCAAAAACTCTATGAATATAATTTTAGTCTATCCATTGTATTGTGTTTGAAAAGACGTTGTTGAGGTTTCGTCTCATTTATCCTGAAATCCAACACCAAATCCAGCCTTCGACTTTCTATACACAATTCTCTTTATGTTTAAATAAAGCTAACAAATTCGGACCTTTTCACTTTGTTCACTTCTTAAGAGCTTTCTAACAATAGTGTGTATGTACTGTTGCTTTTGTATTTTCTTGCGCAATGCTTTGCTCTTTTCCAGGTGCTACAAATACACTTTGTATTCTTTCAATTCAAACAAAACACTCAACTTTAATCATCGTTTTTCGTTGACAGAATTTTAATTAATTAAAAAATACAAGCGTCTTTAAGGAAAAAAAATATTTAATTGTTTGCTGTAATTAGGCTTTGAATAAAACAAAAAGGTGTTGGAAGAGGTTTAATTAAACGACGGATTTATTTAACAGTTCGCGTTTTCAAATTAATTAAAACGGGTGGTTTCGATTGGGAAAGACGATGGAAATGATAATTACAGTTTTTCAGTGGCGGTTCTTGGATTTCATAATTAGAAAAGGAAGCAATAGCATTTATGTGTTATCTGAATTGAAAATTGATTATTTTGTGGAATTGTTTTTTTTTCAATTATTTTATTTCTATGAATTTATATATAGACTCTCCACATCTCTTCCTAGATTCTCTGGATTTCTAAAAAAATTCTTTAATTTCAAGTTTTTCAATTTGTCAACTATTTTAGGTTCTTAACATTTTTACAAACTTTTCAAAAATTTTTGAATAGTCTTGACTCATAAAATTTTCATAAACTTCAAGACAAGTCCTAGATATTTTGTTTTGCATTTTTGAATTTCTTAATTTTTTTTTTGAAGATTTTATGTATTCTCGATAATAATCCTCAGATTTTCTATATTTTTTGCAAGTTTATTAATTTTTTAGACACTGTAAATTTTTCAGATTTTTTCAATTATTTATATTTAAACTGTTTAGATTTTTTACATACTAACATTTTTTGCATTATTGGATTTTTTACTTGTTTACAGACTTGCTATATTTTTTGCATCTAAAATTTTTGACATTTCTTTACGAATTTTAGTGTCTTTAGTTCTTTGAATTTTTCCAGATTCCTAACTATATTAGATTTTCTAAAATTTTTTGTTTCTTTAAACTCTCTGGATTTTTTTAGATTCTCTGCATATTCGTAGATTTTTTGAAGTTGAATTTATTTGATTTATATTAACGTTTATATAAATTTTTGAATTTTCTGGATTTATAAAAAAAACTATAAATCGTAGGATTTGCAATTTTTTAACTAATTTAAATTTTCTCGATTTTTTGAGTTTTTATTTTTTTTTTTTGATTTTCTAGAACAATTAGATTTTCGAAACCATTCAAATTTCTCAAAATTTTTAGGAAACAATGAATTGACAGAATTTTAGTAAATTTCACGACTAATATGTTCTTGATAACATGTAGATTTTCAAAATTATTCAAATTTTTCTAGATATTTCTTATCAATAATTTTTTTATAAATTTCAATACTAATTGTAAAAATTTAGATTCCTTGAATTTTTAAGATTTTTTTTCTTTTTCGATTCTCGAGATATTTTTTATCTGACGATTGTCTATATTCTTTTATAAAAATTTTTATTTTTACATAAATTTAGAATCTAAAATTTCTAGATTTTAAAAGTTTAACATTTTTAAGATTTTTTTAATGTTTGTGGTTTTTTGATTTTTAAAAATTCCTGAATTTTCAAATATCTGTTCTATGTATTCTTTGAACTTTCTCGGATTCAACATTTTTATAATTTTACATTTTTTTTTTTTAATTTTTATATAGATTCTCTATCTCGTTAGCGTTCAAAATTTTTGTAGCTTTTCAACTAGTTTTCTTCATATTTTCTCGATTTCTTAGATTTTCAAAAATCTTCAAATTTTTCAAAATTTCTTGGAAACAACTGATCTATGGAATTTTATTTTTAAGAAATTTGATACTAATTGTAAGAAGATAGACTTATAGAACTTTTCAAATTTTTTGGTTGAATGTTTCTCAAATTTTTCAAATTTTACAAATTTATGTAAAATCTTTGAAATTGTCTCAACTTCTACAGATTCTTGATATGTTCTTAATAATATTAATATTTTGTAGATTTTCAAGTTTTTCAATTTTTCAAATTTTTCCAGATAGACTTTCTGATTGATTTTTTTTCAGAAATTTCAAGACTAAGATTTTAGATTCCTTAGATTTCCAAAATTTTTTTCCAAGTTTTCAAGATTTAGTTTTATAATTTATTTGACGTCTATAAATTTTCAGATAGATTCTCTATTCCTCTTTAGAGGTTAAAGTTTGTCAATATTTCAGCTATTTCAGATTTCTTAAACTTTCTAGACATTTTGAGTATTTCATTTTCTGAATATTTTAGATTTGTCGGTTAAATACTTTCAAAATTCTTGAATTTTGTAAATTGTATTTACTTTCAATTTTTTTCAATCTTTGATACTTGATATGTTTTGATAATATTTAGATTTTCAAGATATTTTTGATTTTTAAAATGTTTCAGTTAATTTAGATTTTCAATTTTCTAAATTCTCCAAAATTCTTAAATTCTCTAGATTTTTTCAATTTAAAATTTATATTTTTTGGATTATTTATGTTTTCTTGATTCTCTGGAATATCTTTATTTTCTAAAAATTTTCCAAATATCTTTAATCTCCGAGAATTTTTTGAATTATATACAATTTTTGAATTCTTTGAATATTTTTAATTAATTGAAACGGCTGGTTTCGATTGGGAAAGACGATGGAAATGATAATTACAGTTTTTCAGTGGCGGTTCTTAGGTTTCATAATTAGAAAAGGAAGCAATAGCATTTATGTGTTATCTGAATTAAAAATTGATTATTTTGTGAAATTGTTTTTTTTCAATTATTTTATTTCTATGAATTTATATATAGACTCTCCACATCTCTTCCTAGATTCTCTGGATTTCTAAAAAAATTCTTTAATTTCAAGTTTTTCAATTTGTCAACTATTTTAGGTTCTTAACATTTTTACAAACTTTTCAAAAATTTTTGAATAGTCTTGACTCATAAAATTTTCATAAACTTCAAGAGAAGTCCTAGATTTTTTGTTTTGCATTTTTGAATTTCTTAATTTTTTTTTTGAAAATTTTATGTATTCTCGATAATAATCCTCAGATTTTCTATATTTTTTGCAAGTTTATTAATTTTTTAGACACTGTAAATTTTTTAAATTTTTTCAGTTCTTTATATTTAGACTGTTTAGATTTCTCAGTATTTTAGATTTTTTACATACTAACATTTTTTGCATTATTGGATTTTTTACTTGTTTACAGACTTGCTATATTTTTTGCATCTAAAATTTTTGACATTTCTTTACGAATTTTAGTGTCTTTAGTTCTTTGAATTTTTCCAGATTCCTAACTATATTAGATTTTCTAAAATTTTTTGTTCCTTTAAACTCTCTGGATTTTTTTAGATTCTCTGCATATTCGTAGATTTTTTGAAGTTGAATTTATTTGATTTATATTAACGTTTATATAAATTTTTGAATTTTCTGGATTTAAAAAAAAAACTATAAATCGTAGGATTTGCAATTTTTTAACTAATTTAAATTTTCTCGATTTTTTGAGTTTTTATTATTTTTTTTTTTTTGATTTTCTAGAACAATTAGATTTTCGAAACCATTCAAATTTCTCAAAATTTTTAGGAAACAATGAATTGACAGAATTTTGGTAAATTTCACGACTCATATGTTCTTGATAACATGTAGATTTTCAAAATTTTTCAAATTTTTCTAGATATTTCTTATTAATAATTTTTTTATAAATTTCAATACTAATTGTAAAAATTTAGATTCCTTGAATTTTTAAGATTTTTTTTCTTTTTCGATTCTCGAGATACTTTTTATCTGACGATTATCTATATTCTTTTATAAAAATTTTTATTTTTACATAAATTTAGAATCTAAAATTTCTAGATTTCAAAAGTTTAAGATTTTTTTAATGTTTGTGGTTTTTTGATTTTTAAAAATTCCTGAATTTTCAAATATCTGTTCTATGTATTCTTTGAACTTTCTTGGATTCAACATTTTTATAATTTTACATTTTTTTTTTTAATTTTTATATATTCTCTATCTCTGTAGAGTTCAAAATTTTTGTAGCTTTTCAACTAGTTTTCTTCATATTCTCTCGATTTTTTAGATTTTCAAAAATCTTCAAATTTTTCAAAATTTTTTGGAAACAACTGATCTATGGAATTTTAGTTTTAAGAAATTTGATACTAATTGTAAGAAGATAGACTTATAGGACTTTTCAAATTTTTTGGTTGAACGTTTCTGAAATTTTTCAAATTTTACAAATTTTTGTAAAATCTTTGAAATTGTCTCAACTTCTACAGATTCTTGATATGTTCTTAATAATATTAATATTTTGTAGATTTTCAAGTTTTTCAATTTTTCAAATTTTTCCAGATAGACTTTCTGATTGATTTTTTTTCAGAAATTTCAAGACTAAGATTTTAGATTCCTTAGATTTCCAAAATTTTTTTCCAAGTTTTCAAGATTTAGTTTTATAATTTATTTGACGTCTATAAATTTTCAGATAGATTCTCTATTCCTCTTTAGAGGTTAAAGTTTGTCAATATTTCAGCTATTTCAGATTTCTTAAACTTTCTAGACATTTTGAGTATTTCATTTTCTGAATATTTTAGATTTGTCGGTTAAATACTTTCAAAATTCTTGAATTTTGTAAATTGTATTTACTTTCAATTTTTTTCAATCTTTGATACTTGATATGTTTTGATAATATTTAGATTTTCAAGATATTTTTGATTTTTAAAATGTTTCAGTTAATTTAGATTTTCAATTTTCTAAATTCTCCAAAATTCTTAAATTCTCTAGATTTTTTCAATTTAAAATTTATATTTTTTGGATTATTTATGTTTTCTTGATTCTCTGGAATATCTTTATTTTCTAAAAATTTTCCAAATATCTTTAATCTCCGAGAATTTTTTGAATTATATACAATTTTTGAATTCTTTGAATATTTTTAATTAATTGAAACGGCTGGTTTCGATTGGGAAAGACGATGGAAATGATAATTACAGTTTTTCAGTGGCGGTTCTTAGGTTTCATAATTAGAAAAGGAAGCAATAGCATTTATGTGTTATCTGAATTAAAAATTGATTATTTTGTGAAATTGTTTTTTTTCAATTATTTTATTTCTATGAATTTATATATAGACTCTCCACATCTCTTCCTAGATTCTCTGGATTTCTAAAAAAATTCTTTAATTTCAAGTTTTTCAATTTGTCAACTATTTTAGGTTCTTAACATTTTTACAAACTTTTCAAAAATTTTTGAATAGTCTTGACTCATAAAATTTTCATAAACTTCAAGACAAGTCCTAGATTTTTTGTTTTGCATTTTTGAATTTCTTAATTTTTTTTTTGAAAATTTTATGTATTCTCGATAATAATCCTCAGATTTTCTATATTTTTTGCAAGTTTATTAATTTTTTAGACACTGTAAATTTTTCAGATTTTTTCAATTATTTATATTTAAACTGTTTAGATTTCGCAGTATTTTAGATTTTTTACATACTAACATTTTTTGCATTATTGGATTTTTTACTTGTTTACAGATTTGCTATATTTTTTGCATCTAAAATTTTTGACATTTCTTTACGAATTTTGGTGTCTTTAGTTCTTTGAATTTTTCCAGATTCCTAACTACATTAGATTTTCTAAAATTTTTTGTTTCTTTAAACTCTCTGGATTTTCTTGGAACGTTTATATAAATTTTTGAATTTTCTGGATTTATAAAAAAAAACTATAAATCGTTGGATTTGCAATTTTTCAATTAATTCAAATTTTCTAGATTTTTTGAGTCTTTTATTTTTATTTTTTCTGATTTTCTAGAACAATTAGATTTTCGAAACCATTCAAATTTCTCAAAATTTTTAGGAAACAATGAATTGACAGAATTTTAGTAAATTTCACGACTAATATGTTCTTGATAACATGTAGATTTTCAAAATTTTTCAAATTTTTCTAGATATTTCTTATTAATAATTTTTTTATAAATTTCAAAACTGATTATAAAAATTTAGATTCCTCGAATTTTTAAGATTTTTTTTGTTTTTCGATTCTCGAGATACTTTTTATCTGACGATTGTCTATATTCTTTTATAAAAATTTTTATTTTTACATAAATTTAGAATCTAAAATTTCTAGATTTTAAAAGTTTAACATTTTTAAGATTTTTTTAATGTTTGTGGTTTTTTGATTTTTAAAAATTCCTGAATTTTCAAATATCTGTTCTATGTATTCTTTGAACTTTCTTGGATTCAACATTTTTATAATTTTACATTATTTTTTTTTAATTTTTATATAGATTCTCTATCTCGTTAGAGTTCAAAATTTTTGTAGCTTTTCAACTAGTTTTCTTCATATTTTCTCGATTTCTTAGATTTTCAAAAATCTTCAAATTTTTCAAAATTTTTTGGAAACAACTGATCTATGGAATTTTATTTTTAAGAAATTTGATACTAATTGTAAGAAGATAGACTTATAGGACTTTTCAAATTTTTTGGTTGAACGTTTCTGAAATTTTTCAAATTTTACAAATTTTTGGAAAATCTTTGAAATTGTCTCAACTTCTACAGATTCTTGATATGTTCTTAATAATATTAATATTTTGTAGATTTTCAAGTTTTTCAATTTTTCAAATTTTTCCAGATAGACTTTCTGATTGATTTTTTTCAGAAATTTCAAGACTAAAATTTTAGATTCCTTAGATTTCCAAAATTTTTTTCCAAGTTTTTAAGATTTAGTTTTATAATTTATTTGACGTCTATAAATTTTCAGATAGATTCTCTATTCCTTTTTAGAGTTTAGAGTTTGTCAATATTTCAGCTATTTCAGATTTCTTAAACTTTCTCGACATTTTGAGTATTTCATTTTCTGAATATTTTAGATTTGTCGGTTAAATATTTTCAAAATTCTTAAATTTTGTAAATTGCACTTAATTTCAATTTTTTTCAATCTTTGATACTTGATATGTTTTGATAATAATTAGACTTTCAAAACATTTTTGATTTTTGAAATTTTTTAAATTATTTACCTTTTCAATTTTCTAGATTCAAATTTTTTGGATTTTTTATGTTTTCTTAATTCTCTGGAATATCTTTATTTTCTAAAAATTTTCCAAATATTTTAGTCTCCGAGATTTTTTTGATGTCTATATAATTTTTGATTTTTTTGAATTTATTTAATTGATCTCAAGTTTAACAAAAATTAATTCAAGTGCTTCAGATTCTTAACATTTCCTTTAAATTTTCGAATTTCTTCCAAAAAATTATTTAAACTTTTCTGATTTATAAAATTATTTTAGACTTCTTATATTATTTCAAAAATCGTCTAATATTTGCATTCCTTATAATTTTTCTATATTTTTTAATTACGAATATTTTTGATTTTATAATCTACAACTTTTTTATTTTTCTCTAAGTACTTGGATTTAGTAGATTTTCTATATTATTGATAATCCATAGAATAGTTTGGATTTCCTAAATTTTCTGTTAATTTTTAATTTTTACATTGTCTGGATTCTTTAGATTCTAAAATTGTCCTTATTTTCTAACTTGTAAAAATTGCTTAGATTGTTCAAATCGTCTCGAATTTGTTTACTTTTCAGATATCAGATTCGCTGATTTTTTATTCAAAAATCTGGAAACAAATCTTTAATTTCCGTTTTTTAAAAAAGTCAATGTTGTGGATAGCTTGAAGGACTTTAAAATTTCAATAAATTCCGCTTTATCTGAACCATTAAAATGATAATCGGAATTGGAATCGCTGCAAGCTAGAAACCTGTGTATTCTTTTACTTACCAAATAGTAAATACAAAGTTTTAACAGTTAAGAGTTAAGCAAACAACTGGTTTGTTTCATTCTTTGATTGTTTAAAAAATTTTCTCTACTTAAGTCTATTTAAATATAGTTTTAAAAGCAGCGTGACTGTACTTCCTTCACGTCTCTTCGTATTGAAGCGCCCATTTTTCTTATTAATTCAAAACGCTTTTAGTGGTGTGTTGTCTTTCGTGTCTTCTTCTACCCACCACATGTGGCAATGTTTAGTACAGAATGTCACACGTCACTTAAGATGCATTGACTGAACTTGAAAGAAAGACTACAAATTGAATTTTTTCCTTCCATTCATTTCAAACACTAAAATAAAATCACGAATCAAGTTAATGAATATTTATAGACGATGTAAGCAAGTTTGTGAAGACAAAGTGCTACAAATAAAAGTAACAATTAATTACTTCAAGACTATTTTACAAAAGCACATGTGAAGTTCGTTAGAACTGAAACGGAAGCCTTCAAAGACCACCATCATTGACGATGAATTAAAATCGCTCTTTGATTTTTATCGTCCTTTCAGCAAGATTTTGACGATTAAAACTGGACAGCTTTTGTGTTCGGAATTAAGATTGCAGCTTTGTTCCCTTGTGTGAGATTTCTACTCATCTTTCTGACAAATGCCAGCTTCCAGCTGCCACGATTAAACCTTGAGATTGCGATGAATTTTTCAGAAGGATCAAATGTTGAGAAAACATTTCACTCTTTAGGCTTGCTGCAAATTTTTATTAATTGCGGTTGGTAAATGTAAACATAATTCAACAAAGAGAAATCTGGTAAATATCGACATAAATTGAATAAAATTCACCCCGAAGGGGTCAGTTTTGATCCAGACCACTTCAGGAAATTAAATGCAATTAAGAGTGGAGTGTAATAATTAAGAGAGGGCTTCGGACAGTGATGTTGTGTCATCGTAAAGTGCACCAGCAAGTAATTAAATTTTCGATTGATTGGGTTCAAATTATTTAAAATAAAGAATTTTTAAAAAAACTAAACAATAACAAAAAGAAAAAATAAACCGACAAAATCATAAGTAGAAAAAAATTTAAAAATAGGACAAACAATTGTTGAAGAAAATCAAGAAATGAAAAAAGAACAGATAAAAAATAGAAAAAACAAACAATAAAATGAAAAAAAATTGAGGCAAAAGAAAAAATTACTAAAATAATGTTGAAACTTTTCTAAATAAAGTTTCAAAAAAGATAAAAAAGACAATTGAAAATTTTAATTATTACTTTTTGATTTGTTGGGAAAAATTGTAGAAAAAAATTTAGAAATGAGAAGATTATAAATTGTAAAAAAATAGAAATATAAAAAAATGAAACTAAAAAATAGAGAAAAAAAGAGAAGGAATGAAGATAATGAAAAGACTGGAAGATAAACAATGGAGACAATATAATAAAAATAAAAAATCGCAAGAAAGCGACAAAAACATAAAGAAATAATTAATAAAAAATGCTCTAAAACTAAAAGAAAAAACAACACAATAAAAAAAAGATAAAAAAACTAAAAAAAGGACAATAAAAAAATTAACGATAATAAAAAAAGTGCCAGAAAGCGTCAAAAAAAATCAAAAATCAATGATAAAAAATATAAAATATCAACAAACTTTAGTAGCAAAAACCTTCCAATTCCAAGAAAATTGAGAAATAAATGATGTATGGAAAAATGAGAAAAATATAAAAATTAAAAAACAAAACAACTAAAAAATTATACAAAAGACAAAAGAAAAGAAAACAAAATCACGAAGAAACTAATAGACAGATAATAAAGACAGAAACAATGAAAAAGTGACGACAAAATCATAAAAAATAAAAAACAAAAATAGGATAAAAACAAAAAAATTCAAAAGCTAAAACCAGCAAATTTTTGAAAATGCTTAAAACTCAGAAGCTGATAAAAATAAAACAAAAGTAAAATGAAATTTATGATAGAATTTTTCAAATATTCAAATTTTTGTGGAGTCAAGTGCCTCAACAATGTATTTCCATTTTTTAAGAACAAATTTTTCAAAAATTGTATTTTCACTTTCTTTGCTTTTTTATAAAGTATAAAATGAACACCCTATACATTACACCTCATGACTATTCGAACTAAGCAACTAATAATTTTGATTGTTGCTTTTTGATTGATTGGAAAAAATTCCCGAAGAAAATTGGTAAATAAAAAAAATATAAATAATTAAAAATAAAACAACAGGAAAATAAAAAAAAATGAGACAAAAAAATAGAGAAAAGATGATAACAAACTAAAAAATTGACAATAAAAAATAAAAATAAATAAACGCAAGAAGACGACAAAAACATAAAGAAATAAGTAATAAGAAATACAAAAATGAAAAAAAAATTCAAGCAAAAACTATAATTTTCAAAAATGCTAAAAGCTCTAAAACTAAAAGAAAAAACAACACAATAAAAAAACTAAAAGATGGTCAATAAAAAAAATTACGATAATAAAAAAAGCTACAGAGAGCGACAAAAACAAAAAAATCAATGACAAAAAATTTAAAATATCAACAAACTTTAGTAGCAAAAACCTTCCAATTCCAAGAAAATTGAGAAATAAATGAAGTATGAAAAAAAATAGAAAAATATAAAAACAAAACAACTAAAAAATTATACAAAAGACAAAAGAAAAAAAACAATATCACAAAGAAACTAAAAGACGGACAATAAAAACAGAAACAATGAAAAAGTGACGACAAAATCATAAAAAATTAAAAACAAAAATAGGATAAAAACAAAAAAAATTCAAAAGCTGAAACCAGCAACGTTTTTCCATTTTTTAAGAACAAATTTTTCAAAAATTGTATTTCCACTTTCTTTGCTTTTTTATAAAGTATAAAATGTACACCCTATACATTACACCTCATGACTATTCGAACTAAGCAACTAATAATTTTGATTGTTGCTTTTTGATTGATTGGAAAAAATTCCCGAAGAAAAATGGTAAATAAAAAAAATATAAATAATTAAAAAGTAAAACAACAGGAAAATGAAAAAAATGAGACAAAAAATAGAGAAAAGATGATAAAAAACTAAAGGATTTACAATAAAAAATAACAATAAATAAACGCAAAAAGAAGACAAAAACATAAAGAAATAAGTAATAAAAAATACAAAAATAAAATAAAAATTCAAGCAAAAACTACCATTTTCAAAAATGCTTAAAGCTCTAAAACTAAAAGAAAAAACAACACAATAAAAATATAAGACAAAAAAAGAATAGAAAGTAACATGAAGAAACAAAAAGATGAACAATAGAAAAATAACGATAATGAAAAGAGCGCCAGAAAGCAACTAAAACAAAAAAATCAATGACAAAAAATATAAAATATCAACAAACTTTAGTAGCAAAAACCTTCCAATTCCAAGAAAATTGAGAAATAAATGATGTATGGAAAAAAAGAGAAAAATATAAAATTTAAAAACAAAACAACTAAAAAATTATACAAAAAGAAAAAGAAAAGAAAACAAAATCACAAAGAAACTAGAAGATGGACAATAAAGACAGAAACAATGAAAAAGTGACGACAAAATCATAAAAAATAAAAACCAAAAATAGGATAAAAACAAAGAAAATCAAAAACTAATACCAGCAAATTTTTGAAAATGCTTAAAACTCAGAAGCTGATAAAAATAAAACAAAAGTAAAATGAAATTTATGATAGAATTTTTCAAATATTCAAATTTTTGTGGAGTCAAGTGCCTCAACAATGTATTTCAATTTTTTAAGAACAAATTTTTCAAAAATTGTATTTTCACTTTCTTTGCTTTTTTATAAAGTATAAAATAAACACCCTATACATTACACCTCATGACTATTCGAACTAAGAATCCAAGAATCCCGTTATGTTTTTTCTTCCAAGTCCATAATTCACACAAGAATCTCAGTTTTAAATAATTTACAACCAACCAAATATATGACTGTTTAAAAATTTACCAATAAATCTCAACAAACTCCTGCTGTTCAAATATTGAATAAAAAGTAAAATCAACTGTCATTGTTCTTCTTCTTTCTTAAACACATGTTTCGAATTAATTAAAAAATGGGTTAAACTTTGTCTTAATTAAAAAAGATAATGAGTTCCCGAGAGGGAAGTTTCCGTTGAATTGACTTACTCTTAAGATATCCAATTGAAAATTATTTACAGTGGAAATATTGTGTTAACTTCTTTGAATGCCAACTCAGGTTAGTGTTAGTTTCCAAACGAGAAAGTATAAATAGCAAGTCAATGAAAGACATCCAAGTCCAGGTGTTTCTGATTAAAAATATATAAATTTGGGGTAGCTTAAAATAAAATTTGACTTTTTTCAACCCTTGATCTTCTAATCCGAAAATTGATTTGTATCCTCTCTCGCTCGCTCTTTCGATGAATTGTTTGATGTAATTTAAACTGAAAGTCATTGTCTTATTGAGTATTCAAAAGCTGCGTGCCGGAAAATGTCTCAAATCGAAAATTTAATTAAAGCTTATGGACAATGTGGATGAGATTTTCGGATAGGAGAAAATATTCATTTGGAATCGAAGAGAAATTTCATAGAATAAAATGACTAAAGTACAGAGATTTATTTTCGTGTCGTCTTGGTTACGAATTTTAACTAGGAGTGGAAGTGTATACCTGGTGGAAATGTTAATTAGAAGGTCAACAGATGCTCGACAGCACGAGTTAATTAGTAGTCAACACGATACAAGTCAATGATTTTGTTGTTGCAAATAACAAATGCGATGGTAAAAAATCAAGTATGAGCTCAAATGTTGGGTTTGGAGTTTGCTGAATGTTGAAATGAGATGCTGGAAAATATAAAAGAACAAAGAAAAAAAAAATAGAATTGAAAACAACAATGAAAAAAAATCAAGATGTTAAAGAAACTAAACAATTGACAGTGAGAATAAAAAAAAAACGACAAAAATGTAAACGCGGAAACCGTTTAATTATGAAAATACCAAAAACACTAAAACTTAACAAAAATTTCTAAAATAATGTTAAAATTTTCCTAAGTAAAATCCTGAAATGAATAAAGAAAGCAACTGCAAAAAGAATGAAAAACATAGAGAAGCAAAACAACAATGAAATAAAAAATGAGCCAAAAATGGAAACGAGATGATAAAGAAACTAAAAGATAGACAATAAAAAAATAATAAAAAGCGGCAAAACATAAAAAAACAAATTTTTGAAAATGCATAAAACTGAACAAAAGTTTTGGTTTCCATAAATAAAGTCTTGGGAAAGATCAAGAAAATTGTGGAAAAAAATTGACAAAAGTGAGAAATATAAAAGATAAAAAACTGAAAAATATTTAAAAGTAAAACAACAACGGAAAAATCAGACAAAATAGAAAATAGAAAAAAGAGAAAACTACATCAAGTAGAAATTAAAGGATATTCAATAAAGATAATACAAATAAAAAAAGCAAAAAAGCGACAAAAACAAATATAATAAAATAGACATAAAAACGCAAGAAAACCACAAAAACATAAAATAGAACAAAAATTCGAAAAAAATTTAAATTGCTAAAAGCATTAAAAATTTCTAAAATGTTGAAATTTGTTTGAATAAAGTTTCAAATGAGATAAAAACACAACTAACAATTTTGATTGTTGCTTTTTGATTAATTGGAGAAAGTTCCAAAAGAGAATTGGTAAATAAAAAAAATATAAATAGTAAAAAAATATCAACAATTAAAAAAGAAAACATCAGAAAAATAAAAAAAATGAAACAACAAAAAATTGAAAAAAGATGATAAAAAACTAAAACATGGACAATAAAAACAACAACAATAAATAAATGCAAAAAGACGACAAAAACATAAAGAAATAAGTAATAAAAAAATACAAAAATAAAAAAAAAGCTCTAAAACTAAGAAAAAACAATACAAAAAAAATAAGACAAAAAAAGAAAAGAAAGCAACATGAAGAAACAAAAAGATGAACAATAATAAAAAAAGCGCCAGAAAGCGACTACAACAAAAAAATCAATGATAAAAAATATAAAATATCAACAAACTATAGTAGCAAAACTTCCCAATTTTTGAAAATTCTAAAAAAACTAAAACTAAACAGAAATTTTTGAATTAGTTTCAAATAAAGTCTCGAAAAAGCTGAAGAAAACAATTGAAAATTGAGAAATGGAAAAATATGAAAGTAAAAAAACTAAAAAATAAGAGAAAAGACAAAAAAAGAAGAAACAATAAGATCATAAAGGAACTAATAGATAGACGATATTTGTCTTTATCGTCAAAGCAACAATGCAAAAAAGGCGAAAACTAAAAACAAAAATTGAATAAAAAATAAAAAAGTTTCAAAAGCAAAAACCTACAAATTTCTGAAAATGCTTAAAGCCAAAAGCTAAAATTTTGGAAACGGTCTTTAAATTTCCATAAATGATGTCTCGAAGAAATAAAGAAAACAACAAAAAATTGTAGAAAGAAGTTGACAAAAATAAGAAATATAAAAGATAAAAAAATAAAGAAAGAATAAAAGCAAAACAATAGAAAAATGAGACAAAAAAAGAGAGAGAAGAGCAAGAGCATGAAGAAACTAAAAAATTGACAATAAAGACAACCTTCAAAAAAAGAAAGCGAGAAATCAACATTTAAAAAAAAAAAGAAAGCAACAAAAAGATAAAAAAATAAGTAATAAAAAAACAAAAATAGAACAAAAAATCAAAGAGTTTTGAAAGCAGAAATTTTTAAATTTCGAAAATGCTAAAAGCACAAAGCTATACAAAAGTTTTTGAAACGATCTTTAGATTCCGGTAAATAAAATCGAAGAAATAGAGAAAACAACAGTAAATTGTAGGAAAAAAATGACAAAAACAAAAAATATAAAAGATGAAAAAACGGAAGAAGTATAAAAAAAGAAACAAGACCATGAAGCAACTAAAAGATTGACAGTAAAGGCAACCTAACATAAAATAAATAAAAAAAAAAAAATAAACATAAGATCAAACATTTAAAATTTTTTAAAAATGCTAAAAGTGCAAATTGTAAAAAAATGGTGAAAATTTCAAAAAATAGAATAGCAAAACAACAATATAAAAAAATAAGACAAAAAAGATGAAAGGAAGCAAGATGACAAAGAAAGTAAAAGATAAACAATAAAGAAAATAATCAAAAAACGCCAGAAAGCAACAAAATCATAAAGAAATAAAAAAAATAAAGCAAAAATGTGACAAAACCAAAGTATCCAAAATAGAACTAAAAAACAAAAACTTAAAAGTAAAAACCTTTACATTTTTTGAAAATGTCAAAAACACAAAAATTTCCTAAATTTGTCTAAATAACGTTTCAAAAAGATAAATAGACAACTAAAAATTTTAATTGTCGCTTTTTGATTTGTTGAAAAAAAATTGTAGAAGAAAACTGCGAAATAAGAGAAGGCATAAATAAATAAAAAAATGGAAAAAACAAACTGTTAAACAACGACATAATAAAAAGAAATTGAGACAAAAGCGGATAACATAAAGAGAAGGAACTAAAACAACGAAGAAATTGCAAGATGAACAATAAAAACAATAACAATAAAAAAAAGCAGAAAAAAAACATACAATAAGTAATAAAAAAAAATAAAACAAAAAATCTAAGAATTTTGAAAGCAGAAATCTTTAAATTTTGAAAATGCTAAAAGTGCAAATTGTAAAAAAATGGTGAAAATTTCAAAAAATAGAATCGCAAAACAACAATATAAAAAAATAAAACAAAAAAGATGAAAGGGAGCAAGATGACAAAGAAAGTAAAAGATAAACAATAAAGAAAATAATCAAAAAACGCCAGAAAGTAACAAAATCATAAAGAAATAAAAAAAAATAAAGCAAAAATGTGACAAAACCAAAGTATCCAAAAAAGAACTAAAAAACAAAAACTTAAAAGCAAAAACCTTTAAATTTTTGAAAATGTCAAAAACACAAAATTTCCTAAATTTGTCTAAATAATGTTTCAAGAAAGGTAAAAAGACAACTGAATATTTTAATTGTCGCTTTTTGATTTGTTGAAAAAAAATTGTAGAAGAAAACTGCGAAATAAGAAAAGAAATAAATAAAAAATATGGAAAAAAACAAACAGTTTAAACAGAATAAAAAAATTGAGAGAAAAAAAGATAACATAAAGAGAAGAAACTAAAACAAAGAAGAAATTGCAAGATGAGCAATAAAAACAATAACAATAAAAAAAAGAAAGCAGAAAAAACATAAAATAAGTAATAAAAAACAAAAATAAAACAAAAAATCTAAGAATTTTAAAAGCAGAAATCTTTAAATTTTGAAAATGCTAAAAGTGCAAATTGTAAAAAAATGGTGAAAAGTTAAAAAAATAGAATAGCAAAACAACAATATAAAAAAATAAGACAAAAAGATGAAAGGGAGCAAGATGACAAAGAAAGTAAAAGATAAACAATTAAGAAAATAATCAAAAAACGCCAGAAAGCAACAAAATCATAAAGCAATAAAAAAAAAGCAAAAATGTGACAAAACCAAAGTATCCAAAATAGAACTAAAAAACAAAAACTTAAAAGCAAAAACCTTTAAATTTTTGAAAATGTCAAAAACACAAAAATTTCCTAAATTTGTCTAAATAATGTTTCAAGAAAGGTAAAAAGACAACTGAAAATTTTAATTGTCGCTTTTTGATTTGTTGAAAAAAAATTGTAGAAGAAAACTGCGAAATAAGAAGGCATAAATAAATAAAAAAATGGAAAAAACAAACAGTTAAACAACGACATAATAAAAAGAAATTGAGACAAAAGCGGATAACATAAAGAGAAGGAACTAAAACAAAGAAGAAATTGCAAGATGAACAATAAAAACAATAACAATAAAAAAAAACAAAGAAAAGAACAAAAACATAAAAAAATAAGTAATAAAATTTTTTTTATTACTTATTTTTTTATGTTTTTGTTCTTAGATTTTTTGTTTTATTTTTAAAACAAAAAATCTAAGAATTTTGAAAGCAGAAATCTTTAAATTTTGAAAATGCTAAAAGTACAAAGCTGTACAAAAGTTTTTGTAACGATCTTTAGATTTCGGTAGATAAAATCGAAGAAATAGAGAAAACAACAGAAAATCGTAGGAAAAAAATGACAAAAACAAGAAATATAAAAATAAAACATAAGATCAAACATTTAGAATTTTTTGAAAATGCTAAAAGTGCAAATTGTAAGAAAATGGTGAAAATTTCGAAAAATAGAATAGCAAAACAACAATATAAAAAAATAAGACAAAAAAGATGAAAGGAAGCAAGATGACAAAGAAAGTAAAAGATAAACAATAAAGAAAATAATCAAAAAACGCCAGGAAGCAACAAAATCATAAAGAAATAAAAAAAATAAAGCAAAAATGTGACAAAACCAAAGTATCCAAAATAGAACTAAAAAACAAAAATTTAAAAGCAAACAACTTCAAATTTTTAAAAATGAAAAAGCATAAAGATTTCCTAAGTGTTATGTCTAAATAAAGTTTCAGAAAAGGTAAATAGACAACTGAAAATTTTAATTGTCGCTTTTTGATTTGTTGAAAAAAAATTGTAGAAGAAAACTGCGAAATTAGAACAGAAATAAATTAAGAAAATAGAAAAAACAAACAGTTGAACAACAACATAAAAAAAAATTGAGAGAAAAACGGATAACATAAAGAGAAAGAACTAAAACAAAGAAGAAATTGCAAGATGAACAATAAAAACAATAACAATAAAAAAATGAAAGCAAAAAAAACATAAAATAAGTAATAAAAAACAAAAATAAAACAAAAAATCTAAGAATTTTAAAAGCAGAAATCTTTAAATTTTGAAAAATGCTAAAAGTGCAAATTGTAAAAAAATGGTGAAAATTTCAAAAAATAGAATAGCAAAACAACAATATAAAAAAATAAGACAAAAAAGAAGAAAGGAAGCAAGATGACAAAAAAAGTAAAAGATAAACAATAAAGAAAATAATCAAAAAACGCCAGAAAGCAACAAAATCATAAAGAAATAAAAAAAAATAAAGCTAAAGAGAAGGAAATAAAAAATCGCAAAAATGTGACAAAACCAAAGTATCCAAAATAGAACTAAAAAACAAAAACTTAAAAGCAAACAACTTCAAATTTTTAAAAATGGAAAAGCATAAAGATTTCCTAAATGTTATGTCTAAATAAAGTTTCAGAAAAGGTAAATAGACAACTGAAAATTTTAATTGTCGCTTTTTGATTTGTCGAAAAAAAATTGTAGAAGAAAACTGCGAAATAAGAGAAAGCATAAATAAATAAAAAAATGGAAAAAACAAACAGTTAAACAACAACATAATAAAAAGAAATTGAGACAAAAACGGATAACATGAAGAGAAGGAACTAAAACAAAGAAGAAATTGCAAGATGAACAATAAAAACAATAACAATAAAAAAAACAAAGAAAACAACAAAAACATAAAAAAATAAGTAATGAAAATTACAAAAACAAAACAAAAACTTTTGAAACAAGTTTAAAATTTTTAAAATGCTAAAAGTAAACGAAAATTTCAACAAATTTTTTCTTTGTTGGGAAGAATTGTAGAAACAAATTGAAAAAATAAAATAGAATAATATTATTTTCAAATAAAAATCATATCAAAATTTTCCCGATTGTTCCTTCCACTCATCTTTGATTTTCCTATATTCCTATTAAAATAGAATGCATGATTAAATGCACATTCCTTTTATCGATTGTACGTCTCCTTTAGTCTGTGCTTTCGATTCAACTAATTTCAGAGAACGGTTGACTTGTAATGGAACTTTTCATCTGGCTAATGTTAGTTTCCGTCGGCTACGGTCCAGTAGCGCTACTGTCTCGTTTCGTAACATCGAAGAGAGAAAATCTACCGAAAAAGACGAAACAAATTGTCTTTTGCGTGTGCATTAAACGACTCGTTTAACTTTTAGAAAAATCACTTTTCTATGGAAATTTCTTCTCTTAATGAAACTTGATTGTCTCCAATTTAGACTAAATAAGACATCAACAACTATAGCGAAATAAATCGTCTCAAGAATTATTCCACTTTTTAGCTCAAATTTATGCAATTAGTGGCTGGAGATGACAATCAAATTACCTCATTCTTAATTCGAAGACGATTTTACCTTTAAATTATTACATGTGATCGGAGATAATTTGTCTCTTTAGCAATTTAAATAGAAGTTTTTTTTTATAGTTTTGTGTCCAAAGCTCCCAAGATGCTATTTTTGATATGAAACTCCAAAGTTTATTCACCATTCTATACATCTCACTTCTATTAAGTCAGAATTATTTAGACGTCCTAATGCAGTTGCTAAACTCCAACTTTGACGTTGAACCGCACATTTCCACTGCAAAATTCCAAGTCGGTGGTGTAATAACCGTACAACTACCAAAACTAGGAGGTCTAATATACTCATGAAAGCGAATTTCACTCAACCAAAATTACCATCTAATAGCTCAAACCTTAAATACAGCTTTGCATTTTTAATTAAAAAAAAAATTTCAATTGTAAAGAAATTTACAACGACGGACCTTCAAGCTACCACCAATCGTGCAGATTTTTAATCAATTGAAAATTAGTTATATTCTGTGTTGTTTTATCCAACTAGGACTGTAATTTACTCAAAGTCTATTAACGTTTCGGCAATTTATGTTTTAAACTCCTAATTCATTACTAAAGGTAGCTTTTAGTGACCTGCAGAAATGTTTATTTAGGTTAGAGAAAGAAGTAATTAAAACGCGATTCTATTGGATATTATTTGAAAATTGTACTTGAACACATGTTGCCAACTTCAGATTGGTTAATAATAGCTATATGAATTAAAATCCCTAAAGGTATACTTATGGTCGAGAGGTTTAAGGTATTGTTCGGGAGAGACGGATTTAAAGGATTAAAGGGGAGAGTATACAGAGTGGAGTTGAAAAAATATAGCTATTTAATACAATGAACAATTACATTGTTATGATCAAAATTAAAAAAATATAAATCTATAAATTTATAAGTTTCAATTATTTTTTAATTTTCGAGCTTTTTCAATTCATTCAGATTTTGTGATTTTTTTCATATTTTTAAAAGAATGGAGATTATGTAACTTTTTTTATAATTTCTAAATTGTTCAGATTCTTATCAATTTTTAAGAAAAAAATTACATTTTTTCGATTCTTTATATTACTGGTACTTTTTTTTATTTCTTTCGCTTTTTTCAGAAAATTATTTGTTGATATTTTTGATTTCGGGTATTTCCCAAACTGTTTCTTATGCCAGACCCTGTTTTTTTTTAGACACAACTCTTTATTTTTTTATCTGAATTGTTTTTTTTTTATTATTTCATAATAAAATTAAGTTCTTCTTTAAGTTAAATGGAGCTAAGACTGTGATTTTATAACGTTTTTGAACTGACAAATTTTGAATTTCCGATTTTTTATTTATTTACATTCTTCTACTTTATTGTTTCTTTTATCTACTTTTTCACTAAATATTTCAAATTTTCTTAAATTATGATATTTCAATAATCCTCAAATTTCTTCAGTTTTTGATATATATTTTAATATTTTTAGATTTTTCGTATTTTTAGGTTCTTTTTCATTATTTGGTGTTTTTTTAAATTACATTTTTTTTATATTTCTTAGATTTCTGAAACTTCCAAACTATCTAAAAGTTTTTTCATTTTTTTGAAGTTTTAACACTTTTTGAATGGATTTGATTCTTCAAAATTTTCCAAATTCTATTCAGGTTTTTTGATTTTCTACATTTCAAATATTGATTGCATTTTTTAAACTTGAAAGTTTTTAATTTTTAAAACTAATATTTAGTTTCCTTACATTTTTAGAACCGTCTGAATTTTTTGAAATTTTTTTAACTTTAGATTTTCCATAGATTCCAGTCTATCAATTTTGTTAAAAGATATTTCTAATTTTTTTCTAAAATTTTTAATTTTTTGTTTATTTACATTCTCCAACTTTATTGATTTTTATAATTTTAGGATTTTACTTTTTCACGAAATATTCCAAGTTTTTATAAATTCTTAAACTTTTTTATTTTTTCGTTATTTGGTGTTTATAAATTGTTGAAAAATTACGAATATCTTAAATTTCTTAATTTCCTAGAATTTTTTGATAATTCTAGAGATTTTTCTCGTTATTTTATAATAGAATTAAGTTTTTCTTTAAGTTAAATGGAGCTAAGACTGTGATTTTTATAACGTTTTTAAACTGACGAATTTTGAATTTCCGATTTTTTATTTATTTACTTTCTTCTACTTTATTGTTTCTTTTATCTACTTTTTCACTAAATATTTCAAATTTTCTTAAATTATGATATTTCAATAATCCTCAAATTTCTACAGTTTCTGATATATTTTAATATTTTTAGATTTTTCGTATTTTTAGGTTTTTTTTCATTATTTGGTGTTTTTTTAAATTACAATTTTTTTATATTTCTTAGATTTCTGAAACTTCCAAACTATCTAAAAGTTTTTTCATTTTTTTGAATTTTTTACACTTTTTGAATGGATTTGATTCTTCAAAATTTTCCAATTTTTTTTTCAGGTTTTTCGATTTTCTACATTTCAAATATTGATTGCATTTTTTAAACTTGAATGTTTTTAATTTTTAAAACTAATATTTAGTTTTCTTACATTTTTAGAACCGTCTGAATTTTTTGAAATTTTTTTATCTTTAGATTTTCCATAGATTCCAGTCTATCAATTTTGTTAAAAGATATTTCTGATTTTTTTCTATCCCACAAATGAAAACTTAATTAATCGGAAATTTTACAAAAATTAGGAAACAAAAAATTGAGATAAACTAAGAATATTTCTAAACTCAAAGAATTATAAGGAGTCAAACATCAGAAACATCGGAATATAACAAAGTGATCAAAAATCTAAAAAAATTATGAAATTAGAAATTTAGAAAAATTGAGAAAGAATCGATAAATCAAAATATCAAAGAAATGAACTGAAAAATCAAAGAACAAAAAATCAAAATATCGAAAATTCAAAGAAAGAAAATCAAAGAAAAAATCTAACATAGAAACAAAGAATCAAAGAAAGAATTAAAGAATCAAAAAGTCAAAGAACCAAAGTATCAAATAACCAAAAAATCAAAGAATCGAAAAATCAAAAAATCAAAAAACTAATGAAAGTATCACAGAATCAAAGATTAAAAGAAAGAAACAAAGATTAAAAAAATGAATCAAAGAAATTAACAAAGAATTAGAGAAATATTGAATCAAAGAATCAAAGACAGAATGAAAAAATAAAAAAAAAAAATAAAGAATCTTTAATAATAAACGAAGAATTGAAGAATAAAACGAAGAATCAAAGGAAGAAACAAAAAATCAGGATCAAAAAATGAATCAAAAAAATTAACAAAGAACTAAAGAAAAAAACAGTATTAAAGAATCAAACTAAAAATGAAAAAATCAAAAAATTAAAAAAATCAAAAAATCAAACAACCAATGAATAAAAAAATAAAAGAAAGAATCAGAGAATGAATCATAGAATCAAAAAATCATTGAACCATTGTATCAAATAATCAAAAAATCGAAGAACAAAGAAATCAAAGAACCAAAGTATCAAATAATCAAAAAATCAAAAAATCATGAAATCGAAAAACCAAAACAAAAAAAGCAAAAAAAAACAAAAAATTAAAAAATCAAAGAATTAAGAAATCACAGAAAGAATAAAAAAATGGAAAAAATTAAAGAATCTTAAATAATAAACGAAGAATCAAAGAATAAAAAAAAGAATCAAAGAAAGAAACAAAAAATTAAGGAGTCAAAAAATTAAAGAACCAAAGAATAAGAAAATAAAAGAAAGAATCAGAGAATCAAAGAATGAATCAAAGAATCAAAAAATTATTGAACCAATGTATCAAGAAAAAAAATCAAAGAATCAAGAAATCAAAGAACCAAAGTATTAACTAATCAAAAAATCGAAGAATCAAGAAATCAAAGTAAGAATAAAAAAATCAAAGAACCAAAGAATCACAGAATCAAAGAATAAAGGAAAGAAACCCAGGATCAAAAAATGAATCAAAGAAATTAACAAAGAACTAAAGAAAAAAACAGTATTAAAGAATCAAAGTAAAAATGAAAGAATCAAAAAATTAAAAAATTAAATAACTCAAAAAATTAAACAACCAAAGAATAGAAAAATAAAAGAAAGAATCAGAGAATGAATCATAGAATCAAAAAATCATTGAACCATTGTATCAAATAATCAAAAAATCGAAGAATCAAGAAATCGAAAAACCAAAACAAAAAAAGCCAAAAAAAAAAAACAAAAAATTAAAAATCAAAGAATTAAGAAATCACAGAAAGAATAAAAAAATAAAAAAAAATTAAAGAATCTTGAATAATAAACGAAGAATTAAAGAATAAAAAAAAGAATCAAAGAAAGAAACAAAAAATTAAAAAGTCAACAAAATAAAGAACTAAAGAACAAGAAAATAAAAGAAAGAATCAGAGAATCAAAGAATGAATCAAAGAATCAAAAAATTATTAAACCAATGTATCAAGAAAAAAAATCAAAGAATCAAGAAATCAAAGAACCAAAGTATTAACTAATCAAAAAATCGAAGAATCAAGAAATCAAAGTAAGAATAAAAAAATCAAAGAACCAAAGAATCACAGAATCAAAGAATAAAGGAAAGAAACCCAGGATCAAAAATGAATCAAAGAAATTAACAAAGAACTAAAGAAAAAAACAGCATTAAAGAATCAAAGTAAAAATGAAAGAATCAAAAAATCAAAAAATTAAATAAATCAAAAAATCAAACAACCAATTAATAAAAAAATAAAAGAAAGAATCAGAGAATGAATCGTAGAATCAAAAAATCATTGAACCATTGTATCAAATAATCAAAAATTCGAAGAATCAAGAAATCAAAGAACCAAAGTATCAAATAATCAAAAAATCAAAGAATCATGAAATAAAAAAACCAAAACAAAAAAAGCCAAAAAAAAAACAAAAAATTAAAAAATCAAAGAATTAAGAAATCACAGAAAGAATAAAAATATAAAAAAAATTAAAAAATCTTGAATAATAAACGATGAATTAAAGAATAAAATAAAGAATCAAAGAAAGAAACAAAAAATTAAAGAACCAAAGAACAAGAAAATAAAAGAAAGAATCAGAGAATCAAAGAATCAAAAAATTATTGAACCAATGTATCAAGAAAAAAAAATCAAAGGATCAAGAAATCAAAGAACCAAAGTCTTAACTAATCAAAAAATCGAAGAATCAAGAAATCAAAGTAAGAATAAAAAAATCAAAGAACCAAAACATCACAGAATCAAAGAATAAAGGAAAGAAACCCAGGATCAAAAAATGAATCAAAGAAATTAACAGAGAACTAAAGAAAAAAACAGTATTAAAGAATCAAAGTAAAAATGAAAGAATCAAAAAATCAAAAAATTAAAAAAATCAAAAAATCAAACAACCAATGAATAAAAAAATAAAAGAAAGAATCAGAGAATGAATCATAGAATCAATATTTTAGATTTTCTTAAATTTTGATTTTAATAATTCAGTTTTTAATATTTTTATTTTTTTTTTTTTTTAGATTTTTTTTTCGTTATTTGGTGTCTTCAAATTTTTGAAAAATTAGGAATATTTTAAACTTTAAATATTCTATAGATTGTTTAATTTCTTAGATTCTTAAAGTTTTTCCAAATTTTGGATTTTTTACACTTTTCGGATAGTTTCGATTCTCCAAAATTTTCCGAATTGTTTTCAAATTTTTTGAATTCTGCAAAATATCAAGATTATTTAAGTACAATTCATAACTCCTTTAAAAAATCAAAAATCAAAAAATCAATCATTTTTTGGATATTTCAGAATATTCAGATTAATCAAATTCTTTAAATTTTCTGAATTATTTAATAGTTCAAAATACTTGAATTGTCTTCATAGTCAAAATTTCTTAATTTTCCAGAACAAAACGTATTAAAAAAAATAACAACTTGAGAATATTTTTAAATCTGCAATTTTCTGTCTAAATAAAAATCGAATTAAACTTTTTCAGAAATATTACCTTCATTCCATTCCATAAGAAAGCCAAATCCGCACTCTCTAGTCGAGAGCCCTTTGGCCAGATTCAGTAGTTAACCACAAGCCATTGAGCGATTAAGAACCGCGATCTTGTTTTCACCCTCGGCGAGTCTATTGTCATGCAAACACCCCAAGTCCAACCCTAAATTTGAATAAACGTTTCATGCTTATGTTTAATTCCAAAACCCGAATCACACTCTCCAAACCTGCACATTTAAATCCTCCAAAATCAAAATTTTTCCTATGTTTTAATCACATGTTTATTAACTGTCATCAACATGTTATATCCCAACCCGTCAAATAGGAATGTGTTTATCGAAAGGATTAATTGCAAAGCGTTATTAAAATTTCGGTTGAAGGAAATGTTTGCATTTGAAAGGTTTAAGACACGAAATGAAAATTTGCTCTATTCCGGTTAATATTTTCAGAACTTTGAACTTTGAAATATTAAACTTATTAAGGATAACACCACTTACTAACTACTAAAAGTTTATGTTTATGTACGATAAAATATTAATTTAGTAAGTTACAACGTTCATTATATTTAAGTTTATTACTTCCATGGATTTATAATTATTAGCTCATTAGAAAACGGCATTAAAAGCTTTTGATGTGCAATTGAACAAGAGGTTATTATGGAATGACTTATGGCTTTGGCTTAATCAAAGAAACGTTAAGTCTTAGTTTTATAATAAAAACAAAACAAAAAATGAGCTGGATTTTATTGTTAGGATGGAATTCAATTTTAAATACATTTATACAGGCTGATTCACGAAGAATAATGAGCCTACCTCAAATTTCATGCAACCACTTGTTTTTCATCTTTAAATTGAGACTTACTTTCATCATTGTAGTACCAAGCGTGAATTTTTTGTATAAAAATTTTATGTCGCAAACCACATGTATCGAAAAAACTTTAGGCTCATTATTCCTCGTGAATCATCCTGTATTATTGCTAATCAGACCGTTTTTGGAAATTTGAGTCTCTTCATTAAAATTTTAATATCTCCATAATCTTTTGCGCCAAACAAATAAATTTGAGTATTCTTATAAACCAAATGTTAAGTGACATGCAGCTTAGATTAACGTCTCAAAATAATGTACAGTATGTTACAGAATTCTCGTCAAACATTGGTTTAAAAATTATAGCAAAACTCTGTTTTTTTTTCAACAAAAACCCTATTTTTCATGCCATAAATCAAATTCTAATGAAATTTCAGCAACACTTTGTCAATACAATTACTTTTCTATTTGCAGTAGTTCTTGAGATATTTGCTAATTTTCATAATTTAATTATAAATATTATAAACATTATAAAAATTAAAAATTGACAGTATTTCTATTCTACTAATTCTATAGCCGTTTTAAGTGCAATTTTGTCTTGTGTTATAAAAAAAATTAAAAAAAAAAAATCACGGCTTACTGTGATAATCTAGTGCTTTACTATGAAAATTGTAAAACTATGGAATATCTCAAAATCTACAACAGTTAGGCTAATGGTTGTATTAACAAAGTCGTCTCAAAATCTGACCAGGATTGCATTGGTAACATTAAAAAAAGTTTTTATTTGAAAAAAAAAATTGTTTTGCCATAATTTAGAAGTCGAAGTTTGGTGCGGATTCTGTAGCACCCTGTATAACATTTTAAAAAGTTCTTGTGATCTATATATCGGTTAATATCTTGACTATACGTTTGCCAAAATTTATTTGTCTGTCTCGAAACACTTCGGAAAAATCAATTTTTTAATAGTTAAGTCAACTGCCAAAAAGTTCCAAAAAAATGCAATTATTTATGATTAGTATCAAATGAAAATCGTTTAGAAAATACAAAGAATCCAAAAAGCTTAGAGAATCCGAAAAATTAAATAATCAGAAAAGGAATTTGAATAATTTGAAAGTTTTAAAAAATAAAAAAATTCAGGTATTTATTTAAAGAATCAAAATTTAAAATTAAAATTTTCAATTCTAAAAACCGAAAAGAGAAAATTTGAAAAAATTGAAATCTTGAAATTATCTGAAGAAAAATATAATGAACAATATGAAAAAAAATTGAATACAACTGAAAAAATTTTCACAAGTGTTTAGAAAATTTTAAACTCAAAAGGACTATTTAAAAAAAATAGAAAAACAAAAAACCTGTAAAAAAAAATCCTAATCTCAAAATTTGGAATATCCTAAAAATGAAAAACTGATGCAACTGAAAAATTTACAAAAATGAAAGAAACAAAAAATCCAAAATTTTAAAGAGTTTAAAATGTTTTAAAAGTCCAGAAAATTAAATAATCAGAAGAGAAATCTGAGTTATCTAACGTTATTTAAATAAACTAAAAAAAAATCCAAAATTTGCTAAAATGTAAAAAATCAAATTCATTAAGAAAATGCGAAAATTTCAAAGAATCCAGGAATTTTATAGAATCCGAAAAATTAAACAATTAGAAAATATATCTCAATAATTCGAAAATTTCAAAAATTAAAAAAAATCCAAAGTATTTATTTGAATTTAAAATTGAAATTTTCAAATCTAAAAAACCTACGAGATGGAAAATGTGGAAAAATTAAAATATTCAAATTCTTTGAAAAAACTAATGAACAAATCTGAGAGAAAAATAAAGAATTCTGAAATTCGTTAACAAAAGATCAAAAAATATTTGAAAAATTAAAAAATTTATCTGAAAATTATGTGAATACAAAAAACTCAAAAGAGTCAAACATCAGAAACATCGGAATATAACAAACTGATCAAAAATCTAAAAAAATTATGAAATTAGAAATTTAGAAAAATTGAGAAAAAATCGATAAATCAAAATATCAAAGAACTGAACTAAAAACTCAAAGAACAAAAAACCAAAATATCGAAAATTCAAAGAAAGAAAATCAAAGAAAAACTCAAGCATAGAAACAAAGAATCAAAGAAAGAATTAAAGAATCAAAAAGTTAGAGAACCAAAGTATCAAATAACCAAAAAATCAAAGAATCAAGAAATCAAGATAAGAATCAAAAAATCAATAAACTAAAGAAAGTATCACAGAATCAAAGATTAAAAGAAAGAAACAAAAAGAAAAGAAAGATCAAAGAATGAATCAAAGAAATTAACAAAGAATTAGAGAAATAATGAATCAAAGAATCAAAGACAGAATGAAAAAATCAAAAAAATTAAAGAATCTTAAATAATAAACGAAGAATTGAAGAATAAAAGGAAGAAAAGAAGAAGTCAGAAAATCAAAAAATCAAAAAACCAAACAACCAAAGAATAGAAAATCCAAAGAAAGAATCAGAGAATCAAAGAATGAAAGAAAGAAACTCAAGATCAAAAAATGAATCAAAGAAATTAACAAAGAACTAAAAAAAAAACAGTATTAAAGAGCCAAAGTAAAAATAAAAGAATCAAAAAATTAAAAAAATCAAAAAATCAAACAACCAAAGAATAAAAAAATAAAAGAAAGAATCAGAGAATGAATCATAGAATTAAAAAATTATTGAACCATTGTATCAAATAATCAAAAAATCGAAGAATCAAGAAATCAAAGAACCAAAGTATCAAATAATCAAAAAATCAAAGAATCATGAAATCGAAAAACCAAAACAAGAAAAGCCAAAAAAACAAAAAATTGAAAAATCAAAGAATTAAGAAATCACAGAAAGAATAAAAAAATAATAAAAATTAAAGAATCTTAAATAATAAACGAAGAATTAAAGAATAAAAAAAAGAATCAAAGAAAGAAACAAAAAATTAAAGAGTCAAAAAGTCAAAAAATCAAAAAACCAAACAACCAAAGAATAGAAAATCCAAAGAAAGAATCAGAGAATCAAAGAATGAAAGAAAGAAACTCAAGATCAAAAAATGAATCAAAGAAATTAACAAAGAACTAAAGAAAAAAACAGTATTAAAGAATCAAAGTAAAAATGAAAGAATCAAAAAATCAAAAAATTTAAACAATCAAAAAATCAAATAACCAAAGAATAAAAAAATAACAGAAAGAATCACAGAATGAATCATAGAATCAAAAAATCATTGAACCATTGTATCAAATAATCAAAAAATCAAAGAATCAAGAAATCAAAGAACCAAAGTATCAAATAATCATGAAATTGAAAAACCAAAACAAAAAAAAGCCAATAAAACAAAAAATTAAAAAAACAAAGAATCAAGAAATCACAGAAAGAATAAAAAAATTAAAGAATCTTAAATAATAAAAAAAGAATTAAAGTATAAAAAAAAGAATCAAAGAAAGAAACAAAAAATTAAAGAGTCAAAAAGTCAAAAAATCAAAAAATCAAAAAACCAAACAATCAAAGAATAAAAAAATAAAAGAAAGAATCAGAAAATGAATCATAGAGTCAAAAAACCATTGAACCATTGTATCAAATAATCAAAAAATCGAAGAATCAAGAAATCAAAGAACCAAAGTATCAAATAATCAAAAAATCAAAAAATCATGAAATCGAAAAAGCAAAACAAAAAAGCCAAAAAAACAACAAATTGAAAAATCAAAGAATTAAGATATCATAGAAAGAATAAAAAAATCAAAAAAATTGAAGAATCTTAAATAATAAACGAAGAATTGAAGAATAAAAAAAAGAATCAAAGAAAGAAACAAAAAATTAAAGAGACAAAAAATTAAAGAACCAAAGAATAAGAAAATAAAAGAAAGAATCAGAGATTCAAAGAGTGAAATAAAAAATCAAGAAATCAAAGAACCAAAGTATTAACTAATCAAAAAATCGAAGAATCAAGAAATCAAAGTAAGAATAAAAAAATCAAAGAACCAAAGAAAGAATCACAGAATCAAAGAATGAAAGAAAGAAACCCAGGATCAAAAAATCCATCAAAGAAATTATCAAAGAATTAAAGAAAAAACAGAATTAAAGAATCAAAGACAAAATGAAAGAATCAAAAAACCAAAAACCAAAAAACAAAACAAAAAATAAAAAAATCAAAGAAAGAATCAGAGAATTAAAGAATGCATCATAGAATCAAAAAATCATTAAACCTATGTATCAAGTAATTAATAAATCGAAGATTCAAAAAAACTAGAGTTCAAAGAAACAAAGAATTAAAAAATCACAACATTAAAGAAAAATAAAAAAAAAATAAAAAAAAGAAACAATCCAAAAATCAAAAAGACAAAGAATAAAAATTCAAAGAATCAAGAAATCAAAGAAACAATCATAGAATTAAAGAAAGAAACAAAGAATGAAAAAATGAATCAAAGAAAGTAGCAAAGAAAGAAAAAATAATTAAAAAATCAAAGAAAGAAACGAAGAATTAAAGAATCAAAAAAACATTGAATTGAAATAAGGGATTATAAAGAATCAAATTCAATTAAATTAGTTGAAAATAATTTGAAAATTTTGAGAAATGAAAAAAACCTGAAATACTCATTCAAAGTAACTGACATAAAATGACGATATACAGTTTTAAAAAATTAAAATATGCAAATTATCTATCTGAATAACCAAAAAAACAAATTCAAAATCATTACATTATTGAATATATTTCAAAAATTCCACAAAAACCACCTTGTTAAAAAATATTGTAACTCAATTTAAAATTCGGATGCATATCCTATTCAGGGTGGTCCTTCAAACGCACCAATTTATTTATCTCCTCCACTATTAAGTGGTCCACAGATCGACCATATTGTCAAAAAACCCGACATATTTGATAAATCTCTTCAGCCATTTTCCTTCTCTTTCTTAACCATCAGACATGTTTTTGCTGAAACAAACTCACCAAAAAAACAAAACGAAAACACAACCACCAAACGAAAACCGCTTACCGAACATGCATCAAAGAATGCGCTGGAATTGTTAGCGAACGATGTAACGAATAAATCTAGAATACTGGGATTTGTTTACATCCCATTGTTTCACAGTTAACTATATTTTACTCAATGTTACTTCTTTGAAGTAATTAAATTACTCATTATTAGCACCAAATGATATATAAAGTTATAAAAATAGCATATGTGTATATTTTTTTTTATTTCATTCAAAAATTGTGATTATTACTTAAGTTCTAACAATGAGACAAGCTTGAATTTTAAACCGCTTTAATGTAATTTAATCTTCACATTGTTTAAGTTTTTAAGCCTTATTTCCGCAATTAAAGCTCCTCCGTGACGCTTCGTTGAGATATTAAAGCTTTATTAAGTTTTCTCTAACTTGGCAAGCGATGTTCTATTCGAAAACGTTCTCTCTAAAAGCGTATAAATATTTATTAATAATGAATTACATTTGACGAGGTAGTTTATGTCAAAGAAAACGCAAAACATCACAGCTGGATGGGTGGGACAGAACTGAGTGCTCACAGATGGCGCTAATATTCAAAGTACAGGAATCTACTCTATTTTTTATTTCAATTTTTATTTATTGGAATGTCTAGAATTGTATTCATTAAAACTTAAAGTTTTATTCTATTGTGTGAGATTGTTGATTCATTAATTTATAGTAGACGTTTTCTTTGAGGAAATACGGAGGATAAAACAGTAATCCATTTGATACGCGCACTCTACTGGAAAGTGTTAATTTCCTCTTGTTTTACTGAATAATACAAAAGGTTGATAAGAATTTGATAACAACAACCAATATTTGAAAAATACAGATTTCTGTAATTTTAACTTAGTAAATATTGACCTTGAAATCAAAAAATCTCAAAAAAATCGAATAAAATTGAAGAATGCCAAAGAATCGAATAATTCAAAAGAATCAAAAAGTTTTAAATAATAACAAAGTATTAAAGAAAATCATAAGAAACCAAAAAACATAAAAAAAAACTTTGAAAAATTAGAAACCACAGAGAATCTTAAAGAACAATAAAAATTTCAAAAATTCTGCAAAAATAAAAAACTTTGAAAATTCAAAATATACAAGAAAATGAAAGACTCTTAGCACAGATGCAAAAAATCTCAAATCATCAAAAAAAAAAAATTGAAAAATCAAAAATAATTAAAAATTTAAAGAATCTGAAAGAATTGAAAAATTGAAAAAAAAACATCGAAGAATCTCAAAGAATGGAAGAATCTCAGAATATCTCCAAGAATGAAACTCAAAAATCTCGAGGAGAATTTTATAGAATCAAAGAAACTCAAAAAATCAAAGAATGTAAAAGAATCGCGATAGATCAAAAAATTTCCACCATGATTGAAAAATTTCAGTTTATTAATTCCCAAAAAATCAGAGAATCTTGAAAAAATAAAAAAAATTGAATACAATAACAAGGAATTAAAAAATCTTAACAAAACAAAAAATGTTAGAAAATCTCAAAGAATAAAAGAATCCCACAAAATAAATAAATATTGAACCAACAAAAAATTTTCAAAAGTCTCAAAAAATTAGAGAATTAAAAGAATCCAAAAAAACTCAAAAAAACAAAAAAATTTAAAATGTCAAAACATCAGAAAAACTCAAAAAATTAAAATAAAAAAGTTCAAATTATAAAAAAACAAAATTAAAAATTCTCAAGAAATCAAAAAACTTTTAATTTTCTCAAAAAATTATAGAATTTCAATAAATCAAAAAACCTCGAAAAATCTTAGAAAATTAAAGAAACACAAATATCTAATAAACCTCAAAGAACAGAAAATTTAAAGAAGCAAAAAATATTAAAGAATCATAGAACTGAAGAATCTCAAAACTTCAGAAAATCAAGAAATCTCAAAAAATTCAAGATATCAAAAGATCTCAAAGAATTCAGAAATCTCGAGAAATCAAATTTGAAACCATCAAATAATCCCAAAGAATCAAGAGATCTCATAAAATCTTAAAAAATTAAAAATCAAAAAAATTAAGAAATCTCAAAAAATTAAATTAAGGAAAAAACATAACTGGAAAATTTCAAAAAGTCAAAAAATCTCAAATAATCAAGCAGACAAAAAATTTCTTAAAATTAAACAATTGAAAAAGCTCAAATTATTGAAGTGAAGCAAAAAAATGAAAAACCTCAAGACATAAAAAAGCACTGACAAATTACAGAATCTGGAAAAAATCTCAAAAAATCAAAGAATCATAGAACTGAAGATTCTCAAAACATCAGAAAATTTCAAAAAATCTCAAACAATTCAAATCTCGAAAAATTAAATCTAAAACCATCAAATAATCCCAAAGAATCAAGACATCTCAAAAAATTAAATTCAAGAAAAAACATAACTGAAGAATCTCAAAAAGTCAAAAAATCTCAAATAATCAAGCAGACAGAAAATTTCTTAAAATTAAACAATTAAAAAAGCTCACATTTTTGAAGTGAAGCAAAAAAATGAAAAACCTCAAGACATCAAAAAGCACTGACAAATTACAAAATCTGGAAAAAATCTCAAAAAATCAACAATTCTCAAAAGAATGTTAAAATCTTAAAAAATTAAAGAATCACAAATAATTGAAAAACTTCAAAAATCTCAAAAAATAAAAAAATTAGAAAAAGCGAAGAATATTAAAGAATCATAGAATTGAAGATTCTCAAAACATCAGGAAATCTCAAAAAATCTCAAACAATTCAAAAATCTCGAGAAATCAAATCTTAAAACATCAAAACATCCTAAAATATCAAGAAATCTTAAAAAATCTTGAAGAATTAAAAATAAAAAAAATTAGGAAATCTCAAAAAATTAAATAAAAGTAAAAACAACTGAAGAATCTCAAAAAGTCAAAATATCTTAAATAATCAAGCAGACAAAAAATTTCTTAAAATTAAACGATTAAAGAAGCTCAAACTATTGAAGTAAAGCAAAAAAATAGAAAACCTTGAGAAATCAAAAAGCACTGACAAATTACAGAAATTTCAAAAAATCTAAAATTCTGAAAAAATGTTAAAATCTTAAAAAGTTAAAAAATCACAAATAATTGAAATCTCAAAAAATAAAAAAAATTAGAAAAAGCGAAAAATATTAAAGAATTATAGAATTGAAGATTTTCAAAACATCAGAAGATCTCAGAAAACCTCAAACAATTCAAAAATCTCGAGAAATCAAATCTTAAGACATCAAATCATCCTAAAAAATCAAGAAATCTTGAAAAATCTTGAAGAATTAAAAATCAACAAAATTAAGAAATCTCAAAAAATTAAATCAAAATACTTAACCGAAAAATCTCAAATAATCAAGCAGACAAAAAGTTTCTTAAAATTAAACGATCAAAGAATCTCAAACTATTGAAGTAAAGCAAAAAATGGAAAACCTTAAGAAATTAAAAAGCACTGACAAATTACAGAAATTTCAAAAAATCTAAAATTTTGAAAAAATGTTAAAATAATTAAAAGTTAAAAAATCACAAATTGAAATCTCAAAAAATAAAAAAATTAGGAAAAGCGAAGAACATTAAAGAATTATAGAATTGAAGATTTTCAAAACATCAAGAGATCTCAGAAAACCTCAAACAATTCAAAAATCTCGAGAAATCAAATCTTAAAACATCAAATCATCCTATAAAATCAAGAAATCTTGAAAAATCTTGAAGAATTAAAAATCAAAAAAATTAAGAAATCTCAAAAAATTAAATGAAAATACTTAACCGAAAAATCTCAAATAATCATGCAGACAAAAAGTTTCTTAAAATTAAACGATCAAAGAAGCTCAAACCATTGAAGTAAAGCAAAAAAATAGAAAACCTTAAGAAATCAAAAAGCACTGACAAATTACAGAAATTTCAAAAAATCTAAAATTTTGAAAAAATGTTAAAATAATTAAAAGTTAAAAAATCACAAACTGAAATCTCAAAAAATAAAAAAATTAGGAAAAGCGAAGAACATTAAAGAATTATAGAATTGAAGATTTTCAAAACATCAAGAGATCTCAGAAAACCTCAAACAATTCAAAAATCTCGAGAAATCAAATCTTAAAACATCAAATCATCCTATAAAATCAAGAAATCTTGAAAAATCTTGAAGAATTAAAAATCAAAAAAATTAAGAAATCTCAAAAAATTAAATGAAAATACTTAACCGAAAAATCTCAAATAATCATGCAGACAAAAAGTTTCTTAAAATTAAACGATCAAAGAAGCTCAAACTATTGAAGTAAAGCAAAAAAATAGAAAACCTTGAGAAATCAAAAAGCACTGACAAATTACAGAAATTTCAAAAAATCTAAAATTCTGAAAAAATGTTAAAATCTTAAAAAGTTAAAAAATCACAAATAATTGAAATCTCAAAAAATAAAAAAAATTAGAAAAAGCGAAAAATATTAAAGAATTATAGAATTGAAGATTTTCAAAACATCAGAAGATCTCAGAAAACCTCAAACAATTCAAAAATCTCGAGAAATCAAATCTTAAGACATCAAATCATCCTAAAAAATCAAGAAATCTTGAAAAATCTTGAAGAATTAAAAATCAACAAAATTAAGAAATCTCAAAAAATTAAATCAAAATACTTAACCGAAAAATCTCAAATAATCAAGCAGACAAAAAGTTTCTTAAAATTAAACGATCAAAGAATCTCAAACTATTGAAGTAAAGCAAAAAATGGAAAACCTTAAGAAATTAAAAAGCACTGACAAATTACAGAAATTTCAAAAAATCTAAAATTTTGAAAAAATGTTAAAATAATTAAAAGTTAAAAAATCACAAATTGAAATCTCAAAAAATAAAAAAATTAGGAAAAGCGAAGAACATTAAAGAATTATAGAATTGAAGATTTTCAAAACATCAAGAGATCTCAGAAAACCTCAAACAATTCAAAAATCTCGAGAAATCAAATCTTAAAACATCAAATCATCCTATAAAATCAAGAAATCTTGAAAAATCTTGAAGAATTAAAAATCAAAAAAATTAAGAAATCTCAAAAAATTAAATGAAAATACTTAACCGAAAAATCTCAAATAATCATGCAGACAAAAAGTTTCTTAAAATTAAACGATCAAAGAAGCTCAAACCATTGAAGTAAAGCAAAAAAATAGAAAACCTTAAGAAATCAAAAAGCACTGACAAATTACAGAAATTTCAAAAAATCTAAAATTTTGAAAAAATGTTAAAATAATTAAAAGTTAAAAAATCACAAACTGAAATCTCAAAAAATAAAAAAATTAGGAAAAGCGAAGAACATTAAAGAATTATAGAATTGAAGATTTTCAAAACATCAAGAGATCTCAGAAAACCTCAAACAATTCAAAAATCTCGAGAAATCAAATCTTAAAACATCAAATCATCCTATAAAATCAAGAAATCTTGAAAAATCTTGAAGAATTAAAAATCAAAAAAATTAAGAAATCTCAAAAAATTAAATGAAAATACTTAACCGAAAAATCTCAAATAATCATGCAGACAAAAAGTTTCTTAAAATTAAACGATCAAAGAAGCTCAAACCATTGAAGTAAAGCAAAAAAATAGAAAACCTTAAGAAATCAAAAAGCACTGACAAATTACAGAAATTTCAAAAAATCTAAAATTTTGAAAAAATGTTAAAATAATTAAAAGTTAAAAAATCACAAACTGAAATCTCAAAAAATAAAAAAATTAGGAAAAGCGAAGAACATTAAAGAATTATAGAATTGAAGATTTTCAAAACATCAAGAGATCTCAGAAAACCTCAAACAATTCAAAAATCTCGAGAAATCAAATCTTAAAACATCAAATCATCCTATAAAATCAAGAAATCTTGAAAAATCTTGAAGAATTAAAAATCAAAAAAATTAAGAAATCTCAAAAAATTAAATGAAAATACTTAACCGAAAAATCTCAAATAATCATGCAGACAAAAAGTTTCTTAAAATTAAACGATCAAAGAAGCTCAAACCATTGAAGTAAAGCAAAAAAATAGAAAACCTTAAGAAATCAAAAAGCACTGACAAATTACAGAAATTTCAAAAAATCTAAAATTTTGAAAAAATGTTAAAATAATTAAAAGTTAAAAAATCACAAACTGAAATCTCAAAAAATAAAAAAATTAGGAAAAGCGAAGAACATTAAAGAATTATAGAATTGAAGATTTTCAAAACATCAAGAGATCTCAGAAAACCTCAAACAATTCAAAAATCTCGAGAAATCAAATCTTAAAACATCAAATCATCCTATAAAATCAAGAAATCTTGAAAAATCTTGAAGAATTAAAAATCAAAAAAATTAAGAAATCTCAAAAAATTAAATGAAAATACTTAACCGAAAAATCTCAAATAATCATGCAGACAAAAAGTTTCTTAAAATTAAACGATCAAAGAAGCTCAAACTATTGAAGTAAAGCAAAAAAATGGAAAACCTTAAGAAATCAAAAAGCACTGACAAATTACAGAAATTTCAAAAAATCTAAAATTCTGAAAAAATGTTAAAATCTTAAAAAGTTAAAAAATCACAAATAATTGAAATCTCAAAAAATAAAAAAAATTAGAAAAAGCGAAAAATATTAAAGAATTATAGAATTGAAGATTTTCAAAACATCAGAAGATCTCAGAAAACCTCAAACAATTCAAAAATCTCGAGAAATCAAATCTTAAGACATCAAATCATCCTAAAAAATCAAGAAATCTTGAAAAATCTTGAAGAATTAAAAATCAACAAAATTAAGAAATCTCAAAAAATTAAATCAAAATACTTAACCGAAAAATCTCAAATAATCATGCAGACAAAAAGTTTCTTAAAATTAAACGATCAAAGAAGCTCAAACCATTGAAGTAAAGCAAAAAAATAGAAAACCTTAAGAAATCAAAAAGCACTGACAAATTACAGAAATTTCAAAAAATCTAAAATTTTGAAAAAATGTTAAAATAATTAAAAGTTAAAAAATCACAAACTGAAATCTCAAAAAATAAAAAAATTAGGAAAAGCGAAGAACATTAAAGAATTATAGAATTGAAGATTTTCAAAACATCAAGAGATCTCAGAAAACCTCAAACAATTCAAAAATCTCGAGAAATCAAATCTTAAAACATCAAATCATCCTATAAAATCAAGAAATCTTGAAAAATCTTGAAGAATTAAAAATCAAAAAAATTAAGAAATCTCAAAAAATTAAATGAAAATACTTAACCGAAAAATCTCAAATAATCATGCAGACAAAAAGTTTCTTAAAATTAAACGATCAAAGAAGCTCAAACTATTGAAGTAAAGCAAAAAAATGGAAAACCTTAAGAAATCAAAAAGCACTGACAAATTACAGAAATTTCAAAAAATCTAAAATTCTGAAAAAATGTTAAAATCTTAAAAAGTTAAAAAATCACAAATAATTGAAATCTCAAAAAATAAAAAAAATTAGAAAAAGCGAAAAATATTAAAGAATTATAGAATTGAAGATTTTCAAAACATCAGAAGATCTCAGAAAACCTCAAACAATTCAAAAATCTCGAGAAATCAAATCTTAAGACATCAAATCATCCTAAAAAATCAAGAAATCTTGAAAAATCTTGAAGAATTAAAAATCAACAAAATTAAGAAATCTCAAAAAATTAAATCAAAATACTTAACCGAAAAATCTCAAATAATCAAGCAGACAAAAAGTTTCTTAAAATTAAACGATCAAAGAATCTCAAACTATTGAAGTAAAGCAAAAAATGGAAAACCTTAAGAAATTAAAAAGCACTGACAAATTACAGAAATTTCAAAAAATCTAAAATTTTGAAAAAATGTTAAAATAATTAAAAGTTAAAAAATCACAAACTGAAATCTCAAAAAATAAAAAAATTAGGAAAAGCGAAGAACATTAAAGAATTATAGAATTGAAGATTTTCAAAACATCAAGAGATCTCAGAAAACCTCAAACAATTCAAAAATCTCGAGAAATCAAATCTTAAAACATCAAATCATCCTATAAAATCAAGAAATCTTGAAAAATCTTGAAGAATTAAAAATCAAAAAAATTAAGAAATCTCAAAAAATTAAATGAAAATACTTAACCGAAAAATCTCAAATAATCATGCAGACAAAAAGTTTCTTAAAATTAAACGATCAAAGAAGCTCAAACCATTGAAGTAAAGCAAAAAAATAGAAAACCTTAAGAAATCAAAAAGCACTGACAAATTACAGAAATTTCAAAAAATCTAAAATTTTGAAAAAATGTTAAAATAATTAAAAGTTAAAAAATCACAAACTGAAATCTCAAAAAATAAAAAAATTAGGAAAAGCGAAGAACATTAAAGAATTATAGAATTGAAGATTTTCAAAACATCAAGAGATCTCAGAAAACCTCAAACAATTCAAAAATCTCGAGAAATCAAATCTTAAAACATCAAATCATCCTATAAAATCAAGAAATCTTGAAAAATCTTGAAGAATTAAAAATCAAAAAAATTAAGAAATCTCAAAAAATTAAATGAAAATACTTAACCGAAAAATCTCAAATAATCATGCAGACAAAAAGTTTCTTAAAATTAAACGATCAAAGAAGCTCAAACCATTGAAGTAAAGCAAAAAAATAGAAAACCTTAAGAAATCAAAAAGCACTGACAAATTACAGAAATTTCAAAAAATCTAAAATTTTGAAAAAATGTTAAAATAATTAAAAGTTAAAAAATCACAAACTGAAATCTCAAAAAATAAAAAAATTAGGAAAAGCGAAGAACATTAAAGAATTATAGAATTGAAGATTTTCAAAACATCAAGAGATCTCAGAAAACCTCAAACAATTCAAAAATCTCGAGAAATCAAATCTTAAAACATCAAATCATCCTATAAAATCAAGAAATCTTGAAAAATCTTGAAGAATTAAAAATCAAAAAAATTAAGAAATCTCAAAAAATTAAATGAAAATACTTAACCGAAAAATCTCAAATAATCATGCAGACAAAAAGTTTCTTAAAATTAAACGATCAAAGAAGCTCAAACCATTGAAGTAAAGCAAAAAAATAGAAAACCTTAAGAAATCAAAAAGCACTGACAAATTACAGAAATTTCAAAAAATCTAAAATTTTGAAAAAATGTTAAAATAATTAAAAGTTAAAAAATCACAAACTGAAATCTCAAAAAATAAAAAAATTAGGAAAAGCGAAGAACATTAAAGAATTATAGAATTGAAGATTTTCAAAACATCAAGAGATCTCAGAAAACCTCAAACAATTCAAAAATCTCGAGAAATCAAATCTTAAAACATCAAATCATCCTATAAAATCAAGAAATCTTGAAAAATCTTGAAGAATTAAAAATCAAAAAAATTAAGAAATCTCAAAAAATTAAATGAAAATACTTAACCGAAAAATCTCAAATAATCATGCAGACAAAAAGTTTCTTAAAATTAAACGATCAAAGAAGCTCAAACCATTGAAGTAAAGCAAAAAAATAGAAAACCTTAAGAAATCAAAAAGCACTGACAAATTACAGAAATTTCAAAAAATCTAAAATTTTGAAAAAATGTTAAAATAATTAAAAGTTAAAAAATCACAAACTGAAATCTCAAAAAATAAAAAAATTAGGAAAAGCGAAGAACATTAAAGAATTATAGAATTGAAGATTTTCAAAACATCAAGAGATCTCAGAAAACCTCAAACAATTCAAAAATCTCGAGAAATCAAATCTTAAAACATCAAATCATCCTATAAAATCAAGAAATCTTGAAAAATCTTGAAGAATTAAAAATCAAAAAAATTAAGAAATCTCAAAAAATTAAATGAAAATACTTAACCGAAAAATCTCAAATAATCATGCAGACAAAAAGTTTCTTAAAATTAAACGATCAAAGAAGCTCAAACTATTGAAGTAAAGCAAAAAAATGGAAAACCTTAAGAAATCAAAAAGCACTGACAAATTACAGAAATTTCAAAAAATCTAAAATTCTGAAAAAATGTTAAAATCTTAAAAAGTTAAAAAATCACAAATAATTGAAATCTCAAAAAATAAAAAAAATTAAAAAAAAGCGAATAATATAGAAAATTAAATATTTAAAGAAAAACAAAAAACCTCAAAAAATCCAAAAAAAAATAAGAAATCTCAAAGCATAAAAAGATCAATGGATCTCGAACAATAAAAAAACAAAAAATCAACAAATATGAAAAGATAAAAAATATTTAAAAAATCAAAATAATACAAAGAACCTTGAAGCGTCAAAAATTCTCAAAAAATCAAAATTTTTTAAAAAATCAAAGATTCTCCAAGAATCAAAAAATCAGAAAACTGCTAAAAATTAAACAATTAAAAGCACTTAAATTATAGAAAGAATCGAAGCATCAAGACATTTTAAACATCTTAAATCTAAAAAAATCAATGACCCTTGAAAAATTATAATTTGTAATAAGCCAAGTCCAGATTTCTGTAATACAGAATTTAGCGCCATCTATTGAATTTCAAAAATTTTAATTTCCATCTATTGATTGATCCCCATAGTTAACAATGCGTAAAGCTTGCATCTAAAATTTTTGATGAGTCAATTTTGCATCATTAAGAGTTTTTGATGACTCCTCCGAAAATTCCGAGTATCAAAATTTAGTAAAAGAAGGGTTGATTGTAGTAGTCCAATTGTATATCATAAATCTTTTCTATTGATCGTATCGTTGAATAAAATAATGAAGTAATAAATGTTCAACTCGGTAACCGAAAAAAGATGTTTCGAGAAAACATCTAAAATGCTGATAGAGCGTTAATATTTATACCAAACATCGATCGTATAGCTTTGAATCGTCTTAGTATTCAACGAACCGGAAATACTGAAGGAATACCAGCAGCCAATATATTACGACGTGTTATAGATATTGAAAATTTTACAGAGTTGCTTTTGTGCCAATTTTCATACAAAGAATATTAAAATAGAATCGACAGATTTTTTTGGTCCAAGCAATTATTGTTGGATGTCGAGACAAATTAAATTACAAACTCGCTGTGAAAACGATTCTGTCAAGTCATGTTTAGTGACAGAGTTGAAGCGGATCAGTGATCCATGAAAGTAAATTTAAATATGTCAAAACAAGCAAATATCACCAAGACATTTTCAGACACAAACACCCCTTTTCTCAATCAAGGGGAGCCAATCTATCGCCTGTCATATTACACAACGAACTTTAAGAGATGGCGATTTTTGTTGTTATAAATACAAACTATGATGAAACGCATTTCAACAGGGAAATTTCAAAGAGAAAAATTTACGAATGTTTCATTTGATTAAAATTGTTGAGAGTGTGCCAAAAGTATAGTCAGGCGACGATTGATAAATGCATTTGTGTGGTGCGGCTTCACTTTTGAGCTTGCGAATTTAATTAACGGAAAGGCATAGTAGAGATATTTTAGATGACTGAGTGAAAGAAAAGACAGTAAGTGCAGAGTTGTGAATCGTTCGATTTGGCGCCATCTAGGAGAACTACGAACAAATATTCATTGAAAATCATTGTTAATTGTCAAATCATCTTATTTGAGATTGTTTTTATTTTTAAAAGTTTTATTGATTTTTATTAATTCACTAAATCTGACGTTTTTAAGTGCTCTGATTTTTTGGAATTCTTGCATTACTTGAGTTTTTTGCTTCTTTGAATTCTTGTTATTCTTTGATTTCTTGAAATTTTTTGAATTTCTTTCAGATTCTTTGATTTTCTAAATTTTTCTAGATATTTTGATATTTTATTGATTTTTTTAATGTTTAGAGATTCCGATATTATTTGAGATGGCTTGATACTTTGATTATTCGATTCCTTGAGTTTTTGATTCTGTAATTTTTTGAATTTTTGATTTTTCAATTCTTTAAGACTTTAATTTTTCGAGTTTCTTTGATTCTTTGTGATTTTGAGATTCTTTGATTTGTGATTTTCTTGATTATTTTATTCTTAAATTCTTTGATTTTTTGATTTTTTGGTTATTCGATTTAATGATTCTTCGATTTTATTTGATACATTGGTTTGATTCTAAGATTCATTTAATCTTTGATTCTTTAATTCTTCGATTTTTTGAATCTTTAATTTATTTATTCTTTGATTCTTTAATTCTTCAATTCTTTATTATTTTGCCTTTTTGAGATTTTCAGATTCTTTGATTTGAGATTTTCTTGATTAGTATATTCTTTCATTCTTTGATCCTTTGATTAATTGATTATTTAATTTATTTATTCTTTGATTCTTTAATTCTTCGATTTTTTGATTCTTTAATTCATTTATTCTTTGATTCTTCAATTCTTCGATTTTTTGATTCCTTCATTTTTTAGATATTTTATTTTTTGATTTTTCAATTTTGTGATTTTTTGATTCAATGATTTGTGATATTTTTAATTCTTTGATTCTTAAAATCAGTGATTCTTTGATTTTTTGATTATTTAATTTTTTTAACTCATTTATTCTTTGATTCTTCATTTCTCCGATTTTTCTGTTCTTCGATTCTTTGATTCATTCATTTTTCAATATTTTAATTTTTGATTTTTTAATTGTGAATTTTTGATTCTTTGATTTTTCAAATCTTTTATTCTTTAATTTTTCAATTCTTTATTACTTTGTTTTTTTGAGATTTTCTGATTCTTTGATTTGAGATTTTCTTGATTAGTATATTCTTTCATTCTTTGATCCTTTGATTAATTGATTATTTAATTTATTTATTCTTTGATTCTTTAATTCTTCGATTTTTTGATTCTTTAATTCATTTATTCTTTGATTCTTCATTTCTTCGATTTTTTGATTCCTTCATTTTTTAGATATTTTCTTTTTTGATTTTTCAATTTTGTGATTTTTTGATTCAATGATTTGTGATATTTTTAATTCTTTGATTCTTAAAATCAGTGATTCTTTGATTTTTTGATTATTTAATTTTTTTAACTCATTTATTCTTTGATTCTTCATTTCTCCGATTTTTCTGTTCTTCGATTCTTTGATTCATTCATTTTTCAATATTTTAATTTTAGATTTTTTAATTGTGAATTTTTGATTCTTTGATTTTTCAAATCTTTTATTCTTTAATTTTTCAATTCTTTATTACTTTGTTTTTTTGAGATTTTCTGATTCTTTGATTTGAGATTTTCTTGATTAGTATATTCTTTCATTCTTTGATCCTTTGATTAATTGATTATTTAATTTATTTATTCTTTGATTCTTTAATTCTTCGATTTTTTGATTCTTTAATTCATTTATTCTTTGATTCTTCAATTCTTCGATTTTTTGATTCCTTCATTTTTTAGATATTTTATTTTTTGATTTTTCAATTTTGTGATTTTTTGATTCAATGATTTGTGATATTTTTAATTCTTTGATTCTTAAAATCAGTGATTCTTTGATTTTTTGATTATTTAATTTTTTTAACTCATTTATTCTTTGATTCTTCATTTCTCCGATTTTTCTGTTCTTCGATTCTTTGATTCATTCATTTTTCAATATTTTAATTTTTGATTTTTTAATTGTGAATTTTTGATTCTTTGATTTTTCAAATCTTTTATTCTTTAATTTTTCAATTCTTTATTACTTTGTTTTTTTGAGATTTTCTGATTCTTTGATTTGAGATTTTCTTGATTAGTATATTCTTTCATTCTTTGATCCTTTGATTAATTGATTATTTAATTTATTTATTCTTTGATTCTTTAATTCTTCGATTTTTTGATTCTTTAATTCATTTATTCTTTGATTCTTCATTTCTTCGATTTTTTGATTCCTTCATTTTTTAGATATTTTCTTTTTTGATTTTTCAATTTTGTGATTTTTTGATTCAATGATTTGTGATATTTTTAATTCTTTGATTCTTAAAATCAGTGATTCTTTGATTTTTTGATTATTTAATTTTTTTAACTCATTTATTCTTTGATTCTTCATTTCTCCGATTTTTCTGTTCTTCGATTCTTTGATTCATTCATTTTTCAATATTTTAATTTTAGATTTTTTAATTGTGAATTTTTGATTCTTTGATTTTTCAAATCTTTGATTCTTTAATTTTTCAATTCTTTATTACTTTGTTTTTTTGAGTTTTTCAGATTTTTTGATTTGAGATTTTCTTGATTAGTAAATTCTTTGATTCTTTGATCCTTTGATTATTTGATTATTTAATTTATTTATTCTTTGATTCTTTTATTCTTCGATTTTTTGATTCTTTAATTCATTTATTCTTTGATTCTTCAATTCTTCGATTTTTTGATTCCTTCATTTTTTAGATGTTTTATTTTTTGATTTTTCAATTTTGTTATTTTTTGATTCAATGATTTGTGATATTTTTAATTCTTTGATTCTTAAAATCAGTGATTCTTTGATTATTTAATTTTTTTAACTCATTTATTCTTTGATTCTTCATTTCTCCGATTTTTCTGTTCTTCGATTCTTTGATTCATTCATTTTTCAATATTTTAATTTTTGATTTTTTAATTGTGAATTTTTGATTCTTTGATTTTTCAAATCTTTGATTCTTTAATTTTTCAATTCTTTATTACTTTGTTTTTTGAGATTTTCAGATTCTTTGATTTGAGATTTTCTTGATTAGTATATTCTTTCATTCTTTGATCCTTTGATTATTTGATTATTTAATTTATTTATTCTTTGATTCTTTAATTCTTCGATTTTTTGATTCTTTAATTCATTTATTCTTTATTTCTTCAATTCTTCGATTTTTTTATTCTTCGATTCTTTGATTCATTCATTTTTTAATTTTTGATTTTTTAATTGTGAATTTTTGATTCTTTGATTTTTCAAATCTTTGATTCTTTAATATTTCAATTCTTCTGATTAATTGATTAATTGATTAATTGATTAATTGATTACTTGATTAATTGATTAATTGATTAATTGATTAATTGATTAATTGATTAATTGATTAATTGATTAATTGATTAATTGATTAATTGATTAATTGATTAATTGATTAATTGATTAATTGATTATTTGTTTGTTTAATTCATTTATTCTTTGATTCTGCAATTCTTCGATTCTTTGATTCTTTAATTTTTCAATTCTTTAATCTTTGATTTTGAGGGGTTTTTGAGACTCTAAGATTCTTTGAGATTTTTTGATTTATTAGGTGTTTCTTTTTATAATTCTTTGATATTTTCATTTATTCATTTCTTCGACTTTTTCATTTTTCGATTCTTTGATTCTTTTTGATTCTTTGATTTGATGCTTTAGTTGATTATTTGATTGTTTGATTATTTAATTATTCAATTATTTAGTTATTTAATTATTTAATTATTTAATTATTTAATTATTTAATTATTTAATTAATTAATTATTTAGTTAATTAATTATTTAATTATTTAATTAATTATTTATTTAATTGTTTAATTATTTAATTATTTCATTATTTGATTAATTGATTATATGATTCTTTCATTCTTCGATTTTTTGATGTGATTTTTTTTATTCTTTGATTTTTAATTCTTTGATTTTTTAATTTTTCAATTCTTTGATTCCTAGATTTGTGAATTTTTTGATTCTTTGAATATTTTGAATCTTCTTTTTTGATTGTTCGTTTTTTCTTGCTTCTTAGTTTCTTAAATTTTTTGATATTCTTTCATTCATCGCCACTTTTTAAATATTCCCAATGTGTTAATTTTTATAAATTAATTTATTTACAATTATCAAAATTTTCAATCAATTCAAAGCATTAGAAAGCAAATTAAAGAAATCTGCAATAAATTTTTCCAATAAAACTTTATCAATTGTAAAAAAAAATTCTTTTTTGTGTGAAAGAGAATCCACAAAAAAGAAGCGACTTTTTATTAGCTGTTTGAAAAAAATCCTCGACTGAATCTACAAAAGAAAACATGAAGCAGCGTCATGTAACTTGAATAACAAGCCAAGTGACATATGTAGAATCTCTCAACAAGTCCTCTAGTAAACTTTAAAGCCTTGAAATAATTGTCACTTCATAAATTGGCCCAATTCTAGTTAAACATGTCGCTTGGAGAAACGTTCAAACTACAAAACGGAACCTACAAAAACCGATGTTGTTTTTTCTATTAAATCGATAGCAAACAAAGAATTCCATAAAATAATTAGACAAAAACCGTTTTATAGACTTAAAATGTCACGACGCCAATTTTCTACTTATAACTTGTCAATGGTGCATTGTGCATTTATAGCCAGAAGCTTTATAGTCTTCATTTTATTGCGCCGAAATTTTTATTGTCTATTTTTATAGCTTTGTATGAATCCAGTTGTTTCATTTTTTATTGCAACTTCTCAGAAGAATCCCAAATAAAATTTACCAAACTGTTAAACTTGGTGACTGAATCAAGTATGAACTTCTTTTAAATCCGTTTATTTCCGGCCAAAGCTCGCACCTAAACTTAAAGCTGTCAAATGCACGCCGCTTGAAATCATATCCGCAAAAGTATTGTGAAACACTATAGAAGTAGCGACGGCGGAAATTGAAAAAAACGATTTTCTCTTGCCAAAAATGATTATTATCAAACCAAAAATTTGCAATCAGACGGGTTTATCGAACAGCTTTTGCACTAAAAGATTCATCCGTTCTTCGTAATCCAACTCGACATCGAACCACCTCAACAACTTCTTCTTCTTCAGAATATTCATCCACATTTTTCGTGTTTCACTCGGTGCTGTTCTTAATTTTTTCCGAATGACATTTTCTTTCAATCGAAGATTGGAAGTATCGATTGCTTTGTATGTCGACTGTTCAATGCGTGGATGAATCTAGAAAAAGAAAAGTTTCTTTCTTAACTATGACTCATAAATAGGGTGCGTAACTTCTAAACAACTGTTTTACGACTAAGAAAAATCTTCGGGGAGACTATTGATAGTAGGAAAAACAGTCCAAACTGTGTTTATCGGCTGTAACAAATCGTCAAGGGGTGGCGATGCAGTCGCTCAGTTGAAAGTTTGATATTGACGACAGTTTCTTGTTTTGTTATCGACAATTTTTGTTTGAATTAAATTTGCAAATATGGAATGTGATGGAACTAAGTCGTCAAACAAGCTCGAACAGGAGTTAGCTTCTAATCTAATTATACAAATGGTGTTTCTGGGGAGGAATTGGACCGAAGTAGCGAACAAGATGACACACTATGCTTTAAGTCTAGGCTGGGTAGCACGTGGTGGTTCTGTCTTTTGGTCTCATTTAAAGGCCGTTTCTCCCACTAACTAAGTACTAAAGTCAACACAGACTTCCAAATACTAATACCAACTTCACACAACTCCCTCGCATTTCACTGCGCTTCCCTCTATTCTATTATTATTATCATTACTCAACGACGGCAATTTGAATTTCACTAAACTGAAATTAAACATCGAAATAAATTGACAACCAATTTTTTTTCCAAATATTATAAAACAAATACTATTGAAAAACTCTACTTTTTTGAAAACATAATAGTCAATATCTCAGTTTCTAATTGAGATATTCTGTTGAGCTTGCGCTCATTTTATAGCATTTTTAAAACTTCAATAGCCTGTCAAATATTATTCAGTTATCTCAACAAACAACAGTGCTATAAATTTTTAAAATTTGGCGCGAAAAAATAACGACTAATTTTTTTGAAAAAAATTCACACAATATCTCAGCTTCTAATTGAGATCGATTATTCAACTTATGCTCATTTTATAAACTTCATAAAGCTCTATCAGTTTGCCAACTATCATTGTTTTATTTCCATAAATAAAGACGCTATGAATTTTTTAATTTCTGCTTTTCAATTTTCGAATTTTTGCTTTCAGAGTTTGGAGACCATTTACGAATAAACGGCTTATAACACCAGAAATACAAAACACTAGAAGGATAAAAGACATTAAGACGTATAGTTAAGTACAAATTTCAGCTCGATATTCGAAGAAATAACAGATCTACGATCGAAAAAAGCGAAAATCGTTCAAAACAAAAGCTAAATTTTTCATTGAAACGTTCTTTCCCCAATTTTGACTTTTTGTGCAAATTTTTAAATTTTGTTTCTTATAAAACTTAGATTGAGTTCGATTAGAAGACAATTTGATGATTTTTGAGAAATTCGGTTTTGTCAGTTTTACCGATTTTTACATTTTGTGAAGAACTTCAGTCAATATCTCAACTTCTAATTGAGATAGATTGTTGAGGTTATGTTCATTTTATAGCATTTTTAAAATTCCAATAGCCTGTCAAATATTATTCAGTTATCTCAACAAACAACAGTGCTATAAATTTTGAAAGTTTGGCGCGAAAAAATAACGACTAACTTTTTAAACGAATTTCATTCAATATCTCAGCTTCTAATTGAGATCGATTATTGAGCTTATGCTCATTTTATAAACTTCATAAAGCTCTATCAGTTTGCCAACTATCATTGTTTTATTACCAGAAATAAAGACGCTATGAATTTTTTAATTTTTGCTTTTCAATTTTCAAATTTTTGCTTTCAGAGTTTGCAGACCGAATGCAGACAAACGGCTTATAACACCGGAAATACAAAACACTAGAAGAATAAAAGACATCAAGATGTATAATTAAGTACAAATTTCAGCTCGATATTCGAAGAATATCGAGCTGATCTACAAATTTTGAAAGTTTGGCGTGCGAAAAAATAACAGCGCTTCGATCAAAAAAAGCGAAAATCGTCTTGACCAAGTGTCCAAATTTCAAAATTTTTTTTAATCTTTATTCCAAAAACCTCAAAATGAGATGGATTTGAAAGTTTTTAAAAAAACCAAATTTTTAAAATTTCTTAACTTTTCCGAGTTAATCTTCACCAATATCTCGGTTTCGAGTTAAGATCTATCATTGAGTTTCCACTCGTTTTGTACCTTTTTCGAAGCTCTATCAGAGTGCCAGAAATCGTTTGTTTATCTTCAGAAATAGCGGTACTACGAATTTTCAATAAAATAAAAATAAAAAACGGCAAAAAATATAATTTATTAGGTATAATATATTAGGATAAATAACGGAACTACGATCAAAAAAAGAAATTTTCTCTTTAATGTCAATTTTTTGTGCACATTTTAGAATTTTTCGCCTCAAAATCTTAGATTAAGTTCGATTAGAGAGCGAATCGATGGTTTTTAAGAAATTCTTTAGAAATTTTCAAATTTTAATTTCTTTATTTTCAGATTTGATTCGACTTAAGATGGACTAAACTAAAAATACGAAAAAAAAATTAAACAGGTTAAGAGTTATAATTTTGTAGAAGTTTAAAATCGATATTGAGCTACGATTAAAAAAGTCGAGAATTGTTTTAGCGATTGTCTTTAATTGTTTTAATATTTCTAAACAATCGAATTTTTCATAATTCAATTTTTAATCCCCAGCCTCATTTATTTGATTATCTACTGTTTTAATAATTTTACAAGAGTCAGCAGTAAAAAGTAGACTTTCATGTAAAGAAGGCGCAAAGCTCTCGACCAATGAAATGTTCTTCTGATTATTTATTTAATGGTTTAATTCAGCCTATGGTCGACTACTCCCTTCTCATCAACATTTCAAGACTTTTGGATCGTATACGACGCTTTTTCAGTGTGATGGAAAAGTGGAGAAAAACACATTATCCGTGCTTCTTGCTTACGTTTTACTATTTGAAAAAACACGATTCTCACCTTACTATTATTATATTTTGCTGAATTTACATAAAACTGCGGTTTTTAGAAGAATAAAAGAATAATAGATTTTAAATTGAAATTTATAGCTGCGCGTTGCAAATGACAAATGTGCATTTAGCATATTCAATCAATAGATGGCGGTAGAATGCAAATTACAGTAATCTGTTCCAATGAATTCTTTGTTTATAAATTTGAAAATTCAGCATCGATCTGACCCGATATATTATATAAGGAGAGACTTTATTGAATACGGTGGATAAATTGCGGCAATATATTCCGGTTTGCCACTTTTCCGGGTTAGTAGAGAATCAGGGCGGAATAACTAATGACTAATAAGTATTTGACAAGAGCAGGTGGGAAAAAAAAGAAGAAAAATAGCAGTGTGTTGTGAATTATAGCTTCGATTTTTGCTATCGACATTAGAATTTATCAAATAATTTGTTTCCGAATGAAAGCTTCATTAAACACATCCCTCTATGATTGTTTTAACAACTTGACGCCATCAATAAAGTCATTTCAATTAAACTGGTTGCATAGCAGACATCATCATCATAGTTGGCGTCGATGTTACCACCCTATCCTAACTCTATCTAGTGGCCGTCATTTGCATTGAAACTAAGCAACCGCAATATCTCTGTTGACTGTGTAAATATCAGTTGTTTACATGGAACAGCATACATGATTTAGATACACAAATTTAAGTGGGAAATTTTTTTCAAAGGAGGTGGAGGTTAGTGATGGAAGAAATAAGCAATATGGTTAGTTGGGTTGATGGGAGTGATATAAAGTTTAATGGGGGCACTCGAGCGAGTATAAAGTGCACTTCCGGCCGATAAAATCAATTGGATTTCCGATTTACCGGCCGCAATCAAATCTAGCTACGATCATGAAGGAAGTTTAGATGCAATTGCACTAAGGTGCTTAGGGATATGAGTGGAATTTGCTGGATTATTATATATGGAAGGGCTATTGTACAGAGTGGCTTGAAATGTTTAGCGCTCATTTGGTTTTAAATACCAAAAATATCGAGATAATTTTTTTTTTCCTAAATTCAACTTCTAGACACGATTGTTTGAGTTGACAATGTCGTCACGATTGAGTAAATTTTGTTGAACTGAAAATTTTGCCGAAACAGGACGTTGCTACAAAAAATCAGGAAGAAAAATTTGACTTGCTTTCTAATAAGTTGTTATTAAAAATTTTGAAAAAAAGAAAAAAAGGGCTAATGTTGCTTTTCCAAAAGTGACAGCTGATACTGAAGATTTATATGAATATCCTCTATTTCCTGGAATGTTAACAATTTTTCATTGTGTTTCTTTGACTGATTATTTGAGAATTGCGCACGAATTTTGACATCGAAATTGGGTATTTAGATCCTGTTACAATTAAAGTTTTTGGTTGTGGTGTTTATCCAAATGTTTATTTTTCATTACCACGTCCAGATTTAGCACTAATTGATCCATTTATAACTTATTCTGCAATTGCAGAATTGGATGAAAAAATGAAAGGTTGTGAATGTTGTCAAGAATATTTTCCAGAAATTGATAAATAAATCTTGGAGGAAAACGATTGGGTTGTTATTTTATATTCTGATTGTATCCCATGTACTATGGAAATTGATTTATCAATTGAAAGAATAGCAGCAAAAATGAATAATGATAATGGATTGGATCGTTTAACAAAAGGTGAAAAATTTTGGCCGGTTCCAAATTTTATAGTAGCTAGTTATATTCTCGATTTGGGATGTATACAAATTAATACAAAGACTTTGCATTCGGTACCATTTATGAATTATGGACCTGGTCGAACTGTGGTTAAAACTCAAGTTAGTTCGTCTTTTAATAAACATGGATTTGAAATATCACTGTTTCGGAGAGTTATGGATTTGAATCAAGTTGTTGAATTGAATTTTTCGTTTCATCCAACAAGTGAAAAATATCATGATTTGAATACAAAAGTAACGGAAGTGATTTTTGTTGATGTTAGAAATGGACCGAGGATACCGATACAGATTGAAGTTTTAGTGGCGACTCCAACAGTTGCTGTTTCAGATGAAGAAGTAGATTTTGGGGCGATACGATGTGGAGATTGTCTTAGAAAATCTATCAATATTATCAATGAGTATTAGAATTATAAATTACAACTTTTTGTTAGTTTTGATTTTTCAGCGGACATTTGCCCAGTTCTTGGTCGGCAACAATCGAAGATCTTTCAGTCAGCAAATCCAATAAAAAATCATTTTTTCTTTTAAATTCAAATGGTCTACTACAACCTGGTGATAAATTTTCGCTTCGTATTTATTTCGAACCACATCTCGATGAATTTGTTAGTGCAGAATTGATTATTTCTGTTGATGGAAATCACAGAAAAATTGTGATTCAATTAAAAGGTGTAGGAATGGAGCCGTTTTTAGAAATAATCGAAGATAAAATTGTTTTTGATCCGAGTATTCCATATTCTAGTGATAATGAGCGTTATGTTACTATAAAAAATGCGTCAAAGTTTCAAGTAGAATTTTTTTTTCCAGATTTTGATGAGTGAGTTTTCATAGAAGAACTAATATAATTTTTGTGTAGAAAAATTTTACAGGAAGAGATTTTACTAAGAGCTTGTACTATGGGGAATTTGATGAATAAAGTTTATATTCCGTATCGAGCTCCAGGTGATAAACTTCCAGATATGTTTCAAAATTATTATGATAAGATTTTGGATGAGATGGAAAATCGGACTATTAAATCGAGACCGTCGAGTGAGAAGTTGTCGGTTCATAAGAAAAAAAGTATTTTTGTGACGACAACACCATTGTATTTGTTATTGAAAAATTTTGGATTTTTTTTTTTAGAAAAATTGTTGTAGGTTGTCGCCAAGACAAGATATTGCTACAAAAAGTCAGAAGGAAAAATTTGATTTGATTCATAGTAAGATGTTTGAAGTTTTGATTTTTGATAATTTTCAATTCTAGATTATCTTTTGAAAAAATTCAAAAAAAGCCACGGTAATGTCGCTATTCCAAAAGTGACAGCTGATAGTGAAGATTTATATGAAGATCCTCCATTTCGTGGAATGTTAACAATTTTTCATGGTGTTTCTTTGACTGATTATTTGAGAATTGCGCACGAAACTGGCAAAAAATTACAAGTTCCTGTTTATACAATAGATCGGATGATTATCGAATGTTTGGTCAAAAATGTTTCACCAGCAGCACAAGATGTTAATGAATTGATTAATAAAGCATTTGACGATGTTGCTGAAGATTTTGAAAAAGAAAGTGATCCGGCTGAAGGTATATTTTGAAAATAAAATTTTTTTAGTTTAATAATTGGATTTAGATTCGTACGATGTTGTAAAAAAGAAAGTTATGATTTTATTGGAAAGAAGACCTAAGAAGAAAAAGGTTAAAGAGAAGAAAGCAAAATCTGGGAAGAAATCAGGATCGGGTAAAAGTTCGAAAAGTAGTAAAAGTTCTAAAAAGAGTAGTAAGTCTTCAAAGTCGAAAAAATCTAAAGCTTTGTCTAAAAATTCTAAAACATCAAAAGATACTAAGAAATCAAAAGCTTCAAAAAAGTCAAAGGGCTCGTCTAAGAAATCTAAAAAGTCTTCTAAAAAGTCGAAAGGTTCTTCGAAGAGTTCTTCTAAGAAAAGTAAAAAGAAGAAGATTAGTGATACTTTGATTAAAATCCCTTTACATTTATTATGTGAATTGTTGGAAGAAAATTTAAAGAGTTTCCCTAAAGGTTTGATAATCGAAAGTTTATCAAGCGATTTAATTCGTAAACCAATGGTTGTTATCAATTCAATTCTTCAATTAGCCAAAACTGTCGATGATATTTATTTTATAATTTTTTCATTAACTTTCAACGATTATCTCAAACAAATTGATGAAAGAAAACATAATTTAGAAGAACAATCTTTGAAAATTTTTGACGAAACTATTGAAAACATCAATAATATGGATGATGTCGAGTTTGAAAAATTTCGAATTGAATATCCACAGTCTCATAAAAGTTATATAAAGAAAAGAAAAGATGATATTGTCAAAAGGAAAGAATTTATTAGAAAAATGAAAGAACAAGCAAAGATGAAGAAAGAGAAAAAGAATAATGATAAACTGAAAAGTGTTAAATCTAAGAAGAAAGGTAAAGACAGTGCGAAGAAGTCACAACCAAAAGATAAAAGTTCAGAGAGTAAGAAAAGTAAAAAGACAAAGAAATCGAAAGATAGCAAAGTTACGGTAAAAACAAAGAAAACTGCAAAGAGTAATAAATCAAAAAAATCGAAGAAATCGTCAAAAAAGTCTTCAAGAAAATCATCAAAAGAACGAAAAAGTATGTCAAGTTAAATTTTGTTTAATCTGTAATTTTTTTTTGTAGGGAAGCTAACGCCAGAAGAGGCGGCAACTAAAACCGTTCTTGATAGTTTCGATAAATCTCTCCGGGAAATCCTCCATACTTTAGAATATTGGGATAAGAAAAATGGAATCGTAACCAAACCATATTCACTAGAACATGGCAAAAAGAAAGTTAAAAAAGAAAAAGATCAAAAAACTAAAGCATCGAAAAGTTCAAAAAGTATATTAGCTTCAACTGAAACATCAATAACAGAAACACCAAATACAACATCTTCTGATGTTGGAATACCATGTTGGTTAATAACAAAAGCACAACAAAAGAACATAGTACAAGAATTTCTACCAAGATTGATTAAAGCAACAATCGATGAAGAAATTTTTTGTGAACAACAATTTAAATATGAATTTATTGAACCGACACTTTTACAATCGGTTTTACCGAAACCAAAACCAAGAAGTTTGAAGAGATCAGAAGTGTTTACTATTAGAGATTATGACGACGAGAAAGTACGAAATTAATAATTTTCAACAAAATTGATTAGAATTACGTTTTAGGATGAAACAACAACTGAAGCTAGTTTCTTTGAATCAAGAGTGAGTTTAACAAAAAAAGTCGTCAATTAAAGCCAGAAATCTTACTTCTGGGAACAAGAAAAGTTGTGTCAAAATTGATTCGATCTTTATTGATAATTTTTTTGTAGATGCTTTAACGTATCGCGGAATTCTTGAACCAGGAGCTAGTATAAAATATCAAATTAACTTCCAGCCAAAAGCTGTTGGTAATTATAAGCACCAATTCGAAGTGGGAGTTGTCGGATGGCATGTGAAATTTTCGATAACTTGTATAGCATTTTGCGATATTCCAAGGATCGATATGGACCCTTTAGTTCTTTTCGATCGAGTCGTGGAAAATCGGACAAGAAACAACAGACATACACATTGTCTGTATGTTAAAGACTCTCAAAAGTTTGAATTTGAAGGAATTCTTTTACCAAATGTTGAAGCAAATCGAAGTTTTGAACTGAAAAGCAACGTCCATTTGACTAACATCAGTCGTATAATTTGCGATGTAAATTTTTCAATAGAAAATAATTGTTTAGCTTTTGGAGTCAATCCAGAATCGCATATAATCGATGTTAAAGATGGCAAAGATGTGTCTTTAGTAGCAGCGCCTCTAAAAGAGGAATTCTACGATGATGCGTTAATAATCTCAATAAAAAATAATCCGCAAGTTGAAAGAATTAATCTGTCTTGTTTTGGATGTGATGTTGGGATTGATGTTAATCCAAAACATGTTATTTTTGAAAGAGTCGCCATGGAAGTTTCGTTGACTAAAGATATTATTATAACAAATAATACACCAATTGAGATTAATTGGTATTTTTTAGAATGTGAAAAAGTGTTGGGAAATTTTAAAATTTATAATTTTAATAGAAGGATTCAACCGTTTTCGTTTCAAAAAAACACAATCGAATTTACAGCTCATGAAATGGAAGTTCATTCTGAAAGTTTCCAAATTTATGTAAAAAAAAAATAAAACTGTTAATTTAATTATTCAAACTAAAACTTTCAGGTTTATGACTGTTATAATCGATTGGTTTACGATACTGAAATTCTAGTTTCTGCTGAAACAACATCTTTGGAATTGCTTTACGAAAATGAGTTGGATTTTGGTGATGTTAAAGGATGGAATACTCATACGATTCCTTTCCATATAACTTGTAAAGGCTCCTATGAAATTCTTTGTCAATTTAGTAAAATAATAGATGAGGATCCTGAAGAACAAATCAAGCGAAATTATTTTGAAATCAAACCAAATGAAGGGAAATTTAATGGAAATGTTAAATATGATTCAAAAATAATTTTTTCGTCGGATTAAGCAATGAAACTAGACAAACTTCCAGTATTCAAATGCTTTTTAATCGATACTTATCATCAAGTTTTAATAAAATCGTTTGACGTTTTTATTTCAGCTAAAGTTTTCTTATCAAAATTTGAAATGTGTCCTTATCCTGAAATTTATTTTGGTTATCAAACTGTCGGTTCTGAAATGGTTAACATTTTCCGAATCAACAATAGAGGAAAGTTTGATTTTAAATATGAGATCAAAAATGCAAAGAAAGAGGAAGGAAAAGGAAAGAAAGGTTGAAGTTTTGTTTTAAAGTTCAATAGAAATTGATTGTGGTTTTAGGGAAGAAGAAAAAAAAGTCAAAAAGTAGTAAATCGAGTAAAGGGTCGAAAAAATCCAAAAAGAGCAAAAAAAGCAAAAGTTCAAAAAAGAGCAAAAAAAGCAAAAGTTCAAAGAAGAGTAAAAAAACCAAAAGCGCAAAATCTAAAAAAACTAGATCCAAATCTAGCAAAAAGTCCAAATCTAGTAAAAAATCGAAGAAGACAAAATCCAGCAAAAGCACAGCCAAAAAGTACAAACAATCAAATTTAACATTTTTTTTATCTAAAACTTTTAGAAAAAACCCAAACCTACGACTCTAAAAGATGGAATTTTTTCCATAACTTCGTCAACAGGAACAATCGATCCAAATGAAGAAGAATCGATTGAAATTCGCTCAAAACCAACACAAACAGGCGAGTTTCAAGAAAGCATCATTGTTAACGTCAGTGCTCCATCATTAAAAGACCAAAACGGAAAAATAGTGAAAATTCACGTAATTGCTTGCGAACCAAAAGTCAACTTCGACGATTTGAATAATATTTTCAAAGAACAATGTATTGTAGATCGATTGGATGATCCTCTTTCGGCAAATGTATTACTTCTTTTTCTCCGTCAAAAATTTATTGAGATTTTTAGGTTGAGACCAAAGTGATTTTTGCAAAATCAGAAATGAAGCTGCGCTTCAATAAAGTTTGTGTTAACACTACTCAAGTTACAAGAATCCGGATACAGAATATAGGACTTGTGCCTGCAAACATCACAGCAAAATTTTCAAAGTTCAATAATATTTTTGCTATAACTCCGAGTTCTTTTTCGATTGATTCGTATCAGACTGAAAGTATGATGATTGCTTTTACGTCAAATTCCTTAAATGTAAAATGATCAAATTTTGGGATATGAAAATTGATAGTTTTTTCCAGGAATATCAAACAACATTGACTCTGGAATGTTGCAAATTCAAATCTAACGATCGACTTGTTTTTGATGTAATTGGAGAAGGATGTGCTCCTGAAATATCAATTCTTCAGCCTCCAATTGATGAGTTTTTGAATTACAGTCTTGAGTTTCCTCTAACGTTAATTGGGAAGTTTTCATTAAAAGAAATAATGTTCAAAAATGTTGGAATAATTTGTTGTAAAGCGATTTTGGAAATTTGTTTAGATGATGATGATCAATTAGAATTAATACCGAATGAAGAAACTATACCATTGTTAAATTTTTGGAACATTTACAGTTCTTGATAGTTTCGATAAATCTCTCCGGGAAATCCTCCATACTTTAGAATATTGGGATAAGAAAAATGGAATAGTAACCAAACATGGCAAAAAGAAAGTTAAAAAAGAAAAAGATCAAAAAACTAAAGCATCGAAAAGTTCAAAAAGTATATTAGCTTCAACTGAAACATCAATAACAGAAACACCAAATACAACATCTTCTGATGTTGGAATACCATGTTGGTTAATAACAAAAGCACAACAAAATAACATAGTACAAGAATTTCTACCAAAATTGATTAAAGCAACAATCGATGAAGAAATTTTTTGTGAACAACAATTTAAATATGAATTTATTGAACCGACACTTTTACAATCGGTTTTACCGAAACCAAAACCAAGAAGTTTGAAGAGATCGGAAGTGTTTACTATTAGAGATTATGACGACGAGAAAGTACGAAATTAATAACTTTCAACAAAATTGATTAGAATTACGTTTTAGGATGAAACAACAACTGAAGCTAGTTTCTTTGAATCAAGAGTGAGTTTAACAAAAAAAGTCGTCAATTAAAGCCAGAAATCTTACTTCTGGGAACAAGAAAAGTTGTGTCAAAATTGATTCGATCTTTATTGATAACCAAATGTTGAAGCAAATCGAAGTTTTGAACTGAAAAGCAACGTCCATTTGACTAACATCAGTCGTATAATTTGCGATGTAAATTTTTCAATAGAAAATAATTGTTTAGCTTTTGGAGTCAATCCAGAATCGCATATAATCGATGTTAAAGATGGCAAAGATGTGTCTTTAGTAGCAGCGCCTCTAAAAGAGGAATCCTACGATGATGCGTTAATAATCTCAATAAAAAATAATCCGCAAGTTGAAAGAATTAATCTGTCTTGTTTTGGATGTGATGTTAGAATTGATGTTAATCCAAAACATGTTATTTTTGAAAGAGTCGCAATGGAAGTTTCGTTGACTAAAGATATTATTATAACAAATAATACACCAATTGAGATTAATTGGTAATTTTTGAAATATGAAAAAGTGTTGGAAATTTTAAAATTTATAATTTAATGGAAGGATTCAACCGTTTTCGTTTCAAAAAAACAATCGAATTTACGATTCATGAAATCTATATATAAAAAAAAAAATTCATATAAAAATTTGTACAGCACGCGTTATATTTTTTTTTCTTTTCCCTCATCTAAATCCAGCAATTAATTCCTTTTGATACCGTCTCATTCCCTTTATCGTTTCACATCTGCGCCCTCTCTCTCTTTTCCCTTATATAATTGGCCCCCTCCTGTCAATCAGTCTTCGTTCTACCATAATACGTAACACATAACGTAAACGTTTTCCCATTAACATTTCAATTACGGTATGCATACGACAGAAGAGATAATGAAGAGAATTAACAAGAACCAACTGATCCTTGTTGTAATTGATACAATATGAAGTCTTGCAATTTAGTGCTTTAAATCCTTCATTTTCTTCTGTATGAGACATCTATCTGATATATGTTTGTGTGCTATTGACATTTGAAATATAAGGATGACTCACAGAAGCATTTACGGAAACGGAAAAGTGCATTAAAATCCGCATAAATTTCAAGCGAAAAAAATGACAAATGCAATTACTTGATATTGTCCAGGACCTGGTGATTCTTTAACACATCGGAAGCGTGGCGACACTGCAAAACTGAATCCTTGAAAGCGACAACGATCTTTTCCTACATTATAAGTAGTAGAACCTGAAATTTGCATATTTTTTCCATTTGAAAAATTAATAGAATTTTTTTTTTTTTCATACAAGGTACTCCGTACTTAACAGTCGGTGTAGTGCTCCGTGGCCCGGAAGAGTTGAAAGCTACCTCAGCAACACTGAAGGATTTCCGGCCTTCGTTTTTGTGAAAACTTTCAGCAACGTTATATTTTGCAGGACCTATGTAATCCTGTCGGATGAAAGAAATTTATTAATGTCATAATTCAACAGAGAAAAAGAAAAAATTTTTTTTCAACATTCATAAACGATTAAAATGTTAGTGACGCCGCCAAACAATCATCGCCTAGACAATATATTTCAATTAACGCGACTCTCTCTCATACTGCCAACACTTGCAGCGACACCGTCACTTTGCTACTTGTTTGTTATTTACAACCCTGATGGTAACGCTTTGCACCCTATTTTCGGAAAGAAAGTGCGTTGGAAGAGGGAGCGATTGAGACATGTTGTTATGGTGGTTTAAATCACTGCATTGTTAAGAGCTAGGGGATGGACAAAGGAACGAAGATATATTGGAATTTTTCGAGAATTGAATTTCTGCATTTTCATTTCGAAAAACTGTCACACGATACTCGATTTCCCAAAGAACAAAAAAATATAATTTGATATCTGAAGTTGGAATAATTTATAAACCTCTATTAAATCTGAGATTATTTTACGCTAGAGTTGTTCCATGGTTCTCGACCACCCATCTAGAATCCGTAAAAAAAATTCTATTTACATATAATTCAGTACATGCAAAAATATGAAATCCACTTCTGCTTCTGACAGTTTTCAAACTAAAACCATAGGTAAATAAATCCATCTTTTCCTGACAGAAAATTGATCCCAACCAGTGTTAAACTGACTTTATGAAATGTAAATTAGTGTTTAGAAAAGCCGTCATTCAGTATAAATGTTATCGTTCATTAGAGAGGGTCCACAGCAATTATTCATAAAATTTATGCAGAATGCAAATGAAGTTAAAAAAAAATCATTTACTTAAATTTCCAAATGAATTTGTTAAAGTCTCATCTAATTAAGAAAAATTAACTTATCCTATTTTAAAAATGACAAGAAAATCCTTAAAGTTAATTTATCTAGCTCAAGTCAAATTTCCTGTCCTCGCCTTTTCCTCATCATAATTAAGACATATCGTTCGAATTTTCTCTTTAAATTAATAAACTTACACGTTTATCAGCTGGTGAAAAAAAACGACAAACACGATTCTTAAACACCGACGAATAAATTTCTTGTTTCAAATCAACACTTTCCACATCTTCAGGATAATCAGCAGCTGATGGCATATCAATTGCATCTTTTGCAGCAAAATTTAAATCACGCAAAGCTGTTGAATTAAATGGAGGCTCACACAAAGCAAATTTATTCTTCTTTAATTCAATCTTCTCTTGAAGCGGTGCTTTAATATCGTAATCACCCGGCCCTAAATTTATACAGAAATCTGTAATTTGCAAAACTACTAATTTTATACCTGGACTATCCACCAATTTTTTCGTTTTAAATCTTGGAGCGTTAACACCAAAAGCTACACATTTTACTGAAAATTGTTTCTTGACTTTGGAACAATCGCAAACATTGTAATCTGTAGGTGAGGGTGTTAACACTTCTAAATTTTTAAATCTAGCCGCGCTGCGAATAAATGGTTTGGGATTTATACTTTTCGATTGTTGTTTTATCCAATTGTTTGGAATATTGTAGTCACCAGGACCAGGTCGATTCTTGAATTGAAATTTTCAATTAAGTGAAAATTGAATGTGAGTTACTACTTCTCTGCAAGCTTTTAATTCTTGCGCTTCTAAGAATCGAGGTAGAAAACTAAAGCGTCGCGCCATCTCGCGATACTCTTCGTCTGCTTCAGCTTTAGGACATTTAGGGAGCTGTGCGAAGTAAGCAGCAGGACCGGGGCCGTATGTTTCGAATTGTTTAAAATGGAATCTTCGAGATGTTCTTTGAGACCATTTCCACGCTTTCGTCTGTCCTAACTCACTCTAAAATTTCAATTAAATTGACAATTTTTACTTTAAGAAACTTACAGGAATGTTGATTTCATTAGGAATTTTTACATCCGGTGGGATCTTAATAATATTCCCATCTTTATCGAGTTCATACCCATTTTCGTCGATTTTTGATGGGATTGAAGGCGCAATTATGGAAATGGAATAAGGCACAGCACATTGATACAATTTTGGTTTGGTCGGATCCAATTTTAATTTATTTCTAATGCATTTTATTGGTTTTGGAGTGTATAAAGTAGGACCAGGGATGTCGTCACATTTGTAGATAAATCTAGGTGTTTTGCTTTTAAGAGAAGCACCACCCTGCATTTATCTGATGGGTTAAAAATAAAGTGGAGTTTTTAGCTTACAATTATTCTTTGATTATGACTACGGATGTCGTATACAGCGTCAGTATTGAGTTTTGGAATGAAAGATGAAGCTTTTTCTTGCGAGGATAAAAATGGAGCACAGTTTTCTGAAATAAAAATTCACATTTTTGGATTGGAGAAACTACATACGTTTGCAGGGTCGAGGATTGCATGTAACGTAAGTGTTAGGACCTAAAGATGGCCCAGTTGTTGATTTAATAACGATAGTCCTGGACGCAACATCATACATTTTGAAAGATTCAAAAAAAAATCGTGTCAAATGTGGTGTATTATGTGTTGCATAACAATTAAAATTATTTTGTAATTTTTAAATGAAAATTCAAATTTTTAACATAATATTAAACCAAATACTAATTATTATCAAATTTTATGTATTCAAACTATATTTATTTATTTGTTTTTACTTTTTTTTATTAATTGACAGTTCTGACATTTATTTTTGAGGTTATATTATATTCAAAATTTTGATGGATTTTTTGTGAAAAATGCAAAAAAAAGTGACTGTTGAGGTAAAACCATTAGATTATTGTAAAAAATGATTAATCGAGGTTTAATTTAATGTTTTTAGGGTTTGGTGACAAGCGTCAACGAAAATCTGTTACTTTTTGAGGTTAACTCAATAACAGTCCACTTGTCTTTATACTTTGCTGATAACCCAAATGGTACAATTCCATTACAAAGCATGCAAGTGAAAGTGTCTTCTAGTTACTATCTCTCTGATAAAAATGGAATCCATTCTATAATTTTGGTACCTGGTGATTACACTAAAGTTGAAGACATCGAAGTCCCTTTAATGCCTTCTCACACGTTTCTTAATCACATTCTTCAGTCAAATTACACATTGGATGATGCTCTACAATTCGCTGAAGCTTACTACGAATTGAAAAAACAATTCGACTATGTTAACACCGACGATTTAATTTTCAAAGTTGTGACGAAAATAAAAAATTTTAAATTGTTATTTTTAAAAAATGTTAAATTATCAACAAAATGTTCAGACTTTTATGAAGATTTTTCATATTATACTTTTTGTAATTATTGGAATTGGTCGCATTCAAATGAACGACAACATTTAATTGGATATTTATTTATTGATAAGAAAATAGGAACGTTGTTTTTTAGTGATACTCAATCAAAAATTCCGTGTGTTTTATTGAATCAAGAAAAGAAAGATTTGGTTGATTTTTTGCATTGTTTTATTCTAGTTAGAGATTATGTTTTTATAGAGGAAATTTACAACTGTGGAGATTTTCGTATAATTGAGTATTTATTGATAGATGTGAAAAATATAATTGATTTGGGATTGAAACAGGACGAGAAGAGGGTTTTTCCTGTGAAGGATATCACAGAACTTCAAGAGTTTAAAAAAGCGACGTGTAAAGTACTGTCTAAGTCGATGGTAAGAGAGTCCAACTATAAAAAAACATCCTGCATTTGAATTTCCAGGCCATGGCTGCATCCGAATTTGAAGTCATAGCCTGGCTTGAACTTTTAATGGATTCAACTCGACTTTTCCTAAGACTTTATAACAATTTTTCTCCATTTTTAAAAGTCGGATTTGATTATCAACTTTTCTACAAGACCAAAGCGTAAATCAATTAAATTTTTTCGACAATTTTTTATTGGAATTTTTCTAGAGCTGCAATTTTTGATAAAGAAGTACACTCAGCTGAATCGTCAACTCCACAACTGAGATTAATCCCAGGCTCTTTTTTTTACCCAATTCCAACAGAAAATATCCAGGATAGAATAATAAATATTAGCGAAGCTTTGAATAAACTGAAGAGTTTCGATTCAAATTTAGTGTCTTTTGAAGGAGTGATCGCTTTGAAAAAATTTGTTAATCCGTTGAGTTCGAGGACTAATCGAGTTAGCAGCAATCAGAGTTTTGGGACACCTGGTAAGTAAATTTTAAAATAAAAAATAATCGAATGTTTTTTATCCAATTACAGGTACTAAAACCCATATTCTGGAGTTTAAAACAACAACAACTTCTTTAGTTTTGTATTTAAACAATTGGGAAAATTTAGCTCTGCCATATGGTCTCATCCCAAACATGAGAGTCAAAGTTTACAACGTAAAACCCCAAAAGCAAAAATATTACAAATCTACGATTCTAACATCAATTGAAGTAATCAATTATGAACCAACAATTAAATTCGAATCTGCTAATTTGTATCTAAAATATCCTAAAATTTGTTTTTATTTCGGTGCTGGGCACTTAATCCCTGATGGTACTATAATCTGGTCAAAAATTATATCACTTTTTGTGATTGGACTAAAAATAAACAATCTAAATCCGACAATCACGTAATTATGTTTAATTTTCAGTTTTTGTTTGACTTTTTTATATAATTTTAGACTAATTGTTATGGATAAAATGGGCGAAAGCAAATTATTAGCTAAAGGTAAAAATGGATTATTTCTATTACGACTTTTGTTGGGCTTTTCCGAGCATTTATTCAAGAAGTGGTGTAAAGGTTTGGAAAATATAGATTATAGTTATGCAAAAAGTGAAGGATGTCAAGGAAATATCGCAAATGTGAGTTTTTTTTTTGGTTATAAGTGTGGTAATAATTAGGGGAATTACAGATAAGTGGAGTTCATATATCTTTGACTAAATTGCTAATATCTTTAGAAACGAAACAAATGAATTTGCATATTATGGCTCGGAAAATGTACAACGAGGGAGTGGATAAATCAGTTTTCTTTTTTTTAGATGGAGTCCGATATTAATTTTTATCACGGATATTTATCAATTACTCTAACGCGGAAATAAATTTTCTGCTCAACAATAATCATTTAATAAAACTCATTGATATAATTAAGTAATTGCAAAGTGCTCATCTTATCAGTAGTATTTTTTAAGACCCTTGAATGTACCTCAAACAATAACAATGTGGATTTTTTTTTTAATATTGATGATATCAGAGACAAAAAGTGATGATTTTGTTTGTGAAATTAATGCGTGTGAAGCACTCGAACAAAGCAAAATTGATTTACAAGAGTTTATTGATAGTTTAGAAGATAACAGCAATAATAGTTATCTTTTGAAATTGGAAAGAAGATTGAGGAGTTTGGAGCAGCCAGGTTTGTTATATGAAAACTAAAAATTTTGATTTTCAATTTTTGATAGTTTGGAAAATATCGAAGTTGAATGAAAGATGGATTGAGTGTGGACAAGGACCTTGTAAATGCCGGCCGGAAACTAAAAGTTTGTCGTGTTGGCAGCAAAATTTGCCAACTTTGCCGCCGATGCAAATTCTGCCGCAGGATGTTATTTCAATGTAAAATTCAAAATCAGAAACATTTTATTATAATTTACATTTTAGTGATTTGGGGATTAACAGTCTGACGACTCTTCATAAAAACTCTTTTTTAATGTTATCCCAACTAATAGAATTAGATTTATTCGATAATGAAATCGACCATCTTCCTGAATCTCTTTTCAACGATTTAACCAATCTCCAATATTTGTAAGCCTTTACGAAAAACTTCTTAAGTTTTATAGAGCAATTCTAGACGTTTGCATAAAAACAAAATCGAAGATCTCACCGACAATCTATTCATCAAACTAAGAAACTTACAAACTTTGGATATATCCAATAATCGAATCAAACAAATCCCGACACATTTTTTCAAAGAAAATTCTAAACTCATTGTTTTACATATGTCCAGAAATTTAATAAAAATTCTGCCTCAAACATTATTCACAAATTTAGAACTTTTAGAAGATTTGGATTTCAGTAACAATAAAATTGAACGTTTGCCGAAATTTTTATTCACTGATTTGAAAAATCTTAAACGATTACAGTTTGCGGAAAATCGGATTGATTATCTTCCGGATGGACTGTTCGATTCTTTGAAAAATTTGGAGTATTTAAATTTTCGAAAAAATCATATTTCGAGTATTACTGATAAGTTGTTTAGTCCTTTACAAAGTTTGAAGTCTTTACAGTTAACATCCAATCACTTAAGACGAGTAAGAACAAACTTTAATCGTGTTTTTTGTTTTATTTAATTTATTTCCAGATTCAAACCACTGATTTTTCTAATTTATTCAGCTTGGAAGAACTGCATTTAGGCCAAAATTTCATAGCCGAATTACTAGAAAACAGCTTTGAATTTAATACCAACTTGAAGAAATTATTCCTATTCTCGAATAATCTTGAAGAACTTGACGAAAAAACCTTCAATGGTTTGAATAATTTAACCACTCTTCTAATAAACAACAATATTTTGAAAAATATCCACGCGGATATTTTCGCTTACATTCCAAACTTAGAAAAATTGGATTTGGATAGCAACAAGTTCCATTTCCTTCCGTCGAAAAGCTTGGATTATTTAGAGAATTTAATTTCGATTAAATTAGCAAAAAATCCGTGGCATTGTGATTGCAATATTCTCTATCTCGCTTTGTAAAAAAAAATATCATTCTTTTTTAATTTTGTAATAATTATTTTTAGATGGATTGACGAAAATAAAAACAAAATTTGGGATGTTGAACCGAGATGTCGAGGTCCTGCTGATTTGGGTGGTTTATTTTTAAAAGATTTAGGTTTTGGGAGTTTGTGTGATGGGCAATGGGCAAGCATGGTGAATTTATCGCCGAGAATACCAGTGAGACAAGTTAGTATTCAACCGCCGCCGACAACACCAACAGAGCCACCAACCGAATAAAATACAATTTTCTCTTACATGAAAATAAAAGATTTTAAAAATCGCGCTAAAACTTAGTTACTTTATAAATATCCCTAAAAGACATTAGTGTCATCTTTCACTTGTCATTACAGCAATTTGTTTAGGTTTTCCAAATTCAATAATGAATGACGAAGAATATGACGGCGATGACGTCGGTGACGACTTTGAAGACGATGTCGACGACGACAATATTGAAGAACTCGAACAACCTGAAGAAGAAGGCGACAACATTGACATCCTCGCTCATGGCCAAGCCGGTGGTGGTGTCCCTAAAAACAAACGTATAACAACTAAATACATGACAAAATATGAACGTGCTCGTGTTCTCGGCACTCGCGCTCTTCAAATCGCGATGTGCGCTCCTGTAATGGTGGAACTTGATGGAGAAACTGACCCTCTTCAAATTGCAATGAAAGAACTAAAACAACGCAAAATACCAATTATAATCCGACGCTACCTTCCTGACCACTCGTACGAAGATTGGGGAATAGACGAATTAATTATAATAGACCACTAATGTATTTTTTATTAATAAAACTTTAATTTTACGCAAAAATCATTTCGTCCCGACGCCGTTTTGGTTGATTCGGTCTGATTTGACACTCTGGATGATTCATCAATTCTGGAGGACATGTCGAAACAGGCGATGATAATAACATTTGTTTCAAATCATAGAAAAGTGCAGAATCGTCGTTTGTACAGAAACTAATAGCAACGCCGCTTTTGCCCGCTCGGCCAGTCCTACCAATCCTGTGAGTATAATCTAAAAAAAAAAAAAAAAACAATAGTTCCAACAAAGTTCAAAATTAAATACAAACCTTCAATGGTTTTAGCCATATCGTAATTAATAACAACAGAAACATCTTTAATATCGATACCTCTCCCAGCGACATCTGTCGCTACTAAAATATCTTTAGCTCCAGATTTAAGACTAGCCAAAGCGTACTCTCTTTGCTCTTGTCCTTTGCCACCATGCAAAGTGCAAGCACTATATCCTAATTTTTCCAATCCTTTAGCCAAAACATCGGCTCCTTTCTTTTGATTAACAAAAATAATAACCGGAGGATCGACTCCTTTCGATAAATATTCCATCAACTTCTTGCGTTTATCATTCTCAGTCATAATATGCACAATTTGTTCGACTCTTTCCGTCGGTTTTCCAATCGATCCAATATAAACAACAGCCGGTCTTCGCAAATACGTTCTAGCTAAACGTTCAACAGCCGGAGGCATTGTTGCTGTAAACATAACCGTTTGGCGATACTTCTTCTTACTATTATAATTAGCCAAAATTATTTTACTATCTTCAGCTTCCTCAGTATCTGGTTTTAAGTTGGTTACAGGCATGTATTCGAGGATTTTTTGGACGTCAGCTTCGAAACCTAAATCAATCATTCGATCGGCTTCGTCCATTACCACGTAAGTGCATTGATTTAATACTAAATATCGATTTTCTAAAACATCGATTAGACGTCCCGGAGTTGCGATCACAATTTCGCATCCCATCCGAAGCCGAAAACCTTGTTCTTCGCGACTCAAACCGCCGACTACAACAACAGTGCGAATACCAAGCGGTTGACCAAATTTCGACGTTTCTTCTTCGATCTGTTGAGCTAATTCACGGGTTGGTGCGAGAATTATAGCATAAGGGCCTTGATCAGCATCTTCCGTGCGTTCAATTTTAGGAAGTGATTGAATCCACGACAGTAATGGAATTAAAAATGCTAAAGTTTTGCCACTTCCTGTTTCAGCCACACCGATTATATCCCGATTTTGCATTCCTATAGGAATAGCCTGTCTTTGGATTGGTGTTGGTTCTTTATATCCAACTTTATCGATGATTTCCAACAATTCTTTTTGGATTCCTGACTCTTTCCAAGATCGAATCGGTTCTGGAATTTTCCCACCTTTTATTGTTATATTATAATCTTCTCGGAAAATTCTCCAATCGCGTTCGGTCATTTCCGAAACTTCTTTTTCAGTCCAATGGCGATCGTCCCACATTTGTTTTTCTTCTTTTCGACGGACTTTTTTCAATCGAACTTTTTCTTGTGCTTTTTCAGCTTCAGTTCGGCGTTTTTCGAGAAGTTCTCCATAGAATTTACTTTGGTCGCGTTTTTGCGCTTTTATATCGATTCCTGCGAGATTTCCTCGACCGAAAAACTGAACTTGATGACGCTCTTTATATAATGGATTGTAATCTTGAGAAGTATCTTCGCCAGCATCCCAATCAAACACAAATTTTCGATCATTCAACCTTCGAACTCGTCGTTTCTTTTTAATTAAGCCCAAATACCGCTCTTTAATCGCATCCGACTCTTTCTCCTTATCTTTATCTTTCTGTTTATCTTCTTCTTTTTCTCGATCTCTCGGTCGTCGGAACTCTCTATCATCCTTTCTCTGTTCTTCTATTCTTGAAGCTTGTACACTTTCAATAATCTTCCTTTCAGCTTCTTGCTGCTTTCTCATTCGTTCAACTTCTTCTTGTCGTCGTTTCAATGCTTCAGCTGCTCGTTGCTCTTTTGTTAAAAAAACAGGCTTACTTTTCGCTGCTTCTTCTGCTTTCTTCTTCGCTAGTAATTCTTCCAATGATAGTGGTTCTTTTTTCACAGAAGTCTCTTGCTTTACTTCAGTTTTTGTCTCTTCTTTGTTATCATTTTCAGGAGTTGGAGAGCGACGTTTTGGTTCTCTCTTTTTATCTTTGTCATCTTTACGATCGTCGCGTTTGTCTGATTTTGAATAACGATCGTATTTGCTACTTGAACTTTCGTATTTTTCACGAGATCGGGAGCGGTAGCGTTTGTACGGACGGTCTTTGCTCCTCGAGCGGGAGCGCCGCCGTTTGTCCGTACGCTCGCGGCTGCGGGAGCGCCGCTTCTTGTCGTTTACCATCGACACCACAATCTGAAATAATTACAACAAGCTAATATTTTTTCTGGAAGAAAAAATCAGACAATTAGAGGTTAGGAGAACTGACGTTTGTAATCGTTTGACATTAGAGACTTTCATTTTAGCACTTGTCTCTAATCTACTTAAAAAAATAAATAATATTTTCTAACAATGATTTTTGATCATAAATAATAAATTAATAAATATATTTTTGCTATAATCATAATAATAATCAAATAAATTTACAAAAAAATTGATTTAATTTAGTAATTTTTTTGTTGCCAATTGCCTGTCACTTTGACGTTGACATTGTGAAAACATCATCCACACACTATGAGCCACGTTTCGCTCAAATTTCTCGTTGATGATGACTGAAATTGTGTTAACATCGTTAAACGCACATTCTTTTATTGATCCAAAGTGACTTCCAACTTACAAAAATGCAAAAAACGAACAAATTCATCCTACAAGCTGCAGTCATCTTCATCGCGTACTTCTACTTTGGTATTCTTCAAGAAAAAATAACTAAAGGCAAATATTCATACGAATCTGTTGACGAGAAAGGCGAAACTATTTATTTGACTGAAAAATACACTTACTTCTTAGCATTAGTCTTTATTCTATGTGCTGTAAATTATTTAGCAGCAATTATAGTGTTACGAATTTGGAAACAAGATGAAGATAAAACTCCAAAATTTTATTATGTTAGTATAGCTATAACATATCTATTAGCTATGGTTTGTTCAAATATGGCTTTACAATGGGTGCCATATCCAACACAAGTCGTGGGAAAGTCAGCTAAACCAATCCCTGTAATGATTTTAGGAGTTTTACTTGGAAAGAAAAGTTATCCTTTCCGGAAGTATATTTTTGTTTTGTTGATTGTAACAGGAGTTGTTTTGTTTATGTATAAAGATAAAGGAAAGAGTCAAGAAGCTATTGGGTTTGGAGTTGGAGAATTATTGTTAATTATGTCTTTAACTATGGATGGATTAACTGGAGGAGTGCAAGTATGCAAAATAATTATCTTAAAATTTGAATAATTTATTGTTATTTGAAGGAAAGAATACGGGCGGAAGCTAAACCGACGGGACAGCAAATGATGAAAGCATCCAATGGCTGGTCGACTCTTTTCCTTGCTCTTGCATTAGCTGTGACAGGCGAAGGCTTTGCTTTTATCGAATTTGCAAAACGCCATCCTGCTATTATTTATAATTTATTGATTCTTGGGCTGACGCAAGCTGTTGGTCAAATGTTTCTTTACAGCATGGTAAGTATCTTGGTTGTTTTCTCTTCCAAATTTTAAACGAGTTACGTTCTGCTTTTGCTTCGACTTTTTAAGTCTAAACACTTTTTGATATATCTGATTAGATTAAAGCACCATTAACATTGAATCACTAGTGAAGAAAAAAGCAACGAAAAGTTAGCACATGTTTTTAGCAATCAGCGAAGCTGAAGCTGAAACTTTGACAAGAAGTAGAGCGAATGAGAAAACGATAAAGGGGAAAGGAGAATAGAGTTCCGACGACCGAGAGGAAGAAGACAAACAGAAGGATAAAAATAAGAAGAAAGAGTTGGATGTGATTAAAAAGCGGTTTAATTGAAAAGAAACGACGATTTCGAAAATTGAATGATCGAAAATTTGTGTTTGATTGGGATGCTGGCGAAGATACTTCTTAAGTTTATAATCCTTTCGACAAAGAGCGTCATCAAGTTCAGTTTTCCGCAACCGCGAGTGTTCGGAGCAAAGATCGTCCGTACAAACGCTATCGCTCGCGATCTCGTGAAAAAATACGAATGTTCAAGCAGCAAATACGATTTTTATTCAAATTCAGACAAACGTGACAAAAATAAGGAGAAAATACCAAAACGTCGCTCTCCAACTCCTAAAGAAGAGACAAAAACAAGAGACTTCTGTTCAAAAAGAACCACTATCATTGGAAGAATTACAAGTGAAGAAAAAAGCAGTGAAAAGTAAGCCTGTTTTTTTAACAAAAAAGCAACGAGCAGCTGAAGCATTGAAACGACGACAAGAAGAAGTTGAACGAATGAGAAAGCAGCAAGAAGCTGAAAGGAAGATTATTGAAAGTGTGCAAGCGTCAAGAATAGAAGAACAGAGAAAGGATGATAGAGAGTTCCGACGACCGAGAGATCGAGAAAAAGAAGAAGATAAACAGAAAGATAAAGATAAGGAGAAAGAGTCGGATGCGATTAAAGAGCGGTATTTGGGCTTAATTAAAAAGAAACGACGAGTTCGAAGGTTGAATGATCGAAAATTTGTGTTTGATTGGGATGCTGGCGAAGATACTTCTCAAGATTACAATCCATTATATAAAGAGCGTCATCAAGTTCAGTTTTTCGGTCGAGGAAATCTCGCAGGAATCGATATAAAAGCGCAAAAACGCGACCAAAGTAAATTCTATGGAGAACTTCTCGAAAAACGCCGAACTGAAGCTGAAAAAGCACAAGAAAAAGTTCGATTGAAAAAAGTCCGTCGAAAAGAAGAAAAACAAATGTGGGACGATCGCCATTGGACTGAAAAAGAAGTTTCGGAAATGACCGAACGCGATTGGAGAATTTTCCGAGAAGATTATAATATAACAATAAAAGGTGGGAAAATTCCAGAACCGATTCGATCTTGGAAAGAGTCAGGAATCCAAAAAGAATTGTTGGAAATCATCGATAAAGTTGGATATAAAGAACCAACACCAATCCAAAGACAGGCTATTCCTATAGGAATGCAAAATCGGGATATAATCGGTGTGGCTGGAACAGGAAGTGGCAAAACTTTAGCATTTTTAATTCCATTACTGTCGTGGATTCAATCGCTTCCTAAAATTGAACGCACGGAAGATGCTGATCAAGGCCCTTATGCTATAATTCTCGCACCAACCCGCGAATTAGCTCAACAGATCGAAGAAGAAACGTCGAAATTTGGTCAACCGCTTGGTATTCGCACTGTTGTTGTAGTCGGCGGTTTGAGTCGCGAAGAACAAGGTTTTCGGCTTCGGATGGGATGCGAAATTGTGATCGCAACTCCGGGACGTCTAATCGATGTTTTAGAAAACCGATATTTAGTATTAAATCAATGCACTTACGTGGTAATGGACGAAGCCGATCGAATGATTGATTTAGGTTTCGAAGCTGACGTCCAAAAAATCCTCGAATACATGCCTGTAACCAACTTAAAACCAGATACTGAAGAAGCTGAAGATAGTAAAATAATTTTGGCTAATTATAACAGTAAGAAGAAGTATCGCCAAACGGTTATGTTTACAGCAACAATGCCTCCGGCTGTTGAACGTTTAGCTAGAACGTATTTGCGAAGACCGGCTGTTGTTTATATTGGATCGATTGGAAAACCGACGGAAAGAGTCGAACAAATTGTGCATATTATGACTGAGAATGATAAACGCAAGAAGTTGATGGAATATTTATCGAAAGGAGTTGATCCTCCGGTTATTATTTTTGTTAATCAAAAGAAAGGAGTCGATGTTTTGGCTAAAGGATTGGAAAAATTAGGATATAGTGCTTGCACTTTGCATGGTGGCAAAGGACAAGAGCAAAGAGAGTACGCTTTGGCTAGTCTTAAATCTGGAGCTAAAGATATTTTAGTAGCGACAGATGTCGCTGGAAGAGGTATCGATATTAAAGATGTTTCTGTTGTTATTAATTACGATATGGCTAAAACCATTGAAGGTTTGTATTTAATTTTGAACTTTGTTGGAACTATTGTTTTTCTGTTTTTTTTTTTATAGATTATACTCACAGGGTTGGTAGGACTGGCCGAGCGGGAAAAAGCGGCGTTGCTATTCGTTTCTGTACAAACGACGATTCTGCACTTTTCTATGTTTTGAAGCAAATGTTATTATCATCGCCTGTTTCGACATGTCTCCAGAATTGATGAATCATCCAAACGGTTACGTTTACAGCAACAAAATGCCTCCGGCCGTTGAACGTTTAGCTAGAACATATTTGCGTTTATATTGGATCGATTGGAAAACCGACGGAAAAAGTCGAACAAATTGTGCATATTATGACTGAATATAATAAACAGAAGAAGTTGATGGAATATTTATTAGAAGTTATTATTTTTGTTAATTAGAAGAAAGTTGCGGATATTTTGACTAAAAGCATTGGAAAAAAATGGGACATAGTGTTTGTACTTGTATGTTGGTAAAGGACAATAAAAGGCGGGAAAATTCCAGAACCGATTCGATCTGGGAAGGAATCAAAAATATAAAAAACCTGTACACTAATCCAAAGACAGGCTTTAATCGGTGTGACAATAATTCCATTATTGTCGTTAATTCAATTGCTTGCTAAAATTGAACAAATATCTCAAAAAGTGTTGGAGATTACAAAAATTCATTTCGAAAAATAAATATAAAAATTCACCAGAATTTATTTTTTCCAGGTCTCAGATTTTGGTCCTTTAGTCGTCTCCGTAGTTACAACAACTCGCAAATTTTTCACAGTCCTCGGCTCGGTTATAATCTTCGGCAACGCTCTCAGTTTAAGACAATGGCTAGGTACTGTTCTAGTCTTCAGTGGATTATTCCTCGACGCTTTCTTCTCTAAACCTCCACTGAAAAAAGCTCCATCTAAATAGAATTTATTATAATTGATAAAATAATAAAAAAAAATCACCTAATTGACAAACATTAATTTATTAATAATATACAGTTAAAACACAATACTAATAAAACTGAGTTCAGGTATTATAGAATTATAATAACAACATACAGCAAACTAAGCAAATATTTAGAGAATCAACAAGCCTAAATATTTTTTTTTTTTTAAGTAATTGACTTCATCACAACAGTTAAAGGACTTTGAGCATTATAAATAAAACTTTTAGTACGACGTACATATAAAAAATAGAATCTACGATTTTTCAGTCAAAATGCCATAGTCACTGCATGTTAAAAATATGTACAAAAATATACAAAAAATATACACTATTTTGTGCGTTTAAAATCCGGAAGCTTTGTGCGATTTTTTTTTATGAAAAAATCAGTCAAGAATCGTTGTCATAATAAAAGAAAAAAATGATTTCGAGTGTCCACTCTCATACTATTTATTTTATCTAAACCTCGGACGTTTGTATCAAAATTTGAGGTAGCTTAAAAATTTGAAATTTAAACATAAGCAGCATGTCTGCCTCTAAATCGATTAAAAAATACTTTCCAACTGTGCACAGTCTTTCCCGACCAAATCCAAACACTCGATGTAATACCAACAATCATACACATCAAATACTTAATCATAAAAATAGGAAACAGCGGTCTTGGTGTATTTTCTCTAATATCAGACGGACAAGGAACCGAATAGCTGTGTTTTTTACACATATCATAACTCCACGTAATCATCCATTCATCAAAATTGAATTGTTCGTAAAATAAACAAGCAATTACGATCATTGCTGGTACTGTATATAAAACCGAAAAAACACCAATTCGAATCATTAATTTTTCCAGCTTATCCGTTTTAGTACCATCGTGTTTCATTACTGTACGAATTCGGAATAAAGAAATTAAACCGGAAGTGAGGAATACTAAACCGAAGATTAAGTAAATGCAAAGTGGGATAAGGATGAAAATTCGGAGAGCTTCCACATTCCAGATGCCGACGTTGCAGACGCCGCTTAAAATATCACCTACAAAGAGATTAAGATTAGGTTTATTGTCGTAATAAATTTTATACGACTAAATAAAAACAACTCACCATCTACTTTGCCCATTGCAAGAATCGTGATGGTCTTAACAGCAGGAATCGCCCAAGCTGCTAGATGGAAATACTGCGAGTTGGCTTCAATCGCTTCATGTCCCCATTTCAATCCTGCAGCTAGGAACCATGTTAAAGTCAAAACAACCCACCAGATACTCGATGCCATACTGAAGAAATACAAAACCATAAATAAAATGGTACACAATTCGTATTTCGTCCCTTGAGTAATGGTACTAACTTTCGCTATACCATTCTCAGGAGGTGATGGTTCTTTGCATGCTATTGAATCCCCAGCAATGAACCCCACCACATAAGCTAACGCTACCATTAAATAACAAACCGAAAGAAAAATAATCGGACGTTCCGGATATCTAAATCGATCTGTATCAATTAAAAAAGTACAAACAGTAAAAAGACAACTAGCTGAACATAAAATTGCCCAAGTTCCTATCCAAACTCTTGAGAATTGTCTTTTATGTTCGTTGAAAAACATCATATGACATGGAGCTCCGCAATTCTTGACGACTTTTTCACCAACTTTTAACGAATAATCGGGACTTTTGACTTGGAATTGGACTGGACAGACGAATCCAAAATCGCGCGAATATTTTGGATAATAGTCAGTTTCTATTTTAGGTGCCACTTCAGTTGGTGCAACTGTTATATTTTTTTCCACACATAAATTCGAATTTTCTGGATATAAATCACAGTTTAGTTTTTCAGGCCAATTGAAACCGAAACGCACCATCACTTCTTCACAGCCGGATTTTGCTGAAAGGCATAAAGAGCGACATGGGGGCACTGGTTGATCTAAAATTGTACATACAGGAAAATACACTGTACATAAAAATAATTGTAAGTGAGCACTGCACTTAATGCGGATTAAAGGGAAGAATTGATGCACTTCTAAGCCGGCTTCTTCTTGGGTGTTGTGGCCTAAGAGATTGGGCATGGCGGTGGTGTTGTATGGGATGTCGATGCATGCTGGAACGGTAATCTGTTTGCATTTGTCTTGAGGAAGTGATGGTTTTTCGACGATTTCTTCGTGATGGAGACAACTGACGAGGGTGGTTAAGGATAAAAGAAAGACCCACCTCATTGTTGCTACGATGATCGATACAATGGAGAAATTATTAACATCACTTTAAAATTAAAACAATGTGAAAATACTTTATAAATATTTAACATTACACTACGAGGTTTGAGGTGGGACGAAAAATTATAAAACGCTGTATCTTTATTTATTGTTACCGGTAGCCATATTGGATTGTAAATTGTTTGAGTTAGGGACTTTAACTTAAGTTGTTTGTACCAACTGTTTGGCTATTCTATAAGTTAGGCAACCCAAAATACACTCGTATTTTGCAATTTTCTTTGAATAAAATTAAATAAATCGCAAATAAATATTTTGAATTGGAAATTAATAACCAAATTATTAATAATAGAACAAAAACTGTTCAAGATCACACGTCTTTAACCCCCATAATCAAAATGATTGATTGATACACGTTTCATTTATTTATGTTCTTTGACCTATTCTAATTGTTCCATCAGTTTTTTTTAGTGATGACAACCTATTATTAAGAACGTTCTTATAAAAAACTATGACTATTTATTTATTAATTATCGATAAACTGTACAGTTTGAGTCTTGAGAATTAAAAAAAAAACACTAAACTTAATATTTGTTCCAGTTATAATAAATACAAAAATAAATAAAAAAAGGGGGTTACAGTTTAAATTTAGAACTATTAATTATTCCAGATGACCGATTAATATACTTTTAGAGTTATTTAAAGAAATCAGCAAATGAATGAATTTCTAAACTGAGAATTGAGAATCTCATTCAAAAGTTATTTTCAGTTTGAATTGGCGCTTCGATAGATGATGATTAATAGAATTATAATGATTTCATTACCATCAACCATAATCTCAATAAAATCAACCTAAAAAAATAGACACAAAAATACTAAACAAATCCTGGAATGGAAAGCAATCCGGGAGGAGTCATTGTTCAATATCTTCAAAGGTATTAAACGTTGACCGAATTTTTGAGATGGGGGACGACCAAATGGCACCCAGGATCGTGACAAACTACAAATACTTTGTGAAAATCCCAGCACGTAACAGCGGGTGAGTTTTTGGACGAAAGACTGGCTTTTCTATTCGCCTCTGGAGTGCTGGATGTTGATCTGTCAACTTTAGGCATTCACGTAGACATTTTTCAAGCTGTATGTGTAACAGAGTGCTTGCAAAGAAATCTAACCGAGAGGCTACTGTGGGCTAGAAGGCAACGAAAGAAGCCTCATTACTCTTTTTCAACACAGTCTACAGTACCAGAAATCTGCTAAATGACGTGGATGGGCTTAATTTCACAAAAATTGGTCAAGTACTTTTGTGGAAAAAAAAAATAAATGTCTATTTCGGGGACTATTTTTGAAAGACAATAAATAACTCGAATCTGAGAAGTCGTTTTAAAAAAATAAAAAATGAGTCGATCAATTTTTAGTTCTTAATCTATGGTTAAATATTTGTACTTGTTCGTGTATAAAAACTTAAACTAAACAATTCCTGTTAATTGAAACAAAGAAGAGAATCTTCTACCTTGAAAGCTTCTTTTCTGAAGTCTTTTATCCTTTAGCGATGACAAATCTTGGCTGGGTCCTGGCATTTCTTCACACTTCAGTCTTCACTTTTTCTAACACTACCACTATCAATGACCACTAAACACTGACTAATTAAACCAACATTTTCAGCCTCGTTAACTCTAAATTTCACCTTTTTGTCAATCTGTTTTTATACTCAACTTCGTTTTACTGAAGGATGACTCATCGTTTTAATCGAATAATAAATCGATAAATCCACACGTTACATTTCTAAAATGACCGCACTTTTGATATTTATTTTAATTCGAGAATTGACAAAATGGCCTTGTACAGGCTGGTCCATATTTTTTTTGAATATTTCTAGTTATACAGAATGTCCTAACATTTCAGGACTGCACTCAACTTTTTTTTTTATATTTTTAAGCATATGTTATACTGTCATACTTTAAATGACAGTAAGTCGCGGCATTTTTTTAGCCCTGCTTGCTATATAATTTTAGTTTTGAAAAATCAAGTATGCTTTGGAAATTTTGAAAAAGCTTGTTTCCCAGTAAAGTTGTTTTTTTTGTGAGCGATATAACAAAAACTTGCATAGAAAATTTGTCTAGGATCAACATCTGAGCCCGCATACTAAAATTCAAAAGGATCGGCCAACTATGATATTTCAAGTTTAAAAATAAAATGCGGAAAATAATTAAAAATTATAGTTACCAAGTTTCAAAATTATCAGACAACTATGATTTTTCACTTTTAAAAATAAATTTCATTTAAAGACACTACACTTTATAGAAAAATATATGAATTTTCAAGGCATACTTGATTGTTTGGAAAAATAATTATGTGAAAAATTAGTCCTCAACTTTAAATTTAGACATAATTTTTTTCAAAATTCCCGGCAAAACCGCAACCAAATGGCAAAATTTAAATATAACAATATAGCATACATGACACATAGAAAAATGAGAAAAGATATTTAGGTTGCCATTTAAAATAAAAAAGTAAGGTACAATCCTGGAATGATAAAACGCTCTGTAAATGCAATTTTAACAGTTATATAAAAGATTATTTTAAAAAATTTAATAATAAAGTCAGTATCTTCCATGCCGATATCGATAAAATACCCTGTATAAAATGTAAACTACAAATTTCGGGAATTTTTAGAATAAATTCAATTTAGTAACACTAAATTTTCGATTGCCAGAAAAAACATTAAATTGCTAACGCTCATTTGTGAAAATTTAATTATCACCAAAACAAAAATTCGTATCTGAAGTTGAAAATATCCGGCAATTTCATACCCACTCGTTGTATTACTTATGACAATTCAATTCACATTTTCTTGACGAATCCTCGACTATTCAGATTCACTCATTTTATCAAAATGGACCAATCACGTTTGCATTAAGCGGCAATTTTCACTAGTGGTATTTTCGATAGAAATTTGTACCATTTTTGTCCATTAAATTGTTTAGCCAAACACAACTTGTGGGTACAAAATTGAAGGAAATTTTTTTATCTACTATACTCGCTATTATTATGGCGACAATTTCCACCGTTTGCTAACGCTCACTCGTGAAAACTTAATTGTCACAAAAACAGATATTCGTATCTGAAGTCGAAAATTTCCGGCAATTTCATACCCACTCGTTGTATTACTTATAACAATTCAACTCACATTTCCTCGACTATTCAGATTCACTCATTTTATCAAAATGGACCAATCACGTTTGCATTAAGCGGCAATTTTCACTAGTGGTATTTTCGATAGAAATTTGTACTATTTTTGTCCATTAAATTGTTTAGCCAAACACAAGTTGTGGGTACAAAATTGAAGAAATTTTTTTTATCTACTATACTCGCTATTATTATGGCGACAATTTCCACCGTTTGCTAACGCTCACTCGTGAAAACTTAATTGTCACAAAAACAGATATTCGTATCTGAAGTCGAAAATTTCCGGCAATTTCATACCCACTCGTTGTATTACTTATAACAATTCAACTCACATTTCCTCGACTATTCAGATTCACTCATTTTATCAAAATGGACCAATCACGTTTGCATTAAGCGGCAATTTTCACTAGTGGTATTTTCGATAGAAATTTGTACTATTTTTGTCCATTAAATTGTTTAGCCAAACACAAGTTGTGGGTACAAAATTGAAGAAATTTTTTTTATCTACTATACTCGCTATTATTATGGCGACAATTTCCACCGTTTGCTAACGTTCACTCGTAAAAATTTAATTGTCACCAAAATAAATATTTGTATCTGAAGTTGAAAATTTCCGGCAATTTCGTACCCACTCGTTGTATTACTTAAAACAATTCAACTCACATTTTCTCGACTATCCAGATTCACTCATTTTATTAAAATAGACCAATCACGTTTGCATTAAGCGGCAATTTTCACTAGTGGTATTTTCGATAGAAATTTGTACCATTTTTGTCCATTGAATTGTTTAGCCAAACACAACTTGTGGGTACAAAATTGAAGGAAATTTTTTTATCTACTATACTCGCTATTATTATGGCGACAATTTCCACCGTTTGCTAACGCTCACTCGTGAAAACTTAATTGTCACAAAAACAGATATTCGTATCTGAAGTCGAAAATTTCCGGCAATTTCATACCCACTCGTTGTATTACTTAAAACAATTCAACTCACATTTTCTCGACTATTCAGATTCACTCATTTTAATAAAATAGACCAATCACGTTTGCATTAAGCGGCAATTTTCACTAGTGGTATTTTCGATAGAAATTTGTACTATTTTTGTCCATTAAATTGTTTAGCCAAACACAAGTTGTGGGTACAAAATTGAAGGAATTTTTTTTATCTACTATACTCGCTATTATTATGGCGACAATTTCCACCGTTTGCTAACGCTCACTCGTGAAAACTTAGTTGTCACAAAAACAGATATTCGTATCTGAAGTCGAAAATTTCCGGCAATTTCATACCCACTCGTTGTATTACTTATAACAATTCAACTCACATTTTCTCGACTATTCAGATTCACTCATTTTATTAAAATAGACCAATCACGTTTGCATTAAGCGGCAATTTTCACTAGTGGTATTTTCGATAGAAATTTGTACCATTTTTGTCCATTGAATTGTTTAGCCAAACACAACTTGTGGGTACAAAATTGAAGGAAATTTTTTTATCTACTATACTCGCTATTATTATGGCGACAATTTCCACCGTTTGCTAACGCTCACTCGTGAAAACTTAATTGTCACAAAAACAGATATTCGTATCTGAAGTCGAAAATTTCCGGCAATTTCATACCCACTCGTTGTATTACTTATAACAATTCAACTCACATTTTCTCGACGAATCAAATTCACTCATTTTATTAAAATAGACCAATCACGTTTGCATTAAGCGGCAATTTTCACTAGTGGTATTTTCGATAGAAATTTGTACCATTTTTGTCCATTGAATTGTTTAGCCAAACACAACTTGTGGGTACAAAATTGAAGGAAATTTTTTTATCTACTATACTCGCTATTATTATGGCGACAATTTCCACCGTTTGCTAACGCTCACTCGTGAAAACTTAATTGTCACAAAAACAGATATTCGTATCTGAAGTCGAAAATTTCCGGCAATTTCATACCCACTCGTTGTATTACTTAAAACAATTCAACTCACATTTTCTCGACTATTCAGATTCACTCATTTTAATAAAATAGACCAATCACGTTTGCATTAAGCGGCAATTTTCACTAGTGGTATTTTCGATAGAAATTTGTACCATTTTTGTCCATTGAATTGTTTAGCCAAACACAACTTGTGGGTACAAAATTGAAGGAAATTTTTTTATCTACTATACTCGCTATTATTATGGCGACAATTTCCACCGTTTGCTAACGCTCACTCGTGAAAACTTAATTGTCACAAAAACAGATATTCGTATCTGAAGTCGAAAATTTCCGGCAATTTCATACCCACTCGTTGTATTACTTAAAACAATTCAACTCACATTTTCTCGACTATTCAGATTCACTCATTTTAATAAAATAGACCAATCACGTTTGCATTAAGCGGCAATTTTCACTAGTGGTATTTTCGATAGAAATTTGTACCATTTTTGTCCATTGAATTGTTTAGCCAAACACAACTTGTGGGTACAAAATTGAAGGAAATTTTTTTATCTACTATACTCGCTATTATTATGGCGACAATTTCCACCGTTTGCTAACGCTCACTCGTGAAAACTTAGTTGTCACAAAAACAGATATTCGTATCTGAAGTCGAAAATTTCCGGCAATTTCATACCCACTCGTTGTATTACTTATAACAATTCAACTCACATTTTCTCGACTATTCAGATTCACTCATTTTATTAAAATAGACCAATCACGTTTGCATTAAGCGGCAATTTTCACTAGTGGTATTTTCGATAGAAATTTGTACCATTTTTGTCCATTGAATTGTTTAGCCAAACACAACTTGTGGGTACAAAATTGAAGGAAATTTTTTTATCTACTATACTCGCTATTATTATGGCGACAATTTCCACCGTTTGCTAACGCTCACTCGTGAAAACTTAATCGTCACAAAAACAGATATTCGTATCTGAAGTCGAAAATTTCCGGCAATTTCATACCCACTCGTTGTATTACTTATAACAATTCAACTCACATTTTCTCGACGAATCAAATTCACTCATTTTATTAAAATAGACCAATCACGTTTGCATTAAGCGGCAATTTTCACTAGTGGTATTTTCGATAGAAATTTGTACCATTTTTGTCCATTGAATTGTTTAGCCAAACACAACTTGTGGGTACAAAATTGAAGGAAATTTTTTTATCTACTATACTCGCTATTATTATGGCGACAATTTCCACCGTTTGCTAACGCTCACTCGTGAAAACTTAATTGTCACAAAAACAGATATTCGTATCTGAAGTCGAAAATTTCCGGCAATTTCATACCCACTCGTTGTATTACTTATAACAATTCAACTCACATTTTCTCGACGAATCAAATTCACTCATTTTATTAAAATAGACCAATCACGTTTGCATTAAGCGGCAATTTTCACTAGTGGTATTTTCGATAGAAATTTGTACCATTTTTGTCCATTGAATTGTTTAGCCAAACACAACTTGTGGGTACAAAATTGAAGGAAATTTTTTTATCTACTATACTCGCTATTATTATGGCGACAATTTCCACCGTTTGCTAACGCTCACTCGTGAAAACTTAATTGTCACAAAAACAGATATTCGTATCTGAAGTCGAAAATTTCCGGCAATTTCATACCCACTCGTTGTATTACTTAAAACAATTCAACTCACATTTTCTCGACTATTCAGATTCACTCATTTTAATAAAATAGACCAATCACGTTTGCATTAAGCGGCAATTTTCACTAGTGGTATTTTCGATAGAAATTTGTACTATTTTTGTCCATTAAATTGTTTAGCCAAACACAAGTTGTGGGTACAAAATTGAAGGAATTTTTTTTATCTACTATACTCGCTATTATTATGGCGACAATTTCCACCGTTTGCTAACGCTCACTCGTGAAAACTTAATTGTCACAAAAACAGATATTCGTATCTGAAGTCGAAAATTTCCGGCAATTTCATACCCACTCGTTGTATTACTTATAACAATTCAACTCACATTTCCTCGACTATTCAGATTCACTCATTTTATTAAAATGGACCAATCACGTTTGCATTAAGCGGCAATTTTCACTAGTGGTATTTTCGATAGAAATTTGTACCATTTTTGTCCACTAAATTGTTTAGCCAAACACAACTTGTGGGTACAAAATTGAAGGAAATTTTTTTATCTACTATACTCGCTATTATTATGGCGACAATTTCCACCGTTTGCTAACGCTCACTCGTGAAAACTTAGTTGTCACAAAAACAGATATTCGTATCTGAAGTCGAAAATTTCCGGCAATTTCATACCCACTCGTTGTATTACTTATAACAATTCAACTCACATTTTCTCGACTATTCAGATTCACTCATTTTATTAAAATAGACCAATCACGTTTGCATTAAGCGGCAATTTTCACTAGTGGTATTTTCGATAGAAATTTGTACCATTTTTGTCCATTGAATTGTTTAGCCAAACACAACTTGTGGGTACAAAATTGAAGGAAATTTTTTTATCTACTATACTCGCTATTATTATGGCGACAATTTCCACCGTTTGCTAACGCTCACTCGTGAAAACTTAATTGTCACAAAAACAGATATTCGTATCTGAAGTCGAAAATTTCCGGCAATTTCATACCCACTCGTTGTATTACTTATAACAATTCAACTCACATTTTCTCGACGAATCAGATTCACTCATGTTATTCAAAATGGACCAATCACGTTTATATTAGTCAATTTTCACTAGAAATTTTGCTTTAATTTTTTGTTCATTAGATTGTCAAGCGGAATACGAATGGGTATAAAATTAGAGAAAATTTCTGGCAATTTCATACTCATTATATTACTTTAAAAAAACTACAAAATTCCATTCATGAGACATTTGTTGTTTTTCGTAATTTTTATAATTTATCCTTGCTACAAATAAAGTCTTCAAACGCGACACGTTTCTATCCTTGAAACTCACCCAGCCCACTTTTAAATAAAACAAAACCACATATCATCAAACCTTCTATTTAAATAATCAGAACTTCTGGAAATCCTACATTTAAAATAATTACAAACTTCTAAAGAAAACCAATCATATAATTTCCATCGAAAATGTGTCATCAAGCACAATAATAGATAACAAAAATTTTCAAGAAGTCGATTCCTATCAAAATCAAGTCATAACAATCCATCTCTCATCGACAGGATTTAACATGCGCAAAGATGGACATAAATGGTCAAGCAAACGTCGTCATATTACTATGGTAACGACGCGTCGCTCATTAATTATTTAAACAACCGAACATTTTCACGGCCTTCTCGATGGAAAACAACTAGTTGTGTGGTAGAAAAGAGCGGAGGTGTGTCGTTTAGTTGAAAACTCATAAAAGAAGTATTTTCCGTCGATTTGAAATAATTTTATAATGTGACTTTTAAGTAAAATTTTGACAATGTAGTGATTAAAAATGAATGGTTTTGTTGAAGACTGGTTGTGGTTTATAAAGTGGATTTTTTTATCAATGAATATAAAGTGTTTGTTAATGCGGCATCCGCGATGCAATTTTCTGAACAATTTTGAATTTTTCAATCGGTTTGGAATATAATATGGGAATCTGTTTAGATACTGGTAAGGTTTTTTGGGGAGAAAGTAATAATTGAATTATTGATATAGCAATGAAGATTTATAAGGGTGGTTTCTTAATAAGAAATTTTATAAGAAATGTCAATATTACTATAAATTTATTATTAATTTGATATTGATTGGAAGAGCTGAAGCTTCTCTATCAAATGTGTCTGTTTTAGTTATTTATAATGATTTTCATGTTTTGGGGAATTAGGGTTAGAAGTTTTTTATATGAAACACAAAAAAATCATAAAATTTTGACAGCTAGATTATTTTTAATTAATTTATTTAAAAAGTTTCCAGTGATTTTGCTTTTATTTTTGAAAAGACTATAAAATAATTTCAGTGATAAAAAGATGTTGGAATGTTGGATGATTCAATTAATAGACAAAGTATTTAAAAAAAAAATTAAATTTTTGAATGAGAAAAAAAATAAATTTAATTTGCCCGGCGCATCCACCATTTTTGCACATTTCATTTTTTTATTTTTCGCACAAATCACCTTTTTTGTTTATTCATTGAATCTGTTTCCAAGACAGTAAGTGATGTTTACTGATTGTTAAGCATAAAAAATTCACTTACCAACGTCTTAATAACTTACCGACCTCTACATAAAAATGCAAAAAAATACAATTTATTTTTAGGAATAATAAATAACAAATTACGTTGAAATTTGAAGTACATTTACTACAATTTTTAATTCTAATAAATCGCCTATCTACAGGGTGTTCCACTATAGCGTAATAACCGTTAGCTATAAATTAGTTTGAATCTTTTTTGGATTTGTAAAAATACTACGACTTATTTACAGGGTGTTTTAATAATCAAAATATAAGTGTTTACTCAACAGCCTGTTCTGTGGCATGTGCCTACTGCGATTTTTTAAACTTGATAAAATTAAAATGTCAAACTCATTTTTTTCAAATGCCACACTTCACTTATTATTACATCAATCAAAACCTTTTTCGATAATAACTAGATTTTAGATTAGGGTTTATTTTTAGTGGCTCGCAATTAATCAGTTTTTGCATTAAAAAAATACAATTTTATATTTTTGTTTTTTTACACAAAGTGTACTTGTTTTAGCGTCCAAACCTTAACTACACTTCAGTTATTTTAGTAATTTTAAGATAACAAGTTAGATTTTTCTATTTGACTGAACAACCTTATATTGATGCAAAGCTTATAAAAAAGCTTTTGATTAGTATAAGAGGGTGCCACTTGTGCCAAATTTGACACAGCAGGCTATGCTACTAACCTAAAAAGAAAATAATGTCAATATGTGTAATAATAAACAAGTTATAGAATTTTTTCAAATTCATATTTATATTTTTGGACTTTTTGTTAAATTTAGACATCACTTTATAGACGACATTTCAATCAAATCAACTTTGAAAGAAAAAATATGGCCGTGCATTCTCCCACCAATGAATACTGTTTAAAAAATTTTCATATTTCTATCGGTTATTACGATATGGAAGAATTGCGCTGTGTGGTACACCCTGTATATTATTAGTATTTAGTGTGTTAAAATTGCTCAAGAAACTTTGTCTTAAAACTGAAAGTTCTATCGCCAATCAGTTTTCAATAAACTTTCGATTAAATCTAGACAGAACTCCAAATCAAAGTTTAAATTAACTGAGAATAAAATTCATTAAGAAAGAAAAATCTGTAATAATTCACTCAAAGTTTATTAATTTCATTTCATTATGACAAGAAAATTGATAAAAATTGCACAAAACTTCTATTAGTTATTACACGGATTCAATAATAGTTCTGGTCGTGGTTTGCCGTGGTTTTAATAACTTAACCTCTTTTCATGCTTGTTGTAAAACTCAAAACAAACAGTGATAGGTAAATGAATAAATTTTATTATAAAAGATGTCAGACATATCCACTTCCTAAAGCCCATTCAGAATTAAAATCAATTGTCAAAGTGTTTAGTTACAATATATCAATCAATGTTGGTATAATTGCATTTCAAATTTGACAGTTGATTGTCAATTGTGACAACGGTGACACTTCTTTTTTATCCAAACTGACACTTCACCATACACTAATTCGCTCAATGTTGTCGGGGTTCAAGCTGCTGATGACACCTTTCACCCATCAATCTTTTGATAAGTTTTCAAAATTATGTCAAACTAAATTAAGTTCAATAAAATCACAGAAATTTTCAATTGGATTATTAATTAACATTTGTTTTATCTTAAATTTAAACATTTTAAAAGGTAACTCTTTTATCTCAGTAGGCAAAGCATTATAAAATTTTATACCTAAGTGTCTAGTTGCAGTTTGTGATTTACATAATCGGTTCATCTTTAAACCTAGTGTTATATTCATGGAACTGACTGTTGGTTACATAATCATTAATATTTTCTTTAATATGTAAGAGACAAGCAAGTATATATAATGAAGGAAGGGTAAGTATTTTTAATCGTTTAAAAGCGTCTCTACAATTTTCTCTAAATGGCAGTCCGGCAATGATGCGCACAGCTTTTCTTTGCAGAGAGAAAATTTGATGTCTTATGGCAGAATGACCCCAAATCAATATGCCGTATGAAATATGACAATGGATAAGACCAAAATAAGCATTTTTGAGTACAACTTCCGATACTTGACCTGATAAATTTCTCAAAAGGAATATATTTTTGCTGATCATTTTTCCCAAATTTTCTCCGTGCATGTGCCAACTTAATTTAGAATCAACATGTAGTCCCTGGAACTTTGTGTGAGGCAAATGATCATTAATACCTCTGCACATTTGCTCCTATTAACCACAAGTCCATTTCCCAAAAACCAGTCAAAGGCCTCCGACTTTGAGGCATTACATAAGCCTATCACTTCATCCATACAACGGTGTTTATTGATTATAGTGGTATCATCAGCGAAAAGAATGACATCAGCTTTATTTAAATAAAAGGGAAAATCATTGATAAATATTAAAAACAATACAGGGCCCAAGACAGAGCTCTGTGGTACGCCCATATTTATAGGAAGCTCATCAGAAAGCTTCGTCTCTAACTTAACTCGCTGAGTTCGATTTGTTAAATAAGAAGTGATGAGCCTGCAGTTGTTAGGATGAAGGTTGTAACAATATAATTTACGCAAAAGTATAGAATAGTCAACGCAGTCGAAGGCCTTTGACAAGTCCATTATAGTATCTCCTACATCAAAAGCCCGTGTTATCAATTCAGTAAGAGAGAGTAGAGCCGAAGTAGGGGAGCTCTTGTATCTAAAGCCAAATTGGTTTTTAACAAATAACTTTGTGTTTTCGAAATAATCTGCCAACTGAATTGCTAACACTTTTTCCATAATTTTAGCAACGAGAGGCAAGATAGAGATAGGACGGTAATTGTTCTTATCACTTGGGTCGCCTTTTTTTAGAACTGGGGTTACAACTGCCAGGGAAAATATTATTGGCTATACATAGATTAATTAATTTTGTAAGTGGACTTATTAATATGTTAACAATTAATTTAAAAAAATCAACATTATGTCCATACTGATCTTTAGATTTTTTTGGTTTAAGACCTGAAATTATATCCCTCACGTGACATTCGGACACTTGACTAAAACTGAAGTATAAGGAATTATTATCACACAAAGTTTTATTCATTAAAGCTATAGGATCTTTTCTTATCGTAGGCAACGTATTAACAATATTACTAACAGCTGTGGTAAAGAAGTTGTTGAATTTATTTATATTGATATCACAAACTGTATTATGTTTTGGGAGCGAACTGTTATTGTTGATAACAGTCCACATGGCTTTATTTTTGTTCGTAGCGGTATTAATAAATTTTGTATTAGCCTTTATTTTCGAATCACGTATAGCTTTTCGATAAATTAACCTAACTGCATTTCTCCAATTTTTGACATTGTGATCATTAGTGCAACACATCATCTAGGTGTGATGCATAAACTGTTACTTTAAACTTGGAATAACCGAATATTTCGATGGAATTTCCTCACAGAGTGCTTCCGGAAATTTTTCACCCACAAACGATTTGACATCTTCAGCCGTGGTATCTGCGGAAAACCCAGAGCAGAAAACGGCAGCATATCGTTCAGCCACTTTGATGGACGGAACGTCTCTTTCTTCTGGTTACCGAGGTCCATTCCTTATTTTTGACATGTTCCGAGGACACGCTTGCTTTTTCAAGTAAACATATTTCGTCAGTACTGATTACTTCCTCGGATGGCTCAGGTTGATTTGCAATGATTTCCTGAGAGTTCTTGTCATTATTGTGCGGTTTCCTTTTGGATTTATGATGTTTGCCCGCTTTTTTTGCGGGTATGGCGACGACGATAGACGATTCACCTTGGTTGGTATCTGTAGTCACTTTTTCCTTACTATCTACCTTTGATAAACTAATAACTTCGTTTAATAACCGAATTTTATCACGTAGCTCATTAATGAGTTCATCTTTCTGTTTCAATATATAACAGAAGAGTTTGGAAGTCATTTCTTTAGTATCCATTACATCGTCTGCGTCGAAAAACAACAACAAACAAAATTGTCTTCGTTGATTACATCACTGTCAATCCACAATTTCGCGCAACTTTTATGAAAAGTACTTAAACACTTGACACATGTAATTGGATTAGTTAAACCCACACTATTACATCTTTTACAGGAGCGTACTAATTTTGCGTCTGTTTTCGTCATGGTCAGTCAAGAATCTCAAGAATCTTCTTTCCCTAAAATGAAAATACGACTAATATAGTAAATTATAGGCCAATCTTAGTGCTTTCAAACTTTGCGAAAATTTTTGAATCTATACAGTATAAACACATATTCACTTCTGTTCAAAGTTACATTTCGCCTTTTCAGCATGGTTTTGTTCACGGAATCTTACTAACAAAATTAAAAACTCTTATGGAGTCTGTTTTGCTGAACATTTCGAAAAACCATTCCATTGGCTCTGGTGTGCCCCAAGGATCAAATTTAGGTCCACTTCTATTTGTTTTATTTATTAATGATCAGCCTGATTGCCTTGTGAATGCTCAATGTATGCCGACGAAAGGAAATTATATTCAGAAATAAACTCTATCTATGAATACAGTCATAGATAGAGTTTATTTCTACAATGTTAAAATACTTAAAAAAGAATCCGTTAATATATGATTATAGTATAGATCAAATAGAGTTGCAGAGGTGTTACACAGTTACGGATTTAGGCATACTATTTGACCATAAGCTTACATTTACTGACCATATTAGCTCCATAGTATCATCCTCAGTGATACTATGGATACTATTTATTTTACACTTTAGTCAGATCTAAACTGGAATATGGTTTTCTTATATGGAATCCTTTCTATCAAAATCATAAAAATGCCCTCGAAAGCGTCCAGAGAAACTTTTTAAAATATCTTTATTTTAGATGTTATCAAAGCTATCCGTATAGAGGATTTTCATACACGACACTATTATCAATGTTTGACACTTTTTATGTTTGTATGTACTGTTATTTGCCCTGTAATTGGAATATTTTTTCTGTTGGGCAATAAAGCAATATTATTATTATTATTACTATTACTATTATTATTATTATTATTATTATTATTTTAGATGCCATGCTTCTCGTTTCATGGAACAACTTCACACGTCTCTGCAGAGTGTTTTGAAATTTTTTTCAGTCCATAACTTCATCGTCATGATAATGGTCCAGATAATCATTGAATAAGTCCACACCCTACCAACTTTTGTGCCAGACTTCCACCATAAATTGTCTTTGTTCCATTGCGGAGTTCGCGTGAAAAATTCAGAAAAGAAAGAAAAGAATTTTGTATTGCTTCAAACCAGTCGTTTGTTCTTTTTTTAGCATGTAATATTTCTCTTCTGTAATTGAAGACTTTGCTAAAATTCGAGAGTTCGTCCACACCGTTATTTTCAACAGCTAATTAACAGTTAATTGTTAATAACTGTCATTTGGACGTAGTGATGAATCCAGGAGTCCCACGATGGACGTAGACAACTTAGACGATTTCGTAGTGAAAGGCAAAAGACGTGCTATATATAGTTTGACAGATAGTCCACAATGCTACTTCGAATGAGATAACGCCAGGTTTCATACGTCTCATCTAATCATAGAATTTTTACAAAATCCTGGCAAGATCTCCAGACCTGTAGCCGATAGACTCTTAGAACTTACTAAAATACATTCAAAACATTTTTCCTTCTTGGTGTTGCACTATTTTTGGCCTTCAGTATATAAGTTAACAGCATCACATAGAATTTATTACAATTCAGAATTTTTTGTCAAAATAGTATACCAGAAAAGTACGTACAACTATTTGTGAAAAATCTTTGCTGGCGTACTTTGTAAGAAGAAATGAGGTACTGAAAGCTCCACGAAGTCTGTGGGCTGAATATTCAACAATTTTTCTTCATGACTCTAGAACCAATTTTCATGCAGACGCTTTTACTTACTTCTCCAAGCTTACTACAATTGTGACCAACAATATACAAATTCCATAGACAAAACCAGAAAAAAATACAACGAAAATATTATAAAAAATGCAGACAACAAAATGAAAGCGATGTGGATGATAATAAAAAAAGAAAACCAAGAATGAAGACATGTTGAACAGCAACGAACTGAACAACTTCTTTGCCATAATAGGTGGAAAAATAAATCTCGAAATAATCCAACAGAGAACAGGAGACACAACAGCTATATAAAAAAAGTAAAAAATTCAGTTTTTTTATAACATTATATCGTCACTGAAGATTAAAGAAGCACAAGATATCAATGGAATGTCGACTAAACTTTTAAAATTAATTGCTTCATCTTTCATAATTCCACTATAACTACAAATAAATGCCTGACCGAACTCAAAATAGCAAAGATATCGCCAATTTTTAACAATACGAAAAAACCCACAAACAGACAAAGAAGTCGTCAAATTGTAAAGTACCTCGAGGACAAACAAATACTAAGTGATCATCAGTTCGGTTACCGCCAAAACAGATCAACAACAACGGCGCTATTGAATCTAATTAAAGTCCTGGACAACAAAGAACCGACAAAGCTAATCTCATGTGACTTATCAAAGGCATTCGACATGACGTGAGATACTTTTAAAAAAAATTAGAATATTACGAAATAATAAGAGATTATCTATCAAGAAAAAGTCAGCGGGTACTTTGAAACAACGAGTTATCACTGTTATCAGAGAAATTCCAAAATTCGTACGGTGTACCACAAGGATCAATTCTGGGCCACGTTCTTTTTATTACTTTCATAAACAGCAGCTCGAACCGCTTACTTTACAAGTTGTCAGAGCATCGTCTCTTGTTAATAACGAAACAAATGAAAAAGTTCACTACTTGGATATACAGGATGACCCAGGGATGCGTGCGAGCCCCATAACTTTTTTTCTATGCATGCTATAAACTTGATATTTTTTTTCAAATAATAGAACACGTTCTAGAAATATTTCTATTTGTATAAAGGACTATCCCAATGTAAAAAACACAACTAAGTTCTATTTTTTAAATTGAAACTACTTAATTTTTGTTACATTTTTGAATTTCAATTTATGTATCAAAATAGATTCATTGAAAAATTTATAACTTCAGAACTATTCAAGATAACTTAGCCAAATTTTTTCGATTAGATTGCTTAAGCATCGCTATATACTATGATTTTTTGAAAATGACAAATTACAAATGGCAATAACACGAAATTATAATTTGTAATTTGTCATTTTTAAAAAATCATAGTAAGCGATAGGATATTGACTCGGAGTTCAGTTTCAAAAGATGAGCTAAAGCTTAAGGAATCGAATGGAAAAGAGTTGGCCAATTTATCTTGAAGCTATTTTGAAACATAAATTGACATAACTCAAAAACTATGACAGATGAATTTAAGAAACCAATTTAATAATAAATTCAAAAATCTAATAAAAATTAATGGTTTCAGTTAAAAAAATTGAATTTAATTGTGTATTTTACCTTGGGACACCCTGTATAAAAATCGAAAATTTTTAGAACGTGCTCTTTTATCAAACCTATCAAGTCTATAGCATGTATAGAAAAAAAGTTGTGAAGTTCGTATGCACCCCTGAGTCATCCTGTATATAAGAAATATACTGAGTCACCATTAAAGACAGCTCCATATGGGAATTTTTTTTATTATGAGGTTTAGTTAAAATTTGTTATAAAGATCAGTTTTTGCTTCAAATTAGATAAAAAATGATAATAACAAACGTGATTACGCGGCATACAGCAAATTTAACATTTCTTGCAGTGAATGGCTGGAACTGGCATTTCAAGGCTGAATTTGAAAAAACTTTATTTGAAAAAATTGTTTCTGATACAGTTTTATGCATGTGTGCAAAATGTGAAAAATCTAGCGTGAAGTTAACATTTTAGGCATTTTTGTCAAATAATTTTTTTTACAAATTCAAAGCTTATTCAACTAGAATAAATTATGTTAATTTTTGGAATATTTAACGTTCTAAGCCTAAATAAAACAGATTGTTCTCTTCCAACTAATAGAGACTTAAAAACAGAAATTAATTTGTTACATATGCCAAATTTTTCAAGTTTTTTCAACAAAATACAATGATGGATTCTATCGAAAGTTCTCGTTAAGTCGGTGTATATGGCGTCTACTGCAACCGGTTATCTAATGCAATTGAACCAAATTGAGTGAATTCACACAGGTTAGATACCGTATATTGTCCTTTGACACAATATTACAAATAACATGAGAATATAGTGCTTCTGATAATATACATTCAAAGATTTTGGCGATGTTTGGCAAAAGAGCAATAAGTCTATAGTTCTTAATGTCCGACTTTTCTCCAGCTTTGAAAATAGAGACAATATGGAAAGCTGAGATGAAGTTAATATTAGATTAAAAATATGACGTAAAGGCAGGAACAGACAGCTTATGCAATCAACAATTGTAGACGCTGGTAGTATATGGTTTAACTAGCAAACAGTGTGTGTCCATGACACACGGTCGCGGCTTCGCCGCTTCCCGCAGTATACATTTTTTCTTGCTTGACATTTTACGGGAAGCAGCAAAGCCTCCTTCGAGTGTCATGAACACAGACTATTTGCCAGTTATTCTATCTAATTGTCACTTCTGAAACAATAAACATATACATTTTATTTTATTCTGTATTAATTCAATCTATTTTAATCTATGAGAATTCACACAAATATTTTTTCACTCATCTCTCCATTTACTCAATTACTTATTTATTTACTCACTCATTTTATTGTGTTAGAAATAATATCTGCTGTTAAAATCAAAATTTTCTCTCAATTATAACTTCAAAATTTAGTTACCAGAAATCAATGTCATCTAACTTGAGAAACATTGATGTTTCTATCTTGAATTGAGAGAGCACCAGCATAGTCTTAGAAACAGTCCTTTCTCTGTTTTAATAACTGCAATTTTCGAATGAACCATTAGACAAAGTCGAAATAATATTGATGCCTACAGTCTCAAATGTTTAAAATATGAATTACAGATTTCATGTAAAAACTAAATCCATTTTAAGTAGAAATAATATACTTTATTAATTTAAAAAATACAGTAAATCATTGATTATTTATAAATATTAAAAAAGCATAAAATTACATAGAAAAATATTACATTTATAACTCATCAAACATATAAGAAGATATTCTTTTTGTTTTGTATAAACCTAACGTTATTGAGAAATAACGTTTTTGACAAACAATTTAAATGAAACTTGAATATTCACTGAGCATTTCAATGATTGAACTAAATAAATACTATAAATCAATTCAACAAAAATTAGCATACTGTTTTGTTACATTGAATTATTTTTGTAAATAAATAAATTAAATTAGTTAGATATCAACTGTGTTCAAAACAAAATGATTGTTTTAAATTTAATTATAAGAACTATATTCTCACTTGTAATATCAATTCTTTCGCAAGCAAATTTCGAGAGCAAATTAGTAGGTTCTTGGATGATATTTGGTAAGAAAATCGTTATGACTCAAACCTTAAAAAAGAGCAATCCATTTTTGTTCTGTATTTGGCTTATCAATATCAATTTGTAACATAGCATAAAACCATAAAAAGACACTGAAACCTAGTTCCATCTAACAACTTTGACAGCAAAAAAATCCATTTATCAATTTTTATTGAATCTGATAAAACTTAAAAAAAAATTGCAAAAAAAAATTTTTAGTTGGCATAGTTATGACTCGCAAATCTAATTGTTCGATTCGTCATTAATGAGGGTTGTGCGATTTTCCATTACATAAAAATTTGACACTCACCTATTGAAGACATTAGCGTTAAAAATTCTATATAAATATATCAAAAAATTTAGTGATAAATTATGGTTTTTTTCTATTCCTATCTATGCTGCTGATAAGTCATTAAGTACCATTTTCCATATAACCACTGCTGTTCCCAACTATTAACTCGATTCATATCCCTTCAGTTAGAAAAATTCCATAAATTGACGTATATCTAAAAAATAAAATTATTTAATTGTAAGAAGAAGAGTCTATGATAATATAACGATTTAATTAATTTTTGATTTGTACAAAATTTGTGCTGGTTGACCAATTAAGTTGCATAAACAAACTTTGCACAATTCAAGAACTCACACAATTTAGCTGGTCCAAATCAATTGGAACGAATTTTGCACTAACGTCTTAAAAACATAATAGTGATGTTTGCATAGATCAATTGATAAATGAGAAAATATCAAATCAAAGTCATGGGACAAAAATTTGTCCATTCACAAAAATTATGACTTATAAAATAATAGCAATAAATTATTTACATTCATTAGACAGTATTTAAAACAACAGCGGTTTAATAACAAATACGCATTCCTAAATTCTTTTCTTTGTTCTCCTCCTTTTTCTAGAAAAATCGATTATTGTTTCGTCATCAAGCACTTAACACTTGTTTACATTCCAGCGTATAACCTACGACAATGCGAAAATAATTATTAAAAGACAAAATTGTCAATAGATATGGAAGAAAAGTTAAAAACCTACTTACTTACTTCTTCGATATATAACATATTCTTGTATATAACAATTGGAAAGTATATTTAAAAACACACACACTTACCACATTCAAGGTTAAGTAGGTACTATTGGTACTGTCTTAAAATATATACATTAAACTAAGGGCCAGTTCACAGTAAGTGAATTAAATATTTGACTGCATTTAACTGTTTGATTGTGATTAAATCAATGAATCTCAGAATTTGATTGGTTTAATTTGATAACGTGGTCAAATTAGATTGCAATTAACTTTATGACGCTTCTACCAACCCGCCCTTAATGTAAGATAGAAAATGATAAAAATTGTGTAATAGATTACTAACCTTGATGAACCGCCTCCACTGGTTGAGGAATATTTCTAGTACTTCTTCCTCTTAAATCCCTTCCTTTTTAGTGGTTAATTTGGATTTTTACTTTTTCTCGGCATGTTGAATTAAAAACAAATTTTTAGGTTAAACACTTTTCAAAAAAAAAAAGGTATTAAAACGATGAAATTTTTTTGAAAACATATAATATGGTGACACTTACTTATCACACAAATGCACTATTCAGACTAAACTCATTCAAGGTTAAGGGTAAGTACTTTTGGTACTGTCTTCAAGTGGTGTCACATGTTTAACGCACAGCGTATGAGACGAATGTTTGGAAGAATCGATCTAAAATCGAAAGCAGTTACGTACACCGAAACGAAGAGCGAGACGTAAATAGTAGATGTAGCAAATAGAAAAACTTAAAAAATTCCTATTTTTTTCAATTTTAACAATTAAGAAATAAAATATAGCGCGTTCAGTTAACACATATAAAAATATTTTATTGGCTAATAATACATTTTTTTAAATGAGACAGAATTTAATTGATTGTGCATGCAAATTTTGACAAATATTCATGTGAAATGAAATAGAAGATACGACGCGTTTTATTATATATAATTCTTTTCACAGTTTTAAGAATATCTGAGTCTTCAATACAAACAGTACTGAGATTAAGATTGTTACCACAGTCTATTTTTGTCTTAAATGATGGGCAGCGAACTTTCCCACAAAAATCGCAAGCGTTAACTATATTCTGTTGAGATGTTACTGTTGTATACCATTCAACCTGGGACTCCAGTAGACTTCATTTTCTGGTTAACAAAAGACCAGAACTTTGTTGGATCCTGTTGTAAGGTATTTTCAGTTTTTCTAATAAACTGGATGTATTCCACACGAGTCACACGTCTGATGTTCCAGTGATTATTTTTCCTTTTAATCTTGTTAATTATTTCACTTGTAAACCAAATAGGGTAGTTTGATCAATAAGATTTTGCAGTGCAATTACTTCAAACATTTTATTGTAGAAAATTTCACATGCTGTTTCCAATAGATGACCAATCTGCCTCAGCAAAAGCCTGGTAAAGAGCTACTAAATCGGCTTTATGAAAATATAATGCACTGTTTATACCAATTTATTAAATTATTTGCCAAAAATGTCTAAAAGGTTTTTCAATTTGCATAAAATTACATTACAAATAACTTTTTCAAATAAAATTTTCAGCCAAACACTGCAAGGAATGTTAAATTTGCTGACAAGCAAACACCACTTAATTACGTTTGTTGTTGTCATTTTCCATCTAATTTGAAGCAAATGAGCAAAATCGTCTCATTTTTTTCTTAAATTAAAAGTATTAAACGCTTAAATCCCTAAATCGACCATTTGATAGATTAAAATTTTTCCCCAGCTAACATAAATTCCCAACGACTATAACAATAAAACTTATGTAGATACATTTTTCCTTTTAGAATTTTCATTTGAATAGATAAAATCTATTAAAAAGCAAAAAACTATTTACTTCAGACATTAATTATAAAGTGTAAGCATTCAATAATCCACCCACACGTTAAAAATTTATTTCAAACTTCAATATCATTAAAAACGATTTAATGAACCATTCTATAAAATGACTTTTCCTGCATGCATTAACACAGTAACGTCATACGCAATATGTGATAAGAAAAATTTGCATTTCCTAAAGGTTATTAAATTGTGTGATAAGCATGCAAAGAATTATGATTAACTGATTAGGCAACAAGTCAAAATTGAAAGTAATTATCATTTTGAAAGAAAAATCTTTGCGTGTTGCACAATTGGGAATTATCTTAGCTGTAAAAATGCATTGCATGTTGACTTTAATTCTTCAATTCGAAAGATTTCTATTTATAAAAGTTTGTTTAAAAATAAAAAGGAAATGTTCTTGGCTGAAAAATTGTACATTTGTATAACAAAATTAGGTGTAACCTTGTACATTCAACTGACATTGATATAAACGGTCAAGGGTGGTAGGTGATTTATATACAAGTTGAAGGGGTTGCTCGACTGACCGATGTTTATTTAGATCTGATAAAATTCGTTAACACGCACATACTAAGTTTTTATTGTTATTCTCGAAGAATCGAATTAGTATTATTTTTGGTGTTTTTTAGAACAAAGTGATGGTTCTCAAGCTTTTGAAGAAGGGCAGGACACTTGGGTACAGAATACACCACGAAGGACAACGACTGGAAGGAATTCAGCGACAGTGGCAACAGGCAAATTGCCGATGCAAAATGATACCAATGTACAATTTGAATCTCCTAAAGTGCCAGTTATTTTCGTCCTGGGTGAGTAAATAAAATTGTTTGGAAGAAGGCTCATTCCACACAAGCCACCATAACGGTACAAACAAAAATTATTCAATTGAGCTATTACCAAATTCTTTTAAGTGCTGAAATAGCTCTTAGCGCAATCAAATTCGTATGGGAAAGAATTCCTGGGGGAGCCCGCGACTTTGATCCAAAAGAACTCATTTTTCGGTCAAAGAAGGAAAATCTGAAGCAAGACATTTGTCTTCCAAGTGTGCTAAATTTAGCCGACTAAAAACTCCTCCTTCGGTGTTCTAGAGTTGTTTGGTCTCCGCCCAAAAAAATTATCACTAAGCTGGCTCCTTCCATAAGATTATCGACTTTCTCTTATTCTTTTTGTCACATTTTCAAAAGCTCGTTTGTCTATCAAAACTTTTTCTGGTCATCAGGAAGTCTTTTTTGCTACTGTTAGCCTTTCCAAATGGGTTGTCATGCTTCCTTCTTAGCTAAGGTATTACATGTCTTGCTTTATCTCCTCTTGGTCCATTAACGCTTCCGTTTTATTAGAATACTTTCTGGTATTCCCGTTATGGGTCTGATGTTTCGTTCGTCTATCAGAAAGCTAACCGAGGGATTTCCGGCTAAAACCTGCCGATACTACCACCCGCAGAATCCCAGCCAAAATGTCTGATCTTTTAGTATTTTAAACAGGTTCCCTAGTCCTCAAATGCATATAACAGGAATTTGTCAGACATTAGCAGTCTTCTAGTTTGAATGAATTGAAGGAATTCAAAACTTTATCCATATGAATTACCAAAAATTTTATGGATTCAAAAAGTTTTTTCTCAACAGAACCGTCTCTCTTCTAGGCAATCAACCATAATGACTTCGTCTCCATCCTTTCTGCTACAATTTTTAAAGCCTTGTTTGTAACTATTATCAATGTTCTTCAGAGCAAATTGGGAAGATCGTTCTGCCTCCATCTCCAACACTTTATTGTAAAAAAAAACCAAGATATTGTTATTTATCAAGTTATTTTTACCATCTCTTCTTTTCCAATCATTGAATTTCGATTCCTAATTGTTAGTAGCTCTAAAGAGACATTTAGCCTTTTAAGTGCATCTTCCACTGTGTCCAGAGTGAAAATACTTCTCGGAAACCATACTGACAATTCAAAAGACCTCCTTGCTCTTATCAAGTGTTCATAAAGTTTGCCCATATAAGCTAAGAAACATATTGGTCTGAATTTAATTTTTACTGCAGCGCCATCCACTTCATCCTCATAGTTTCCAAAATTTCATCCTAAGCTGCCTCTACCGACAATTTAATAATTTTTTCGTAGGTATACCATCTGGTCCGGAAACTACGAAAAGGACTTCCGTGCAATAGCAGTCCGGTTAATAACGTTCTAAATTTAATTTTGTTTAATATAATTTTGTATGGTTTACTCCAAGGATTATTTTTTTCTAAGCTTTGGAGTTAGATTTTAGGATACTTTTCCTCAGAAGGACCTAACCTAGACTAAATATTTGTTTAATGATCTCCGTTAACATGAGACTCATCATTAAGGAAGAATTAACTCCCCCGTTTCCATCTACTTGTTGTCCTTGCACCGTTAGACTTTCCTTTTCTGTCTCTTAGAATTTTGTGGCACCATCGTCGAGTCCTCTCTTCCAGCTTCTTCATCATTCCATTCCTCACTTGCTTACGCAAGTTTACTACAACAGAGAAGTATCTCTTCTGTACTTAAACTTGATTTTGTCTGCTCCTTCTCATCATCTTTCTCCTTGCCTTTGAGAATTTCTTCAGCACATTTCTGCTCTCTTCCAGTTTCTATAGTCTCAACCAAGTATCAGCATTGAGGTGTGTCTCATCTGGGACACTCGAAGAATACAAGTTTAGCTGTGTCTCTTTCTAAGCAATAGTAATTGGATTCACTTGGACTTCCTGCCTTCTTCTTTTCAGCCATTGAATTGTTAGAAATGAGACAATGGGTCCATCTACCTTTGGTGCTAACATTCCACTGTGGTTCAAGTGTGACTATTTTCGTTTCGATGATTCTTAATTCAATTGGAAAGACCCAAGCGACTACTTGAGCAACTTCTCACTCGATGTTTTTAATCCCCATCCAGCACTTTCCGTTTGGTTTGCCGTCATTGCTTCTGCCTTCGTCTAAGTTTTCATAACATGCGGACCGAAGGACTTTCTTTGATCTATGTCCACACCCAAATTACTCTGAGTTGGACATTATCAATCATAAAGGAGATTTCATTTTCGAATCTGAACCTAACCTGATCAAATGCAAAAAGACATATACTTTTCTATAACAATGAAAAAAATTTAAAAAAAAAAAAGTTTCCCGGCGCATCCACCATTTTTCATTAATTTTTCAGGAGGCCCAGGCAGCGGCAAGGTGACCCATTGCGACAGCTTAATGCAAGAAAAACGCGGTATAACCCACATCAACATGACTGACCTCTTACAGCAATACGCCATTGGCAACGGTAAGAAAAATCGATGATTACACACCCATTTTCTGAAAACGAATCATAATAGACAAAATTCTATAAAATACGCATATCAGAACGTTAAATAATCAATACAAAACACACCATCGTCGTGTATTTATGTAACATTCACGAAAATGATTCAATAATATTTTTGTTAAATTTTGTAGATGGACAAACAAGCTTAATCAATATCGGTAGCACACACAAAGGTAAAAAAAATGCCAAAAATTCTCCAAAAACATCAATTTGAATACAGGGTGTGAATTTGCAGCTGTGTTATTATAGCAAGCTTTTGTTATCATTGTTTTGTTTTCTTATTATTTCGACACCTGTAGCTGCTTGATTTGTGCTAAATTAATCAACCTAGAAACTTATTTCTTTATCGATTCATGAAAATAAATGAATAATGCGTTAGTTCAAGGGTAAACTTTTAATAATAATTGATCACATTTCTATGCAAATTTTTCCTCCAATCAAATAAACTGATCGAAAAAAGTTAAAGATATTTGGAAGGAAGTATATTTCTGGTCTAAATTATCCAGCCACTGTCCCATGTGTGTTCCATGGGATTAAGGTCTGGTAAACGTGGCAGCAGCAGCAGCAAGCATTTGAAAATTTTTCCATGGCAACACAAGCTCGATGATTCCGAACATTACCATCGAGAAATCGAAGACCATCACTGTCCTTCTATAAAAAAGATGTACTTCTTGGACGCAGCAATCCTCCACTGTCACTAGCGACTTGCATCTGTCTATTCATTTTATCAACACTTCTGTGTTCAGCTGTTAAAAAAACACAGTTGTTGCTTTTGAGCGACCACTTCTGGATCTTTCCAGCACACTTCCTAACGTTTGGTCCTATGGCCCTGTTGGCAGCCTCTTGTGGCAAATGTTTTCTTTCGATTGTATACAAAAGTACTGTGCAGATAACTGTTTAATAGTAAAAACGAGAATAAGTGTAACTTTTTCATTTTGTGGATACAAAACATTGAAAATTCAGTTTCAAGTTGCAGAACATTTTACTATATTCTTTTTTCGATTGGTTTAGTAGCGTGTGAAAAATGCACAAAGCATGGAATGCAATTGGTTGGGAATTTTCAAATTGTGATTGTTTATTGTGAATTTACAGACATGCAAGATTTTGGTTTGTTGAGTAGTAAAACAGTCACGGAAGTATTAATGTTAGAGATGAAGATGGCGCCAACGGCTAAAACATATCTTGTTTCGGGATTTCCCAGAAATATGAGAGATGTTGTGGAATATTCGGAAAAGGTAAGTAATAACTTAAATGTATATTGATTGATATTTCCATCAGATATATTAATTTGATGGAGAAAGAAATACAAATTCGATTTGGAAAAATAGATAAAAATCGATTGATATTGTGACAGCTGATATATTTATCTTTTCACAACAAATGATCAAAATTCAAATAACAATTTATTTTATAGATGCATAAAACATGAATATTCAATTGACTATTACTCACTCTTTAATCTTCGTTTTGTTTTTTTAGATTCAGATGCTCAGCGGCGCTATTATGATATCATGGCGTCAAAAAGTCTTAGAAAGACAAATCGACTACGGTGCCAAATTGGGTCAAGTTGTATTATCATTGGCTCGAATGGAATTAAATAATTTTTACAAAAATGTTATGCCAGTTGCTGATTATTTCGATCAAAGTAACATGTTAATATCGGTAAGTAAATTAAATGTTAAACTACATAATAAGAGGTTGAAATCGTTTAGAATTGTTGTTTAGGACTTCCGGTAATTCGAAGTTACGATTTTACTAAGAAACACGCAATAGTCTTTGCACGAAGTTGCTTAATGAATGGGAAAATTGTTATTTAGAAAAGCAATCAATTATTAGACCGCTAAAACTATTACTTTAATAATAAAATGTACAAATGTATTGACTTTAAATTGAAAATTGATTTAGTAACGAACGGACTCAGAAATCTTTGTTGTTAATTTTGGTGGATGCGCCGGGTAAATTTAAGAGCGGCAATCAATTGTTTGACCATTAAAATGATTTTGTCAATATTGAAATGTACAGATGTATTGATTTTAAATTAAAAATTGATTCAGCAACAAACGAAGTCAAAAAATTTTTATTGTCAAATTTGGTGGATGCGACGGGGAAATTTTAAAAAGCAATCAATTATTTGGCGGCTGAAAGAATCTTGTTAATACTAAAAAAGACAAATGTATTGATCCTAAATTCAAAATTGATTCAATAACAGACGGACTCAAAAAATTTTGGTTGTTAATTTTGGTGGATGCGCCGGGTAAATTTAAAAAGCAATCAATTATTTGGCCGCTGAAAGGATCTTGTTAATTTTAAAAAAGACAAATGTATTGATCCTAAATTCAAAATTGATTCAATAACAGACGAACTCAAAAATTTTGATTGTTAATTTTGGTGGATGCGGCGGAAAAATTTTAAAAATCAATCAATTATTTGGCCGCTGAAAGGATCTTGTTAATTTTAAAAAAGACAAACGTATTGATCCTAAATTCAAAATTGATTCAATAACAGACGAACTCAAAAATTTTGATTGTTAATTTTGGTGGATGCGGCGGGAAAATTTTAAAAATCAATCAATTATTTGGCCGCTGAAAGGATCTTGTTAATTTTAAAAAAGACAAATGTATTGATCCTTAATTCAAAATTGATTCAATAACAGACGGACTCAAAAATTTTGATTGTTAATTTTGATGGATGCGGCGGGTAAATTTAAGAGCGGCAATCAACTGCTTGACCATTAAAATGATTTTGTTAATATTGAAATGTACAGATGTATTGATTTCAAATTAAAAATTGATTCAGCAACAAACGAACTCAAAAATTTTGATTGTTAATTTTGGTGGATGCGGCGGAAAAATTTTAAAAAGCAATCAATTATTTGGCCGCTGAAAGGATCTTGTTAATTTTAAAAAAGACAAACGTATTGATCCTAAATTCAAAATTGATTCAATAACAGACGAACTCAAAAATTTTGATTGTTAATTTTGGTGGATGCGGCGGAAAAATTTTAAAAAGCAATCAATTATTTGGCCGCTGAAAGGATCTTGTTAATTTTAAAAAAGACAAACGTATTGATCCTAAATTCAAAATTGATTCAATAACAGACGGCCTCAAAAATTTTGGTTGTTAATTTTGGTGGATGCGCCGGGTAAATTTAATAGCGGCAATCAATTGTTGGACCATTAAAATGATTTTGTCAATATTGAAATGTACAGATGTATTGATTTCAAATTAAAAATTGATTCAGCAACAAACAGACTCAAAAAAATTTTATTGCCAAATTTGGTGGATGCGCCGGGGAAATTTAAAAACAATCAATTATTTGGCGGCTGAAAGGATCTTGTTAATACTAAAAAAAACAAATGTATTGATCCTAAATTCAAAATTGATTCAATAACAGACGGACTCAAAAATTTTGATTGTTAATTTTGGTGGATGCGGCGGGTAAATTTAAGAGCGGCAATCAACTGCTTGACCATTAAAATGATTTTGTCAATATTGAAATGTACAGATGTATTGATTTCAAATTAAAATTTGATTCAGCAACAAACGGACTCAAAAAAATTTATTGTCAAATTTGGTGGATGCGCCGGGGAAATTTTAAAAAGCAATCAATTATTTGGCCGCTGAAAGGATCTTGTTAATACTAAAAAAGACAAATGTATTGATCCTAAATTCAAAATTGATTCAATAACAGAAGGACTCAAAAATTTTGATTGTTAATTTTGGTGGATGCGCCGGGTAAATTTAAGAGCGGCAATCAATTATTTGACCATTAAAACTATTTCTTCAATATTAAAATAGATTGATTTCAAATTACTAATTGATTCAATAACGAGCGGACTCAAATCCTAATTGTCAATTTTAGTGGATGCCCGGGAAAGTTCCAAAAGAACTATTTATCCAAATAGTTAGATTTTTTCCAGTCCAATTGCATGTTCTATAAGACAAATAAAACACTTTAATCAAAAATAGTCAGACAACAAATCAAAGATTCAATACTTGACCAATCAATAAACGAGAACAAACTGAATTAATAAACAATCAAATTAATAGATAAATGGAGAACGCCATCCTTCTGACGTCTACAAAGATTTCCGAGCTGCTGTATTCAAAATTCTTGGAATGTCCGACAACCCGCCAGTTTTCGCCAATGGTAAAGTGGCAAACGTACCAGCTGATGTCTCTACCGAACTTCCAGCAATGGTAAGCCAATTTTTTTCAAAAACCTATAAATTTCTTATTATTAACAGCAAGCCTTGCCGCCTGCTGCCGATCGCATGGTAGTAGAACCCGAACGTCCCAAAACTCAGATCATCTCAGTTAACGCCAACAACCCTAACAATTATCAATCGCCAGTTAAAGCCGGCTGGCCGCCGGTTCTTTGGGTTATCGGTGGTCCTGGAAGTAATAAAGCCGCTCTTTGTCTCCAAGCTGCTAAAGAAACCAATTGGACACACATCAGTTTAGGGAAACTGCTTCGAGCTGCTGCTGAACCTCCAGATCCACGTCACAATTCCGAAACTACGAAAATTCGAGATTGTATAACAAATGGCGAGATGGTTCCGTTGGATATTGTTATGAAATTTGTCGAATCGCATATGGCTTCGAATATTAATGCTTCTGGAATCATCTTGGATGGATTTCCAAGGGATATGGCACAAGCGACGGAATTCGAAGCAAAAGTAAGTGAAAGGAGTAATTAAAGCATTAAAGTCTAATAGCTGACGTCATAATTAGAGATTCTAGAAGTTGAAACGTGTAATTTGTAGTTTGTTCTCTTTATAAAATATTTAATTTCAAATGAAGGACAAATAGGAAATTATATTTTCTTTCGATCGTGCATTAATTAATGATTATTAGTAGACAGATCAATGTTTTATATATTGCGTTAGCGCAGCTATTCAAATTACAGGAATCTGTATTTTTGCAGTTTAAGCAAAAGCCTACAATAATATTGTTAGATTGCTCGAAACTGCAACTTGGCCGTGGACGACTCGACGATAGCGTGACTGCGTTTCGGCGAAGACTAGAAATCTTCAGACAAGCGTCTTTGCCAATGTTGAAAGCAATGGATAGCATTGGTAGATTGACTATTGTGAGTATTCTATCAATTATTTTGTGCAGATTTGAGTTATGGGTTTAGGTGGATGGAGATACGGACACCGCGCCTGTCCAAGAAGACTTCAAAAACGTCGTCAAAGAACACATCGAATACATTCGCCGGCAGCAGCAATCCGAAACGGAAGCCCATTCGACTATGAATGGCTACGCCAATGGTCATATACCCAACGGTCATGTCGTTTCAGACACTACTCTTCAAGATCTCGAATCCGAACCGATTAATACCATCAGTCAACGTATGGGCAATGGGGTTGCTCATACAGTCGCTAATGGTGTTCGCAATATGGCGAATGGTTTTGCGCCAAAACTACCAAATGGTTATAGACAAGATATTCCTCAATATACCAATTTCGAACATCGAGAAGATCTTCGTCAGATGTACAACGAAATGAATTATATGGACGGACATATCTAAGATTGTGATATAAAAAAATACAAACTTGTTAAAGTATTATTTTATATTTAGGTTAATTATAGTTTTAGATGAAAAGAGTGCTCAAGTGTGCCTTAAAGGTTTGGTAATAATGTCATGGAATGTTTATGAATTAAGGGTCCAACAGTATTTTTAGATTTAAGCATTTTGTATCGTAAGTATTAACACTTAAAAAAATTTATATTTAAATTTGTACTCTCGTTGAACCGCGGGACGGTTCTGATAAGTTATCAAGTGGCAAAAAACATTTTCTGAGATTAGGAAATTAGCAAAACGCACTATAATATTGCACTGTAGGACACTCAGTTAAAAAAAAAAAATATATAATCAAATGTATTTTTTCTAGAATTTTAATTTTCTGTATTTTATTTATATTTTGTTGCCTGCTTTAAATAAATAATTTCAATAAATTACGATTTTTCATTCAAAAATTTAGAGCTAGAATTACAGAAATCTGTTTGTACAAAAGCCTTTATTAATAAATAAATTCATTAAATACATTACAAAAATTCTTGTTCTTGTATTATTTACATATACAAAAAATGTCTTTCAATATAATTCTTACTTTTACAAAAAATCAAAAAAAAATTGTCTTTCTCATCTTTATAAATACTGCAATAACATATTATGGGAGAAAAATCAACTGCTACTAGAAATAGGGATAAATGTTTGCTCAGTTGGTACTTAATTTCTCTAAGTTGGTGCTTACTTTGATTCTAGTGACGAATGTTTACTTTTGAAATTGAGCTGTCAGACGAAAACGTCAAGCTAGTTAAAAAAACCTATTGTAATGAAATTCCCTAAACTTCAGCAGTTTATTTCTTTCCCACATATAAATAATTTCCCTAAAATAACTTAATCAAAAAAACGTTGCTGATCTTCAGCAACACAAAGGAACAACTTCGAACAGCAATCATTAAAACTATCAAACATATTATTCAACCATTTTGGTTTATTCTCCCATGCAATAGTAATAAAATAAACAGGAATTCCACAAATAATAAATAATAATCCAACTCCAACTTCAAGTGAACTAACATAACATGGAAAAATAACAAGAAAACCACAAATTATCAAAAAAATTATCGGTAAAATAAGATTCATTCTAATTGGACGATGTAAATGCGGTTTAGTCCATCGAATATACAACAATCCACTTACACTTATTGTAATAAAAAGTGCTTCAACAAAAGATACGTAATTGATGAGGACGTAGACATCTTCAATCATAACCATTGCTAAAGTGATAATACACTAAAACAAAAAAAATAACACTTTTTTCACATAATCAATCACTTACCATAAAAATAAGAGATGGCACTGGTGTCAATCGTTTAATATCAATCAGAGCTATCGCTCGTGGAAGATGCCCGGCTCTAGCTCCAACAAAGAAAAGTCGCGACGAAGCAAAAATCGCACCATTTAATGAGCCAAAAGTCGAACAAGCGACGAAAAACGGCATTAAAAATGAAAACGAACCCAACATTTTATCAGCAAATGTCACAGCTACAGCATCCGATGCGAGAATATCATCTTTGCTTAAAACCACAAAATACGCTATGTTTGTCACGACGTAAATTGTCGTCACTAAAGGCATGGAAATACAAATCGCTCTTGGTAAATTCCTAAAATAAAAAATACAGTTTTTTTTTTATTATTGAAAAAATAATGGATAATACCGATAGGGATCTTTCAATTCTTCCGTGACATAATTCAAATAGTTCCATCCAGAATACGAGAATAATCCGGAATAAAACGCTAAAGCAATATATCCAGGTTGCCATTCTGTCCCTTCCATTGGATTCCGAAAATGTTCAACATGTCCAATACATAATAAATATGTTCCAGCTATGACTATTATACAAAGAGCAAAAATTTTCGTCGCTGTGAAAATATCTTGGACACGTGTTACCCATTTAACGTTATAACAATTAATCAATGTTAGAAGACAAACAACAGCTGCTGCAAGTAATCGAACTGCTTCATATGGAGGTGTACAAGAACCCCACAGGGGTTGAAGGATGTATTGAGCAAATGTAATTGCAGTTATAGCATTTCCGGTTGGAACGAGAATAAAAAGTGCCACCCAAAGATAAAGAAAAGCAGGAAGAGGACCGAATGCTTCGCTTATGTAAGCGTAGTCTCCGCCCGATTTCGGAATCATTGTTCCTAAAAAATTTAACAAAAAAAATTGCGATTCAATGCCAAAGAATGCACCATGATGATTCATATTTTCCCAATTATTTACATATGATTAGCTTCTAATATCTACAATCTTATCAGAGTTAAAAAGAAAAAATTGCAATAATTTTTATGGTGAGTCATAAATATTTGATGATGAAAAAGTAACACAACCGCAGAGGAAGCTACTGACATTGAACCAAAAACGATTCAGATTACATAAACATGTTTAGCAATTTTTTATTAATTCAATATTCACGTTTATATTTGCGTATAAGCAAAAACAAGAAAAAAATCCAAAAATTTAAAATAAATTATTTAATTTTAAGATGGCTCAGTTTCAAACGCTAATTTTTTTTTATATATGACAAAAAAGAATGTATAATTGATTTTTTATATACAGGTGTCCCGAAGTAACCAAGTTCATTTAATGCCTTAAAATAGATAATTTCAAAAAGTTTTCTGTCATTTAAAATTATTTTCAATTATACAGTGTGTTTCATTAGTATCTAGACGAAAGATTATGGCGTTGTAGTTGAATTTTGAGAAAATGTAACTAGTGAACTAGTAATCTGTGTCATAGACTACTTTTTAAGAATGTTTTCAGATTTATTCTACTTGCAACTTTGTTTCTTTGAAGTAACACTCAACTTATCTTTCCATATTTTAATTTGTTTTTTAATTTTCATTTGCAACTTTTCAAGGAAAATTCCATATCTTTTGTATTTCCTTTTAGAAAAAATGGAATTTTGCGCGCATAAAGCTACAGCAACAATTCAAAATATTCTTAAAAAAAAGTTTTGAAAATATCTCGAAAAACATTTGCCAATTTCAACATATTTTAAACATTAAGAACTTATTTTTTTCAAATAAAATGACCAATATTATTACGCAGTTGATTTTATTTTATTATTTTCTTTATTTTTATAGATCTTAAGCTATACTTATGTTTTCTGATTTTTGAGTTTTTTTTTTAATAATTGTTGAATTACCTTTTCTTCGCAGAAAGTTGTTTCAACTAAGTGTCAATCAAATTTCATTTCATTATTATATTAGGTATATAATATTACATAAGCTTTTTTCTGAGTAGCATATGTATTTTTTTTTTTTTTTGGAAAAAACATCAATAACTCAAACAACCGATGACCAATTTAAACAAAACAAAAACGATTAAATATCTAACTTTAGGCATATTTCAGATATGTAAAAATAAATAAAATGTTCCGTTAAAAAACAAAAATGCTTAGACTTCCGGCCAAACCGGAAATGGAAATAATATAAAAATACTTTTAAAATGTTGAACCTAAAACACAAATTAATATTCCCTCTTTACAATTTTTTAAAATGCGACTACAACTCCGTAATCTTCTGTGCTGATACTAATGGAACAGCCTGTATAGAGTTGTTCACTAACAAGCTACAATGGAACACCTGTTTTTTCTACAGTCAAATGGAACAATCTATTTGAAATTTTTGAAACAATAATTTTCGGGTAACAATTCAGCTTTAATTATTTATTATTTTAATTATTCATTTTCATTCAATTTAAAGGTTTTTTCAGATGCAAAAGCCAAAAACAGAGTTTTTTCGGAGTTATTCATCTTTTAACAAACCTTTTTGTTCTAACTTTCCAGCAGTAATGAGTCGAAAAAATGCTATAAACTTAAAATTTGAACCTTCTTCTTTGAGGTACTAAAAATTTTCTTGTTGATTTTCTTCTTTAAAAATTAAGCGAAATCGACCAATAAAAGCTTAATTTAGGTTTATGAAAATTTAAAGCTGAATCCGAAATACAATTTAAAAACGTAAATTCAAGTTGTAGCTTGTTAGTAGATAATTCTGTATAATTGAAAATATTTTTAGATTAGAAGATTATCTACATTCGACCGGTGTTTTGACTAGAAAAGCTTATACTAAAAATAGAATTTATTTTTTCCAAAGTTGGCAAATTACGTGAATTTTTTTGTCTAACTGATTCAAATTAATCTGATCCAACCTTAAAAAGCAAAACTTCCTAGAATTTCAAAATCTAGTGTTTTGTAGCTGATTTCTAATTTCCGCGCCAAAAATCAGTTACCTATATCCGTCGCCTAGCAACCAAACACGTTTTATGTTTGACCTAAATCAACATTATCATCAAACTTTTACTTTCAAACTCTCAACTAAACATTTAATTTCGTGCAATAAAAACGAAATAATAATATAATATAATTTTATTGTAATTTAAATAATTGTTAAAATTGAGTTAGTGTATAATAAAATCATCTTTTGGCACATTCTTAACGAATGATGCAACTTTTATATTGCTGACACTATACCTATAAAACTTACCTAATTCGGCATAACATAAGGCCCCAATCATCGATAAAATTCCAGATAAAACCCAAACAATAATAGCTTGTCCAACTGAACCTGAAGATTTGAGTACACCTTTTGGTGAAACAAAAATTCCCGAACCAATTATAACCCCAACAATAATAGCAACACCATCAATTAAACCGATTTCTTTCTTCATTTTAACCCCCATATTATCACTTCCGCTTTTTTTTAATTTCGACATTTTTCCAAAATTTTTTCTATTTTAAATGTGTAACTATAATTTTAAAAAGTTTCTATAACATTGCCGCACACCACACCACCACGTGCTCGTAACCTGTATTTTACTGCAATAACCGAACATCACACAACGCCTAGTCGTTTGACTTGGAAAATGCCAACCGTATACATTTATGATAATGACACAATAGATAAATTCATGTAAATCAAGATAGTTGAACTAAGTTTTGTTTTGTTTTTGTATTATGATAACTTTGATTGTCACTGTGCAAATGTAGATAACATCCTGTATAACAGTTATTGAACTAATAACTTTAATAAAAACCCACTCTTATATTAAACGACCGGATGTCAAACTGACATCGCCGATTTTTATATTTACTTCTCGGCAATTGTAATAGAAGTTGTTAGATATAAGAGTGTGCTGCTATTGTACTCTAAATCAAAAGGGGCCTTCAGTAAATATAATAAAGGAAGATTGGCAGATTGAACAAAAAAATCTAAGATTGCGCTGTATCTTAAATGTTTATAATTTTAAAAATAGTATCATTTACTAAATAGTAAACAGACGTTGGCAATAAGAAATATTAATAATTTTAAAGCAAAAACTAGAACAATAACAACTTTTTCTGAACCAAACACAAATTTTGATGAATCTTAAATTGGAAACTGTGATTTTTGGTATCGACTCAACTTTTTGGATACTTGAAGAATTTTAATAAACAAATGTTTTTAACCATTTAAAAGTGCAGCTAACGAGTTTTGAGAACTCTTTATCAAATGATAATCATTGTTAAAGCTTTTCTTCGTTTTCCACAATAACTAAAAAAAATCCAAATTATAAACAAAAAATGCAAAACAACTTACCATTTTCGACATTATCGGAAGAATTAATAATTAAACATTAAAAAACTGCATTTTTCACATTAAATTCTCAACTATTCGATTTTTGTCTAAATTTTTACAAAAAATCAATTTTCAAACAAGATGTGGCGTTGCCATAGTGATATCTAAAATACGACTAGATTCAAATAGTGAATTAAACATTCCAGAAAGAAATTTTCTACTGTTAAATATTCGACCTTTTTTTATTTTAATATTCCAAAACTTTAATTTAAGAAAGTCAAATCCATCTTTCATTTAAAATAAGGACTAGGCGAGTCTTGTTTGAGCTTCCTAACCCTACTTATTTATTACCAAAAAAATGTATAAAAATTACTCACCGCATTTAAAAATAACACCAGATACTAACTTAAAATCACAAATACACAATAATTAATTAACTTTTTACCAATTTACCGCGTGTTTCAGTTTTTGAAACTGGCAAAAAAATTTGAAATTTTCAAACATGTTGTCATAGTAACAGACAATTGGCACAATATTATCATGGCGGGAAATATTCAAAATTAAAATAAATAAAACTATTATATTTGGAACATGAATATAAAATCAACTTTTTTCGATCGAATTTTCATTTTCAATCTTCACACTATCTTCAAAGTATTGATTCGGATGATTAATCCCAACCGACGGTGCTTTTCCATGCACACATTCAAAATATTTAGTACAAGCAACTTGGTAGTGTCCTCCTGCTGCTAATTCTTTAATTTCAACAGCGCCTTAAACACAATTATTTATTTTTGATAGTTTATTGTAATTATTAATAATACTTTGATTGCTAATCCCCAATTCGACCATTTTCTGTGACAGAACCGACCCATCCCAGATCTTGAATGGACACCCATGGTGTTCGCCTGGCCCCACATTAGTCAGAATGATTTTAAGGCAACTGTACGGTGAATAACTTGTCATTTTTCCTACTTTACCGTACCGATGTTTAATATCGTATAAATATTCTTTATCGAATTTATTCGAGTCGATTTTTTTGGTGAATTCTTCGCGCCAGAAACGCACTGCATCTTCGTATGCCAAGCCGATGCCTTTGAGAAAGCAACCGTAGATGAGTCGGGCTTGGTGTTTGAGATGGTGTTCTGTTCTTAAGACTTCATGCATGTGTCTCATGCATACAGGGAAGTGTTTTTTGGATAGAGTATCCAGAGATTGGGGGTCTATGCTGTCGGTGTTTTCGCGGATAGTGTAACTGTTGCCTGTGTGGATGTTGTGAAGGTTTTCCATAAGAGGGTTTATGCGGTCGTCGTCAAAATACATCAAACGACGGTGATAACGCTAAAAAATTAAAATTGTGAAAAATATAAAAAAAAATTATAGAAAAATTACAGCAAGTCCTTGGCTCAGTTCGGTTCTAAATATCGACATAATGCAAACAATTAACTCGAAAGATGGCACATATGCTAAACCTTCCTTTATATAAACTTTCCTGTTTCGAACCAACGAACAAACTTGAACAAAAGGCACTTTATAAAATTGCGTTGTTTCAAAAATGAATTGACCAGATGTCGATTCTAATAATACTTCTCTTAAACTAAATTTTTCTTCGTCAGAAATCGGCAAATATGCTAAATTATACAGCTCTAAGAATTTTTTTATACTTTCAGCACTTTGTATTGAAAATCGTAATCGGAACCATTCCATTTCGCGGTTTAAAAACCATCGCCGCAATTCTTCCGATCGACAATATGCTATTCGAAGAATAAAATGTGAGATATGATCGGCTCTGCGTGCTTCAATGTTGCTACTTCCTGATGCTAAATGGACGTAGGATTTTAAGCCGGATTTTTTTAAATCGGTCAGGATACAGTTTTTCCAATCTTCGGAGAAGAGTTTGTGGCCTTTAATGCCGGCTTCTTCGATGATGCGGAAGAGGTGGACGCGATCTAAAGCGATGTCTTCGAATTCGTTTAAAGAGATGGTTGGAGATGGGGGTTCACGGTATAGAGTCAAGTCGTGAGGATATAAAGTTTGTAATGAGTCGTCGATGATGGATACTGGAGCCGACTTGCGATAATTCAGCGAAAATTCCATTTTAATTGTTTTATTAATAAAAGTAATGGATGATAGACACTTAACCTAAAAACTAAAACTGTCACTTTTCCCGCCTAAACTTATGTCATTTACAGTTGCATACATTTGAAAAATTAACAAAAAAAAAGTTTTTGATAATAAATCTAAATTTCAAGCTTTATTATTATAATAAATTAATTTTGATAATATGTAGATGTAAATTATATTTAATGTTTGTAGTAGTATTGTTGGTTGCATACTTTTACAATTAAAATAACAATTAGATACGATATTTTTTATTTAAATAAAAATAAATACATTAATCGCAATTTTCTTGTAAATAATAAATCCATGAAGTTTCAGGATCTTTGCAATAAACCGTCATCTTCCCAGAGATTGGATAAACCATCTCCTCTTTTGTCCTTTGCCGTGTTAAACCAACCCCGATTTTGCATATTTTTTTCGATTCAATCGTTTCTATTGTTTGTTTTATAATGAAATCGTTAGGTTCAACAAAAATCGCAAATTGTTTTGTTTCACTGAACGGATTTTTAAAATGAATAGTTAAAGCATTAGCATATGATAATCTGAAAGGACCTTGAGGTTTTGGCGGATAACTTTCACCAATCAACGGATATCTGAAAAATAACATTAAGAATAAACCTCAAAACTGTTGAAATAAAAACATGAAATCTCCTAAAGTTGGCGATTTAAGCAGCAATCTACTTTGAAATCTTCCAATTAAATTCGGATCGAAACTTATGGATAGAGTACGACTATCGATGACAGTACTCAAAGCAAAAATCGAATCATCAATCTAAAAATAACAACATTTAATAAAAACTTTTAAAATTAACATTATACCGTAAATTGGCAATTTTTTGTAGCAATGACTTCTACATTTTGTGTCAATGTCAAACCCAGAAATGTTTTAAAGAAAATCGGTGCTTCTGGTACTGGAGGAAATGCTTTCAGTAGTAAAGTGTACCGAAAAACACCCATTTCTTTACATGTAACTTCAAAAGTTTTAGTGTCTTCTTCTTCATGCAATGGCTTATAAGTCAACTCTAAGAAATACTACAAAACAATTAAATTTTACCAAAAAAATATCTCTTTTTAGTACCACAGTATGAGCTTCTACATTTACACTCTTCTGAAAGTCTAAATTATTTTTCAAACAAATCATCTTAAAGTTAACAGCAACATTCAACGGATTTTCAAGTTTTATCAATTTTGTTACAGTTTTACGCGCGCAAGTACTAAATTCAATCGATTCTAGATTCTCATTTGGTAAAACTTTCAACGATATTTCGTAAAATAAGTACTCTTTAGTTGTTTTATTCGTAAAAATAACTTTCAAATTCAATTGTCCTTCATTAATCGGCGTGATAATCCATTCATAAACTCTCGCACTGTTTGGCGGGACTTCAATCAAATCATTTCCTCCAAGCGAATAAATATTCTTCGAACTCACATGTCCATTGATTATAGTCGAAACTTGAAACACTTGTTTCATTGATAACCAATTTCTTACGACTAATTTTTCAATATGTTGAATTTTACAAAGTACTTCGTTTTGATACCGTCCAACTGGATTTGGTGGATTTGGTACTCCTTTCAAATTATAAGAAATTATTAAACCATCAGGAGTAGGCACACAGAATATTGCTTTATATTCTTGAAGCATCATCGGCGAGAATGTTATTTCAATTTTATTGTCAGTTTTTGGTGGAATTCGAACAATTTCAAGAGTTTTGAAAGACGAATCGCCGGAAATTTGAGGTGAGATTGTCCATAATTGATTCGTTCTAAATTATTTTTTTAAAATTGAACTAATTGTTAATTTTACTTACGGATTTGGAATTGTGATTGTTTTAACTTCAGTCTCACGTACTGGACATGTAAAAGTGATTGTGTCTTTTGGTGGAGGAACATTGATACAAGTACCGGAAACAGTCAATTGAAGTTGTTTGTTGATACTTCCAACAACACAAATCAGCTAAAAACAATTGTAACTATTTTGAGATCGTTATTGAAACTTTACTTTTGATTTAATCCAACATTTCACAGTTTTTGGTTTGAAGAAAATATCGAAAGTTATATCGGAATTTGATAGAATATATCCTTTGGATGGACTTATCGAATAGTTTTCTTCTTTGCGTTCTAACAACCATTTAAACCTACAATTTTTGTAAAAAAAAATATTATAAATATGACGCTTTACTTTAAATCCACATCTCCAGTGTTCCTCAAAACCACATGCATCATTTTTTCACCATTTACCACGACATTACCAAATGTTAAATGATCGCGATCTAAAGAAATATCAGGAGCTATGACTTTTCCTTTGACAATGCAAATAGCATCAATGTTATTTTGTACTTTGTAGAAGATTTTCTCAATAAAAGGTGCTAGTTTTTCAGTTGGTTGGAATTTAATCGAAAATTCAGCCACTTTTTGTGGAGGAATTTGTACAAAATTTTCAGGAGAGATGGATATGAAATCAAGAGCTGTTTTAACTGGTAAAACATCTTGTCTATAAATTAAAAAAAAAAAAAAATAAAAATAAAATTGTATATAAATTATAAATTGTACTTTTCGTCTTTGTTTCTCTTTTTCGCTTTAGAAGATTTTGAACTTTTTGATTTTTTTGAACTTTTCGATTTTTTTGACGATTTTGAAGATTTCGATTTTGAGCTTTTACTTTTCTTAGTGCTTTTTGTAGATTTAGAACTTTTACTTTTCTGTTTTTTCTTTTTTGAACTTTTACTACTTTTGCTGCTTTTACTCTTCTTACTTCCTTTTTTTTTCTTCTTCTTCTTTTTATCTTTTTTTCTACAATTTCTATTAACTTGAATCAACTCCTAATTTAACTTACTTTATTTTTTCTTCTTTTGGTATTTCAATACTGTCTTCTGGTGCTACTAGAATTTTCTTTGGAAGTCTATCGAAAAAATTAAAATATAAACTTATGGGACATTCACTTTCATTTAAAATTCGGACAGTTTTCGTGCAACTTTTTCCAAGAAGTATTTCACTAAAATCTATGAATTTATCAGTTTGATCAATGAAACGCAATTTGAGTAAAACAGCATGTCCGAGTATAGTGATATGGGTTTTTTTACCATCGATATAAAATGGTAATTCGATACGATGTTCACCTAATATTAATGGATGAAAATAAATTGTGATATTTTTATGAGTCTGAGATGGGATTTCAGCTGATTGAAAATCAGTAGAAATATGATCGGAATGTTTGGCTTTTTCAATCCTAAAAATAATATTGAAAAATTGTTAAAATGTTTTAATGATATTACGTCATTGGCCAAGTATTAAAATTTGAAAATTTCAAAACAGTTTTATAGAATTTCGTTGGTTCTGTTTGTAGCAAACATTTACCAAAGTCGTACTCTGAAAATGAAAATTTAAATGGTGGTTTTCCAACACTACCAGCAAATTGAAGAACATAACTTGGACCAAATTCAATCTACAACATTATTATTGGTACTCAAATCTTAATTTTTTTTTTTTTACTTTGAAATAAATCTGATGGGGCAAAATGCGACATTTAATCAATGGTACTATTATCAGTTTTGTCTTAAGAGTATCGCCAGGTTTTAAAATATCATTATTTCCATCAACGCTTATTTCGAAGAGGCCACGAATTTTTTCAATTTTCATTTCCCAAAACCATCGGAATGGGATTTTACCAATGTTTGCAACTTTGAATGGAATTTCGTATTTTTGATGAGGTACCATCTGACGAAAATATTATTGAAGGTAAATTGTTAGTAATTACTTACTCCACCCATATCAATAATGTTAATTTTATTGTCCATCAGCTGTACCTCTTGTCCTATTTGATTAATATAATTCGCTGAAGCTTCAACTTTATAACAATTCCCCGAAACACTAACTTCCAACGGATTCTTCATTTTTTCAACAAAACACTTCAAATCAAAATTGATTGTTTCCTTCTTCTTCGGTTTATAATCAATTCTTAAACACAAAATAAATTAAAACTACAACTTTTATTAACTATTTTACTTAATTTGAAGAGATTCTTCAACATCTAAGACTCCTTCTTTTGGTTCAATTTTAAAACAATCAGCCAACATTGGTAATTTTCCAAATTTGAAACTATACTTCTCATTTTCATAATTTTTCAAAATAATATTTTCACTAACTTCAACTCCAATAACAGTCGATGGTAAATCCAAATGACTTTCATTGAAAGAAACTTTAGGTTCTCGTGCTATTCCAACCAATAAAAAAGTAACTTGAATATCTTTAAATGGTATGTGAAAAAAATAAAACTCTTCAAAAACGCCCCAAGTTTGTGGTACAAAACTAAAAATCATTTCGTCACTTTTTCCTTTTGATAATTTACCATTTGGTGTATGACAATGGAAACAAGAAATTTGTTGATCGCCACGTGGTGCTGCTTTCCAATAAAAAACAAACTCTTCTTTTGTTGGATTTTTCAAAAGAAATTTTCTAAAAATTAAATTTTGTAAATTAAAAAAAATTGATTTTTATTTATACTTTGTTGATATATTTCCAATTCCAATTGATTCAAATTCGATAATTTTTGTATTTTCGTCGAATAAATCGTTGCAAATTTTACGACCTCGACGTCTTGCAATGACATAATCGCTAGCTTCCAGTTCGAAACAATAAATCGGGAGAATACTTCTTGCTTTGACTTCTATTTCTATATCTTTTAATTGCGGTTCTTTATTTTCAACACTTCCTTTTAGTTGGATGGTATAGTCGAAGACATCAACTGGAGTAAATGTTACTTGAAATATTTGATTCGAATTCAAATCAATTGAAATTTTATCAGGCGTTATAGAAAATGGTAAATTATTGTATTCATTCCAAGTGTCTGCACTCCTATTAGTTGCTAAAGTTTCACTACTGAAGAGTGTGGAATCCGAAGCTGATCGTTTCAATGAATCTTCATACGAAAATCGCTCTAAAAATTTGTTAAAAAATGTGTCAAAATTGAAATTTTAAATACCTAAACCAGTCAATGCTACTGGCCCATGATTATTCAATGGTACTTCAACTTCTTCCACATTCAAATCGCTACAAGAATTAATCCTCCTCGGTAAATCTTTCATAGAAATCGACCAATTTATATTGAGAATCGTCCGTCCAGTATTTTTCACTTCAAAACTTACAGATTTTTTCTAAAATTTTAATTAATTTTATCCAAAATTTACAACTCACATTTGTCACAAAAGTATCATCAATTTGTAACTTCTCAACTTCGCATATAAAAGACGCAAAACCTGCAACAGCTGTTAGAAAAATTGTTAAATTTTCGTAGGAATCTGAAAGAGGCATTATTTTTGGTTCAGGATTTTCTTCAATTTTTTTCAAAGTTATTAAATTCTCTTCGGTAGTGTTTGTTTTAACACTTGAAGATTCACTGATTTGGTCTTGTTCTGGACACCAAGTGATTAAATTCTGGCGATCGTCCCATGATATAGGACCAACGAGAGGTTCAATATATTCGATTTTATAAAAACGACACTCGATTTTCACCTAAATTATATTTTAATTTTTTAGTTAAAAATTGATAAAGTTACCTCAGTGATATCGACTGGAGTTTTAGTTAAAAACACAGCTGAAACTTGTTTGGTACTTTTAGGTCGAAGATGACCAATAGCTGGAGTGAAAATCACTTCGTTATAAATCGGAAATTCAAATTTGTAATTATCAATATCGGAATTGTTTCGAATTAAGAAACATTTTTTTTCTAAAGTGTTTAGTTTCACATTGGCAAAATTTAATGAATAACCAATTGATGGTAACTCAATTGAAGTGTTAGTTATTGTAGGAAGACCTTCGAGGATTACATCAGCATAGAATGCTTCACCGATTATGTTAATCTTAAATTTACTAAATTACAAAGAATTGATAAAATTTTGACTTACAGTTTTAGTTTCAAATGGATTATGGACAATGTGTAGCTTCACTTTGGCTTGAATTTTCCCAACAGTTTTCGGTTCAAATTTAAGAAGAAATTTACCAATTGAAGCGCATTTTAAACTTACTAAATTCGTGTGTTTCATTGGTACTAAAATAAAAAAAATAAAAAAATAAAATTAGGAAGTTAAAAATTTAAACCGACTGTTTGTGTTCCAAAAATTTAACAATGGTATAGTTTCTTCATTCGGTATTAATTCTAATTGATCATCATCATCTAAACAAATTTCCAAAATTGCTTTACAACAAATTATTCCAACGTTTTTGAACATTATTTCTTTTAATGAAAATTTTCCAATTAACGTTGGAGGAAACTCAAGACTGTAATTCAAAAACTCATCAATTGGAGGCTGAAGAATTGATATTTCAGGAGCACATCCTTCTCCAATTACATCAAAAACAAGTCGATCGTTAGATTTGAATTTGCAACATTCCAGAGTCAATGTTGTTTGATATTCCTGGAAAAAAACTATCAATTTTCATATCTCAAAATTTGATCATTTTACATTTAAGGAATTTGGCGTAAAAGCAATCATCATACTTTCAGTCTGATACGAATCAATCGAAAAAGAACTCGGAGTTATAGTAAAAATATTATTGAACTTTGAAAATTTTGCTGTGATGTTTGCAGGCACAAGTCCTATATTCTGTATCCGGATTCTTGTAACTTGAGTAGTGTTAACACAAACTTTATTGAAGCGCAGCTTCATTTCTGATTTTGCAAAAATCACTTTGGTCTCAACCTAAAAATCTCAATAAATTTTTGACGGAGAAAAAGAAGTAATACATTTGCTGAAAGAGGATCATCCAATCGATCTACAATACATTGTTCTTTGAAAATATTATTCAAATCGTCGAAGTTGACTTTTGGTTCGCAAGCAATTACGTGAATTTTCACTATTTTTCCGTTTTGGTCTTTTAATGATGGAGCACTGACGTTAACAATGATGCTTTCTTGAAACTCGCCTGTTTGTGTTGGTTTTGAACGAATTTCAATCGATTCTTCTTCATTTGGATCGATTGTTCCTGTTGACGAAGTTATGGAAAAAATTCCAACTTTTAGAGTCGTAGGTTTGGGTTTTTTTCTAAAAGTTTTCGATAAAAAAAAAAATGTTAAATTTGATTGTTTGTACTTTTTGGCTGTGCTTTTGCTGGATTTTGTCTTCTTCGATTTTTTACTAGATTTGGACTTTTTGCTAGATTTAGATCTAGTTTTTTTAGATTTTGCGCTTTTGGTTTTTTTACTCTTCTTTGAACTTTTGCTTTTTTTGCTCTTTTTTGAACTTTTGCTTTTTTTGCTCATTTTAGATTTTTTCGACCCTTTACTCGATTTACTACTTTTTGACTTTTTTTTCTTCTTCCCTAAAACCACAATCAATTTCTATTGAACTTTAAAACAAAACTTCAACCTTTCTTTCCTTTTCCTTCCTCTTTCTTTGCATTTTTGATCTCATATTTAAAATCAAACTTTCCTTTATTGTTGATTCGGAAAATGTTAACCATTTCAGAACCGACAGTTTGATAACCAAAATAAATTTCAGGATAAGGACACATTTCAAATTTTGATAAGAAAACTTTAGCTGAAATAAAAACATCAAACGATTTTATTAAAACTTGATGATAAGTATCGATTAAAAAGCATTTGAATACTGGAAGTTTGTCTAATTTCATTGCTTTATCCGGCGAAAAAATTATTTTTGAATCATATTTAACATTTCCATTAAATTTGCCTTCATTTGGTTTGATTTCAAAATAATTTCGCTTGATTTGTTCTTCAGGATCATCATCTATTATTTTACTAAATTGACAGAGAATTTCATAGGAGCCTTTACAAGTTATATGGAAAGGAATCGTATGAGTATTCCATCCTTTAACATCACCAAAATCCAACTCATTTTCGTAAAGCAATTCCAAAGATGTTGTTTCAGCAGAAACCAGAATTTCAGTATCGTAAACCAATCGATTATAACAGTCATAAACCTGAAAGTTTTAGTTTGAATAATTAAATTAACAGTTTTATTTTTTTTTACATAAATTTGGAAACTTTCAGAATGAACTTCCATTTCATGAGCTGTAAATTCGATTGTGTTTTTTTGAAACGAAAACGGTTGAATCCTTCCATTAAAATTATAAATTTTAAAATTTTCCAACACTTTTTCACATTCCAAAAAATACCAATTAATCTCAATTGGTGTATTATTTGTTATAATAATATCTTTAGTCAACGAAACTTCCATGGCGACTCTTTCAAAAATAACATGTTTTGGATTAACATCAATCCCAACATCACATCCAAAACAAGACAGATTAATTCTTTCAACTTGCGGATTATTTTTTATTGAGATTATTAATGCATCATCGTAGGATTCCTCTTTTAGAGGCGCTGCTACTAAAGACACATCTTTGCCATCTTTAACATCGATTATATGCGATTCTGGATTGACTCCAAAAGCTAAACAATTATTTTCTATTGAAAAGTTTACATCGCAAATTATACGACTGATGTTAGTCAAATGGACGTTGCTTTTCAGTTCAAAACTTCGATTTGCTTCAACATTTGGTAAAAGAATTCCTCCAAATTCAAACTTTTGAGAGTCTTTAACATACAGACAATGTGTATGTCTGTTGCTTCTTGTCCGATTTTCCACGACTCGATCGAAAAGAACTAAAGGGTCCATATCGATCCTTGGAATATCGCAAAATGCTATACAAGTTATCGAAAATTTCACATGCCATCCGACAACTCCCACTTCGAATTGGTGCTTATAATTACCAACAGCTTTTGGCTGGAAGTTAATTTGATATTTTATACTAGCTCCTGGTTTAAGAATTCCGCGATACGTTAAAGCATCTACAAAAAAATTATCAATAAAAATCGAATCAATTTTTGACACAACTTTTCTTTTCTCCAAAAGTAAGACTTTTGGCTTTAACTGACGACTTTTTTTTCTTCGTTGTTAAACTCACTCTCGATTCAAAGAAACTAGCTTCAGTTGTTGTTTCATCCTAAAACGTAATTCTAATCAATTTTGTTGAAAATTATTAATTTCGTACTTTCTCTTCGTCATAATCTCTAATAGTAAACACTTCCGATCTCTTCAAACTTCTTGGTTTTGGTTTCGGTAAAACCGATTGTAAAAGTGTCGGTTCAATAAATTCATATTTAAATTGTTGTTCACAAAAAATTTCTTCATCGATTGTTGCTTTAATCAATTTTGGTAGAAATTCTTGTACTATGTTATTTTGTTGTGCTTTTGTTATTAACCAACATGGTATTCCAACATCAGAAGATGTTGTATTTGGTGTTTCTGTTATTGATGTTTCAGTTGAAGCTAATATACTTTTTGAACTTTTCGATGCTTTAGTTTTTTGATCTTTTTCTTTTTTAACTTTCTTTTTGCCATGTTCTAGTGAATATGGTTTGGTTACGATTCCATTTTTCTTATCCCAATATTCTAAAGTATGGAGGATTTCCCGGAGAGATTTATCGAAACTATCAAGAACGGTTTTAGTTGCCGCCTCCTCTGGCGTTAGCTTCCCTACAAAAAAAAATTACAGATTAAACAAAATTCAACTTGACATACTTTTTCGTTCTTTTGATGATTTTCTTGAAGACTTTTTTGACGATTTCTTCGATTTTTTTGACGATTTCTTAGACTTTTTCGACGATTTTTTAGATTTCTTCGATTTTTTTGATTTATTACTCTTTGCAGTTTTCTTTGTTTTTACCGTAACTTTGCTATCTTTCGATTTCTTCGTCTTTTTACTTTTCTTACTCTCTGAACTTTTATCTTTTGGTTGTGATTTCTTCGCACTGTCTTTACCTTTCTTCTTAGATTTAACACTTTTCAGTCTATCATCACTCTTTTTCTCTTTCTTCATCTTTGCTTGTTCTTTCATTTTTCTAATAAATTCTTTCCTTTTGACAATATCATCTTTTCTTTTCTTTATATAACTTTTATGAGACTGTGGATATTCAATTCGAAATTTTTCAAACTCGACATCATCCATATTATTGATGTTTTCAATAGTTTCGTCAAAAATTTTCAAAGATTGTTCTTCTAAATTATGTTTTCTTTCATCAATTTGTTTGAGATAATCGTTGAAAGTTAATGAAAAAATTATAAAATAAATATCATCGACAGTTTTGGCTAATTGAAGAATTGAATTGATAACAACCATTGGTTTACGAATTAAATCGCTTGATAAACTTTCGATTATCAAACCTTTAGGGAAACTCTTCAAACTTTCTTCCAACAATTCACATAATAAATGTAAAGGGATTTTAATCAAAGTATCACTAATCTTCTTCTTTTTACTTTTCTTAGAAGAACTCTTCGAAGAACCTTTCGACTTTTTAGAAGACTTTTTAGATTTCTTAGACGAGCCTTTTGACTTTTTTGAAGCTTTTGATTTCTTAGTATCTTTTGATGTTTTAGAGTTTTTAGACAAAGCTTTAGATTTTTTCGACTTTGAAGACTTACTACTCTTTTTAGAACTTTTACTACTTTTCGAACTTTTACCCGATCCTGATTTCTTCCCAGATTTTGCTTTCTTCTCTTTAACCTTTTTCTTCTTAGGTCTTCCTTCCAATAAAATCATAACTTTCTTTTTTACAACATCGTACGAATCTAAATCTAATTATTAAACTAAAAAATTTTTATTTTCAAAATATACCTTCAGCCGGATCACTTTCTTTTTCAAAATCTTCAGCAACATCGTCAAATGCTTTATTAATCAATTCATTAACATCTTGTGCTGCTGGTGAAACATTTTTGACCAAACATTCGATAATCATCCGATCTATTGTATAAACAGGAACTTGTAATTTTTTGCCAGTTTCGTGCGCAATTCTCAAATAATCAGTCAAAGAAACACCATGAAAAATTGTTAACATTCCACGAAATGGAGGATCTTCATATAAATCTTCACTATCAGCTGTCACTTTTGGAATAGCGACATTACCGTGGCTTTTTTTGAATTTTTTCAAAAGATAATCTAGAATTGAAAATTATCAAAAATCAAAACTTCAAACATCTTACTATGAATCAAATCAAATTTTTCCTTCTGACTTTTTGTAGCAATATCTTGTCTTGGCGACAACCTACAACAATTTTTCTAAAAAAAAAAATCCAAAATTTTTCAATAACAAATACAATGGTGTTGTCGTCACAAAAATACTTTTTTTCTTATGAACCGACAACTTCTCACTCGACGGTCTCGATTTAATAGTCCGATTTTCCATCTCATCCAAAATCTTATCATAATAATTTTGAAACATATCTGGAAGTTTATCACCTGGAGCTCGATACGGAATATAAACTTTATTCATCAAATTCCCCATAGTATAAGCTCTTAGTAAAATCTCTTCCTGTAAAATTTTTCTACACAAAAATTATATTAGTTCTTCTGTGAAAACTCACTCATCAAAATCTGGAAAAAAAAATTCTACTTGAAACTTTGACGCATTTTTTATAGTAACATAACGCTCATTATCACTAGAATATGGAATACTCGGATCAAAGACAATTTTATCTTCGATTATTTCTAAAAACGGCTCCATTCCTACACCTTTTAATTGAATCACAATTTTTCTGTGATTTCCATCAACAGAAATAATCAATTCTGCACTAACAAATTCATCGAGATGTGGTTCGAAATAAATACGAAGCGAAAATTTATCACCAGGTTGTAGTAGACCATTTGAATTTAAAAGAAAAAATGATTTTTTATTGGATTTGCTGACTGAAAGATCTTCGATTGTTGCCGACCAAGAACTGGGCAAATGTCCGCTGAAAAATCAAAACTAACAAAAAGTTGTAATTTATAATTCTAATACTCATTGATAATATTGATAGATTTTCTAAGACAATCTCCACATCGTATCGCCCCAAAATCTACTTCTTCATCTGAAACAGCAACTGTTGGAGTCGCCACTAAAACTTCAATCTGTATCGGTATCCTCGGTCCATTTCTAACATCAACAAAAATCACTTCCGTTACTTTTGTATTCAAATCATGATATTTTTCACTTGTTGGATGAAACGAAAAATTCAATTCAACAACTTGATTCAAATCCATAACTCTCCGAAACAGTGATATTTCAAATCCATGTTTATTAAAAGACGAACTAACTTGAGTTTTAACCACAGTTCGACCAGGTCCATAATTCATAAATGGTACCGAATGCAAAGTCTTTGTATTAATTTGTATACATCCCAAATCGAGAATATAACTAGCTACTATAAAATTTGGAACCGGCCAAAATTTTTCGCCTTTTGTTAAACGATCCAATCCATTATCATTATTCATTTTTGCTGCTATTCTTTCAATTGATAAATCAATTTCCATAGTACATGGGATACAATCAGAATATAAAATAACAACCCAATCGTTTTCCTCCAAGATTTGTTTATCAATTTCTGGAAAATATTCTTGACAACATTCACAACCTTTCATTTTTTCATCCAATTCTGCAATTGCAGAATACGTTATAAATGGATCAATTAGTGCTAAATCTGGACGTGGTAATGAAAAATAAACATTTGGATAAACACCACAACCAAAAACTTTAATTGTAACAGGATCTAAATACCCAATTTCGATGTCAAAATTCGTCTCAAATCGACCAACACTTCCTGGATAACATTTCAAAGTTATAGGAAAAGTTTCACCAGGATGGATTAACCCAATAGATGGTTCAATTTTTAACCAACCACTCAACAACATAGCTTCAGATATTTCAAAATTAAATTTACCTTCACCATCATTGGTAATACTCATTTCGTATTGACTAACATCATAGAAATAAATTTTACCAAAATTGATTTGATTTTTTTTTAAATAGAAAGAAATCTTCTTGCATTTTCCTTTTAATTTGATTTGTTCATTGGCACCTCCAACTATATGACAATACACTGTTGCTGATACTTCTGTGTTTGGTTGTGGTGTAAATCGAAAATGAGTCATTATCAATTCGTCAGGTTCCAAACAACCTTCATGTGGAACTATAGTAAAAATTTCGGAAACTCGAGCTATGGAAATTTCTTTTGGAAGAAAATGGATTAATTCATCATAATCATTATCATCTGAATCTTCTAAAAGTGAATTTAACATATCGCGAGTTTTTTCGATTATACAACAGTCGTTTTCGGTTTCTTCCAATTCGACTTTTGAGTCTTCAACACTTTGAAGCGGAGTGACTTGAGGCGACGATGGGAGCTATTAATTTAATTAAAATCAAATAAATAAAATTGTTAAGTTAATACCACATCTGAGTCGTATTTAATCTCAACCAAATCATCAGCAAAAACCCATTTATAAATGACAGGAAGAGGACTGATATTTTGGAGAGTCACAGCCATATAACCTGAAGATTCCAAAGGCACACAATCAAAATCAACAACTTTTGGAGTTATGGATAATGTCGGATAATTTATTATTCCTTTGACTGGAATCGTATCCTTCTTTTAAATTAGTAATTTTAGCATTTCTTTTATACTTACAACTTTCGGATGGTCTCTATAATTGATAAAAAATTTCTGATTGAAAGAAACACATCGCTTGGTATGTGGTGGAGGTTGAAACTCAACAAATACTTTTCGAATCGACAAATTATTCATTTCTAAGTATAGAAAACCTTTAGATTGGCCATCAACAATCATATAGAATGGTGGTTGGACTAAAAGATCAATTTCTAACGCCATTCCCGATTCGTTTTTGATTTTAATTTTGTCTAAAATTAATAATTTGACCATTTTTTAATGAAATAATAATGTTAAAACCTTTCAAAAATGCTTGGATACTGTCCGAAGTAACATCCAAAGAAAAATTCAACTCGGATTTGTTAACATCAACATGAGGATCAATAAATTTCGCTGCTATATCAAATGTAAAAATAATAATATTTTTCAGATGTGCTTTTTCTATAACAGCATGACAGTAGAAACGTTCACATACATATCCTTCTTCTTTTCTCGAGCCAGCAATTTTTATTTCGATTGATTCGTTACTCATCAAAGGAGTGTAATACGGAGTTATCTTGAAAACAGAGTTAAAACTGGAAACGAATTAAAATTTTTGAATTTTTTTTTTATTAATACCCAGCTGATGAGTGTTTGCTTTTTTTAGCAACTTTGAGATTATCACTTCTAGAAAACCATAATTTATGCCATCTGCTACCTTCGTTTTTTAAAAGAACAAAAACAGAATGTTTTTTATGTGTTAAAAGTGTGCCTAAATCTAATTTTGGTTCTAGTTTTGGGGTACAACTTATACTTGTGCCTTCACCAAAAGCTGTTAGAGTTACGGAAATTTCTTGGCCGTTTATAACGTTTGCTTTAAGAATTTGGGAGTTTTTGCCGGGGTCTTTGAGGTATGCAGAAACTTCAAGGATTTGTTTGCTACTCGGAGGGATAATTTTTTCGGTTTCTTTGATACTGAAACCTCCAGATTTCTAAAATTTGAGTTACAATTAAAGAAGATGGGACAGAAATTTTTTACTAGAAAGAAATTGACTGTTGCTGATATAGGTGTGTCATTGACAACTTCTAAGTCTTTGGTTGTTGTTTCAAGAAGTGTTACAGTTCCGAAGTTTAGAAGTGGAGGGATTAGACCAATAGATGGTCCTTGACCAGTACAAGTAACATGACATAACGATTCTGGATCTTTGCCAAAAATTGTAAAGCTTGAATTGGATTAATTTTGGTGAATTTTTTATTGTTAATTCTTACTGTAAAGACATTTCTTGGAGTCCTAGTTCAGGCGTTTGAATTTTTAATAGAATTTCTACTTCTTCCAACGGTGGGATTGCGTTTTGCAAAATTGCCACTTCAATCATCAAACCATCATTTTTTTGTATACAAACTGCATGGTCTTTGAAAAAAACAATCTTCAAACCTTCTTCTTCATCTTCAAAAGGAGTAAATTTAAATCGACAAGGAAGTTTACTTGTATTTTTCAGAATAATTTTTCGATCATAAACATAATTGATAAAACAAAATTTGATATCAATTTTTGATGGAATCGACACAACATCGGCCACTCGACAGTCATATTTAAGAAGAACTGAACGTTTGTAATTTTTTGAACCCCACATATGAACAACAAACATCGTTTCAAGTTTTCTTTTTACACTTGGAAGAAGCGTTAACTGAAATTTCGATTAAGAGAAAGTTTGATTTATTGATAGTTGTACCAATCCGACGACTTGAGACTCTTGATCAACTATTCCTTCCAAAGGTTCGAAATCAAACTCTTTTGGATTTTTTGGAAATTCAGCACTTAAATCAGACGAAAAACAATTAATAGGGAATTCATGTCCATCACCTTCAATTTCTATTTTATACTCAATTGGAACTGGTGATGTGTTGTAGAGAACTATTTCTTTTGATTGTTCAAAACCAAGAGCGACAATACCAAAATCGATTACTTCAATGTCTAAACTTAAAAGAGGAGCGATAACGTTGCCTCTACAAAAAAACATTAAAATCTAACATATTCTCTTCTAGAATTTTACGTCATTATAAAATGAATCACTTCTTTGGATTCTTCAATTAAAAATTCAACTTTTTCGATAAATCGTCCTTCATCGCCTGGTGCAAAAGACATAATAAAAGTTCCATATTGATAAGCTTCAATGCTCAAAGTTTCAGGTTCGCATTTAATTTTACCACCAAAATCGAGGTCTTTCTCCATATAAGTAATAGATCCCGGAATATGACCTAAACAACTCTACACTTAAGTTCTTAAAGTGTTAACGTCTACCTGTATTCGTGACAATAATCTCATAGCTGTGAAGAGATCGCAAAAAAACATTATTAGCTTCAAGATGACCAACGTTGAGCTTCATTTCAGGACCTAGACCTGTTCCTTTCAATTTCAACTCAATTCTTTCTTCTTTTCCTGCAATTTCTAAAAACGCTACAGTTTCGTAAACTTCACACTCTTTTGGTGAAAAAATAACAACCAATTCTAAGGAACCACTTATTCCCATTTCACCTTCCTGAAAAAAAAATCTAATAATTCTTTAGTTTTAAGAAGTTTAATAGCGACTTTTGGAATTATATCAAAGACTAGATTTTGAAACAAAAACTCTTCATTTTCTTCAACTTCTGCAACTTCGTCACTAAAAATTCTCTTATAAACTGTCGAATGTCCTTCTTTATCAATAATATTCATTTGGGTTAAATAAACAGATCTCATTGTTTCAACATCACGAACTTCTTCAAACACTTCTTTTAAATATAACTTCCGTTTGCGTTCGGTTTCTTCGTCTTTGTATAATTTCCATTGGTAAGTACCAACACCAATAGAATGATAATCAATTCTTAAAGACACTTGTCTATGCAAACCCACAAATGTATCTTGAAAAGAAATCAATTCTTTATCGAGAACTATAGTTGAAGGTACTGCATTGCAGTTAACTTTAATTTGCAATCTAACATCGTCTTCATACTTTAGTATAATGGTACTTTCTTCAACACCTTGACGTTTAGTCTTGAGCTTAACTCGAATGAAATTTTTTTCACCAGGATTAAGAACTAATTTATTTGGACAAACAGAGCAGAAATCTGTTGTTATAAAACTAAATGAACCAACAGCTGTACTATGATTGGTAGCAACAATGGTACGTTCTGAAGACATGTTAATGGGTACGTCTGGAAGCTTGATGGAATTAGGTAAGTCGATTAAAGGTCGTGGTTTAAATGCTACCAACAACAAAAATGATAAAAAAAACAATAATAATAAATTTGCTGTAAGTACCATAAATCGGCACTGAAAATTGTTCTTCCTCAGTAATAAAAGTAACTTGATGATGATAATCCTTTATTTCATCACCATTAAAAGAAATAATCACTTGATAAGTCATACCGGGAGCTACTTTAGTCCAAACTACTTTCAAAGGATATGACAATCGGAAATGTACAGACGATTGGAAAACAACTTTAATACATCTAGAAGACTAAATCAACTATTAACACTCGTCTAACTATACTAAAACACTTGCTTGTTCTTTATTCTGTAAAGTCAAAGTAGCATTGTGCCATTTTCCTAATTGAAAATTCTGGAAAATGATCATATCTGGAGTTGCTAGAAATGAATCAGAGTCCTCCAAGTTTTTATTCTTTCGATTCCGAGTCAAACTCTCCAAACGATCGTCGACAGACAGTTTCATTTCATTGAAAAAATCAGAAGGTCGAAACTAGAGGAAGTAAAAGCATTGTTTCAATAGAAATAAATTACTTACAGGTTCGTCATCTATATCTAAAACTTTTTGTAACACAGGAATTAAATTAGATGAGTCACGGTTTACATCCATTGCCATTATTTAAAATAATAATATATAAAATGTAAAATAGACAATTTTATGTCAAAATGATTGACTTCAATTAGAATTAAACAAAAGAGTGATGGATAAGTTTAAATAATAGTTTGAATTCGAAATTGGCGCCAAAAATACTACATGCTATACACTTATGTATTAATAGTTGCCTATATGTTGTTTATTAAAAAGTAAAACAAATTTTAAATGTTTGATCAATTTATTTATAGAAATGTACAAATAATAAATTTATTTTTTCTTGCTTTTCTCCTTATTACTCGCTAAAACCTCCCCTGGCGCTGGATATGGTCTCTGTTGGTATAAAACTCCCGACGCTGTACTATCCGCTCTTGTCTTATTACTCTCCAATCCATCACTCCAAGTCCCTTGTGGTACATCAGAGTAGGCTGCCGGATCCATTGGATCAATATCATCTTTCCGTCTTTTCCGCCCATGTTTATCCTCTCTTCTGTGTCTCCTTTCATCTTTATCTCTATCCCGTTTATCGTGTTTATGATGACTCCTATCATCGTCCGACTCATCATCATCAGATTTATCATATTTTACTTCATTTTCCGCAGCTAAAATTCGTTTTTCGCGGAGTTTGGCAGCACTGACTGTTTTGATGGATTTGGGGTGTCTTGGAGGCAGCCATGAAACTAAATCATTTTCCATATTCCAATAGTAATATCGTCCTCTAAAATTACAATTAAAAATAAACAATATTAAAAGAATTGACACTTACAATCCTTTGTCAAAGACTTCAGTCCAGTTGTTTGGTAAAGGATACTTAAATAAAAGTTTTTGCATGTTTCGCATGTAGCGAGGGTCGGGGGTTAACACCCCCTTCCAGTGAGTTTCACACCAATAGGTACAATCATGATAAATGTTGCTTTTATTAGGACAAGTGGACCATCCCTTATAATTATTTTTTTTAGTCTGCTCTTGACTTTTTTTAGCTAAAATATAATTATTTAAAAATTGTCAATTAAATATAAATGTACTTACGTGCCAAAAGCCCTCGTTTTGCAAGTTTTGCTGCTAAAGCTGACGGTAAAGGCATTTTTTTAGGTTAGATAATAACCTCACTTTTCTGACAGTTGTTTACATATAAAGTTAGGTACAATAAATTACAATTTGAATTTAATTTTTTTATTTGAAGTTTATAAATAATAATATATTTATCTCTTTAAAGAAAATAGCTCTGTACATATATGATTAAAAAATATATGTTTCTTAAAATATTTGATTGTTCTATGTACAAGACATAACTTATTCTATGTGATGATAATTTTCTCTTGCTACAACAACATGAGATCGCTCTACACACAATTTACTGTAAATTAAACTGTAGAATATGAGTTACGTAAAAAATTGGATTTTTTAGTGATATAATGCCTAAACCAATTGTGCAGCTAACTTCACCGTCCACATGTTGGTAGATTGACTCTGAAGAAGGCATTAAGCTCGATGAGACTCGCTAAAATGAGAAAGACTGCATACATTAATAAACAAATCCGACCGACTTTTTTATCCAGTCGGAATTTGTTAACAGCAAAGACCAGATAGAGTAGCAGTAGCGAAGATAAAAGAGAAATAGCGCTGTATTCTATTCCAGCGGAGTTAATTCCGACCTAAAAACAGAAATTAGATTTTTTTCTAAATTTTGAAAACTTACCCAATGCTTTCCAGCGATTGTTGGCATAAACGTAGCTTTAATAAACCAAGGAAGACCTAAACAAAGTAAAATGTCGAAAGTGTTAGATCCGATGGAATTGCTAATGCCCATTGAACCATGTCCTTGTTTTGCTACTATAACACTTGAAACTGCTTCAGGGATGCTAGTCCCAGCGGCTAGAAATGTAATCCCCATTACAGAATCGGGGATTTTTAATGTATCTCCTAAGGGATTGGAGTGTTAACTGTCAGTCAGAGATTTTTGGGATTTACCTATGATAGTGATCATCCAAGCTACAACATAAGATAAGGATCCAATCCAGATAATACACATGATGAAAGTCAAAGGAAACCATTTCTTGAATCTTGGTTTTTCACAATCCGGGATTGTGAAGAGAAAGATCAGATGGATGGGCCAAGTGATGACCCATGTCATCTAAATTAACTATTAGATGGGCATAAAGTGAATTTATTTAGTACCTTAGTGAATTTGCTGCCGTCGGCTGGCCATTTCCACAAACTATGTGGTTCTTCTTCTACAGTTTTATTTTTTTCTTCAGTTTCTGGATTGTCTTCAGCCACTTTGACCGATCCATTCAAATGAGGGGCTATAATATGTATTGGTTGTTCTGTATTGTGATTATCTGTCACGTCTTTGATTTCCTTTTGTACTCGAAGTGGTAAATGGGCCTCAGCCGCCTCTGGAAACATACAATTTGTGGATTTAACACAAAGAAAAAACAGATTATTCTCACCTAATGATTGTGTTCTAGAATCGTGCGATTTGCGTGCACTTCTTAATCCACCTACAAGAATTGTGCTTTGTGATTTACTTTGATCAGTCAAAAGTCTTACCACGAGCGCATTTTTGGATGGACTTATCAAAGTACATTATTAGAATGTAGACGGTGTAGAGAAGAACCAATGTTAAAGCTTCATACCATTCGACTCTTTCGTCGTGGATGATGCAGATGAGGATGGAAACGGTGATGCCGTAAGCAAGGCAGTCGCGTGTTAGAGGCCACCAATCAAGAGGAACGACTTTTACTCCACACTAGAATGTATTATAAAATTGTTTGTTTGATTGTTGAAAAAGAATTACCATTCCTGCGCCGATTCCGCAACAAGCTGCTACTGCTAAAATGTTGAAAACTGCTGAACCGACAATAGTGCCGACGCCGATGTCTCCTTCTGTTATAAATGTGCCAATAACATTGACGAAGAGTTCGGGAGCAGAAGTCGCTGCGGCCATGAATGTCGCACCAGCAACATCCGCTGACATGTTTAGAGCTAAAGAGAAAAATTTTGGTTTTAGTAACTGAAATATTATGAAGAGGAAGAAACGGATATATTGATTTTTGAAGTCGTAAAACTATATTAGTGCAAAAAGAAGAAACAGTTGACGTTTGATGACGTCTTAATCTTTAGATGTTGCTGTTGAAATTTACAGTTCCGTCTTCGGCTGTTAGAGTGATGGAAATTTCTTGGCCGTTTATAACGTTTGCTTTAAGAATTTGGAAGTTTTTGCCGGGGTCTTTGAGGTATGCGGAAACTTCAAGGATTTGTTTGCTACTCGGAGGGATAATTTTTTCGGTTTCTTTGATACTAAAACCTCCAGATTTCTAAAATTTGAGTTACAATTAAAGAAGATGGGACAGAAATTTTTTACTAGGAAGAAATTGACTGTTGCTGATATAGGTGTGTCATTGACAACTTCTAAGTCTTTGGTTGTTGTTTCAAGAAGTGTTACAGTTCCGAAGTTTAGAAGTGGAGGGATTAGACCAATAGATGGTCCTTGACCAGTACAAGTAACATGACATAACGATTCTGGATCTTTGCCAAAAATTGTGAAGCTTGAATTGGATTAATTTTGGTAATTTTTTTATTGTTAATTCTTACTGTAAAGACATTTCTTGGAGTCCTAGTTCAGGCGTTTGAATTTTTAATAGAATTTCTACTTCTTCCAACGGTGGGATTGCGTTTTGCAAAATTGCCACTTCAATCATCAAACCGTCATTTTTTTGTATACAAACTGCATAGTCTTTGAAAAAAACAATCTTCAAACCTTCTTCTTCATCTTCAAAAGGAGTAAATTTAAATCGACAAGGAAGTTTACTTGTATTTTTCAGAATAATTTTTTGATCATAAACATAATTGATAAAACAAAATTTGATATCAATTTTTGATGGAATCGACACAACATCGGCCACTCGACAGTCATATTTAAGAAGAACTGAACGTTTGTAATTTTTTGAACCCCACATATGAACAACAAACATCGTTTCAAGTTTTCTTTTTACACTTGGAAGAAGCGTTAACTGAAATTTCGATTAAGAGAAAGTTTGATTTATTGATAGTTGTACCAATCCGACGACTTGAGACTCTTGATCAACTATTCCTTCCAAAGGTTCGAAATCAAACTCTTTTGGATTTTTTGGAAATTCAGCACTTAAATCAGACGAAAAACAATTAAGAGGGAATTCATGTCCATCACCTTCAATTTCTATTTTGTACTCAATTGGAACTGGTGATGTGTTGTAGAGAACTATTTCTTTGGATTGTTCAAAACCAAGAGCGACAATACCAAAATCGATTACTTCAATGTCTAAACTTAAAAGAGGAGCGATAACGTTGCCTCTACAAAAAAAACATTAAAATCTAACATATTCTCTTCTAGAATTTTACGTCATTATAAAATGAATCACTTCTTTGGATTCTTCAATTAAAAATTCAACTTTTTCGATAAATCGTCCTTCATCGCCTGGTGCAAAAGACATAATAAAAGTTCCATATTGATAAGCTTCAATGCTCAAAGTTTCAGGTTCGCATTTAATTTTACCACCAAAATCGAGGTCTTTCTCCATATAAGTAATAGATCCCGGAATATGACCTAAACAACTCTACATTTAAGTTCTTAAAGTGTTAACGTCTACCTGTATTCGTGACAATAATCTCATAGCTGTGAAGAGATCGCAAAAAAACATTATTAGCTTCAAGATGACCAACGTTGAGCTTCATTTCAGGACCTAGACCTGTTCCTTTCAATTTCAACTCAATTCTTTCTTCTTTTCCTGCAATTTCTAAAAACGCTACAGTTTCGTAAACTTCACACTCTTTTGGTGAAAAAATAACAACCAATTCTAAGGAACCACTTATTCCCATTTCACCTTCCTGAAAAAAAAATCTAATAATTCTTTAGTTTTGAGAAGTTTAATAGCAACTTTTGGAATTATATCAAAGACTGGATTTTCAAACAAAAACTCTTCATTTTCTTCAACTTCTGCAACTTCGTCACTAAAAATTCTCTTATAAACTGTCGAATGTCCTTCTTTATCGATAATATTCATTTGGGTTAAATAAACAGATCTCATTGTTTCAACATCACGAACTTCTTCAAACACTTCTTTTAAATATAACTTCCGTTTGCGTTCGGTTTCTTCGTCTTTGTATAATTTCCATTGGTAAGTACCAACACCAATAGAATGATAATCAATTCTTAAAGACACTTGTCTATGCAAACCCACAAATGTATCTTGAAAAGAAATCAATTCTTTATCGAGAACTATAGTTGAAGGTACTGCATTGCAGTTAACTTTAATTTGCAATCTAACATCGTCTTCATACTTTAGTATAATGGTACTTTCTTCAACACCTTGACGTTTAGTCTTGAGCTTAACTCGAATGAAATTTTTTTCACCAGGATTTAGAACTAATTTATTTGGACAAACAGAGCAGAAATCTGTTGTTATAAAACTAAATGAACCAACAGCTGTACTATGATTGGTAGCAACAATGGTACGTTCTGAAGACATGTTAATGGGTACGTCTGGAAGCTTGATGGAATTAGGTAAGTCGATTAAAGGTCGTGGTTTAAACGCTACCAACAACAAAATTATAAAAAAAAAAATTAAATTCGTACTGAAAATTTTTTCCCGAAAAAAGATCTCAATAATTCTATAATTTTGAAGAGTATTAAGATCGACTTCTGAAATTATATTCAACAAAACAGCCTTGGACTTTTAACATTTTGTCTTGAATTTAGTTCGATTGGTAGCAGAATCTTGCGATTAATTTTTTTCAATCAATCGAATGAGGTAGAAACGCGCCTGAAAAAACCGTTTCATAAAAGTAATTGAATTTGGTATTAAAATAAGAATAAGCTCCATCACCGTCTTCACTCTCCAGACGCATACTAAAAAATATCATTTTTCAATTCAACGCTTAGAAAATAATCGATATATCCGTTCGTTCCAATTTGTTGAATTAATAATAAAATTGTAACTTTTTTCGATTTTATTTAATCCAATCGGATAATCCTTACCGTGGCATATTTTTTCGACAGCCGGTACAAAAAATTTATCACAGACAACGGCCAAAGCGACGAAGAGGTAGAGCGATACGACAACATGCACAACCACAGCGCCATCTTGTCTTTCCTTTTCACTGAAGAAGTCCTTTGGGAAATCATCAATGGCAGGTGGCGTACAATTAAGTCCTGTATCAAAACACTGGATTAAAATTAAACCATCAGACAAAGTTGATTTGGATGGACTAGATATACTAGTTTAATAATAATTTCGAGCTTTTCTTTTAATGAAACACCGCAAAACTAACTTTTCCCGATGGAATTTCCAACTGGAAAATGGAAATGCAAATTGTTGACTGTTATAGTGGAAAATGTAACGAACAAAATTAAACCAACATCTGTTAAGGCCATAAAAAATAAGGATCAATTTTTATGAGAACAATAGGACGTGAAAGAACGCGACTTAATCTATTCCCTTCTTCAAATATTGGAACTGAAAGAATAATGTCTCAGTGTAATTTTTTTTTTAAAATTGCTGTCATGCTTAAAACGAGATAAATTTTCATAAACCTGAAACGTTCAAATAAAAAAATTTAAAGATTTTGAGAAACTGAAATGGACTATTTCTAATTTTAACAATAAAATTTTGATATTTTCGAAAAATTTGGACAATTTTCGATACTTTTAATTCCAGCTCGGTGGTATTTTATAATATCAAAATGAAACCTACATCGAATTATTCTTTTCGTTGTATTTTATATTGTTCGTGTTTTTAGTTTCGTTATTTTTAAGCCATTTGACAGGAATCGGTCGATAAACGCAACTTTAAAATCAAAAATTCACAAATAGAGATCCTGACTTTTAAAAATTCGTAACATTGTTGTTTTTAGAGCTAAACAAAAAATATTAGACATATTGATAGGGCATTGAAAAATCTACAAAATGAATATAAATTCATTGCTTTATTCCAAATAGACGCTTAGATAAAAAATTTAAAAATTTTGTCTGTCTCAGAAAGCGTCAATTCAAGCTAAAACAAAAAATCCAATTGGTTCAAATCCCATTTGAAAATTTTGAGATTAGTGTCAATTTCTTAAAAACTCATCGATCAATTTCCACTTTAAAATATGGATCCATTCAAAATCTCTCTTTTTAGCAATCCGGAAAAAGGCGTTAAATCCATGTCACAACATTTTTCTATTGTTAGAAGGTTAGGAGCGTCCATCCATTGTTGATTCTTTTAATTTTCAAACGCACAAACCTCGCTTTAATGTTTGTTTTATCCATCGATTAAATACGTCTTTTAAATCTCCTTTTAACAGACAGATGGAATGACCTCTCGAGTTGAACTTGCACTTAAAGAGTCACGAGATAAATTCAATTACCGGATTATTACTCCAGGGAGAAGTTTACCACTTTAATTACAATTTACATTTCACGGGGAAATCCCCCAAAATCACATTAAAATTTTCTTTTGAATTTTTTTAACTTACCCATTCCAGTTTGGAACTAATAGCATCACACTCCGACTACTATCTAATGGAATTAATTAAACTAAACATTAGACCTTTCCGGAACATTTGATGTCATAAGACACGAACATCGTGTTTTATGATTTTTAACTCAAGTGAGAGGTTAAGTAATAAGTCAATTTTTATTGAAGAAAACTTGCGATTAATTTGTGAAAAGGATTTCGTTCATTCAGTTAACAGAATTTCAACGGCTTTGATGTTAACTGGAATTTATTGAAGATACAAATGATTGAGAAATTTTTGCATTTGGCGCCATTATTCATTGCCTTATTTTTCTTTGACTGGAATTACAGAATTCTGTAATAGCGAAAACCGCGCCCTCTTCCAATTTACTCAATTATTCATCCAATTTGCAAGTAAAATCGACGCTCTCAAATCTTTTAGTGCAAATTATATCCATCCATGTAAATTATATAAATTATAGGTTGTTATCCTATTCAGAATGCATACATTTCGCTTTAGCATTTTGTCGGAAATCCAAACAAATATTTGCAACTTCTTAATAACATTCCTGAACTTAGTAATTTCGAACTGAATATTCACTTTACTATCAAAATAGTGAAAAATTTAATTAAAACGTTTACAGTTGGAAGTTTTTTATGAGTTGTTAGATAATTAGTACTATTGTGCGTAAATGCAATTTCCGCTGTTGAGAAAAATCGTAAAATGAGAGAAATGAGGCATTTTGATGATTTTCTGGCAAATACTGTTGTGGTTTCAAGCATTGAGAAGTACGGCAAAAATTATAATCTTGAGTTATTAATTACAGAAATATGCAGAATTATAGAAATTTTTTAAATAAAAAAAATTTAGAAGTTATCGTAATCGGATAAAACTTTACATTTTCTATATGAAGAACTCATTCAATTTAAAATGGAAACAAAATTTCAAATTTCAATTTGAAAATTTCAAGCATCTCTCAAAAATCGAAATAAATTTTAGATTTAATTAATTATTGTATCATTTATTTTTGTATATTTTTTATTTTTCCAATTTTTAGCAGCCGACTTCCAAATAAATTTTCAATACTAATTTAAAAAAAAGTCTGAAATTTGAAGGCGCGTAACGTTGTTGTTTCTAGCACTAAACAGATGAAATTTAGCATTATGATAGAACGTTATAAAAACTTTAAAATAATATCAAAATCAATGTCGTGTCTTATCTAGAAATTGAGAGAGTAAATTTTTATCCGAAAGAGTGAAAATCAAAAAAACTAAAAATTTTGATTGTAGCAAAAATGATATCGGGCTTAAACTAGATTATTTTTATTTTTCCAATACAGATAATTAAAAAATAAACAAAAACTAACCAAATTTAACAAAAAAAATTTTTATCAAAATTTCAGTCTGTTCGCTCTGGACAATTTTCTATACTTGTAATTCCAGCTCCGTTATTTTTTATAATATCAAACAAAAACCTACATAAAATTATTCTTTTCGTTGTGTTTTACATTGTTTGTGTTTTTAATTTTGTTATTTTTAAGTCATTTGGTAAAAATCGGTCGATAAACACAACTTTAAAAAAAATTCAAAAATAGAGAACCTAACTTTTAAAAATTCGTAACTTTTATGTTTCTAGATGTAGACAAATAAAATCTAACACTTCGATAGAGCTTTTAAAAAGCGTCAAAACAGTGCCAAAGCCATGGTTCTACCTCATCCATAAATTGAGATAAAGAGTAATTTCTTTCCGAAAGAATGAAAATCAAAAAACTCAAAGTTTTGATTGTATCAAAAATTATCATCGGGCTTAAATTAAATTATTTTTATTTTTTCAATACAGATAATTAAAAAATAAACAAAAACCAACAGAATTCAACAAAAAATTTTTTTATCAAAATTTCAATCTCTTCGCTCTGGACAATTTTCTATACTTGTGATTCCAGCTCCGTTATTTTTTATAATATCAAACAAAAATCTATATCAAATTGTCCCTCTCAGTACGCTTTATCTTGTTCGTCTTTTTGATTTTGTCATTTTTAAGCCGTTTGGCAGGAATCGGTCGATAGACGCAACTTTAAAATAAAAAATTCAAAAATAGAGAACCGAACTTTTAAAAATTCGTAACATTGTTGTTTCTAGAGCTAAACAAATAAAATCTAACACTTCGATAGAGCATTTAAAAAGCTTCAAAGCAGTGCCAAAGCCATGGCTCTATCTCATCCATAAATTGAGATAAAGAGTAATTTTTTTCCGAAAGAATGAAAATCAAAAAACTGAAAGTTTTGATTGTATCAAAAATTATCATCGGGCTTAAATTAAATTATTTTTATTTTTTCTTTGTAGATAATTAAGAAATAAACAAAAACTAACAGAATTTAACAAAAAATTTTTTTTATCAAAATTTCAGTCTGTTCGCTCTGGACAATTTTCTATACTTGTGATTCCAGCTCCGTTATTTTTTATAATATCAAACAAAAATCTACATCAAATTGTCCCTCTCAGTACGCTTTATACTGTTCGTATTTTTGATTTTGTCATTTTTAAGCCGTTTGGCAGGAATCGGTCGATAGACACAACTTTAAAATAAAAAATTCAAAAATAGAGAACCGAACTTTTAAAAATTCGTAACATTGTTGTTTCTAGAGCTAAACAAATAGAATCTAACTCTTTGATAGATCATTAAAAAAGCTTCAAAACAGTGCCAAAGCCATGGTTCTATCTCATCCATAAATTGAGATAAAGAGTAATTTTTTCCGAAAGAATGAAAATCAAAAAACTCAAAGTTTTGATTGTATCAAAAATTATCATCGGGCTTAAATTAAATTATTTTTATTTTTTCTCTGTAGATAATTAAAAAATAAACAAAAACTAACAGAATTTAACAAAAAATTTTTTTATCAAAATTTCAGTCTGTTCGCTCTGGACAATTTTAGATACTTGTAATTCCAGCTCCGTTATTTTTTATAATTTCAAACAAAAATCTATATCAAATTGTCTCTCTCAGTACGCTTTATCTTGTTCGTATTTTTGATTTTGTCATTTTTAAGCCGTTTGGCAGGAATCGGTCGATAGACGCAACTTTAAAATAAAAAATTCAAAAATAGAGAACCTAACTTTTAAAAATTCGTAACATTGTTGTTTCTAGAGCTAAACAAATAGAATCTAACTCTTTGATAGAGCATTAAAAAAGCTTCAAAACAGTGCCAAAGCCATGGTTTTATCTCATCCATAAATTGAGATAAAGAGTAATTTTTTCCGAAAGAATGAAAATCAAAAAACTCAAAGTTTTGATTGTATCAAAAATTATCATCGGGCTTAAATTAAATTATTTTTATTTTTTCTCTGTAGATAATTAAAAAATAAACAAAAACTAACAGAATTTAACAAAAAATTTTTTTATCAAAATTTCAGTCTGTTCGCTCTGGACAATTTTAGATACTTGTAATTCCAGCTCCGTTATTTTTTATAATTTCAAACAAAAATCTATATCAAATTGTCTCTCTCAGTACGCTTTATCTTGTTCGTATTTTTGATTTTGTCATTTTTAAGCCGTTTGGCAGGAATCGGTCGATAGACGCAACTTTAAAATAAAAAATTCAAAAATAGAGAACCTAACATTTAAAAATTCGTAACATTGTTGTTTCTAGAGCTAAACAAATAGAATCTAACTCTTTGATAGAGCATTAAGAAAGCTTCAAAACAGTGCCAAAGCCATGGTTTTATCTCATCCATAAATTGAGATAAAGAGTAATTTTTTCCGAAAGAATGAAAATCAAAAAACTCAAAGTTTTGATTGTATCAAAAATTATCATCGGGCTTAAATTAAATTATTTTTATTTTTTCTCTGTAGATAATTAAAAAATAAACAAAAACTAACAGAATTTAACAAAAAATTTTTTTATCAAAATTTCAGTCTGTTCGCTCTGGACAATTTTCTATACTTGTAATTCCAGCTCCGTTATTTTTTATAATTTCAAACAAAAATCTATATCAAATTGTCTCTCTCAGTACGCTTTATCTTGTTCGTATTTTTGATTTTGTCATTTTTAAGCCGTTTGGCAGGAATCGGTCGATAGACGCAACTTTAAAATAAAAAATTCAAAAATAGAGAACCTAACTTTTAAAAATTCGTAACATTGTTGTTTCTAGAGCTAAACAAATAGAATCTAACTCTTTGATAGAGCATTAAAAAAGCTTCAAAACAGTGCCAAAGCCATGGTTTTATCTCATCCATAAATTGAGATAAAGAGTAATTTTTTCCGAAAGAATGAAAATCAAAAAACTCAAAGTTTTGATTGTATCAAAAATTATCATCGGGCTTAAATTAAATTATTTTTATTTTTTCTCTGTAGATAATTAAAAAATAAACAAAAACTAACAGAATTTAACAAAAAATTTTTTTATCAAAATTTCAGTCTGTTCGCTCTGGACAATTTTCTATACTTGTAATTCCAGCTCCGTTATTTTTTATAATTTCAAACAAAAATCTATATCAAATTGTCTCTCTCAGTACGCTTTATCTTGTTCGTATTTTTGATTTTGTCATTTTTAAGCCGTTTGGCAGGAATCGGTCGATAGACGCAACTTTAAAATAAAAAATTCAAAAATAGAGAACCTAACTTTTAAAAATTCGTAACATTGTTGTTTCTAGAGCTAAACAAATAGAATCTAACTCTTTGATAGAGCATTAAAAAAGCTTCAAAACAGTGCCAAAGCCATGGTTCTATCTCATCCATAAATTGAGATAAAGAGTAATTTTATTCCGAAAGAATGAAAATCAAAAAACTCAAAGTTTTGATTGTATCAAAAATTATCATCGGGCTTAAATTAAATTATTTTTATTTTTTCTCTGTAGATAATTAAAAAATAAACAAAAACTAACAAAATTTAACAAAAAATTTTTTTATCAAAATTTCAGTCTGTTCGCTCTGGACAATTTTCTATACTTGTAATTCCAGCTCCGTTATTTTTTATAATTTCAAACAAAAATCTATATCAAATTGTCTCTCTCAGTACGCTTTATCTTGTTCGTATTTTTGATTTTGTCATTTTTAAGCCGTTTGGCAGGAATCGGTCGATAGACGCAACTTTAAAATAAAAAATTCAAAAATAGAGAACCTAACTTTTAAAAATTCGTAACATTGTTGTTTCTAGAGCTAAACAAATAGAATCTAACTCTTTGATAGAGCATTAAAAAAGCTTCAAAACAGTGCCAAAGCCATGGTTTTATCTCATCCATAAATTGAGATAAAGAGTAATTTTTTCCGAAAGAATGAAAATCAAAAAACTCAAAGTTTTGATTGTATCAAAAATTATCATCGGGCTTAAATTAAATTATTTTTATTTATTCTCTGTAGATAATTAAAAAATAAACAAAAACTAACAGAATTTAACAAAAAATTTTTTTATCAAAATTTCAGTCTGTTCGTTTTGGATAATTTTCTATACTTGTGATTACAGCTCCATTATTTTTTATAATATCAAACAAAAATCTATATCAAATTGTCCCTCTCAGTACGCTTTATACTGTTCGTATTTTTGATTTTGTCATTTTTAAGCCGTTTGGCAGGAATCGGTAGATAGACGCAACTTTAAAATCAAAAATTCAAAAATAGAGAAACTAACTTTTAAAAATTCGTAACATTGTTGTTTCTAGAGCTAAACAAATAGAATCTAACCCTTCGATAGAGCATTTAAAAAGCTTCAAAACAGTGCCAAAGCCATGGTTCTACCTCATCCATAAATTGAGATAAAGAGTAATTTTTTTCCGAAAGAATGAAAATCAAAAAACTCAAAGTTTTGATTGTATCAAAAATTATCATCGGGCTTAAATTAAATTATTTTTATTTATTCTCTGTAGATAATTAAAAAATAAACAAAAACTAACAGAATTTAACAAAAAATTTTTTTATCAAAATTTCAGTCTGTTCGTTTTGGACAATTTTCTATACTTGTGATTCCAGCTCCGTTATTTTTTATAATATCAAACAAAAATCTATATCAAATTGTCCCTCTCAGTACGCTTTATCTTGTTCGTCTTTTTGATTTTGTCATTTTTAAGCCGTTTGGCAGGAATCGGTCGATAGACGCAACTTTAAAATCAAAAATTCAAAAATAGAGAAACTAACTTTTAAAAATTCGTAACATTGTTGTTTCTACAGCTAAACAAATAGAATCTAACACTTCGATAGAGCATTTAAAAAGCTTCAAAACAGTGCCAAAGCCATGGTTCTACCTCATCTATAAATTGAGATAAAGAGTAATTTTTTCCGAAAGAATGAAAATCAAAAACTCAAAGTTTTGATTGTATCAAAAATTATCATCGGGCTTAAATTAAATTATTTTTATTTTTTCTTTGTAGATAATTAAAAAATAAACAAAAACTAACAGAATTTAACAAAAAATTTTTTTATCAAAATTTCAGTCTGTTCGTTTTGGACAATTTTCTATACTTGTGATTCCAGCTCCGTTATTTTTTATAATATCAAACAAAAATCTATATCAAATTGTCCCTCTCAGTACGCTTTATCTTGTTCGTCTTTTTGATTTTGTCATTTTTAAGCCGTTTGGCAGGAATCGGTCGATAGACGCAACTTTAAAATCAAAAATTCAAAAATAGAGAAACTAACTTTTAAAAATTCGTAACATTGTTGTTTCTACAGCTAAACAAATAGAATCTAACACTTCGATAGAGCATTTAAAAAGCTTCAAAACAGTGCCAAAGCCATGGTTCTACCTCATCTATAAATTGAGATAAAGAGTAATTTTTTCCGAAAGAATGAAAATCAAAAAACACAAAGTTTTGATTGTATCAAAAATTATCATCGGGCTTAAATTAAATTATTTTTACCAATTCAATAGAGATGTTTCAAAAATAAATAAAAACTAATACAGTTTACTAAAAAAATGTTTTTGTCAAAATTTCATTATTTTTCCTCTGGACAATTTTCGATACTTGTGATTCCAGCACCGTTATTTTTTATAATATCAAACAAAAACCTACATCGAATTATTCCTTTTGTTGTGTTTTATATTGTTTGTGTTTTTAATTTTGTCATTTTCAAGTCACTTGGCAAAAATCGGTCGATAAACGCAACGTTAAAAAAAAATTAAAAATAGAGAACCTAACTTTCAAAAATTCGTAACTTTTTTGTTTCTAGATTTAGACAAATAAAATTTAGCATTTTGATAGACTATTAAAAAAATCTTTAAAACAATGCTAAAACCATCATTCTATACCATCGAGAAACTGAGATAGAGATTAAATTTTCAATGAAAGATTAATGAAAAATTTTTGGCAAAAATTTTATATTTTCGCTCTGGCCAATTTTGACTTTTAAAAATTCGCAACGTCGTTATTTCCAAAGTTAAACGAATGTCATTTGACTCGCTAATAGAACATTAAAAAAGCTACAAAATAAATATAACTCGCTTAGATATAAATCCAAAAACGTAAATTTTGGCTGTGTGAAAAACCGTCTTTTAGTTATAAAAAAGTTTTCAAGTTTTACTAAGTATTAAAAATAGAGCTTTTTTTATTATCTGTTGTGATTTAGTCAAAAATTTCGACTTGGAGTTTCAGCTCTGACCTCTTGGAATGCGCTCTACAAATCCAAGTACCACGCACAACGTATTAAAAGATCTAATTCGAGCGGAAGCAATTCTGTTAATTTTCTCATAACCTTTTTGTACCGCAGTTTGAATTACCGTCTCCATTTAAGTATATATTCGCCGCCTCAATTCCAACCCCGACTTTTCTTACACATTTATTTTTCTCTCAGTGTGTGTTTACACATCAATCTATAATCGCGTTAATCGCTTTGTTCCTTTTTGAAAGACGTAAGCTCTTGTAAGTAGTAGTTACTTCGCCAATCATCCACTTAGAATATCATTTTTAAACGATTTAATTTGTTCACTCTATATTGTAAAACTTCAAATCACTTTTTGATTATTTGATCACTTGAACGAGCACAATTTATAGAAAATACGATGATGGTTTATATACAGGGTTGTCAATTTACCTGATGCCAACGTTTCGAAATCCATGTTGTTCCAGCTGCGACTCTTCACTCACTGATTTGTTGACCCCCGCCCCTCTTATTGTAGTACTGCTAGTGACAATCATCTGCTCGACTGGACTCTAATATTGAGCACTTGCTAATGTCACCGATGTATTGTTGTACTCTCCAACTGGCTTATTGTCGATGCTCCGATTAAATCGTAAACAACCGACCTATCTGCATTCAACATTTACGCTCATTTTCAAGCCGAATTTTCAAAGACGCTCCTTTCCAATTAGAGTCCAATTAGTGAAACTGCGTTCAATTATTCATCACAGTTGGAATAGATTTTAGAACTGAGGCAATGTTTCTATTATTTTAGGCAAAGACGAGACAAGATACTGTTAAAATTTTAATTTTATTAGGTTGGGACTAAAGTTGAGGATTTTATTGAGAAATTTTACAAAATTTGATACGCAGTTTTGTAAAAAGTTGGCTTTGAAAATGGCGGATTGTTTGACATTTTGTTCAAAAAACTATCTAAATATATTCTTTTCGCTAAGATTGTAACTATAAATATTCATACTCCATTCGTTATTAATGTGCGTAAAGAAAGCTGAGAAACTTTATATGCGGCTTTAATTTTGTCACTAAAACTAGTTACTAAATGTGAACAAGGCTTTATGCTTCTAACCTTAAAATTTAAAGTAAATTAATCTTATGAACCAAATTCACCAGTGTAACCAACTTAAAACCTGATTTCCATGGCCGTCCCTTACGCAGATTAATAACGAATGAAGTATAGATTCTAATAGAAACAATAGAACAATAATAATCTGTAATATTTTTTTTATATTCTGACTTTCATAAAAATAGCGGTATACTTGATATCTGTCATTTGAAGGTGTCCTAACGATTCTGGATATTTCCTCTCACACTGTAGATATATAATGACATTCGATTGATGACATTTGTAATCTCCATAGCTTACTAGATTTTTATTATACTGAATCATTATAGTGAGTTCGATTGTCAGTTTTTTTACATATTCAACTTTTTGACAAAACATAAATCGATTTTTGAAGTTTTTAAAGCACAAAAAACAATAAAATAAATAAAAGTTTTGATAATCGTGACACCATAAGTTACGAAATGGACGACGCGTTAGCCAATTTGATTATTTCCAGGCGAAAATTTTTTTTTTTGACATAAAGTATGACGTATTCAACAACTTGATTAATCTAAAATACGCAATTTTGTAGAAAATAGTTATAAAAGTGGCGGATTGTTGGACATTTCGTTCAACATTTCCAAAGGTATCGAGATTTATTCTTTTCACTAAGAATGTAATAGTAAATATTTAGATTGAAATGAAAACAATAGAACGAGTTGATTTGTAATATTTGTTATATTCTGACAGTTAAGGAAATAGCAGTTTAGTTGACATCTATCATTTGAAGGTGTTCTAACGATTCCGTATATTTTCTCTCACACTGTAGATATATAATGACATTCAATTGATGACATTTGTAATTTTCATAGCTTACTAGATTTTTATTATACTGAATCAACATAGTGAGTTTGATTGTCAGTTTTTTTACATATTAAACTTTTTGAGACATTCAGTTTTCTAAAACACTAGATAATATTATTGAGAGATAAATTTATCTAGCAATAAGTTACTGTGAGAACTTTTTCTTACCTTAAAAACCTATTAGCTTCATAAACATTCAGTTTTAGCCCTAGTCTAATAAAAACCAAAAAAATTATCATTTCCACGAATTGATTGTTAGTAAAGAGGTTAAAGTTAATCTCACAATAACTTATTGTCATATAAATTTATCTTAAAGTAACTTTATCTTGGGTTTCAGGAGTCCTCCTTTAGTTTCAGAATTTAACCTTAAGACGCAAAACATAAATCGATTTTTGAAGTTTTTAAAGCACAAAAAACAAAAAAATTAGTAAAATACTTAATAATTATGACACCATAAGTTACGAAATGGCCGACGCATCAGCCAATTTGATTATTTCCAGGCGAACATTTTTTTTTTTTGACATAAAGTATGACGTATTCGACAACTTGATTAATCTAAAATACGCAATTTTGTAGAAAATAGTTATAAAAGTGGCGGATTGTTGGACATTTCGTTCAACATTTCCAAAGGTATCTAGATTTATTCTTTTCACTAAGAATGTAATAGTAAATATTTAGATTCAAATGAAAACAATAGAACGAGTTGATTTGTAATATTTGTTATATTCTGACAGTTAAGGAAATAGCAGTCTAGTTGCATCAGACATTTGCAGAAGCATCTAGATTGTCAATTTTATTTAATTGAGAAAAAAATTTAATGGCAGTTTCGCTGATAACTTAACTTTATTAGGTTGAGAGTAAAATTATGGTTTGTATTTGAAAATTTTAAAATGAATTAGAGATACATTGTGTGTTTGAAATTTGATGAAAATAAAAAGGAATTTAATTAGAGGAGGGAGTGAAGAAAAAATAAGACGCAAAGAAGGTTGCCGTCTACTATCTATGTGTCTATTACTGTAATATGAAAAAACTTTTTTAGAGAGCTAAAACTATGTATTTTGACACTAAACACTCAATTTTTTAATATCTTTATTTTGTCCAATTTCGAGGTCAAACTTTTAGTCACTAAAACAACTTTATTTTTGAACTTATAACAACGAAATTTTGGGAATTTGGTTAGTTTATTGAGGGTTATAGTCATATAATATTTTAAACTTTACAAGTTTTTATAATGACGATAATTTAAATTAAAATGGCTGCAGATTACATCTTTAACAGTTTTTTGCGTTTTTGCATTATTCCATTTCTTGAGTTAATTTGATCGCACTACATACTCCCAATTAATCGATTTGGCTCCTACCTTGGAGCGCAGTAAAACTACGTCTAATCATACCTAAAAGTTGGAACAAATTTCAGAACTTTCAGCTGAAACAGTACACATTATCGTGTAACTTCCAACTATAACAGATTTAATAATAAATTACTTCACGTTGGAATTTACTAATTATTCATAACTCCATCAATCCACTTTTCTGCAATTTTCACCAAAAGATTGGAAGACAAAGCGAGAATTAAAAATGTAAATTGAGGTCGCTAAGTGTGGAACAATAACTCTAAATTTACTTTTTTCTTCTCTCAATTTAATCAAATTCATTTGAGAAAATTGAATTTGTGATAATTATAAACTTGGACTCTCCAGTCGTCGTGAAATTCCAGTTTTGCGTTTAGTTTATAGCTTTTTTGTCAGAATTTATCACAGTGACAGGAAATAAAAAGGATTCGGTCATTCAAATAAAAAACAGTTTTTCGTGTCAAGTTCGAAGCTTCCACTTTATTTTCTATATCGGTGTTCGATTCAACTTTGTATTTATAATCTTTCGAATGAATAATAGTCTGATTTTTTTTTCAATTCGATTGAATAGTATGTTTTAGTAGAATAATTCAGTGATGATCTGCAGTTCATTTTTAATAAATGATCAATTTTCTGAAACAAATCACGGTTTGTTTATGACAGCTTCATGAAATGTCTGCGCTCTCAGACCATTATTTATTTTTCTTGAATTAACGAATGGAAAGCAACGACTTGGTAAATTTTACACTTCATCCCTAAATATTCAAACATTCGATTTTATATAAAAATTTATTGTAGATTCAATACAGACTTATGCTACTATATACAATGGCACTTATTTTGCATTAAATCTGACTGATTTCTATTTTTGAAAAAACACCATTTCGGTTAAAATTGCTAAAATAATGCAAAGAAGATAAATCAGAATGAGAATCGCGCCGACTTTTCTTGATAATCGAAATTTATTGAAATAAAGAGTGAAGAATAGAGTCAAAGCGACTGGAACAAGTGCTGATATTGTGTATTCTATCGACCCTGAGGTAATCTGGATATAAGCATCAGGTCCAGTACCCATAGTGATGGTTTTAAGAAACCATGGCATGCCTAAAGACAGAAGGATATTCATGGTATTGGCGCCTAACGAATTAGAAACGCCCATTGAACCCTCACCTATAAAATTATCAATCAAAAATTAATTCCATCAACTTTCGTCCTTACCTCTTCTCATCATTATAGTAATAGAAATCGCTTCAGGCAAACACCCTCCTGCTGCCAGAAAAGTCAAACCCAACACAGCATCCGGTATTTTAAACATATTGCCTGCAATGAATAAGGATGTAATAAATATATTTTTAGAAATATGAAAATATACCAATAATATTAATCATCCACGAAACTATATACGAATTAGAACCGATAAAGAAAATACAAAGAATAAATGTTATAGGAAAACATTTTGGATACTTTTTAGGATCTGGAATTGTGCATAAAAGCACAACCTTTATTGGCCAAGTATAGAAAAAAAATAGTTTTTTCCAAATGGATCCATTAGGTATGCGAAAAATCGAATCATCTAAAAAGTTAATAAAAATTAAATAAATAATTTTTTATTTCCAATACCTTCGTCTTCTGATTCTTCATTAACAGACTTTGTTTTGATATATTTAACTACTGGTTCTTCGACATACGATCCATAGGAAGAAATAACAGCAATACTGAATCTCGGTGTACTTTAGTCTTCGACATTTGTTTTATTCAGTAATTTTAAAACTAACTTTGATATTCTTGCATTTTGGAACATTACAGTAAAATACATGAAATAAATAGTCCTTCAAACATATAGATTTTTCCATTCCATGTGATTAAAACTAAGAAACGAATTAAAAAAATTCAAATTATTACATCCCTTGTAACTGGTCATCATAATTATGAAGAGTGTGAGAAATCATAAATATTAGCCACGCTTTAAGTATGCAACAAATTACATAATGTTGTGTATTTCTCACTGACCTATACTCACTTTGTAAACAGCGATGATTTACAATTTAAATAAATTTTAATTAAAATAAATCGTTGCAGATAAGACCTTTAGTCAATAATTCATTTTCTACAAATCTAAAAATACGTCCCAACTTATCAATTTTCTGTCTATTATAATATAAATAATAATAATAATTTTCCATTATTGATAAATTATAGGTACAATCATTTTGATAAGACAAGAAGCGCGCAACTTGAGTATTTATTCGATGAACAAACTATTTGAAAGTTTACTCAGTTCTCAAACTTAGATCGAATCAGACATTTCGAATTATTATTATTATTTTTAATCTAATCAATCGTCGTGACTCTTGAAATAAAGGTGTTTACTTCTTACAATAACCGATTAAAGGTTAAATAGAATTAAATCAAAATTATTTTATTTAATTTAAAGTGGGTGAATTATATTAGTTTTATGATTATTTGATAGTTTGAAAAAATATGGCAATGTTGCTTAGGACTAGGAAAGTGGCTCTTGGACTTAAAGTGTTTTGTATTATTTCTATCACAACAACGTATGCGATTTTAGCTATATTAGGAAGAAATGTTGAAGAAAACAGTCAAGAAAAGGACATCAATGGTAAGCTAAATATAAATCGTTTATTTATTGATAGAACTATTTATCAAAAACATAAATAGAAAATAAAACATTTTTACAAAAATAAATTCCAAGGAGATTTCTATTACATTTTTTTATTTATCTCAAAATTTGAGCATTTGTCTGTCAGATAAATTATTTATTCTAATTAACTGATTTTTATCTCAAGTGTTGCAAACAAAGAATTGAGATTTTTGAAAAGCAAAACAGTTTATAATTTTATTTATTTCGTTTTGATTGTAATAAATGTCATAAAATTCTATCATATAGCTATTTTTGCTATTGTGACTTGTTTCATGAATGCCAACTTCAAATGGTCTAATAATTACCTGGAAAATTCCTTTTTTTTTGAGTTGGTAGTAATGTGTAGCTTATTTTGAAAAAGACATTGCTACCAACTTAATAACGTATTTATTCTAAACTTTCTAAACCAAATGCGTAGTTTAGAAACTGAAAAAATGTTTTGCAAATAAACACATGCCATTGAAAAGGTCACAACTGATAAAAACAGGAATAATTTTGACAAAGTTGGCACATTATTAATTACTTTTGACATAATCACCATAACCTTTGTTTTATCGGATTGAAAATATTTCCGAAAATAATCTAAAATTTCAATTGAAAAGTTAGTTATGATAATCGCCTTTCGGCGAATTTTATAGCGCTATATCAAGTGACCCATGCTGATAAATTGTTAACACACCTTAAACAACAATAACTCTTTTTACACATTAAAAACTAGAGTGTAAACTATCATTACACAACTTGATGGTTTATTGACATCATTTCCGATAACGTTGTGGAAAAGTACCAAATCTTAAGAAAAATAACAATTCGATTATTAAGGTTAAAGGAAAGTTACTTAAGGTTGAGTTAAAAACAGAAAATGGAGAAAATAAGATTTTTGTTTTACAATTTTACTATAAAGTGTATAATGTGTTGCCTAAGTCTCTTTTATATTTTTTATAGAAATCCGTCCCCACAGTCGCCACTTGCTCACTCTCGTCCCGGATTATAACTGCACTCCAGCTGCTATCAACGAATTTCCATTCGACGGATTTACAAGAAGTCAGCGTCAGAATGGATGGATTGTTCTTCATGTTCTTTTAGCTTGCTATTTATTTGTTCTATTAGCTATAGTTTGCGATGATTATTTTGTTCCTGCTATTAAGAAATTCTGTGATAGTGAGTTGGAGATGTATAATTTTTGTTGTTACTAATTTTTACTGATAGGTTTACATATGCGTGAAGATGTAGCAGGTGCTACTTTTATGGCAATGGCTAGTTCTAGTCCCGAATTATTTATTAATTGCGTTGGCACGTTTGTCACTGAAGGTGATATTGGCGTTGGTGCTATTGTTGGTTCTGCAGTATTTAACATTTTGGCTGTGCCTGCCTGTTGCGGGCTTTTTGCCAATATGGTAAGTTGGAAAAATTGAAATTTTTGACAAAGGATATATCCAGTGGCCGTTTCTTAGACAAAACACAAAAATTAAAAAATACAAAAAATCTTAAGATGAATGATTTTAAAAGAAGTCAAAAGAAATTATAATGATTGGAGGAATTCAAAAAATTTAGAAGACTGAAGATTTTAAACAAATTGAATTCATAAACAGTTACAATTGTAATAATTCAAAGAATCTAGAGAATTCAAGGAACCCCAAAAGTCTAGAAAATTTAAGAAATATGCAAAAATTAAATAAGGCAGAAAATTTTATCAATCTAGAAATAAAAAGAAAGTATAAAAAATTCAATAGAATTTGAAGCATCTAAACAATTGGAAAATGTAGGAAATCTGTGTATTATGAATTTCATTAGAAATTCAGCTGAAAAGTTGAAAGAATCCAAAATCTTGAAGAATTAAGAAAATTCAGTTTTGAAAAATGTAAAGAGTGGCTGAATATCTGCACAATGTAGAAAATTATAGAAATAAAGAGTTTAGGTGATATTGAATTTTAAAAGATCAAAAAAAAATATAGCAAATCTGGAAAATTAAACAAATTGACTTACCGGGGGATTCTGAAAACTGAAAAAATGTGAAAAATATTTCAGAATATCTGAAAATTTAAAAATTTTAAAAATTCTAATAGTTTCGAGATTTGCGAAAAGTGTAAGAAATATACAGGGTGAGTTATTAATTGTGGTACATAGCTTAAGAATCGATAGTTGAATTTAAAATAACACAATTACACAAAAAAGGTCATATACGAAAGTTGCTATAGGGCAATAAAGTTGATTTTTTTAATTCTTTGGATTTGCCAAAATTGTTGAAGGTTTGTAGATTTCTTAAAATCTTAAAAAATGGAATATTTGAAAAATCCAAAGAATATAAAGATAAAAATATTCAAAAATTGGAGGATTTTGGAAGAAATCTGAAAAAAATCATTAACATCAAAGAAATCCTAAAAATTCAAAAAACTGAAAACACTAGGAAATCTTAAAAATACGAGAATCTGTAAGATTTAAACAAAATAAAAAATTTAAAAAATTTGAATTTTATAATTTCAAAAAAATCTAGAAAATTTGAAAAAATTCAGTCAAATTATAATTATGAAATTGAAGAGTCTAGAGAATCGAAAAAATTTGAAAAAATTAAATATTGCAGAAAATCTAAACAGTTTATAAATCTAAAAAGTATAAAAAATTCAGTAGAATCTGGAGCATCTATAAAATTGAGGAATGTCATTTTTATAAAGTATCTTGATAATTCGGAAATTAGAAAAAAATCTAAAAAAATGTGAAGTGCAAAAGATTCAGAGAATCTGAAGAATTTGGAAATTCTAGAAGAAGAAAACGTTAGTCTAAAGAGAGGAAATCAAAGAATCTAAAGAATCCAAAGAGTCTAGAAATCTTGTTCATTCAATGAATCAAATAATCTAGAGAATTCCAGGAATCCCAAAAACTTAGAGGATCTAAGAAATTTGCGAAAATAAATAATGCAGAAAATCTAAGCAATCTAGAAATTTAGAAAGTATAAAAAATCCAATAGAATCTGAAGCATCTATAAAATTGGAGATTATCATTTTCATAAAGTATCTTGATAATTCGTACAATCAAAAAAATCTAAAAAAATGTGAAGTGCAAAAGGTTCAGATAATCTGAAGAATTCAGAAATTCTAGAAAAAAAAGAAGTTAGTCTAAAGAGAGGAATTCAAAGAATCTAAAGAATCCAAAGAGTCTAGAAATTTTGTTCATTCAATGAATCAAATAATTTAAAGAATTCAAGGAATCTCAAGAATTTAGAGGATCTAAGAAATTTGCGATAATAAATAATGCAGAAAATCTAAGCAATCTAGAAATCTAGAAAGTATAAAAAATCCAATAGAATCTGAAGCATCTATAAAATTGGAGATTATCATTTTCATAAAAAATCTTGATAATTTGGAAAATCAAAAAAATTTAAAAATATTGTGAAGTGCAAAAGGTTCAGATAATCTGAAGAATTCAGAAATTCTAGAAAAAGAAGAAGTTAGTCTAAAGAGAGGAATTCAAAGAATCTAAAGAATCCAAAGAGTCTAGAAATTTTGTTCATTCAATGAATCAGATAATTTACAGAATTCAAGGAACACCAAGAACTTAGAGGATCTAAGAAATTTGCGAAAATAAATAATGCAGAAAATCTAAGCAATCTAGAAATCTAGAAAGTATAAAAAATCCAATAGAATCTGAAGCATCTATAAAATTGGAGATTATCATTTTCATAAAGTATCTTGATAATTCGTACAATCAAAAAAATCTAAAAAAATGTGAAGTGCAAAAGGTTCAGATAATCTGAAGAATTCAGAAATTCTAGAAAAAGAAGAAGTTAGTCTAAAGAGAGGAATTCAAAGAATCTATAGAATCCAAAGAGTCTAGAAATTTTGTTCATTCAATGAATCAGATAATTTAAAGAATTCAAGGAACACCAAGAACTTAGAGGATCTAAGAAATTTGCGAAAATAAATAATGCAGAAAATCTAAGCAATCTAGAAATCTAGAAAGTATAAAAAATCCAATAGAATCTGAAGCATCTATAAAATTGAAGATTATCATTTTCATAAAGTATCTTGATAATTCGGAAAATCAAAAATATCTAAAAATATTGTGAAGTGCAAAAGGTTCAGAGAGTCGGAAGATTCCGGAAAGCTGAATGAAAAGAATGAATCTAGAAGAAGGAATTGAAAGAATCTTAAAGGAATCTGCAAAATCTAAAGAGTTCAAAAATAAAGAAAAATATATCAGAAGAGTTTGAAAAATTTTAAAAATGCAGAAAGTCTATGCACTTTGTGAAAATTCAGAGATTCTGGAAAATTTAAGCAACACAGAAAATCTAAAATTTATAAAGAATACAAAGAATCTAAGGATTATCTTGAATTGGATAATTAGAGAATTTTTTATCAAATTTAGAAGATCTAGAAATTCTAAGGTGTATAGAGAATCTAAGTAAAAAATCTAAGGAAATCAAAGAAATGAAAAAAATCTTAAGAGTCCCAGAGAACTTGAAAAATACATGAAAATGTAAAAAAATATAGAGATTTTAAACAATATAAACAATCTAGAAAACCTAAAAGACAAAAATTTCAAGAAATTTAAGGAAACTTCGCAAATGAAGTCATGAAGTATTCTAGAAATTTAAATGAATTTAAAAAAATTGAAAATTTCAAGAATCCAAAGAAAGTAGTAAACTTTTTATTGATAATTTTGATAATCTTAAAAAAAAAGTTCACTTCCGGCACTGGATATACTTATAAATAATGATTACTTTTTTATACTGACTTCGCATTTTCCAAACTCTATTGCATTCAAATCCCTTCTGACTTCTTTAAATTCATCACTGTCTTCAACAGGTTGTGTATTTGGACTGGTGGCCGATCAGCCGAGATAGCATGATGTATGGTGTTTCGGTTATCCTTCTCATTAGTTTCCTTCAGGATGGAAAAATCTACTTGTACGAAGCCTTCACTCTCATCTTAGTCTACGTCATTTACATTTTAAGTAAGTAATTAAAAACCAACTCAAAAAAATCTATTCTCATTTGAAATTTGTAGTAATGTTCTTCGACAACGCTCTAATGCGCCTTGCAAATAACTTGGTAGGAAAATGTCGCCGAAAAGGCCATTACGTGGAAATTATAGCAGAAACTACGCCTTTGTTGACTCGAGGCGATGAAAAATCAAACGGAGTTAGTGAAATTCTTGAAACGGAATTTACGTTGAAAGACTGCGAGGATTTAGGTTTGTATTTTTCCAAATTGACAATTTTGATTATTGTTTTTGTAGAAGAAAGCACAAAAATTTGGGAATGGCCAAACGATCAAAGTCGGAAAAGCCAAATTTGGTGGATTCTCACTTGGCCTATATCCTTCCTTCTTTATCTAACAACGCCCGATTGTCGGAAGTATCCTCGTCTTTTCGTCATCACCTTCATTATGTGCATTTTTTGGATTGGCGCTTCCTCCTATCTCATCTCTTGGCTTATAACAGCCATCGGTATAATATTATTCTAAAAATTGTAAAAATAAACATTTTATTATTATTAGGTGATACGTTAAATATTCCGGATTCAGTGATGGGTCTAACATTTTTAGCAGCAGGAATGAGTGTACCCGAAGCTGTTTCAAGTATTATCGTTACTAATCAAGGTTAAAAAAAAAATTCATCAATCCACAATTTTTATAAATAATTTTTAGGTTTTGGTTCGATGGGACTTAGTAGCTCCGTTGCTTCTAACACTTTCGATATTCTTCTTTGTCTCGGTATTCCTTGGTTTATCAAAACTGGATATTATCCCAAAGTGTCAAACAAACGTTATATTAAAATTAATTCATCGGGATTGTCCTACAGTGCCATTTCTTTACTTTCAACTCTTGTTTTATTTTATTTGAGTGTTGCTTTTAATAAATTCAGGTGAGTGATTCAACTGGGAGAAAATTAATGATTTTTCTTTTGTAGACTTAACTGGAAAGTGGGATTGACGTGTCTTTTTATGTATATAGCTTTTTTAGCTCTTGCTTCATTAATCGAACTTAACGTTTTTTTCTCTGTTAATTTACCGACCTGCGGAAGATAAAATGGATGGAGTGACAATTTTATGCTATTTTATTGATTGACTGGTAGATTTAGGGAATTTTTTTGGATTTATACAAATATACGCATATACAAAGTGCTGTGTTTTATTTTATACAGAGTGTTCTTCAAATTATTTTTATTTTTACGGATTTTTCAGGTTTTTAAGTTCTTTTTTCAAATGTTAAATTTATCAGAATCTTTTGTGAGATTTTACAAATTTTAACTTTTTTAGACTTTTCTGATTTGATTTTTTTTTATAAATTTTTAGATTGATTGTAATTATGCAAGTTTTGAAAATTTTTTAGACTAGGAAATTTGAAAAATAAAAAAAATTGGAAAAATTCATAAGCTTTGAGAAATCCGAAAAAAAATTAAATACTTTAAAAATTAAAAAAATTATAAATCTGGAAAATTTGAAAAACTTAAGAATTGGAAATTTATAACAGTGCAAGAAATATACAGAGTGTGTCATTGATAATAGTGCGTAGCTTAACAAATATCAACTGACCTTAAAAAAGACGTTTAAAGCTGAAATAGCTTATTTGAAATCTGAAAAAAATATAAAAATCGGAGAAATCCAAGAAATTCAAAAGACTGAAGACACCAAAATATCTTGAAAGTCAGAAAATCCAAAGAATCTTAAAAATTTAAACAAGATAGAAAATGGAAAAAAATTGAAAACTTGAATTTAATAATTTCAAAAACTAGAAGATCTGAAAAACCCAACGAATTCATAAACAACTCAAACATAAATTTTGATAATTCTGAGAATTTGAAGAATTTAGAGAATTCAAAGAATCCCAAGATTTTAGAGAATCTAAAAGGAATGTAAAAAAATTGAATGTAAAAATTTCAGAAAATTTGGAAGAAAAAAAATGAATCTGAATTATAAATTTGTCAAAAATATAAATTCAGCTGAAAAGTTGGAAGAATCAAAAAATTCAGTTTTGAAAAATCTAAAGAGTTTGAAGATTTGAACAGTTTGGAGAATTTTAAAAATAACCAATTTAGTCGATATTAAAATTTAAAAAATCCATAAAATAAAAAATTCTCAAAATTGTGAAAAAAAATCAGAAGTTTTAGGAAATCCGAGAATCTAAAAAAATTTAAAATCTCCAACAATTTGGGATATTAGATAATTTAAAATATCTTGAAAATATAAAAAATTGTAAATCTAAATAATTCTGGAAAATTCAAAAAAAACCTAAGCATTAGAGATTTGCAAATAGTGCAAGAAATATACAGAGTGAGTCATTAATAATAGTACATAGCTTAACAAATGTCAAGTGACCTTAAAAAAGACGTTTAAAGCTGAAATGGCTTATTTGAAACTTAAAAAATATAAAAATCGGAGAAATCCAAGAAATTCAGAAGAATGAAGACACAAAAATATCTTGAAAGTCAGAAAATCCAAAAAATCTTAAAATTTTAAACAAGATAGAAAATGGAAAAATTGAAAACTTGAATTTAATAATTTCAAAAACTAGAAAATCTGAAAAAATCCAAACAATTTATAAACAACTCAAACATAAATTTTGATAATTCTGAGAATTTGAAGAATTTAGAGAATTCAAAGAATCCCAAAAATTTACAGAATCTAAAAGAAATGTAAAAAATTGAATGTAAAAAGCTCAAAGAATCTAAAAATTTCAGAAAATTTAGAAGAAAAAAAATGAATCTGAATTATAAATTTGTCAAAAATATAAATTCAGCTGAAAAGTTGGGAGAATCAAAAAATTTAGTTTTGGAAAATCTAAAGAGTTGAAGATTTGAACAGTTTGGAGAATTTTAAAAATAACCAATTTAGTCGATATTGAAATTCAAAAAATCCATAAAATAAAAAAGTCTCAAAATTGTAGAAAAAAATCAGAAGTTTTAGGAAATCCGAGAATCTAAAAAAATTCAAAATCTCCAACAATTTGAGATTTTAGATAATTTAAAATATCTTAAAAATATAAAAAATTGTGAATCTAAATAATTTTGGAAAATTCAAAAAAAACCTAAGCATTAGAGATTTGCAAATAGTGCAAGAAATATACAGAGTGAGTCATTAATAATAGTACATAGCTTAACAAATGTCAAGTGACCTTAAAAAAGACGTTTAAAGCTGAAATGGCTTATTTGAAACTTAAAAAATATAAAAATCGGAGAAATCCAAGAAATTCAGAAGAATGAAGACACAAAAATATCTTGAAAGTCAGAAAATCCAAAAAATCTTAAAATTTTAAACAAGATAGAAAATGGAAAAATTGAAAACTTGAATTTAATAATTTCAAAAACTAGGAAATTTGAAAAAATCCAACGAATTTATAAATAACTCAAACATAAATTTTGATAATTCTGAGAATTTGAAGAATTTAGAGAATTCAAAGAATCCCAAAAATTTACAGAATCTAAAAGAAATGTAAAAAATTGAATGTAAAAAGCTCAAAGAATCTAAAAATTTCAGAGAATTTAGAAGGAAAGAAATAAATCTGAATTATAAATTTGTCAAAAATATAAATTCAGCTGAAAAGTTGGAAGAATCAAAAAATTTAGTTTTGGAAAATCTAAAGAGCTGAAGATTTGAACAGTTTGGAGAATTTTAAAAATAACCAATTTAGTCGATATTAAAATTTAAAAAATCCATAAAATGAAAAATTCTCAAAATTGTGAAAAAAAATCAGAAGTTTTAGGAAATCCGAGAATCTAAAAAAATTTAAAATCTCCAACAATTTGATATTTTAGATAATTTAAAATATCTTGAAAATATAAAAAATTGTAAGTCTAAATAGTTTTGGAAAATTCAAAAAAAAACCTAAGCATTAGAGATTTGCAAATAGTGCAAGAAATATACAGAGTGAGTCATTAATAATAGTACATAGCTTAACAATTGTCAAATGACCTTAAAAAAGACTTTTAAAGCTGAAATGTCTTAGTTGAAATCTGAAAAAAATATAAAAATCGGAGAAATCCAAGAAATTCAAAAGAATGAAGACACCAAAAAATTTTGGAAGTCTGAGAAAATCCAAAGTATCTTAAAAATTTAAGCAAGATAGAAAATGGAAAAAAGTTGAAAACTTGAATTTAATAATTTCAAAAACTAGAAAATTTGAAAAAGTCCAAAGAATTTATAAACAACTCAAACATAAATTTTGATAATTCTGAGATTTTGAAGAATTTAGAGAATTCAAAGAATCCCAAAAATTTACAGAATCTAAAAGAAATGTAAAAAAATTGAATGTAAAAAGTTCAGAGAATCTAAAAATTTCAGAAAATTTAGAAAAAAAGAAATGAATCTGAATTATAAATTTGTCAAAAATATAAATTCAGCTGAAAAGTTGGGAGAATCAAAAAATTCAGTTTTGGAAAATCTAAAGAGTTTGAAGATTTGAACAGTTTGGAGAATTTTAAAAATAACCAATTTAGTCGATATTAAAATTTAAAAGATCCATAAAATAAAAAAGTCTCAAAATTGTGAAAAAAAATCAGAAGTTTTAGAAAATCCGAGAATCTCCAAAAATTTAAAATCTCCAACAATTTGAGATTTTAGATAATTTAAAATATCTTGAAAATATAAAAAATTGTAAATCTAAATAATTTTGGAAGATTCCAGAAAAAATCTAAGCATTTAAGATTTGCAAATAGAGCAAGGAATATACAGGATGGGCCATTAAAAGTGGTACGTAAGAAGCGACAGCTGTCTTTAAAAGAACACAATTAAACACAAAAAGCCTTATCCGAAAGTTGCTATTATGATTTTTTTTATTATTCAGATTTGCCAAATTTATTAAACATTTCCAGATTACTTAAAATTTTTTGGATTATTTGTTTTTTTATAGACTTATTTGAGTCTCTAGATTTTCTAGATTTTTTGGATTCCTACAAGAATCTTTAGATTGATCAATTCTTGATAGTCTATAGATTGTTTAGATTTGTCATGTTTTTGTCTTTTCAGTTTCTTTTCAAATGTTAAATTTTTGAATTTTCATCAAATTTTCAAAATTTTAATTTTTTGGGCTCTCCCAATTTAATATTTTTGTATAGATATTCAGACTTGATCTTGAAAATCTTCTAATTTTTAAACTTTATCTTTCTTGATTTTCTATATTCAGGATAATTCTTAGATTTCCGAGATTCTTCGAATTTTCTAGAATCTTTTATATTCCTCAAATATTTCAGATTGTTTAGATTTTTTATTCCTTAGATTGTCTAGATTCTGTAAATTAAAATTTTTTTGAACTATCAAAATTTCCAAATTTTGTTCTCAGATTTAACGATTTTTTTAATCTGTTATTCAATTATTATAAAATATTTAACTATTTATCAATGGTACATAATTTTGAAAATTCTGAAAAATTCATAAATTCTAAATAATAAAAAAGTGAGAAATCTGGAAAGTACAAAATTGTCAAAAATCTAAATTTAGCTGAAAAGTTGAAAAAATTCAAAATCTCAAAAAAATAAAAAAATTTGCAGGTTGAAGAATTTAAACAAATTGTGGAATTCTGAATAATAAAAAAATGTGAATATTTAAATAATCAAGAGCTTTGAAAAATTCGAAAAATTTAAAAAATTTCACAAATTAGAAATTTGAAGAAAAGCATAAAAAATACAGGGTGACCATAAAAGAACACAATTAAACACGAAATACCATATCCAAAAGAAGCTTCTTTTTATTGCACAAGGCATTAAAGATGTTTTTTAGTTCTTTAAATTTGTAAAGTTTATTCCCAAATTTTTTCTTCATTTTTATAAACTTTCTAACAATTTTCAACTCTGGGATTCCTACAAGAATCTTCAGATTGCTCAATTCTAGATTAGATTTGTTAAGTTTTAATTTTTTTCAATTACTTTCTAAATGTTAAATTTTCAAAAAATTTTGAATTTTATAGAATTTTCAAAATCTTAACATTTTTTGAATACTGGAACTTTTCTGATTTATTTTTTTTATAGACTTTTAGATTTTTGAGTATGTAGGTTTTTCAGATCTCTTATACTTCTAAGATTGTTCTGACTCCGAAAATCCTCAACAGATTTTTAATTTTTTTGAATTTTCTAAATTCTTTGAAATTTTGAAGATTGTCAATATTCTTGATAATGCTCAGAACCGTTAGATTTTTTAATTTTTGAGATTCTCTTAAATCATTCACAGTTCTTAAATACTTCAGATTGTTTAGAATTTTTTATCCCTTAGATTGTCTAAATTCTGTAAATTCAATTTTTCTTATTAATGAAATTTCTTTTCGAAATTTTCGGTTTTTTAGATAATTTGAATTTTTGTTAATTACTTAAATTTCATACAGAAAAAAAAGTTCAACTTTAACACCCTGTAGATTTATAAGTAACCACATTCCGATAAGACATATTAAACTTAATTGCATCTTTGTGAGTTATGATTATGATGACTCACACTATATATTTTTTTGCAAACACGTAATATAAAATTTTATTAATAACACTATATACCGTGCTACCAAGTGAAAATGGAGTCAATGTTGGCCATGACTCATATGCAACTAATCTGTCAATTATACGTCAGATAAGTATGGGTCAAATGCACATAGTCATAGTCGACGTTGACTTTTTCATCACTTGATCGCACGGTAGATTCTACAAAATATTCAAATTCAATTAATTCTTTTATTTCTGTCGTCGTTTAGAAGTAGAGTCGGCTTTGACTTATTGACATTTAGTCCAATCCAAGCCAACTTATAACACTTATTTTTGATGTATTTCACTCGATCGGACATTTTCGCATATTTACGAAAAAGTATATTCGCCGACGACAGATCGGTATATTTTTTTTATTAATTATTATTGGTTGATAATATGATAAATAAAATCAGCAAGATTCAATATGTATCAAACGTCATAAGCATAACGCGTCTACCGCTCTTAATACATAAATAACTATTTTTTCGTTCAATACTTGGAAACATATTTATTGAAGTATATTATAGGGCTGTAAAGATATCCTGCAATTAATAAATTAATTTTATCTCCCGCTTCATGATTCACGTGAAAGAATTAAAAATCTATACAAAAGATTATATAAAAATAATCAAAGCGAATCTATTGTTTTTAAAAACAATATATTAAAGTATCTAACGAAGATTGGAAAGTAATTTTCTTATTCTTAGATAATTCAAACAACACGCGTGGAATGCGAATACTTTGAAATTTGATGAGAATTTATTCAATAAATAATCAATCACGATTTAATCGATAAATTGTTGGCAATTGATTTTTTTAACAATGTGTTTTTCCGTCGATTATAAGTTTTTTTTAATCGATGGGAAATGTTGAAACAGTGCTGCTTTTGTTTTAAGAGTGTCGATATAATCACGAACAATATTAATTTATAATTTTTTTTTAGAAGAAGTGATTGTTAACACTTTTGCTTCAAATTTTTTCAGTAAATAATTGAACAATTATTATTAATTTGAGGAAGACACTTGTTGACAGACAATTATCTAAGAATTTGGTATCAATTATCAATTTTTCAAATCTGACGCTTGTTTACTAAAAAACAAAGTTTAATCAGCGAATTTTTGTACTGTTTTGTAACAAAATTATGCAATTGGAATTATGAGAAATTTCTTTAAAATTACTACGGAAAAACCAAAGTTGAAATCGATAGAATTTCATTAGCAATTCCAAGTAGAATATACAATGTGGCTCTTATAATTCAAATTTGTTTATATAAAATTTTATGTCTATTTACCTTGCTAATTGTACACTACTGATAACATACTAAAAACAATCGTGATTACACTTCAAAAATATTTTCACTGGATGTTACTAGTACAATAGTGTTTTATCCAGGCCATTTCTTACTCTCAGTCGAAGGATTCCTCGAGTGAATCCCATTGGCATTCTGCGAATAGATTGTTTCAAATATTTGCCAACTCTAAAAACCAGCAATCCTGACATTAATTCTTTTCAAACTAGGATTGAGAGTTATCAGTCGCATTTTTTATCACTAAAAGTTTATAACTTTCACTGCACAAAAAAAATAAAATCAAATCGGCGACAAGTCAACACGAAAAACCAATTTGGATTAGCTTTTGACCAAAACAAAAATAAGACAACCAAAATTAGAAATATAGTTTTTTTTATTTTGAGCAAAGAAACAAACTGGAATATTTGGAATTCCAGATTCAAATCTAAATCTAAATTTAACTCACGACTCAAATTCAGATCAAATCTTAGATTTAACTTTATTTTAATTTTAGATCTGATTTTGAGTTATATTTTTCACTGCACAAAAATAAATAAAATCAAATCGGCGACAAGTTTAGATCTAAACTTAAAATCTGAAGTTTGATTTATATTTGGAATTCTAAGTTTGGATCTGAACTCTGATCTAAGCTCAGAATTTGAGTCAAAACACAAAAAACCAATTTGGATTAGCTTTTGACCAAAACAAAAATAAGACAACCAAAATTAGAAATATAGTTTTTTTTTATTTTGAGCAAAGAAACAAACTGGAATAGTTGGAATTCCAGATTCAAATCTAAATCTAAATTTAACTCACGACTCAAATTCAGATCAAATCTTAGATTTGACTTCATTTTAATTTTAGATCTGATTTTGAGTTATATTTTTCACTGCACAAAAATAAATAAAATCAAATCGGCGACAAGTTTAGATCTAAACTTAAAATCTGAAGCTTGATTTATATTTGGAATTCTAAGTTTGGATCTGAACTCTGATCTAAGCTCAGAATTTGAGTCAAAACACGAAAAACCAATTTGGATTAGTTTTTGATCAAAATAAAAGTAAGAGAACCAAAATTAGAAATATAGTTTTTTTTATTTTGAGCAAAGAAACAAACTGGAATATTTGGAATTCCAGATTCAAATCTAAATCTAAATTTAACTCACGACTCAAATTCAGATCAAATCTTAGATTTGACTTCATTTTAATTTTAGATCTGATTTTGAGTTATATTTTTCACTGCACAAAAATAAATAAAATCAAATCGGCGACAAGTTTAGATCTAAACTTAAAATCTGAAGCTTGATTTATATTTGGAATTTTAAGTTTGGATCTGAACTCTGATCTAAGCTCAGAATTTGAGTCAAAACACATAAAACCAATTTGGATTAGCTTTTGACCAAAACAAAAATAAGACAACCAAAATTAGAAATATAGTTTTTTTTTATTTTGAGCAAAGAAACAAACTGGAATATTTGGAATTCCAGATTCAAATCTAAATCTAAATTTAACTCACGACTCAAATTCAGATCAAATCTTAGATTTGACTTCATTTTAATTTTAGATCTGATTTTGAGTTATATTTTTCACTGCACAAAAATAAATAAAATCAAATCGGCGACAAGTTTAGATCTAAACTTAAAATCTGAAGCTTGATTTATATTTGGAATTCTAAGTTTGGATCTGAACTCTGATCTAAGCTCAGAATTTGAGTCAAAACACATAAAACCAATTTGGATTAGCTTTTGACCAAAACAAAAATAAGACAACCAAAATTAGAAATATAGTTTTTTTTTATTTTGAGCAAAGAAACAAACTGGAATATTTGGAATTCCAGATTCAAATCTAAATCTAAATTTAACTCACGACTCAAATTCAGATCAAATCTTAGATTTGACTTCATTTTAATTTTAGATCTGATTTTGAGTTATATTTTTCACTGCACAAAAATAAATAAAATCAAATCGGCGACAAGTTTAGATCTAAACTTAAAATCTGAAGCTTGATTTATATTTGGAATTCTAAGTTTGGATCTGAACTCTGATCTAAGCTCAGAATTTGAGTCAAAACACATAAAACCAATTTGGATTAGCTTTTGACCAAAACAAAAATAAGACAACCAAAATTAGAAATATAGTTTTTTTTATTTTGAGCAAAGAAACAAACTGGAATATTTGGAATTCCAGATTCAAATCTAAATCTAAATTTAACTCACGACTCAAATTCAGATCAAATCTTAGATTTAACTTTATTTTAATTTTAGATCTGATTTTGAGTTATATTTTTCACTGCACAAAAATAAATAAAATCAAATCGGCGACAAGTTTAGATCTAAACTTAAAATCTGAAGTTTGATTTATATTTGGAATTCTAAGTTTGGATCTGAACTCTGATCTAAGCTCAGAATTTGAGTCAAAACACGAAAAACCAATTTGGATTAGTTTTTGATCAAAATAAAAGTAAGAGAACCAAAATTAGAAATATAGTTTTTTTTATTTTGAGCAAAGAAACAAACTGGAATATTTGGAATTCCAGATTCAAATCTAAATCTAAATTTAACTCACGACTCAAATTCAGATCAAATCTTAGATTTGACTTCATTTTAATTTTAGATCTGATTTTGAGTTATATTTTTCACTGCACAAAAATAAATAAAATCAAATCGGCGACAAGTTTAGATCTAAACTTAAAATCTGAAGCTTGATTTATATTTGGAATTCTAAGTTTGGATCTGAACTCTGATCTAAGCTCAGAATTTGAGTCAAAACACGAAAAACCAATTTGGATTAGTTTTTGATCAAAATAAAAGTAAGAGAACCAAAATTAGAAATATAGTTTTTTTTATTTTGAGCAAAGAAACAAACTGGAATAGTTGGAATTCCAGATTCAAATCTAAATCTAAATTTAACTCACGACTCAAATTCAGATCAAATCTTAGATTTGACTTCATTTTAATTTTAGATCTGATTTTGAGTTATATTTTTCACTGCACAAAAATAAATAAAATCAAATCGGCGACAAGTTTAGATCTAAACTTAAAATCTGAAGCTTGATTTATATTTGGAATTCTAAGTTTGGATCTGAACTCTGATCTAAGCTCAGAATTTGAGTCAAAACACGAAAAACCAATTTGGATTAGTTTTTGATCAAAATAAAAGTAAGAGAACCAAAATTAGAAATATAGTTTTTTTTATTTTGAGCAAAGAAACAAACTGGAATATTTGGAATTCCAGATTCAAATCTAAATCTAAATTTAACTCACGACTCAAATTCAGATCAAATCTTAGATTTGACTTCATTTTAATTTTAGATCTGATTTTGAGTTATATTTTTCACTGCACAAAAATAAATAAAATCAAATCGGCGACAAGTTTAGATCTAAACTTAAAATCTGAAGCTTGATTTATATTTGGAATTTTAAGTTTGGATCTGAACTCTGATCTAAGCTCAGAATTTGAGTCAAAACACATAAAACCAATTTGGATTAGCTTTTGACCAAAACAAAAATAAGACAACCAAAATTAGAAATATAGTTTTTTTTTATTTTGAGCAAAGAAACAAACTGGAATATTTGGAATTCCAGATTCAAATCTAAATCTAAATTTAACTCACGACTCAAATTCAGATCAAATCTTAGATTTGACTTCATTTTAATTTTAGATCTGATTTTGAGTTATATTTTTCACTGCACAAAAATAAATAAAATCAAATCGGCGACAAGTTTAGATCTAAACTTAAAATCTGAAGTTTGATTTATATTTGGAATTCTAAGTTTGGATCTGAACTCTGATCTAAGCTCAGAATTTGAGTCAAAACACAAAAAACCAATTTGGATTAGCTTTTGACCAAAACAAAAATAAGACAACCAAAATTAGAAATATAGTTTTTTTTTATTTTGAGCAAAGAAACAAACTGGAATAGTTGGAATTCCAGATTCAAATCTAAATCTAAATTTAACTCACGACTCAAATTCAGATCAAATCTTAGATTTGACTTCATTTTAATTTTAGATCTGATTTTGAGTTATATTTTTCACTGCACAAAAATAAATAAAATCAAATCGGCGACAAGTTTAGATCTAAACTTAAAATCTGAAGCTTGATTTATATTTGGAATTCTAAGTTTGGATCTGAACTCTGATCTAAGCTCAGAATTTGAGTCAAAACACAAAAAACCAATTTGGATTAGCTTTTGACCAAAACAAAAATAAGACAACCAAAATTAGAAATATAGTTTTTTTTTATTTTGAGCAAAGAAACAAACTGGAATATTTGGAATTCCAGATTCAAATCTAAATCTAAATTTAACTCACGACTCAAATTCAGATCAAATCTTAGATTTGACTTCATTTTAATTTTAGATCTGATTTTGAGTTATATTTTTCACTGCACAAAAATAAATAAAATCAAATCGGCGACAAGTTTAGATCTAAACTTAAAATCTGAAGCTTGATTTATATTTGGAATTCTAAGTTTGGATCTGAACTCTGATCTAAGCTCAGAATTTGAGTCAAAACACATAAAACCAATTTGGATTAGCTTTTGACCAAAACAAAAATAAGACAACCAAAATTAGAAATATAGTTTTTTTTATTTTGAGCAAAGAAACAAACTGGAATATTTGGAATTCCAGATTCAAATCTAAATCTAAATTTAACTCACGACTCAAATTCAGATCAAATCTTAGATTTAACTTTATTTTAATTTTAGATCTGATTTTGAGTTATATTTTTCACTGCACAAAAATAAATAAAATCAAATCGGCGACAAGTTTAGATCTAAACTTAAAATCTGAAGTTTGATTTATATTTGGAATTCTAAGTTTGGATCTGAACTCTGATCTAAGCTCAGAATTTGAGTCAAAACACGAAAAACCAATTTGGATTAGTTTTTGATCAAAATAAAAGTAAGAGAACCAAAATTAGAAATATAGTTTTTTTTATTTTGAGCAAAGAAACAAACTGGAATATTTGGAATTCCAGATTCAAATCTAAATCTAAATTTAACTCACGACTCAAATTCAGATCAAATCTTAGATTTGACTTCATTTTAATTTTAGATCTGATTTTGAGTTATATTTTTCACTGCACAAAAATAAATAAAATCAAATCGGCGACAAGTTTAGATCTAAACTTAAAATCTGAAGCTTGATTTATATTTGGAATTCTAAGTTTGGATCTGAACTCTGATCTAAGCTCAGAATTTGAGTCAAAACACAAAAAACCAATTTGGATTAGCTTTTGACCAAAACAAAAATAAGACAACCAAAATTAGAAATATAGTTTTTTTTATTTTGAGCAAAGAAACAAACTGGAATATTTGGAATTCCAGATTCAAATCTAAATCTAAATTTAACTCACGACTCAAATTCAGATCAAATCTTAGATTTGACTTCATTTTAATTTTAGATCTGATTTTGAGTTATATTTTTCACTGCACAAAAATAAATAAAATCAAATCGGCGACAAGTTTAGATCTAAACTTAAAATCTGAAGCTTGATTTATATTTGGAATTCTAAGTTTGGATCTGAACTCTGATCTAAGCTCAGAATTTGAGTCAAAACACAAAAAACCAATTTGGATTAGCTTTTGACCAAAACAAAAATAAGAGAACCAAAATTAGAAATATAGTTTTTTTTATTTTGAGCAAAGAAACAAACTGGAATATTTGGAATTCCAGATTCAAATCTAAATCTAAATTTAACTCACGACTCAAATTCAGATCAAATCTTAGATTTGACTTCATTTTAATTTTAGATCTGATTTTGAGTTATATTTTTCACTGCACAAAAATAAATAAAATCAAATCGGCGACAAGTTTAGATCTAAACTTAAAATCTGAAGTTTGATTTATATTTGGAATTCTAAGTTTGGATCTGAACTCTGATCTAAGCTCAGAATTTGAGTCAAAACACGAAAAACCAATTTGGATTAGCTTTTGACCAAAACAAAAATAAGACAACCAAAATTAGAAATATAGTTTTTTTTTATTTTGAGCAAAGAAACAAACTGAAATAGTTGGAATTCCAGATTCAAATCTAAATCTAAATTTAACTCACGACTCAAATTCAGATCAAATCTTAGATTCAACTTCATTTTGATTTTGGATCTGATTTTGAGTTATAATCAAAAGTTAATCTGAATTTTGGTTAGAAATCAAATGAGTTTCGATCAAAATTTGATTTAGTCTTTGACTTAGATTTGGATGTATGCTTGAAATCAGATTTAGATCATAATTCATCTAAATCTAAACTGAGACTAGAACTTGGATCAAAACTTGAATAAGACTCTAAATTAAAATTAAATCTGCACTGTCAAATTTGAGTCAAAAAACGAATAAAATCCAGATCCAAATTTGACTCAGTTTTTGATCAAATGTAAAACTGAATCAGAACTTGTATTCAAATTGGCTTTATTTAAAACAAACTTGAATTGCACTTGAAATTTTTGAACTCGAATTTGAGACAAATCAAAATTTCCATAAATCTAATTTGAGAATAAAACCTGAATCAGAAGTTAAGTTTTATTTTAAATCAGAGCTTAAATCGAAAGTTAGACTTGATTTAGATCTGCACCCTGATCTAAACTCAGATCGATTGATTTAGTCAAAACTGGAATCTGCACTTAAATCTGAAATCTTAGTCAAACCACGAGTAAAAATTCAGATATAAATTTGAATCCGTTTATGGATTTCTTCAAAACGATCTGAGCTCAAGAGTTAAATTGAAATTCAAAATTTTTGAACTCGAATTTGAAACTTGAACCTGAATTTCAGTTCTGACTTAAGATTTAGACATAATTTCAAACTGAACTTAATCAGAATTTAGACAGAAACTCAGAATTGAACTTAAAGTAAACGAATGAAAATTCTGAATCAGTTCTTGATCACAATTCTAAGCTAAAATTTAAAACGATCTTGAATTGAGCCCAAAAGTAAAATAAAAATTCAAAAGTTTTGAACTCAAATTTAAGATTTATACCTGAATTTCAATCTTTGTTCTAACTTAAGATTTAGAACAAAATTTGAATCTGAACATGAATTAGAATTAAACCTAAACCTGAAATTAGATCTAATTAAAACTCAAATTTAAACTTGAAATTAAAATTTATTCTAAATTGATCAAACTTGAAATCAGATTGTCTAACAATAAATTGAGATCCGCAGCTAAATCAAGAATTAAATCTCGTCACTCGGTATATTTTTCCAATTGATATTTCCACCTTAAACAAAGTAAACCAACTCTTTTCAATCTTATCTTAGCCATCAAAAGTGGGGAGATTTACAATTATCACTTGAAAAATATCAAATCGCAACAATAATCGTCAGTAATTGTGTGTCATTTGTTAGAATAACTCAAACTTAAAGAAAAAAAAATTGGTTTGACTTTTACCCAAAAGTTCTCTAATTAAATTAAATATTAACTACTGAGAATTTTATTTGTTAGCAAAGATGTTTAACTATAATTAGAAACTCCGAAGGCTAAATTCAAATTTTCCGAGAAAAACATCAACAAAAAGGTGATTTTGTTTTTCAATTCTCTCTCTTTATAAATCGAAGATAACAAAAAAATTTTTGTAGTAATGAAATTCAAAAAATGTGAATAAATTAACAATTTTTGAATGTTTCAGAAAATGATAAAAAAAATTAAATTGACTATTCTAAGGCGACGAAAATGAAGCCAATTTTAATTTTGATAATTTTAGTGTGTTTAATCCAGACAACATTTACTAAAAATGGTAAGTAAATATTTTGTTGAATCTATAGACCAGGATGTTTGTGTTTTAAATCCTTCAAAATTCCCACAATTAAAGAATAATATCTTAATAAATAATAAATAAGACAAGGGATGGCATTGTCATTAGATATTGATTCATTGCCAACTCAACTCTCATTCCATTTTAGTCTTTCTCTCAGTTCTGAGGTATAATCACCTCTAATAAAAATTTTACAATTTCTCCAAACTTATGTTTTTTTATAGATAGTACTAATTCACATTCTCAAGTGAAACGTCATCGCCGATACATAATTTTCACAAGATCGAAAGAACCAAACGGCACTTTAGAATGTGCCAATTGTTCATCATCATCATCATCATCGGATTATCCTCCGTTCTTCACCGACTCTCAAGTGGAACATGGTGCTATTGTTTTAGTTTTCTTCATCGGAGTTTATTGTTTCACACTTTTGGCTATTGTTTGTGATAATTATTTTCTACCGTGTGTTGAGAAAATCTGTGAAGCTTTGAATTTATCTCATGTGAGTATATATTTTTTATGCTTCCGGAAAATTAGAACTAGAACACTTATCGTTTATTAGGTTAATGTCGGATTATTATCAATTGGCGATTAGATTAAAGTGCAATCAGATTTTAAAAGCAAAAATTATTTTTCTAGAAAGTGGAGTGTTGAAGTTATAAAATCCAGACAGTGTGGCAGAAAAATCTAAAACGATTTAGATTATCAGTTCACTAGTGGAATAATTATAATTATGCCACTTCTAAATAAAAAAAATCTATCAACTTTTCAATTGGCAGTTATAAATTATCGATGTCTATTTCTATTAAAATTGCTTTTGGCAGACAAAAAGCGACATCTGATGGTTTTTTCAGTAGCAACAATGACAACAGAGTTGTCATTCTTGTCAACTGACTTGATCATTTCAAAAAATATTATTTTTTTATATAAATAACGCCATCTTTTGGTTGTTTTTATAATAAAAGTCCAAACCGCGTTAATAAACTCAATTTTTTAGAGTTTTTGCTAAATTGATAATTTCTATACCCAAAAATTACATTTATAAATGTGATCTTTGAAATTTCTCGTCTTTTAAAGTTTCTATGTTAATTATTTGCCAGCTATATATATTTAAAAGCGCCATCTATTAAAATTTGACAGTTATATGTTTAAATTTTAGTAGATGGCGCTTTTAAATATATGCAGTTGTCCCCGGATAGATAAAAAACTTTTGATTTGAATTTTAATTTTTTTGGGGTTTAGTCCTGATTGGTTAAAGACTAGATTTAGATTTGAAAAAATCAAGTATGCTTTGAAAATTTGGAAAAAACCTGTTTTCCTTTTGTCTAGCAGATACGACAAAAAGTGATTAAGAAAAGTTGTCTAGAATAAACATCTGAGTTTGTATACCAAATTTCGAAAGCATCGGCCAACTACGATATTTTACGTTTAAAAATAAAATTGGTTAATTTGACAGGAATACATGAAAAAAATCATAGTTACCGAAATTCAAAATTCTCAAAAGATTGATTTTTTTACGTTTAAAAATAAATTTCACTGATTTGTGAAACAGACCTAGAAAAAAATGAAAAATCATAGTTGGCCGATTATTTAGAAAGTTGGTATATGGGTCTAGATATTGATTCTAAACAACTTTTCTTAATAACTTTTTGTCGCATCTTCACTAAATAGAAAAATAAGTCATTTTTAAATTTCCAAAGCGTTCTTGATTTGTCGAAACTAAAATTATTTTTAGTAACTAAGTAGAATGACAATTCAAATATTTTTTTTTTATCTTATACAAGAGTCGTTTCACCTATTCGGGGACACTATATATATTTAAAAGCGCCATCTACTGAAATTTGACAGTTATATAAGCCTATTTTTGATAGAATTACTTTTGTCGGACGAAAAGCGACATCTGATGGTTTGTTCAGTAGCAACAATGACAACAGAGTTGTCATTCTTGTCAACTGACTTGATTATTTCAAAAAATATTATTTTTTTATATGAATAACGCCATCTTTTGGTTGTTTTTATAATAAAAGTCCAAACCGCGTTAATAACCTCAATTTTTTAGAGTTTTCTACCAAAAACTGATATTTATATATGTGATTTTTATAATTTTTTGATTTTTAGAGTTTATATGTCAATTATTTGACAGCTATATTTATATTTAAGAGCGCCATCTACTGAACTTTGATAGTCATATGTTTTACTACTAAGCCTACTTTGTGTATTTAATAATTCCACTTATTTATTCAAGAATTCACTTACAAATGTTTGAATATAATGTTTCTAAATTACCGAAAATTTGACTTCGAAATTAGTTTAGGTTGTTTCAATTATCTCTGACGTCATAGTTAAATTATATTTAGTTATTCTAATTATTGTTAAACATTTTTTTTTAATTTTTTATTTAATTTAAAACCAGCTGACTTGATCTAATTTCATAATAACCCAATAACTAAACGTCGCATAAAATACTAAACTTACACGTGTCTTATGAAGAGTATTATTAACTTAAATAAGAAACATTGTTTATAATGTATTAGGAGTCTCATAAGACATGTGTATGTCGATAAATTGTCCAATAAAAATCGTTTAAATTACCAAAATTGAACATTTTCTTTGTATACAGAGTGATTCACATAAAAAGTCCACTTAAAATTTACACAAAAAATAAAAAAATTTAAATCTAAAATTTTGGTTATGAATACAGTAGATTATAAACTCTGTTTTTTAATTATTTATAGCAAGGTTTCACTTCCGGTTATACCGGAAGTGAAAGTCAATTTTGTTATTTTAAATAGAACACCTTATATTTTATGACGTTTTTGGATTTACCATAAAATTTTAAATACATTTTGTATATACGATTATATAATTAACTGTCACAGTTTTTGAAATATTTGCAAATATTCCAAATTTTTGACAGTTATTAAAGAAAATCATTTTTTTATAGTTTTTTTCTACAGACGCATAAATTTTAAAACATCAATAGTATAAATATTAGTTGACATACTATATATAAAATTGTTTTAAAATATTATACAGGGTGTTACATAATATTAGTCAAACATGGGCTTCAGAAATATAACAAAACTCAAATTTTTAACAATCAATCTTTTTTAATGCGACTCTTATAAGGCAAAATTTAACCATCAGTAGCATTTGAAAAAATCAAGTTATCTATGATTGAACTTGGAAAAATATGCATTTATGCAATTAATAATGTCATTCTTAGTCAATTGAATACTGGAAACAGTTGATTTCAATTTTTCAAAAAATATGGATAACTGTAAAACTTCAAATTTTAGACGCCTTAAGTGGTTAGTAAACCTAAACTAAAATTTATTAAAGAATTCAAAAATGCAATAATATATAGTGTTCTATTTAAAATAACAAAGTTAGTAGCGACTTCCGGTATAAGTAGAAGAGCGGCAAAGTCACCATTCTAATATTATCAAAAATCCATACATGCCAAATTTTAGATCGATTAAAATATATGTTCCTTATAAATTTCCAATAGGTCACTCTTCGTGAAGACTCTGTATAATATTACAAGTTGAATAAAATGAAAAAAAATGTAATTGTATAAATACCTTGTATATTTTTCAGTATTTTAAATTTTTTTATTATTTTTTTTTTGTTTTAAAGTTACTGTTCGATCATCTGTTCTTCGAGGTAATTTCTCAGAACGATATTTCCACTTCGACTGCAAAGCAATTCCGACAAAAACACGTTGTTGACATAGTCGTTATGCAAACATTAATTGCAAGAAAAGTCGTAAAAGGAATTTGAAATGAAGAGACAGCTACGAGTTAATAAGGGGTTGGATGGTTGGTTGAAGCGAAATATAACTGTCCTCTTTCTTTGTAAATAGCTGTATGTTGTTGAGATAATAAATAATAGAAAGGAAATTTAGGTGAAGGTTAAACATTCTCAACACCATTTTCGTCGGCTATTATATTGCTATAATAATATTCAAGTTGATGGGTTGTACTTTAGTCTAATGGGAAATGTGCCATTTGTCATTTCTTAATTAATGAAAAGGGATACATTGTATGCAGGAAGTTGGAGCGTTTGTTGTGAATTTTTTTATGAAGAGATTCAATATTGTCCATCGAATTCTGACAGACATTGTTGTTGATTAAGCAGAGATGAGTGACAAATGGTCAATTTTTGTATTGTTCCAAAGAAAATTGATCCTCTCCACTTTACAGTATTTGTTATCTTCGAACTTTTTATCTCAGTTACGTGTTTTAGCAAGTGTCACGTTCGAAGATTTATTCTTTTATTGATGGAGACAGACATCCAAAGAGAATATCTACTGAACTTTGATCAATACTCTCAGTACTAAACTAAAAATTATAAATCCGACATTTATTTTGCAGGATGTTGCCGCTGCCACTTTCATGTCGATCGCAACATCCGCTCCCGAACTGTTCGTCAATATAATCGGGACATTTCTCACCGAATCCGACATTGGTATAGGCACAGTTGTGGGTTCTTCTCTTTTCAACACACTAGGAGTAGCGTCGCTTGGAGGCTTAGCTGCTTCTTCAGTACACACATTTATTATTATTTCAACAAAATTTAGTAAATTTATTTTTGCAGCCAGTTCAACTCCATTGGTGGCCTGTTACAAGAGATGTGATAATTTACATCTTTTCAGTTGGTCTTTTAGTTTCAATTACTTGGGATGGGAAAATCTTCTGGTATGAAGGACTCATCCTCTTTGTTATTTATTTCATCTATTTTACTGTAATGTTCCAAAATGCAAGAATATCGAAGTTAGTTTTAAAATTAGTGAATAAAGCGAAAGTCGAAGACAAGAAAATTGCTAAAAGTACACCGAGATCCAGTATTGCTGTTATTTCTTCCTATGGATCGTATGTCGAAGAACCAGTAGTTAAATATATCGAAACAAAGTCTGTTAATGAAGAATCTGAAGACGAAGGTATTGGAAATAAAAAATTATTTATTTAATTTTTATTAACTTTTTAGATGATTCGATTTTTCGCATACCTAATGGATCCATTTGGAAAAAACTATTTTTTTTCTATACTTGGCCAATAAAGGTTGTGCTTTTATGCACAATTCCAGATCCTAAAAAGTATCCAAAATGTTTTCCTATAACATTTATTCTTTGTATTTTCTTTATCGGTTCTAATTCGTATATAGTTTCGTGGATGATTAATATTATTGGTATATTTTCATATTTCTAAAAATATATTTATTACATCCTTATTCATTGCAGGCAATATGTTTAAAATACCGGATGCTGTGTTGGGTTTGACTTTTCTGGCAGCAGGAGGGTGTTTGCCTGAAGCGATTTCTATTACTATAATGATGAGAAGAGGTAAGGACGAAAGTTGATGGAATTAATTTTTGATTGATAATTTTATAGATGAGGGTTCAATGGGCGTTTCTAATTCGTTAGGCGCCAATACCATGAATATCCTTCTGTCTTTAGGCATGCCATGGTTTCTTAAAACCATCACTATGGGTACTGGACCTGATGCTTATATCCAGATTACCTCAGGGTCGATAGAATACACAATATCAGCACTTGTTCCAGTCGCTTTGACTCTATTCTTCACTCTTTATTTCAATAAATTTCGATTATCAAGAAAAGTCGGCGCGATTCTCATTCTGATTTATCTTCTTTGCATTATTTTAGCAATTTTAACCGAAATGGTGTTTTTTCAAAAATAGAAATCAGTCAGATTTAATGCAAAATAAGTGCCATTGTATATAGTAGCATAAGTCTGTATTGAATCAACAATAAATTTTTATATAAAATCGAATGTTTGAATATTTAGGGATGAAGTGTAAAATTTACCAAGTCGTTGCTTTCCATTCGTTAATTCAAGAAAAATAAATAATGGTCTGAGAGCGCAGACATTTCATGAAGCTGTCATAAACAAACCGTGATTTGTTTCAGAAAATTGATCATTTATTAAAAATGAACTGCAGATCATCACTGAAGTATTTTACTAAAACATACTATTCAATCGAATTGAAAAAAAAATCAGACTATTATTCATTCGAAAGATTATAAATACAAAGTTGAATCGAACACCGATATAGAAAATAAAGTGAAAGCTTCGAGCTTGACACGAAAAACTGTTTTTTATTTGAATGACCAAATCCTTTTTATTTCCTGTCACTGTGATAAATTCTGACAAAAAAGCTATAAACTAAACGCAAAACTGGAATTTCGACTGGAGAGTCCAAGTTTATAATTATCACAAATTCAATTTTCTCAAATGAATTTGATTAAATTGAGAGAAGAAAAAAGTAAATTTAGAGTTATTGTTCCACACTTAGCGACCTCAATTTACATTTTTAATTCTCGCTTTGTCTTCCAATCTTTTGGTGAAAATTGCAGAAAAGTGGATTGATGGAGTTATGAATAATTAGTAAATTCCAACGTGAAGTAATTTATTATTAAATCTGTTATAGTTGGAAGTTACACGATAATGTGTACTGTTTCAGCTGAAAGTTCTGAAATTTGTTCCAACTTTAAGGTATGATTAGACGTAGTTTTACCGCGCTCCAAGGTAGGAGCCAAATCGATTAATTGGGACTATGCAGTGCGATCAAATTAACTCAAGAACTGGAATAATGCAAAAAATCAAAAAACTGTTGAAACTGTAATCTGCAGCCATTTTAATTTAAATTATCGTCATTATAAAAACTTGTAAAGTTTAAAAAATTATATGACTATAACCCTCAATAAACTAACCAAATTCCCAAAATTTCGTTGCTATATGTTCAAAAATAAAGTTGTTTTAGTGACTAAAAGTTTGACCTCAAAATTGGACAAAATAAAGATATTAAAAAATTGAGTGTTTAGTGTCAAAATACATAGTTTTAGCTCTCTAAAAAAGTTTTTTCATATTACAGTAATAGACACATAGATAGTAGACGGCAACCTTCTTTGCGTTTTATTTCTTCTTTACGCCCTCCTCTAATTAAATTCCCTTTTATTTTCATCAAATTTAAAACACACAACGTGTCTCTAATTTATTTTAAAATTTTCAAATAAAAACCATAATTTTACTCCCAATCTAATAAAGTTAAGTTATCAGCGTAAATGCCATTAAATTTTTTTCTCCATTAAATAAAATTGACAATCTAGATGCTTCTGCAAATGTCTGATGCAACTAGACTGCTATTCCCTTAACTGTCAGAATATAACAAACATTACAAATCAACTCGTTCTATTGTTTTCATTTGAATCTAAATATTTACTATTACATTCTTAGTGAAAAGAATAAATCTAGATACCTTTGGAAATGTTGAACGAAATGTCCAACAATCCGCCACTTTTATAACTATTTTCTACAAAATTGCGTATTTTAGATTAATCAAGTTGTCGAATACGTCATACTTTCTGTCAAAAAATTATGTTCGACTGGAAATGATCAAGTTGGCTGATGCGTCGGCCTTTTTGTAACTTATGGTGTCATGATTATTAAAACATTTATTTATTTTATTGTTTTTTGTGCTTTAAAAACTTCAAAAATCGATTTATGTTTTGCATCTTAAGGTTAAATTCTGAAACTAAAGGCGGACTCCTGAAACCCAAGATAAAGTTACTTTAAGATAAATTTATCTAACAATAAGATATTGTGAGATTAACTTCAACCTCTTTACTAACAATCAATTCGTGGAAATGGTGATTATTTTGTTTTTTATTAGACTAGGCCTAAAACTGAATGTTTATGAAGCTAATATGTTTTTAATGTTAGATAAAATTCGTTACTTCTTGCTAGATAAATTTATTTTTCAATACCTTTATCTAGTGTTTTAGACAAACTAAATGTGTTAAAAGGTTGATTATGTAAAAAAAAAACTAGCAATCGAAGTCACTATAATAATTCAGTATAATAAAACTCTAGTAAGCTATGGAAACTACAAATGTCATTATATATCTACAGTGTGAGAGAAAATATTGTTAAAAATGTAATCAGTAGCCATTTTAATTGTCGTATTCATTCTATTCTATGATCCTCAATAAACTAACCAAATTCCCAAAATTTCGTTGTTATAAGTTCAAAAATAAAATTGTTTTAGTGACTTAAAGTTTGACCTTGAAATTGGACAAACTAAAGATATTAAAAATTTGAGTGTTTAGTGTCAAAATATATAGTTTTAGCTTTCTAAAAATACTTTCTTTGTATTAAAGTGATAATCACATAGATGGTAGATGGCGCTTCAATGTCCTTACTTCAAATAAAAACAAAATCAAAGATAGCAATATTCTCAAAAATGTATTTATTCTAATGTGTACAACTTACCTCTTTTTTTTACTTTATATCCGCGACAAACAAAGAAATACCTTCTATTGAAAGGACAACTTCCTTTGCGTTTTATTTCTTCTTCACTCCCTCCTCTAATTAAATTCTTTTTTATTTTCATCAAATTTCAAACACACAATAAGTCTCTAATCCAATTGAAAATTTTCAAATAAAATCCTTAACTTTACTCCCAACCTAACAAAGTTAAAACTTCAACACTATCAAAGCCAGCAGTATTCTGCGGTTATCTAGCTCTCAAAGCTATTACTTAAAGTACAATCTAGTTATTACACTTCAAAACGCAATCGTGCGTGAAAAAAAATCTTTTAAAATTGATTTTCATTCCAAAAAATAATTCTTATTGATGTCTCCAACTAATGACATTAATTAATCTCACCTCCGATTAGTTAATTAGTTTCAAGTCTTAGATTACCTGTGACGTCCTCTAACTAAATATTGACTGAAATTGTAATAAAAGCGGAATCGATGTAATTTTCTTTCTATAATTTAATTATTATATAAAAGCGAAACTTTTGCTTTTGTTCATATTTTTATCTATTAAACAAATAGAGCTTTTATTGTGCTAAAGCTTGCAGCAGCGCATGGAGCTTTCGCTAAAGCTCGCACTACTACAGACAGTCTTGTCCAAATCGCGAATCGAACATCATCAGAATTAGCGCGTTCTGTTCAAAAGTTTCGCAATCGCGTAAATTTTCTCATTCTGAAAAAGATTAAAGTTATTGATAGTGTTAATAAAAATATTCAATTAGGGTTTAGTTTTACAGCGCCCAAAAATGCTGCTAATGTTGGATTTTATTTAAGAGTTTGTAAGTATTAAGTGTGTCATTAAATCCATTAATTTTTTCCCAGATTCTGGTATTTGTTTCAAGTTTAAACAAGCGATTTATCTTTGGAATTTATGGCGAGATAAATATATAATTGCAAATGAAAAGACATTGTGTAGGATTATTTTTATACGTCGGATTTGAAACATCAAATTTTTTTCGCCCATTTTTCAGTTATGTTCTGTTTAATTAACTTTTTTTGAAGAGACAAGTGTGAATTGATTTTGTATATTTTATGCTTTCGATATCTGTCAGTGATGTACTTAATGTCTGTTGGTGAATGTTGCAAAAGTCATTACCGATTATTAATGGAAAGCTATTCATTTGTTTCAACTGAAAAATCGGATGATGGGAAAAATTTAAAAAAAAGGAAAATAAGGCGAAACTCATTGAGTGCGAAACAATATTTTATTTTCAATGTAAAAAAAAAAATTACAATCTAGATACTTCTGCAAATGACAGATGTCAACTAACTATCAGAATATAACAAATATTACAAATCAACTCGTTCTATTGTTTTTATTTGAATCTAAATATTTACTATTGCATTCTTAGTGAAAAAAATAAATCTAGATAGCTTTAAAAATGTTAAACAAAACGTCAAACAATCCGCCATTTTTATAGCTATTTATTTACAAAATTGCGTATTTTAGATTAATCAAATTGCCACATACGTCATTTGCCATTGGATTCTAGTTTCTGTCAAATTTGATTTATAAAACTGCAAAATGTTTGACTCGAAATAATCAAATTGACTGTGTCGACTATTTTGTAATTTATAGTGTTATAAATCTTTTATTTATTTTATTATTTTATAATCGAATTATTTTGTGCGTCTTAAAGTTAAATTTTGGTACTAAAAGCGGATTGCTAAAACGCAAGATAAACTTATCTGAGAATAAGTTATTGCAAGATAAACTTTAACATTTTTACTGAAACAGTTATTTCTTTTTTGGGTTGTGACGAACTAGGACTAGGGCTGAATATTTATGAAGTTAATAGATTTTTAATATTAGATAAAGTTCTCACAATAATTTATTGTTAGATAAATTTATCTCTCAATAACTTTATCTTGCGTTTTAGAAACCCACTCAAAAGAGTCAAAAAGTTGAATATGTAAAAATCAGACAATCGAAGCTCTCTATGATAATACAGAATAATCAAACTCTAGTAAACTATAAAAATTGCAAATGTCAATAATCAAATGTCATTATGTATCTACAGAGTAAGTGACAATATCCGAAATTGTTCTTCCAAGTCTTTTATAGGACACCTTATCACAAGTGTCAAAATTTGTCAAAATTATTTACATCTTTTATATTTTGTATAACCAAAATCTAATAAGTTACTGAAATTATAAATGTCATTTAGTCAAAGTCAACTAGAAAATATATTTTTGTCATATGTCAAAAATTACCACACAGAGAAAAAAAAAATTTTACCAGAATTCTGTCATAAAAGATTTTGGTAACTGATATATTTAAATCTAACTGTCAATTGAAAAAATCAAGTTATCACAAAAAATGTCGACACAAATAACTTTTGCTAATTATAATTGTCAAAAAGTACGCCATTTTTACAGCCATTTTCCCACAAAACTGGAAGTAGTCAAGTTGTCTGACGCGTCGGCCATTTCGTAACTTATAGTGTCATAATTATTAAGTATTTTACTTATTTTATTGTTTTTTGTACTTCAAAACTTTAAAAATCGAGTTATCTTGTGCGTCTTTTAGAAATATGTTTTAAAAGTTAAATTTTGGGCAAAGTTCTGAATCGTAAATTAAGGTTATTGTAAGATAAATTTATCTAGAAATAAGTTATTGTGAGATAAACTTTAACGTTTTTACTGATGATCATTGTATTTGTCTAGGGCTAGGGCTAAATGCTTGTGAAGCCAATGTTAGCTAAACTTCTCATAATAACTTATTGTTAGATAAATTTATCTCACAATAACTTTAACTTGCGTTTTAAAAACCTACTCTAAAATTGTGAAAAAGTTGAATATGTAAAAAAAACTGACTCCTGAAACGCAAGAAAAAGTTACTTTGAGATAAATTTATATGACAATAAGTTATTGTGAGATTAATTTTAACCTCTTTACTAACAATCAATTCGTGGAAATGGTAATTTTTTTGTTTTTTATTAGACTAGGGCTAAAACTGAATGTTTATGAAGCTAATAGGTTTTTGAGGTAAGATAAAGTTGTCACAGTAACTTATTGCTAGATAAATTTATCTCTCAATAATTTTATCTAGTATTTTAGAAAACTTAATGTGTCGAAAAGTTGAATATGAAAAAAAACTGACAATCGAAGCTCACTATGATAATTCAGATTAATAAATTTATAGTAAGCTATGAAAATTACAAATGTCATTATATATCTATAGAGTAAAAGACAATATTCGGAATTGTTCTTAAATTTGTTTTATAGGACACCTTGTATAACTTTGTCGCAATACAAATGTCAAAATTTGTTACTAAAGATGTCAAAAATTATCATAATCATAGTACACTGTGATTATTTATATCTTTTATATTTTGTGGAACCAGAATCTGATAAGCTGTCATTTAGTCAAAGTCAACTAGACAATATATTTTTGAAAAATAGCAAATGTCAAAAAAAATTCCTAAAATTCTTTGATGACAAATTTGAATCCAATTGTCAAATGAAAATGTCAAAAATTATCATAAAAAATGTCGAAACAATGCAAAATCAAAGCACACTATGACACAAATAAGTTTTAGTGATTATGAACGTCAAAAAATACGCCATTTATAAGTATATATTTGAAACTCAAAGCCATCTATGTTGATTTTACGGATTAGTGAAAATAATCAAGTTAATCGAAGTGTCAAAAAACTGTCACTTCTTGAAAAAATAGAAACTAAAATTTGATACTTTTTCCTACAGGATGTTTGAGTAAAAATAATAGATTATAATTCTTGATATGTATTTTTCAAAAAGCATTTTGACAATTTTTAAATGTAGCTATAAGTTGGAATGTCATCTTTCAATTCCAAGCCAACTCAGCAATAAATTTTAATATAATAAAATACCAATAATTTTCTCATTTATTTTTACTGCGTTCTCTCTAATCCTCAAAACGCGATTTCTAAATTATAATCTAAAATAAATAATTCTCCAAAGCTATTGTTCTTGAAATAATGAAATAATCAATATTTATTCAGCCGGAAAATAATCCAGACATTAATTCATGTTTCTGTATTATTGTTTATTTATTTAATATCACTTGAAGAAACCGTCTGGCTTTATCTATTTAAAATGGCTGCAATAAATTTGAAGCATTATGTAATAAATGTCATAATAATAACTGAGATTACTCATCTCGTTCGAATAAAAATTTGTATCATTTCTAATAAGAAAATTGACACTGAAACATGATTGAATTTTTTCAGCTGGATCGTCTCTCGGATTAATAAAACGATACTTTATTAGACTTTTGTCAAGAGACGATTTTTTTTATCATTCGACACCAAAAAAGAAAAGATTTTTATGGTAGATTAAGTTTCAATCTGATGAAAGCAAAGAATTCAATTAAAGAATTTTTCTAAAGTAATTTTCATGAAAAATAAAAGCGACTATATATACTTGACCTTGAAGTTTAGAATGCAGTTATTAAAATTTTGACTGCACTATTCTACAGTGTCATCAAACCTTGTACAATCTGTCAAATTTCGTCTTTGTAATTTTTGTAATGAAGCCGTTATAGAGACTATAAATATGACCTTGAAACTGAACAAAACAATTCTATCGAAATTTGAACTATAGAAAAATATAAAAATCTTTGCCGATCTGTCAAATATAATCAATTTTCTATCAGAAGCATGCAATAAATAAATTTTCCATAGGATAAGCGTGAAATAAAACAATAAAAATTTGACGTAATAATTTTATGATAATACACAATTCATTGATAAAGATTGTTAATAAATTTCGAGATCGATTTTTCAAATATCCTAAAAGACAGGAAAAATAAATAAACGTTGATTGAAACGACACGAAAAAATCTATTTAATGAAAGCTACAAGAAAACTCTTCAATCAAGAGAGTATATGTCAAATTTACAACTGCTACTTGATGAAATTAAAAAAACTTCAATTTTTACAGCCAATCATCTAAGTCTGAACAATTTCCATAGTAATCAGCATCAATTTCGCATCAATAATTTCCATAGCAAACTCAGCGGAATTATAATAAGAATATTATGCATTCGAATTTTTTTAATGCATATTTTAATCAAAATTTTCCAATAATTACAGAAAGCTATAAATTTCACAAAAAAAAACCAACTGGTTTATGATGCAGGGTGAAAATTTATAGACTAATTTTTTTATTTAATCCTTAAATTACTTCCATTCTTGTTTTCTCGATGTTTATTTGCTTTTATCATATTTTATTGCAGCTCAGAAATTGCGGACAAAATGAGGAAAGAATATAGCAAGAATTTAAAAGTTATATTTTCCAATAATAATGTGACGATGTTTAAAATATTGCAATGTTCAAAATATTTTTATTTGAGATGATTCTATTCTGTGTAGAAACCTATGTTAATTATTCTCTGAAAATTTCACATCTAAAAGTTGGAAAATAACAGCGTTATAGCAGTTACAAGTTTGACCTTGAAACTTGGAATATGATTACAAAAGTTTTAACTTGCCTATTCTATAAAACTATTTAAACTCATCAAATCCTTTAAATTTCATGTTCATATGTTCTATAATAAAGGCGGAGATAAGCCTAAAAGTTTGACCTTGAAATTGGACAAACTGATGTTACACAAATTTTGCTTGTGTAGCGAGTTTAAATGAAGCTTGAAGTGTTGAAAAATCCAAAAATGGTGAAAATCGTAACTTTTCTCTACAAAACATTCTGTCAAAAACATTTTACCTTTTTACCAATGATCAATTCGTGGAAATGGTAGTTTTTTTGTTTTGTATTTGATTAGGGCTAAAACTAAATGTTTATGAAGCTCATAAGTTTTTTAATGTTAGATTAAATTCTCACAGTAACTTATGTTAGATAAATTTATCTCTCAATAATTTTAACTAAGGTTACATAAACCGACTCTAAAAGTGTCAAAAAGGTAAATATGTGAAAAAAACTGATAATCGAAGAGTGAGAGATTTTGTTTCTTCGATGTTTATTTGCGATTATCATATTTTATTGCTGCTCAGAGGTTGCGAATAAACTGAGAATACAGAATAGCAAAAAGGTCACAAAGAGGAGATGAAAAGACAAAATTTGAAATATAACAATGTTCAAATTAAATGATATGAAAACGTTCTATTCTGTGTAGAAACCTATGTTAATCAATCTCTGAAAATTTCACATCTAAAAGTTGAAAAATAACAGCGTTATAGCAGTTACAAGTTTGACCTTGAAACTTAGAATATGATTACAAAATTTTTAACTTCGCTATTCTATAAAACTATTTAAACTCATGAAATCCTCTAAATTTCATGTTCATATGTTCTATAATAAAGGCGGACATAAGCCTAAAAGTTTGACCTTGAAATTGGACAAACTGATGTTACGCAAATTTCGCATGTGCAGTGACTTTAAACGAAGCTCAAATTGTTAAAAAATACAAAAATTATGAAAATCACACTATTAGTTTCGTTCTCTCTACAAAACAATTTTTGATTTATTCACGTTTGTTTCTTTAATTTAATGGTCTTGAACTATGTCTGCTAGAGCCGGGTGTCGCACTTCCCACGCCATCCAGTCTCAGAAACGACCCAGCTCCATGTAGAATGCTCTGCGCTAAGCCTCGACTTTGATTTGAAGAGGACGACGACGATGTCGTCTCCGTTGCTTGTCGTTTAACCTTCTTCTTTGTAACAGTAACATTCAACGCAAATTTCAGCTCGATTTTAAGAGCTTGCATAAATGTTATCTGAAAAAAAAAAACATTTTTTATTGTGATTTATAGTGGTCATAATTTTGACTTACATGTTCTTCTACTGAGACATTTCTAACATTCCACAAAAACTCACAAATTGCTACAATATAAGCCAAGCCTACACCGACTCCTAATACTAAAAATACACCACCGACGTTTTGGATTGCTAATTTATTTGATGGCCCTTCTTCTGGTTCTTCCTAAAATGAATAATTAAAAGTGGTAGGATCGAGAAGAGATAAATTACTGTGCAAATTGTCTCGTTTCCATTTGGTGTTTTCCACCATTTATCCTTCAAGTCGCGAATTGTTCCTCGTTCTTGAAGAGTTAACAGAACTTCATTAATGCGACTTCGATGTGGATAGTCTAAAAAATCAATAGATGGCGTCGTTTTTATAAAAATAGTAATCTGTAATTTACCTAAAGGCATGGCAATTCCGTATCCTTTACTATCCAACCAATTTCCAATCTGCATTAAATCACACTTCCTTTGAATTTGATATTCCATTGTAGCCGATTCCATCAAAAACGCATATAAACGATTCTTTGTATTTTGTACTCTAGCCACACCATCATCATTACTTGTTTCAAATACTGAAGGACGACTTTGTTGCATACTTGTCCACATTCTTTGATAAACTGAATAATTTGATTCTCGGAAGAAGGCTTCAGTTGATCCGCCTTTCATTGTCCCGTATTTAACTTTAGTTTGAGTGGCCAAATCTTCAGCACTATTGATTGTATTCTGACTTCTTTCGTTTGTGAGAAAAGCAGCCAAATTAGCCATGTACGAGTTTGTAACAATGATGGCGTAAAACCACCACATTGAAGTAACCAACCGTGAACCCAAACCTCTAAAAAAATTATTACTAAAAAGGAAAAACAGTCTCAACTGTATATACTTTGGTAAAATGTCGCAACCTTGATTCATAAGAGAACCAAGTGTTAACCAAAGACAGTTGTTTATATTCCAAATGTTTTCCAACTCTTCGGGCTCGGGGTCACACGGATGCGGATTTTCCCAGTCATTAGAAGAGCCTCTAAAAATTGAAAGTTGTAAATGACCTTGAACTAAAATTGCAACATGCAAAATTCTATCTACCCTATTCTATAAAACTTTGCTGAATTATCAATCTGTGAAAATCTCGTTGCTAAATATTCAGAAATAAAGCTGTTTTAGTGACTAAAAGTTTGTCCTTGAAACAGGACAAACTGAAGATATCAAACATTTATACACGCCGTGATTTAATACGTGCCTTTAGTTTTCTAAAAATATAGTTTTTACCTTGAAATGAATCAAGGAAAAACTGATAAACAGACAGTTAGTAACACCAAAAATTACATAATTTTCAGTATCCCATTCCATTAAGCTCAATGTTCTTATCAATCTCTGAAAATTTCAATAATTGTTGGAAGTGTGAAAATATAGCTGTTTTAGTGACTAATAGTTTGTCCTTGAAACTGGACAAAATGAAGATATTAACAATTTATACACGCGGTGATTTAATACCTGCCTTTAGATTTCTAAAAATATAGTTTCTACCTTGAAATGGATCAAGGAAAGACTGATAGACAGACAGTTAGTTACGCCAGAAATTACATAATTTTTATTATCCTATTCCATTAAGCTCAATTTTCTTATCAATCTCTGAGAATGTCATTGTTGGAAGTGTGAACATATAGCTGTTTTAGTGACTAAAAGATTGTCCTTGAAACTGGACAAAATGAAGACATTAAACATTTATACACGCGGTGATTTAATACGTGCCTTTAGCTTTCTAAAAATATAGTTTTTACTTTGATATGGAATAAGGAAAGACTGATAAACAGACAGTTAGTAACGCCAAAAATTACATAATTTTTAGTATCCTATTCCATTAAGCTCAATGTTCTTATCAATCTCTGAAAATTTCATTGTTGGAAGTGTGAAAATATAGCTGTTTTAGTGACTAATAGTTTGTCCTTGAAACTGGACAAAATGAAGATATTAACAATTTATACACGCGGTGATTTAATACCTGCCTTTAGATTTCTAAAAATATAGTTTCTACCTTGAAATGGATCAAGGAAAGACTGATAGACAGACAGTTAGTTACGCCAGAAATTACATAATTTTTATTATCCTATTCCATTAAGCTCAATTTTCTTATCAATCTCTGAGAATGTCATTGTTGGAAGTGTGAACATATAGCTGTTTTAGTGACTAAAAGATTGTCCTTGAAACTGGACAAAATGAAGACATTAAACATTTATACATGCAGTGATTTAATACGTGCCTTTAGCTTTCTAAAAATATAGTTTTTACTTTGATATGGAATAAGGAAAGACTGATAAACAGACAGTTAGAAACGCCAAAAATTACATAATTTTTAGTATCCTATTCCATTAAGCTCAATGTTCTTATCAATCTCTGAAAATTTCATTGTTGGAAGTGTGAAAATATAGCTGTTTTAGTGACTAATAGTTTGTCCTTGAAACTGGACAAAATGAAGATATTAACAATTTATACACGCGGTGATTTAATACCTGCCTTTAGATTTCTAAAAATATAGTTTCTACCTTGAAATGGATCAAGGAAAGACTGATAGACAGACAGTTAGTTACGCCAGAAATTACATAATTTTTATTATCCTATTCCATTAAGCTCAATTTTCTTATCAATCTCTGAGAATGTCATTGTTGGAAGTGTGAACATATAGCTGTTTTAGTGACTAAAAGATTGTCCTTGAAACTGGACAAAATGAAGACATTAAACATTTATACACGCGGTGATTTAATACGTGCCTTTAGCTTTCTAAAAATATAGTTTTTACTTTGATATGGAATAAGGAAAGACTGATAAACAGACAGTTAGAAACGCCAAAAATTACATAATTTTTAGTATCCTATTCCATTAAGCTCAATGTTCTTATCAATCTCTGAAAATTTCATTGTTGGAAGTGTGAAAATATAGCTGTTTTAGTGACTAAAAGTTTGTCCTTGAAACAGGACAAACTGAAGATATTAAACATTTATACACGCGGTGATTTAATACGTGCCTTTAGTTTTCTAAAAATATAGTTTTTACCTTGAAATAGATCAAGGAAAGACTGATAGACAGACAGTTAGTTACGCCAGAAATTACATAATTTTTATTATCCTATTCCATTAAGCTCAATTTTTTTATCAATCTCTGAGAATTTCATTGTTGGAAGTGTGAAAATATAGCTGTTTTAGTGACTAAAAGTTTGTCCTTGAAACTGGACAAAATGAAGATATTAAAAATTGAAGCACTCAGTGACTTAATACGTGCTTTTAGCTTTGCAAAAATAATTTTTTTACCTCGCTATGAAATAGAGAACCACAGTAATAGCCAGATAAATGGTAGCTGTGTATATCCACAAATCAAAAGATAAAGGATCCAAGAACGCGTACATGTTGGCTTCTTTTGGTTCAGGTTTTTTGTATAAAATACTAATGCCTAGACGCATGAATGGAGTGCTAAAATCGACAACTTCTCGACGTTCTGGAGTTATAGTCAAATCGCAAATTGCTAATTCCGCTCTCTAAAATTATAATAAAAAAATTAGTAGAACTTGAATTATTATAATTTACTCTATCGAGAATCTCTCGAATCAGTCCATTCCAAGATTTAGTCTCTTTGTTATAAACTCCTCTAGCTCCACTTTTAAGCACTTCAAAATGCACATTAATCCCTAATTCTTTAGCCAATTCCATAATCAAATCTTTGGAAAATCCTTCATATCGATCATTGCCTTGCAAAATTTGCCCTTCTGCTGGTTTCTTCATCATAAGATATGGTTTACCTAAACTGTTTAATTTTATTGAAAAAATAAAACTATTGTATTAAGTCTTACATAGACGCAACAGTAACAATTCCTTCACTCCATTTCCTCTCCAACTCTTTATTTCTATCTTCTTCGCTTTTAAGAAATTGCAAACTTTGAGGCTGCTTTGGATTCCAGATTGCTATAACATTATTCCGATTTCCTTCGACTATATAAATATTAAAATTAACTCGTTTCCCAAAAGAATCGAATCCGATTGGTCCTGTTATACTATCCACAGTTTCAGCTTCATACGATTGCTGAAAATTTTATCCTAAATTTGCAAAATGTTTTTGTTAATTTCGAACCTTTTTCATGAAGGAAGCAATTCTCAATCCATCTATCCACTGTTTGATTCTATCTTGACAATTTATACTTATTGGTTCAATATTTTGAATAACATGAAGAGCGTAAGCACATCGACTATACATAGTCGCAGCGTCATGCATTATCGCTGCTTCAGTCTAAAAATAATACACTGTCAAAAAACATAACCTGAAACTGTCAAAAATTAGCTTACTTTGATTGAGTATGGCTTCAAATCGATGAAATCTTTATGAATCGATTGTGCATACATTTGCCATCGACTTAAAACCGACTGAAAATTTTCACTTTCAGGATTGATAATTCTAACTGTTGTTATATTAGCTGTTGTGTTTAAAACTTTTAAATTTAAAGTATGAGCATCCTAAGAATATAAAAATTACTAAAAAAAATTCATTTGTATGTTCTTACTAAAGATGTCAGGAAATAACTAAACTGCTTCTCCAATAAACTCAATTCTTTGGCTTGTTTCAAAATCGGAATTATATTCTCAGTTTTACAGTCTAGAATTATTCTATGTTCACTTTTGTTTTGGATTTGCTTCAACGCCGATCTGGAATTTATTTCAATAAAAACGCTATAGCAATTATTGGCACTTAGAATGTGATCATATGAAATCTACCTATGCTATTTTATGGAACTTGCAAAAGTTAATAAACATTATAAATTTCAAGTTCATAAGTTTGATGATAAGAACGTAATTGAAGCTACAAGTTTGACCTTGAAACTGGACAAAATAGTGTTTTTAAAATTTTGAACATGCAGTGACTTCCAACAAACTTTAAATTATTACAAAATACCCGTAGTCAGGTCGTGGGTCTAATTCTTAAAAGCGCTATAGCACTTATTGATACTTAGAATGGGCTAATTTGAATTCTAACTATCCTATTCTATAAAGCTTGTAAAAGTAAACACACATTCTACATTTTAAGTTCATATGTTTGGTAGTAAGAGCGTAATTAAAGCTACAAGTTTGACCTTGAAACTGGACAAAATAGTGTTTTTGAAATTTTGAACATGCAGTGACTTCCAACAAACTTTAAATAATATCAAAATACCTGTTGTCAGATCCTGGGTTTTATTCTTAAAAGCGCTATAGCACTTATTGATACTTAGAATGGGCTTATTTGAATTCTAACTATAGTATTCTATAAAGCTTGTATAAGTAATCACCCTTTCTAAATTTCAAGTTCATAAGTTTGATAGTAAGAGCGTAATTAAAGCTACAAGTTTGACCTTGAAACTGGACAAAATAGAGTTTTTGAAATTTTGAACATGCAGTGACTTTCAACAAACTTTAAATAATATCAAAATACCTGTAGTCAGATCCTTGGTCTTATTCTTAAAAGCGCTATAGCACTTATTGATACTTGGAATGGGCTTATTTGAATTCTAACTATTCTATTCTATGAAGCTTGTGTTACTAATCACTCATTCTAAATTTCAAGTTCATACGTTTAGTTACAAGAACATAGTTAAAGCAACAAGTTTGACCTTGAAACTGGACAAAATAGTGTTATTAAAATTTTGAACATGCAGTGACTTCCAACAAACTTTAAATTGTTAATAAATACCTATAGTCTGATCCTGGACCTTATTCTTAAAAGCGCTTTAGCTTTTATTGATACTTAGATGGTGCTTATGCAAAATATATCTATGCTATTCTATGAAACTTGCAAAAGTAAACACACATTCTACATTTCAAGTTCATAAGTTTGATAGTAAGAGCGTAATTGAAGCTACAAGTTTGACCTTGAAACTGGACAAAATAGTGTTTTTGAAATTTTGAACATGCAGTGACTTTCAACAAACTTTAAATAATATCAAAATACCTGTCGTCAGATCCTGGGTCTTGTTCTTAAAAGCGCTATAGCACTTATTGATACTTAGAATGGGCTTATTTGAATTCTAACTATACTATTCTATAAAGCTTGTATAACTAATCACCCATTCTAAATTTCAAGTTCATACATTTAGTAACAAGAACATAGTTAAAGCAACAAGTTTGACCTTGAAACTGGACAAAATAGTGTTATTGAAATTTTGAACATGGAGTGACTTCCAACAAACTTTAACTTATTACAAAATACCTGTAGTCAGGTCGTGGGTCTAACTCTTAAAAGTGCTATAGCACTTATTGATACTTGGAATGGGCTAATTTGAATTCTAACTATTCTATTCTATGAAGCTTGTGTTACTAATCACCCATTCTAAATTTCAAGTTCATACGTTTAGTTACAAGAACATAGTTAAAGCAACAAGTTTGACCTTGAAACTGGACAAAATAGTGTTATTAAAATTTTGAGCATGTAGTGACTTCCAACTAACTTTAAATTATTACAAAATACCTGCAGTCAGGTCCTGGGTCTTATTTTTAAAAGCGCTATAGCATGTATTGATACTTAGAATGGGCTTATACAAAATATAGCTACACTATTCTATAAAGCTTGTAAAAGTAAATACACGTTCTAAATTTCCAGTTCATACGTTCGATAATAAGGAAGTAGTTTTAGCTACATGTCTGACCTTGAAACTCGACAAATGGTGTTATTGAAATTTTGCACATGCAGTGACTTCCAATAATGTTTAAACTGTTAAAAAATACCTGTAGTCCGGTCCTGGACCTAACTCTTTGACAATAATCGAATTATATTTAATATTCGGATCATAATTCTGTATTTTGAGTATATCCTGAAGTCGTATTAAATTTTCGGTATTTTCGTAAAAAATAACAATACTGCGCCATTGCAAATGTCTAACTATCATACCTAAACCTTGAAAAAGTAATTTAGGATATGGATAAAAATTTATTGTGACTGTATTAAAATATTGAGATGATGAACGCCAATCGATTTGGATGGCGGGAATTTCCATATTGACACAAAGCGATTCGATTGTTGGTGAAATTTGAGACGAAGTCGGGCAGAAAATACCTCCAATATTGCCAGTTTCGGTCAAATTACATACTGAAAATACAGATTTCTGTATTTTAAATTTTAGCGCCATCTAGTGTCAACTTACAGAAATTGCTGCTTTCGTAATTATCCATGTCGTTGACTTGATAACTGTTCGCTTTAAATCGTATTTTATTACTCATTGCATTGAAAGTTGAAAAGGCTTTTTCAAAAGCAATTCGAGTTTGACTGTATTCATCATCAAAGAACGCTCCTACGAAAGAAAATTCCATAAAAATGTAAATATTTTTTTCATTACTTACCGATGTCGACGTATGTCGGTGATGCTTCGTCATTTGCTAAAGACATATAATTATAAGCAACAAATGATAACAGAACTATAACATTTTGATAAACAATTTTCATGTTGAATTTTCTTCTGATAATTAAGACATAGAAAATCACAACAGTTTAATGGAGGTAGTGAAAAATTTTGTGATGGTTAAAATAAAACTGGGACAGTTGCCAGTGTTAATTTTGTGGTTGAATCTAGTTGGCTCGGTGACGATATTAACCAACTAAAATTCGAGCGGAAATGTCGCCGATCGAAGAAAAATTCTGAATTTTGTAATTTAATTATAGTTGTTTACCACTGAAAGCTTTAATTACAAAAATGTAAAAAAAAATCAATAATTTTATAGAGTGCGTGAAAAATATAGGTGTGGAGGGTTGTAAACAAAAAAACATAAAAACAAATCATTTTGTCGACTTAGTTTTCGTTTTATAATTAATCAAAATCTCAATAGATAGAGTTGTTTTTTTAATTATGCCAGATAAAACAAACTTAATATAGATATGTTTATTACAGAAAACTGTAAATAAAATTTTATTAAAATATCAAAAACTCTTTGAAAGAATAACAACGTTTTTTAAATCTGTAATTGAATTATTACAACTGTAATAATATCTTTCATTAATTTCAGTATTTCAAATTTGTTTCTAGATTTGAAAAATTAGAAGAGAAATTCTAATATAGATTAGAACAATGCCGTTAGATGTAGTTGTTTTTGCAAATGCAGAAAACTGTAAAAAAATTTATTTCATAGCCATATTTCTATGATATTTTTAAAGCAAAAACTTATAAAAACTTCCTGTCACAGATGTAATTGTTTATTCCTTTACAGAAACCTGTAAATAATTCTCATGAAACTAAGAAAAAAACTAATTCATGAAAAAAATTGAAGAGATTTAAACTCAACCATTTAAAAGTTAATGAAAAACGCTTTTTCAAAGTGAAACTTTTGTTAAAAAGATAAAGACAAGTTTGGACTGCTACTTTGTCTTAAATCTTTTTTAAATTTAATAACATTCCTAAATGTTCCTAAGTTGCTTATGAAAAAATAATAATTCACTAAACTTCAGCGATGCAAAATGTCGTTAAAGAGAGAATAGAAACTTTCACTAAGATTCCTTAAAGCGTCGTAATTAAATGTCAATAGATGGAGCTAGTTTATCAAATACAGGAATCTGCACTTAGAAACAATTCAAATTTTTCTACCTATACTTTTTAAACGCAAATTATTGTTTTCAAGTTTGTAAAAACTTTGAAAGTTTGTTTCGATTACAATAGATGGCGCTGTTTCACAGAAAATTTGTATTGAAAAACTAATTTTTAGAGACTTTTTAGTTGTTTTTATATTTTACTGTCAAAAATTTATGTTTACTGTAAATTACGATAAATGTCAATAAATCTCCAAGTACAGAAATCTTCAATTGATAAAATAGAATGTGTTGAAATTTATAAACTTAAACTCTTGGCGTTGTTTTACAAAATATAGGAATCTGTACTGAAGGTATGTTTGTAGATTTTTTGTTGTCTTTTAAATTTAATTTGTTTTTTCCAAAGTTTAAAAAACAAAGGTTGGTAACAATATTAATTAAGTTATTTTAATCAAAGAAAAAAGAATTAAAAATAATTGTTTAAAAGCTTGACTAGATACCGATAGATGGAGTTGTTTTAGAAGATACAAAAATCTGTGCCAAAAAAAAAATATTTTTTAGGGTTTTTTGATTGTTTTTCTTAAGTTGTAAAAACTAAAACTAATGTTTAAAGTTTCAACTCGATAATAATAGATGGCAATGTTTTGTCAAATACAGGAAACTGCACAAAGAAGTATTTTTGTAGATTTTTCGTTATTTTTTAGATTCGAATTTGCAAAATATAAAAATCAGCAGTTTATAAAATCGAAATTTTTTGTTTCAATTAAATTTTTTCAATGATTGAGAAAACTGAAAAATTATTATTTGAAAATTTGACAAGATGACGAAAGATGGAGTTGGTTTAAAACATACAGAAATCTGTACTTAAAAAACAGATTTTTGCATTTTCTGTAAACAATAAAATTTGTTAATTTTGAGATTGTGAAAACCAAAATTATTATTTCAAAATTTGACTCGATGATAATAAAAGTCGCTGTTTCCCAAAATACAGAAATCTGTACTGAAAAAATAGTTTTTAGGGTTTTCTGATTGTTTTTCTTAAGTTGTAAAAACTAAAACTAATGTTTCAAGTTTCAACTCGATAATAATAGATGGCGATGTTTTGCCAAATACAGGAAACTGCACAAAAAAGTATTATTGTAGATTTTTCGTTATTTTTTAGTTTCGAATTTACAAAATATAAAAAATCAGCAGTTTATAAAATCGAAATTTTTTTGTTTCAATAAATTTTTTTAATGATTGAGAAAACTGAAAAATTATTATTTGAAAATTTGACAAGATGACGAAAGATGGAGTTGGTTTAAAACATACAAAAAACTGTACTTAAAAAAACAGATTTTTGCATTTTCTGTAAACAATAAAATTCGTTTATTTTGAGATTGTGAAAACCAAAATTATTATTTCAAAATTTGACTCGATGATAATAAAAGTCGCTGTTTCCCAAAATACAGAAATCTGTACTGAAAAAATAGTTTTTAGGGTTTTCTGATTGTTTTTCGTAAGTTGTAAAAACTAAAACTAATGTTTCAAGTTTCAACTCGATAATAATAGATGGCGATGTTTTGCCAAATACAGGAAACTGCACAAAGAAGTATTTTTGTAGATTTTTCGTTATTTTTTAGATTCGAATTTACAAAATATAAAAAATCAGCAGTTTATAAAATCGAAATTTTTTTGTTTCAATAAATTTTTTTAATGATTGAGAAAACTGAAAAATTATTATTTGAAAATTTGACAAGATGACGAAAGATGGAGTTGGTTTAAAACATACAGAAATCTGTACTTAAAAAACAGATTTTTGCATTTTCTGTAAACAATAAAATTTGTTAATTTTGAGATTGTGAAAACCAAAATTATTATTTCAAAATTTGACTCGATGATAATAAAAGTCGCTGTTTCCCAAAATACAGAAATCTGTACTGAAAAAATAGTTTTTAGGGTTTTCTGATTGTTTTTCTTAAGTTGTAAAAACTAAAACAAATATTAAAGTTTCAACTCGATAATAATAGATGGCGATGTTTTGTCAAATACAGGAAACTGCACAAAGAAGTATTTTTGTAGATTTTTCGTTATTTTTTAGATTCGAATTTACAAAATATAAAAAATCAGCAGTTTATAAAATCGAAATTTTTGTTTCAATAAATTTTTTTAATGATTGAGAAAACTGAAAAATTATTATTTGAAAATTTGACAAGATGACGAAAGATGGAGTTGGTTTAAAACATACAGAAATCTGTACTTAAAAAAACAGATTTTTGCATTTTCTATAAACAATAAAATTTGTTTATTTTGAGATTGTGAAAACCAAAATTATTATTTCAAAATTTGACTCGATGATAATAAAAGTCGCTGTTTCCCAAAATACAGAAATCTGTACTGAAAAAATAGTTTTTAGGGTTTTCTGATTGTTTTTCTTAAGTTGTAAAAACTAAAACAAATATTAAAGTTTTAACTCGATAATAATAGATGGCGATGTTTTGCCAAATACAGGAAACTGCACAAAGAAGTATTTTTGTAGATTTTTCGTTATTTTTTAGATTCGAATTTACAAAATATAAAAAATCAGCAGTTTATAAAATCGAAATTTTTTTGTTTCAATAAATTTTTTTAATGATTGAGAAAACTGAAAAATTATTATTTGAAAATTTGACAAGATGACGAAAGATGGAGTTGGTTTAAAACATACAGAAATCTGTACTTAAAAAACAGATTTTTGCATTTTCTGTAAACAATAAAATTTGTTAATTTTGAGATTGTGAAAACCAAAATTATTATTTCAAAATTTGACTCGATGATAATAAAAGTCGCTGTTTCCCAAAATACAGAAATCTGTACTGAAAAAATAGTTTTTAGGGTTTTCTGATTGTTTTTCTTAAGTTGTAAAAACTAAAACAAATATTAAAGTTTCAACTCGATAATAATAGATGGCGATGTTTTGTCAAATACAGGAAACTGCACAAAGAAGTATTTTTGTAGATTTTTCGTTATTTTTTAGATTCGAATTTACAAAATATAAAAAATCAGCAGTTTATAAAATCGAAATTTTTGTTTCAATAAATTTTTTTAATGATTGAGAAAACTGAAAAATTATTATTTGAAAATTTGACAAGATGACGAAAGATGGAGTTGGTTTAAAACATACAGAAATCTGTACTTAAAAAAACAGATTTTTGCATTTTCTATAAACAATAAAATTTGTTTATTTTGAGATTGTGAAAACCAAAATTATTATTTCAAAATTTGACTCGATGATAATAAAAGTCGCTGTTTCCCAAAATACAGAAATCTGTACTGAAAAAATAGTTTTTAGGGTTTTCTGATTGTTTTTCGTAAGTTGTAAAAACTAAAACTAATGTTTCAAGTTTCAACTCGATAATAATAGATGGCGATGTTTTGCCAAATACAGGAAACTGCACAAAAAAGTATTTTTGTAGATTTTTCGTTATTTTTTAGTTTCGAATTTACAAAATATAAAAAATCAGCAGTTTATAAAATCGAAATTTTTTTGTTTCAATAAATTTTATCAATGATTGAGAAAACTGAAAAATTATTATTTGAAAATTTGACAAGATGACGAAAGATGAAGTTGTTTTAAAACATACAGAAATCTGAACTTAAAAAATATTTTTTTAGATAAGAATTTGTTCTGAATTTGAAAAAAAAAACAATTTTCAGTGACATATAAATTCTTTCCCGAATGTTCAATTTGATGCCAACAGATGGAGCTATTTTGCAAAATATAGAGTTATGCACTTTATAAAATCAAAACTCGATTCGATGACAATAGACGAAGTTGTTTTAAAAGATACAGAAATCTGTAGTGAAAAGTTTTGATTTTTTTAACAAATTGTGATATATAGAGTTGTTCATTTTTTTTTTGAAAATAGCGCAAAATCTTTATAAATATCTCATCATAAATCAAATCCAGTTGCCATCATATGCGTTCGGTCAAGAACTCTCGCTTAAAATACATCAATATTTACTGACGTCATATGCATATAGCACGTCGAAAATCTCAAAGAAGAATGATATATCACCAACTTCCAAGTAAACATGCAAAGAAATGCTATTTTTCTATAAAAAAGAATCGAATCAAAACTATATGAATCATCATAAAAAAAATTTTATTCAACTGACCTAATTCTCATATTCGATAGTTATATGCTTTAACTTTCTATTTAAAAAAAAATATGAAATGGGATAATTTATCTTTGAAGTGACAGCGATGTTGACAAATGTTTGAATTGGGTGAGGTTTGATTGCTGAAAGCAGTTGAAAAAAACTGAATAAATTGTATAATCCAGTTTGAAAGTTTTGGATGATTCTTTATACGGGAAAGAAGATTAGATGTTAAAGTTTCATAGGTGATTTTTTATTTAAAGACGAATCGAAAACAACGTGATGTAATGTTTACTTTCCATTATCTTAATTATCCAAGTGAGTTGTGTTAGTAAACGTGAGATTAAGTGATAGATGGTTTTACATTCTTCGCGATTTTCAGTTTTGAGTCAACAGTCCGTCTAATAATATAAATTACTATTGGAAAATCCAAAGATCTGGGGCAAATTGAAAGAAACCAAACAATCTAAAAAATCTATAAAGTCTAAACAAAAATTTTGGAGAAATTTACAACTCCAATGAATTTTCAAAAATTTGTAGACAAAAAAAGAATCTGATTTTAGAGTTTAAGAATTTTTAGGAACAACAGGAACATTTGAAATTTGAAAATAAGAAAAATTCAAAGACTTTGAAATAACAGAAAATGTCAAGAATCCAAAAAATTTGTGACATCTGAATTAAAAAATCTGCAATCTAAGCAATTTATTTTTTAAGATTTCAGGATATCCAGAAAATTCATAGATATAAGAAAAACCAAAGTCTTAAAATTATAGGAAACTGGGAGATTCTGACAATCAAAAAATTAGTTGATTTAAGAAAATTTAAAGTGAAAAATATTTAAGAAAGATTTGCGAAATCTAGAACAACTCGAATAATTTTGTCAGATCTAAGACATCTCAGCAATCTAGAAAGTTGAAAAATTCTAAAAAATTGGAAATTATCAAGAATCCAAAAAAAATCACAAAAATCAGTTTTTAGGATTTGAAAGACCAAAAATCTATAAACTTGAAAAATCTAAAAAAATCTAGGAAACTTCAAAACGCCAAGAATTTAAAAACTTCAAAAAAGTCCTCTAGATTTAGAAAAAAAAGAAGTAGTCAACAAAAAATTTGAAAATCTAGAAAATTGATTTGAAAGAAAAATATCTAAAGAATTCAAGAAATTGAGAAAAATCTATAAAATCTAGAAAATATAATAAAATACAAAAACCTATAGAACTTGAGATACCAAAAAAATAGCTAAAATCTTAACAATCCCAAAAGATTGGAAAACTTTAAAAATTTAGAAAACTTAAGAAACATAGAGAATCGAATGAAAAATAAAAATTTAAAAGAATTTTAAAAAACAAAATTCAAAAAAAGTTGAAAATTCATAGAATTGAGAAAATTTGAATTTTTAAAAAACTCTACAAGTTCTAAGCAGCTTGATAAATAAAAAATTTAGGATCTGAATCGATTCAGAAAATCAATTAAATTGAGAGAATCTGAAGATTAAAATATTAAGAAAACCGGGAGAATTTGGAAAACCTGCGAAATCCGAAAGAACTTAAATAATTTCAATAAATCCAAGAAATCGCAACAATCTAGAAAATTAGAATTTTCTAGAGGCTTAGAAAATATGAAGAATTCAAAAAAATCTGAAAGATTTCCCAAAACTTAAAGATTCTTAAAAAATCTAAAGTCTAAAGAATTTAGAGCATAAATGAGCAAAGTCTAAGAAATATAAGAAAGTAGAAAATTCAATTCAATAAAAGAAATTAGACATTTTAAAAAATCTAGAGAATTTAATCAATTGAAAAAAATGCAATCAAGAAGATAAAATTTAAAAAATTTATAGAACTTGAGGTACCCAAAAAATCTTAACAATCATTGAAGATTAGAAGATTCAAGAATCTAAGAAATTCAGGAAATATAGAGAATATAAGAAACCAAAAAATGAAAAAATTCTAAAAATCTTGAAAAAATCGAAGATCTTGAAAATCTAAAAAATTTGTATTATTTGAACCTAAAATCTAAACAATTCAACAATTTAGTTTATAATCCGAAAGATTTCAAGATATCCAGAAAATTCATAGATATAAGAAAATTCAAAGTCTTAAAAATATAGGAAACTGGGAAATTCTGACAATCAAAAAATCAAGATTTTTGATAAACTTAGAAAACTAGTTGAATTATGAAAATCTAAAGTGAAAAATATTTAAGAAAGATTTGCGAAATCTAGAACAACTCGAATAATTTTGTCAGATCTAAGACATCTCAGCAATCTAGAAAGTTGAAAAATTCTAAAGAATTGGAAATTATCAAGAATCCAAAAAAAATCACAAAAATCAGTTTTTAGGATTTGAAAGACCACAAATCTATAAACTTGAAAAATCTAAAAAAATCTAGGAAACTTCAAAACGCCAAAAAGAAGCAAAGTCAACAAAAAATTTGAAAATCTAGAAAATTGAAAGAAAAATATTTAAAGAATTCAAGAAATTGAGAAAAATCTATAAAATCTAGAAAATATAATAAAATACAAAAACCTATAGAACTTGAGACACCAAAAAAATAGCTAAAATCTTAACAATCCTAAAAGATTGGAAAACTTTAAAAATTTAGAAAACTCAAGAAACATAGAGAATCGAATGAAAAATAAAAATTTAAAAGAATTTTAAAAAACAAAATTCAAAAAAAGTTGAAAATTCATAGAATTGAGAAAATTTGAATTTTTAAAAAACTCTACAAGTTCTAAGCAGCTTGATAAATAAAAAATTTAGGATCTGAATCGATTCAGAAAATCAATCAAATTGAGAGAATCTGAAGATTAAAATATTAAGAAAACCGGGAGAATTTGGAAAACCTGCGAAATCCGAAAGAACTTGAATAATTTCAATAAATCCAAGAAATCGCAACAATCTAGAAAATTAGAATTTTCTAGAGGCTTAGAAAATATAAAGAATTCAAAAAAATCTGAAAGATTCCCCAAAACTTAAAGATTCTTAAAAAATCTAAAGTCTAAAAAATTTAGAGCATAAATGAGCAAAGTCTAAGAAATATAAGAAAGTAGAAAATTCAATTCAATAAAAGAAATTAGACATTTTAAAAAATCTAGAGAATTTAATCAATTGAAAAAAATGCAATCAAGAAGATAAAATTTAAAAAATTTATAGAACTTGAGGTACCCAAAAAATCTTAACAATCATTGAAGATTAGAAGATTTAAGAATCTAAGAAATTCAGGAAATATAGAGAATATAGGATTTGAAAAACCAAAAATCTATAATCTTGAAAAATCTAAAAAATTTGTATTATTTGAACCTAAAATCTAAACAAATCAACAATCTAGTTTACAATCCAAAAGATTTCAAGATATCCAGAAAATTCATAGATATAAAAAAATTCAAAGTCTTAAAAATATAGGAAACTGGGAAATTCTGACAATCAAAAAATCAAGATTTTAGATAAACTTAGAAAATTAGTTGAATTAAGAAAATCTAAAGTGAAAAATATTTAAGAAAGATTTGCGAAATCTAGAACAACTCGAATAATTTTGTCAGATCTAAGACATCTAAGCAATCTAGAAAGTAGAACAATTCTAAAGAATTGGAAATTATCAAGAATCCAAAAAAAAAAATCACAAAAATCAGTTTTTAGGATTTGAAAGAACAAAAATCTATAAACTTGAAAAATCTAAAAAAATCTAGGAAACTTCAAAACGCCAAGAATTCAAAAACTTCAAAAAAGTCCCCTAGATTTAGAAAAAAAAGAAACAAAGTCAACAAAAAATTTGAAAATCTAGAAAATTGAATTGTAAAAAAAATATCTTGATAATTCAAGAAATTGGGGAAAATCTATAAAGTCCAGAAAATATAATAAAATACAAAAACCTATAGAACTTGAGATACCAAAAAAATAGCTAAAATCTTAACAATCCCAAAAGATTGGAAAACTTTAAAAATTTAGAAAACTTAAGAAACATAGAGAATCGAATGAAAAATAAAAATTTAAAAGAATTTTAAAAAATAAAATTCAAAAAATTTGAAAATTCATCGAATTGAGAAAATTTGAATTTTTAAAAAACTCTAAAAGTTCTAAGCAGCTTGATAATTAAAAAATTTAGGATCTGAATCGATTCAGAAAATCAATTAAATTGAGAGAATCTGAAGATTAAAATATTAAGAAAACCGGGAGAATTTGGAAAACCTGCGAAATCCGAAAGAACTTAAATAATTTCAATAAATCCAAGAAATCGCAACAATCTAGAAAATTAGAATTTTCTAGAGGCTTAGAAAATATGAAGAATTCAAAAAAATCTGAAAGATTTCCCAAAACTTAAAGATTCTTAAAAAATCTAAAGTCTAAAGAATTTAGAGCATAAATGAGCAAAGTCTAAGAAATATAAGAAAGTAGAAAATTCAATTCAATAAAAGAAATTAGACATTTTAAAAAATCTAGAGAATTTAATCAATTGAAAAAAATGCAATCAAGAAGATAAAATTTAAAAAATTTATAGAACTTGAGGTACCCAAAAAATCTTAACAATCATTGAAGATTAGAAGATTTAAGAATCTAAGAACTTCAGGAAATATAGAGAATATAAGAAACCAAAAAATGAAAAAATTCTAAAAAACTTGAAAAAATCGAAGATCTTGAAAATCTAAAAAATTTGTATTATTTGAACATAAAATCTAAATAATTCAACAATTTAGTTTATAATCCGAAAGATTTCAAGATATCCAGAAAATTCATAGATATAAAAAAATTCAAAGTCTTAAAAATATAGGAAACTAGGAAATTCTAACAATCAAAAAATCAAGATTTTAGATAAACTTAGAAAATTAGTTGAATTAAGAAAATCTAAAATCAAAAATATTTAAGAAAGTTTTGCGAAATCTGGAACAACTCGAATAATTTTGTCAGATCTAAGACATCTCAGCAATCTAGAAAGTTGAAAAATTCTAAAGAATTGGAAATTATGAAGAATCCTAAAGAAATCACAAAAATCAGTTTTTAGGATTTGAAAGACCAAAAATCTATAAACTTGAAAAATCTAAAAAAATCTAGGAAACTTCAAAACGCCAAGAATTCAAAAACTTCAAAAAAGTCCTCTAGATTTAGAAAAAAAAAGAAGTAAAGTCAACAAAAAATTTGAAAATCTAGAAAATTGAATTGTAAAAAAAATATCTAGAGAATTTAATAAATTGAGAAAAATCTATAAAATATAATAAAATACAAAATCCTATTAAACTTTAGATATCCAAAAAAACTAGCTGAAATCTTAACAATCCTCAAAGATTGGAAGACTTTAAGAATCTAGAAAACTTAAGAAATATAGAGAATCGAAAATGACAAAAATTATAAAAAACCCAAAGTAATTTCAAAAAACAGAATCTAAAGAATCCAAAAAAGTGTAGAAAATTCATAGAATTAAGAAAATTTAAATTTTTCAAAATATAAGAAATATAGGAAACAAGTTCTAAGCAGTTTGACAATAAAAAAATTTAGGATTTAGAAAATTAATCAAATGACGAAAATCTATAATCGAGAATATGTAAGAAACTGAGAATCAAAAAAAGAACAATAAAAAAAAAATCTGTAAGATTTGGTTTAGAAGCTTAATAGACCAAAAAATTTGTAGATTTGAAACAATGTAAGAAAATCTAGAAAACAGAAAAAAATGAATCTGAAAAATTAGTAAATTCAATATAAAAGAAAAATTAACAATTTACATAATCTAGAGAATTCTAAGAATTGAAGAAAATCTATAGAATCGAGTAAATAGAATAAAAGTCAAAAAAATCCGTAGAATTTAACGTACCAAAAAATTTTTTAAAATTATAACCATCTTGAAAGATTAGAAAATTTTAAGAATCTAAAAAACTTGGGAAATATAGAAAATCTAGGAAATTGAAAAATAAAGAAAATCCAAAGAAATTTGAAGGAACAGAAAATCCAAAAAAATTGTGTTATCTGAATTAAGAAAAAACTGGAATCTAAGCAATTCAACAATCTAAAAAGTCGAGAAACTAAAGGTTTTAAAATAAAAAAAACTCTCAACAATCTAGAAAATTAAAAATTTTTAGAGGTTCGCAAAATATAAAGAATCCAAAAAAATCTGGAAGATTTGGTTTTAGGGATTGACAGACCAAAAAATCTATAGACTTAAAACAATCTAAGAAAATCTAGAAAACTTTAAAATGCTAGAAATTCAAAAACTTTTAGAAACTAAAAAAAGAAATAAAGGAGTAAAGTCTAAGAAGTTTGAAAAACTAATTAAAAGAAAATTAAGCAATTTAAATATTTCAGAAAATTTTATAGAATCAAGAAAATAATATAAAATTCAAATAATCTATAAAACTTGGAATCTCAATTATCTAGAAAATTGAAAATTTCTAAAAGTTCGGAAAATTTGAAGAGCTTGAGAGAGCAAAAAATCTGAAGACTTTTACTTGGAAAAGCTAGAAATTCAAAAACTCTAAAAAACTCAAAAAGCCGAAAAACTAGAAAATCCAATTTAAAAAAGAAAATTAAACAATTTAAGAGAATTCAATAAATTGAGAAAAATCAATAGAATCAAGAAAATGAAATAAAATTCAAAAAATCTATAAAATTTGTCAAAATCTGTACTATAGAAAAAAATCTGAAATGTATGCAAAAATATATTTAAAAAAATCTAGAAAATATGTTTTATCAAAAAAACGCAGTTATTAATATAAGAAATTAATATTCCAAAGAAATTGTGAATTATTTTCTTGAAAATTACATTTTTTATGATCTATCAATTAAAAATAATTAATTAAAAATAGTAACTGAATTTTGCTGAATGCACTTTTTCCTTTAAAAGTATCTCTTTGTCTCTATTTGAAATCCTTTTTTATCTCCGCTTTTATTAGATTCAAACTTTATAGCACATTTTCAACAATACCTAAATAAATGAAACTCGTAAAACAAACAAATCCATTTTATTCCAGTTTGTAATTTAACACTTTAACTGTAATTACCATTAACAATGAACTTGATTTTCAAGCTCAATAAACCTTCGACTTTTCTTTTATCCAAACAACAAAACTATAAAAATTTCTACTTTGAGAAGACAAAATTCAGATTCATGAGATAGTTAATCCGAAATAAATTACATGAGAAGTGGCACATGTGCTCTGCTGACCCAATTTCCAGTCTCGAAAGCCGCAAATGTTTTTCTATAAACAAAAAGAACGAAGTTTTTCTTTTGTCAAACGATATTTTGCGAAGAAAACTTTGAGTATATAATAATAACAATTGTGTGTTTTTTTCGTTGGACAAGTTTCGTATTTTATTATGTTTATCTTCAACTAAATATTTATTCGGTTTATCTAAAAATAACATCATTGTTAGAGGATTTTTGTAAGGTGAAAGATCTTAGAAAAAAATTAAAACAAAAAAATAATTTATTTGAAGTGAACGGAAAAATAAAATTTTGAGTTTATTTTAACTATGATTTATTTTTACATTTACTCATAATGAAAACAATTTTAATTTAGGAAAATATTTAGATTGGAGTTTACTACTTTGCGGATTTTTATTTTTAACCGATATTAGCATCATTATCGTTATAAAATTCATAAAACTGATTGAATGGCGCTGTTTTGCAAATTACAGAAATCTGTAAATTAGAATTATAAAATTCGAAGTAACAAATTATATTTGGCACGTTGATAGAGCTTGGAAAAGTCAATTAGACTTTTTTGATAGTGACGATTTTCAACTTTTTTGTTCGTAGCTCCGTTATTTTTTTGACTATCGACTTGAAATTGTTACTAAATTATACCTCTTGATATCTTTTATTTTTTTAGTATTTGTAATTTAGTCTACGATAAGCAGTTTGGTCACAATCAACGGCCAAATCCAATCCTAAAACCAAAATCTCAAAAATAAAGAAACTGAATTTTGAAAATTTATAGCACCGTTTTTTTCGGAAATAAACAGATGATATTTGACAAGCTGATAGAGCTTTGCAATAGCTACAAAATGAACATAAGCTCAATGATCTATCTCTGTTAGGAATTAGGATGTCGCTTGATAGTCTTTCAAAAAATGTAAAATCGTCAAATTCGACAAAATCAATTTTCTCTAAATTTTCCAAATCGGCATATAGCCTAACTTATTCTGATATGGAAAATTCAAAAAATGTCTATATTGAAGCAACACTAAAAAAAAATTCAAATTTTAGTATTTTTAGTCAAAATAATTTAAAACTTTATTAATCATAACTCGGCCATTTTTTCGAATTTCGAGATAAATTTTTTACGAAATCAAAGCTCCTAGTGTCTTTGATGTTTTTAGTGTTTTTAGTTCTGCCTACGATAAGCAGTTTGGTCACAATCAACCGCCAAATCCAACCCTAAAACCAAAATCTCAAAAATGAAAAAACTAAATTTTGAAAATTTATAGCACCGTTGTTTGCAAAAATAAACAGATGATATTTGACAGGCTGATAGAGCTTTGAAATAGCTACAAAATGAGCATAAGCGCAATGATCTATCTCTGTTAGGAATTAAGATGTCGCTCGATAGTCTTTCATAAAATGTAAAATCGTCAAATTTGACAAAATCAATTTTCTCTAAATTTTCCAGATCGGCATATAGCCTAACTTATTCTGAATTTTCTGATATGGAAAATTCAAAAAATGTCTATATTGAAGCAACACTAAAAAAAAATTCAAATTTTAGTATTTTTAGTCAAAATAATTTAAAACTTTATTAATCATAACTCGGCCATTTTTTCGAATTTCGAGATAATTTTTTTACATAATCAAAGCTCTTAGTGTCTTTGATGTTTTTAGTGTTTTTAGTTCTGCCTACGATAAGCAGTTTGGTCACAATCAACCGCCAAATCCAACCCTAAAACCAAAATCTCAAAAATGAAAAAACTAAATTTTGAAAACTTATAGCACCGTTGTTTGCAAAAATAAACAGATGATATTTGACAGGCTGATAGAGCTTTGAAATAGCTACAAAATGAGCATAAGCGCAATGATCTATCTCTCTTAGGAATTAAGATGTCGCTCGATAGTCTTTCAAAAAATGTAAAATCGTCAAATTCGACAAAATCAATTTTCTCTAAATTTTCCAAATCGGCATATAGCCTAACTTATTCTGAATTTTCTGATATGGAAAATTCAAAAAATGTCTATATTGAAGCAACACTAAAAAAAAATTCAAATTTTAGTATTTTTAGTCAAAATAATTTAAAACTTTATTAATCATAACTCGGCCATTTTTTCGAATTTCGAGATAAATTTTTTACGGAATCAAAGCTCTTAGTGTCTTTGATGTTTTTAGTGTTTTTAGTTCTGCCTACGATAAGCAGTTTGGTCACAATCAACCGCCAAATCCAACCCGAAAACCAAAATGTCAAAAATAAAGAAACTGAATTTTGAAAATTTATAGCACCGTTGTTTTCGGAAATAAACAGATGATATTTGACAAGCTGATAGAGCTTTGAAAAAGCTACAAAATTACCTTAAACTCAATTACCGATCTCAATTGAAAGCTGAGATATTGGCTGATATTTTTCAAAAAAATGAAATTCAGCAAAAACCTTCAATCTCGTCTTCAGTTTAACAGGAATCTGCAAATATGTAAAATCTATTTTTATTTTATCCTCCAACCTATCTTGAACAAATTGTAAACTTTTACGATTGATTCCTGCAAAAATTCCGATCGTTAAAATATGAATAAGTGAATACCCGAATCCTGTTAGTAGGAAAATCAGTTATTTGGATTCAATGAAAAGCAGCGTCGCGACGCTGAAATTTTATTTTTATTCAAATAGGTTGAAAGTGCTGAAATTTGCTGAAAAAAATTGCATTTCAAGAGTAAAAACACATAATTTTTAATGACTGTATATTCCACTTTTGTTTCAGCAGTTCAAAGCCTAACAATGGAGTCGGCAAATGGGACAAATTGTGGGGTTGGAAACTACACAAAACCTGGTGAGTTTTATTGACTCTATTAATGGTGTTGAAATTCGAAACTATAAAAAATATTTATATATACAGGAAGTTTGCGAAAATTAAATTAAGGTTGTTTATAGCTTCCGCAATTTTCCTTAATAGAAACAAATAGTAAACGCTAAATCCTAACTCGCCTAAATCCTTTGGATTTTCTTACAAATTTTCAGGATATTGTCCGGAAATATTCGACGAAGAACTTTGTTGGCCTGAAACACTCGCCGGAACTACAGTCAATCAATCATGTCCGAGAAAGACAGGATTTGATTCGAGACGACTTGCTTTTAAAGAATGTTTAGAAAATGGATCGTGGTTTATCCATCCCATATCTGGAAAAATCTGGACGAATTATACCACCTGTATCGACCATGAAGACTTAGCTGTAAAAAAATAAATCTATAAAAGTCGACTTTTCATAAAAAAAATTATATTTGTAGTTTAGGACGCACATTAACAATCTGTTTGTTATTGGATATTCGATTTCCTTGGCTGCTCTTGTTATTTCTTTAGCAATTTTTTTCACCTTTCGGTAAGTAAAGCATGAAACTTTTATAACTTGGGTTAGGACAACTATGAAAGCGAAAATGTAAATTTCAAAAATCCAAAGCTGTGTTGTTTCTAAAGATTTACAAATGATGTTTGGCTTGGTGATAGAGCTTTGAAAATAATGTAATTTTTACCAAATTACACCTCTTAGTGTCTTTTACTTTTATAGTATTTACAGTTTAGCTTACGATGAGAAGTTTGGTCGCAATCATCCGCTAAACTCAACTCTGAAACTAAAAATCTGAAAATAGCGGAGATAAAATTTGAAAATTTATAGCACTATTATTTTCGAAAGTAAACGAATAATTTTTGGGAAGATGATAGATTTTAAAAAGAGCTACAAAATGGCCTTTGACTCAATCTTCAATGTCAAATAGAAGCTGAGATATTAGCAAAAAATCTTTCAAAAAAAATTTTGAAATTTCAATAAACTCAAAAAGCATCAAATCGCTCTTCAGTCAAACTAATTCTAAGTTTTTGGATGTGAAGATTTCAATAATAAACATAAAAATGTAAAATCACAGAAAAAATTTTGAAAATTTTCGAGGAAATTTTAATGTTTTTGGTGAAGACTATTTTCGACTTTTTTGATTGCAACTTCGTTATTTTTTTGAATGTCGAGCTTAAATTTGCACTAAATTATACCTTTCGACGTCTTTTATTTTTTCAGTATTTTTAGATTAGGCTAGAATGAGACATGTGGTCGCAGTCCGCTGACAAACAAAACTCTAAAACCAAAAATTCGAAAAGAGCAAAGATAAGATTTGAAAATTTATAGCGCCATTCTTTTTAGAAATAAACGACTGGTTTTTGGCACGGTTATAGATCTTAAAAAGAGCTACAAAATGGTCTTTGACTCAATCTTTTATCCAAAATAGAAGCTGAGATATTAGCAAAAATTTTTTCAAGAAAAATTTTGAAATTTCGATAAACTCAAAAAGCATCAAATCGCTCTTCAGTCAAACTAATTCTAAGTTTTTCGAAGTGAAGATTTCAATAATAAACATACAAATGTAAAATCACAAAAAAATTTTTTGAAAATTTCCAAGGAAATTTTGATGTTTTTGGTCAAAACGACTTTTGACTTTTTTTATTGTAACTCCGTTATTTCTTTGAATATCGAGCTGAAATTTGCACTAAATTATACCTTTCGACGTCTTTTATTTTTTCAGTATTTTTAGATTAGGCTAGAATGAGACATGTGGTCGCAGTACGCCGACAAACAAAACTCTAAAACCAAAAATTCGAAAAGAGCAAAGATAAGATTTGAAAATTTATAGCGCTATTTTTTTCAAAAGTAAACGAATGGTTTTTGGCACGGTGATAGATCTTAAAAAGAGCTACAAAATGGTCTTTGACTCAATCTTCAATGTCAAATAGAAACTGAGATATTAGCAAAAATACTTTCAAAAAAAATTTTGAAATTTCAATAAACTCAAAAAGCATCAAATCGCTCTTCAATCAAACTAATTCTAACTTTTTCGAAGTGAAGATTTCAATCATAAACATAAAAATGTAAAATCACAAAAAAATTTTTGAAAATTTTCAAGGAAATTTTGATGTTTTTGGTCAAGACGACTTCTGACTTTTTTGATTGCAACTTCGTTATTTTTTTGAATATCGAGCTTAAATTTTTACCAAATTACACCTTTTAGTGTCTTTTACTTTTATAGTATTTACAGTTTAGCTTACGATGAGAAATTTGGTGGCAATCATCCGCTAAACTCAACTCTGAAACTAAAAATCTGAAAGTAGCGGAGATAAAATTTGAAAATTTATAGCACTATTATTTTCAAAAGTAAACGAATAATTTTTGGGAAGATGATAGATTTTAAAAAGAGCCACAAAATGGTCTTTGACTCAATCTTCAATGTCAAATAGAAACTGAGATATTAGCAAAAATACTTTCAAAAAATATTTTGAAATTTCAATAAACTCAAAAAGCACCAAATCGCTCTTCAATCAAACTAATTCTAATTTTTTCGATGTGAAGATTTCAATAATAAACAAAAAAATGTAAAATCATAAAAAGTTTTTTGAAAATTTTCAAGGAAATTTTGATGTTTTTAGTCAAGACGACTTTTGACTTTTTTTATTGTAACTCCGTTATTTCTTTGAATATCGAGCTGAAATTTGCACAAAATTATACCTTTCGACGTCTTTTATTTTGTCAGTATTTTTAGATTAAGCTAGAATGAGACATGTGGACGCAGTCCGCCGACAAACAAAACTCTTAAACTAAAAATTCGAAAAGAACAAAGATAAGATTTGAAAATTTATAGCGCTATTTTTTTCAAAAGTAAACGAATGGTTTTTGGCACGGTGATAGATCTTAAAAAGAGCTACAAAATGGTCTTTGATTCAATCTTTTATCCAAAATAGAAGCTGAGGTATTAGCAAAAATTCTTTCAAAAAAAATTTTGATATTTCGATAAACTCAAAAAGCATCAAATCGCTCTTCAATCAAACTAATTCTAAGTTTTTCGAAGTGAAGATTTCAATAATAAACATACAAATTTAAAATCACAAAAAATTTTTTTGAAAATTTTCAAGGAAATTTTGATGTTTTTTGTCGAAACGATTTTCGACTTTTTTGATTGCAACTCGCTTATTTCTTTGAATATCGAGCTGAAATTTGCACTAAATTATACCTTTCGACGTCTTTTATTTTTTCAGTATTTTTAGATTAGGCTAGAATGAGACATGTGGTCGCAGTCCGCTGACAAACAAAACTCTAAAACCAAAAATTCGAAAAAAGCAAAGATAAGATTTGAAAATTTATAGCGCCATTTTTTTCAAAAGTAAACGAATGTTTTTTGGCACGGTGATAGATCTTAAAAAGAGCTACAAAATGGTCTTTGACTCAATCTTTTATCCAAAATAGAAGCTGAGATATTAGCAAAAATACTTTAAAAAAAAATTTTGAAATTTCGATAAACTCAAAAAGCATCAAATCGCTCTTCAGTCAAACTAATTCTAACTTTTTCGATGTGAAGATTCCAATAATAAACATAAAAATGTAAAATCACAAAAAATTTTTTGAAAATTTTTAAGGAAATTTTGATGTTTTTGGTCAAGACGACTTTTGACTTTTTTGATTGCAACTTCGTTATTTTTTTGAATGTCGAGCTTAAATTTTTACCAAATTACACCTCTTAGTGTCTTTTACTTTTATAGTATTTACAGTTTAGCTTACGATGAGAAGTTTGGTGGCAATCATCCGCTAAACTCAACTCTGAAACTAAAAATCTGAAAATAGCGGAGATAAAATTTGAAAATTTATAGCACTATTATTTTCAAAAGTAAACGAATAATTTTTGGGAAGATGATAGATTTTAAAAAGAGCCACAAAATGGTCCTTGTCTCAATCTTCAATGTCAAATAGAAACTGAGATATTAGCAAAAAATCTTTCAAAAAAATTTTGAAATTTCAATAAACTCAAAAAGCATCAAATCGCTCTTCAATCAAACTAATTGTAAGTTTTTCGAAGTGAAGATTTCAATAATAAACATAAAAATGTAAAATCACAAAAAAATTTTTTGAAAATTTTTAAGGAAATTTTGATGTTTTTGGTCAAGACGACTTTTGACTTTTTTTATTGTAACTCCGTTATTTCTTTGAATATCGAGCTGAAATTTGCACTAAATTATACCTCTCTATGTCTTTCATTTTTTCAGTATTTTAAGATTAGGCTAGAATGAGACATGTGGTCGCATTCTGCCGACAAACAAAACTCTAAAACCAAAATCTCGAAAAGAGCAAAGATAAGATTTGAAAATTTATAGCGCCATTCTTTTCAAAAGTAAACGAATGGTTCTTGGCACGGTGATAGATCTTAAAAAGAGCTACAAAATGGTCTTTGACTCAATCTTCAATGTCAAATAGAAACTGAGATATTAGCAAAAATACTTTCAAAAAATATTTTGAAATTTCAATAAACTCAAAAAGCATCAAATCGCTCTTCAATCAAACTAATTCTAACTTTTTCGATGTGAAGATTTCAATAATAAACAAAAAAATGTAAAATCACAAAAAAATTTTTGAAAATTTTCAAGGAAATTTTGATGTTTTTGGTCAACACGACTTTTGACTTTTTTATTGTAACTCCGTTATTTCTTTGAATATCGAGCTGAAATTTGCACTAAATTATACCTCTCTATGTCTTTCATTTTTTTTGTATTTTTAGTTCAGCTTACAATATGCCGTTAGGTTGCAATCGGCCAATAAATCAACCTCAAAAACTAAAAACTCAAAAATAGAAAACCTAAGATTTAAAAATTCATAGAGCCACTATTTCTAAAGATAAACGAATGATATCTAGCAAGCTAATAGAGCTCTAAAAAGTCTACAAAATGAGTGTAAATATAATATTCGATCTCAATTAGAAGCTGAGATATTGGCTAGAATGAAAAAAAAATCTTGAACAAATTTCTCGTCAAAAATCACATTATATTTCAGGACATTGAAATGCACCCGAATCCGCATCCACATCCAACTATTCGTTTCGTTCGCTCTCAACAACTTAACGTGGATTATCTGGTACAAAGAAGTCGTCCCAAATCCTCTTGTAACTATCAACAACGAGGTAACTATCAATCACTCACTTAAGTAAACTCAAGTTAATTAATATTCATAGCTTTGAAACTTTGACTTAACTCCTGAGTATAATAATCCTTGTTTGTTAATTTGATTATTTTTCCAGATCTGGTGCCAACTGCTGCATTTATTAGTTAATTACTTAATGTTAGCCAATTACATGTGGATGTTCTGTGAAGGACTGCATCTTCATCTTGCTCTTGTCGTTGTTTTTGTAAGAGACGAAGTCACAATCAGATGGTTTTTTGCCATTGGATGGGGCGCTCCTCTAATCATTGTCATCATTTACACCATTGTCAGAATTTTTATTCTTGAAGACACTCACATGTAAGTAAAGACATAATCAATCAAAAGATGTTACAGACAATTAATTGCACAGTTCTGCTCTACTAATTCTAATCATAAAATGTTAATTAATAAAGATCCGGTGTGGGATGTTCCGCATTATCAACGTTAAAACAAAAAATTAACAACACTGACGATGAAAATTAAGATTTATTTTTATTAATTGCATTCGGATAATGCAAGAAGTTGAGTCGTTAACTGCAGAAGCTTCTATTATTTGCATAATGTTTATTAAAGCGATTATAACACACGTAGGATAATTTACTTCAAGTACAGGATGTCTCAAGAATGTGAAAAAGTCCTTTTTATGATTTTTGAAAATTTCTTTACACGAAAATCATTTTCAAATATACAGAGTTGTCCACTAGCAAGCTACAATACCAAGTTGTATTTTTTTAAACTAAAAACTGTATTTTTATTATTAATCAATCTTTTGACTTTTGACAACATTTGACAATCGCTTACACTAAATAGAGAAAAAGTGAAAAAAATAAAATTTAATTGAAAATATAAATTTAATAATATCTTGGTTTGAAACAAAATCCAAACAGCTCGTTAAGCTATTTTATTTATTATTTTTTTCAACTTTCAAATTACAGTTTTCTATATTTTTGCACTTTAGTCACTAGTTTTTAATTTAATCTATAGTTTCCTTTTTTCATATTTTAACAATTTTAACAATTTAACTTTTTTATATTGAAATGAAAACTTTTTCACTATTTACAGTTTTATATATTTGGTCATATCTTATTTCTGAATAATATATAAAAACTATTTTTTTTTATAATTTTTAGCCGAACTCATTCATTACTTTCAAACCAAAAGCCAAGTCAAATTGTTTCCTTATCTGATTTACAGTTTCCTATAAACTATTTTTCATTTGAAGTATCGTTTATACTTTTTTCTTAATTTTATTAAAAATTTATCCAATTTACAGATTTCTGCAAATTCTCTTGTTTATTTGGTTGTTTGAACTAATGATTTGGATATTTTTGTTAAAAACAAATAAACCGTCACATTTTTTTTACAGTTTTCTATATTTTTTATGTCTCCATATGGACTTATATTTTTTTTAATTTTAGTGTTTTTTTTTCAAAAGATTAATAAATTTTCTTTCTAAGAATATGAATTTCGAATTTTTACCAATTTAAATATTCAATTTTGAACATAAAAAAATGTCTACAAGTATTTTATGTTTTGTTACTATAGTAACAATAATAACTATAATGCAGTTTTACGTATTTTCATCCATAATTCGGATACTATTAACTGCTACTATGGTAATTTATTCTATTGCAATAGTTCTTTATTCAGAAACTTTAGAATTTTATATCATTTTAGTTATCAATTTTGAAAATTCAAAATTTCAACAATCTTTTTTTATTAAATTTTTGATTTTAGTGAACCAAAAAAAAAAGTTATAACTTTAAAATTCAATTATTACTCTTTAAAGTAATGTCAATTTAAGTTTTCTGAATTGTCAACTCTTTCTGTAATCGATTTTACGAAAGTTTGTGTTTTTGTCAAAAAAGTCAAATTTTCTCAAAAACTAAAAAAAATCGATTAATAAAAGTTAAGTTTAAATTTATCAGAATGAAAAGCTACATCAGAAAATTGAAGAAAATATATAGTAGTCTACTAAAAAAATACAAGTTTTTGTTGTAGCTTGCTAGTGGACAACCCTGTATAATTAAAAATAATTTCAAATGATGCCAGAGATTAATATCTACAATTTTTATTTTTTTTTTTAATTTGTCTTCATTTTAAGGCATGAAATGTTTTTTTTTTCACATTGTTGAGACACCCTGTATGAAAAACCAACGAAAACAACAAAAAACTAAGTAGGCTCCTGTCAGTTTACTTTTTACTCCGCCATTTTGTTTTCTTACGAAATGTCTCAAATTTCCGCCATTTTTTTCACATTTGAAATTTTCAAGCATCTAGACAAAAGCTACATTGCACTAAAATTTCAAATATTCACAGCCTACTTAATATGTATAATTTAAATCAATTTTAAGTAATGCGGAAAATTTAATTGGAGCACCCTGTATTTGCTTTTTTTTCAAAAGATTAATAAATTTTCTTTCTAAAAGTATAAAGTTCGACTTTTTATCAATTTATAACAGAAGAGATATTGAATTTTGAACTTAAAAAAATGTCAACAAGTATTTTATTTTTTGTTACTATAGTAACAATAATAACTATAATGCAGTTTTACGTATTTTTATTCATAATTCAGATACTATTAGCTGTTACTATGGTAATTATTCTATTGCAATAGTTCTTTATTCAGAAAGTTTAGAATTTGATATCATTTTAATTATCAATTTTGAAAATTCAAAATTTCAACAATCTTTTTTTATTAAATTTTTGATTTTAGTGAACCAAAAAAAATGTTATAATTTTAAAAATCAATTATTACTCTTTAAAGTAATGTCAATTTAAGTTTTCTGAATTGTCAACTCTTTCTGTAATCGATTTTACGAAAGTTTGTGTTTTTGTCAAAAAAGTCAAATTTTCTGAAAAACTACAAAAAATCGATTAATAAAAGTTAAGTTTAAATTTATCAGAATAAAAAGCTACATCAGAAAATTGGAAAAAATATATAGTAGTCTACTAAAAAAATACAAGTTTTTGTTGTAGCTTGCTAGTGGACAACCCTGTATAATTAAAAATAATTTCAACTGATGCCAGAGATCAATATCTACAATTTTTATTTTAATTTTTTTTTAATTTGTCTTCATTTTAAGGCATGAAATGTTTTTTTTTCACATTGTTGAGACACCCTGTATGAAAAACCAACGAAAACAACAAAAAACTAAGTAGGCTCCTGTCAGTTTACTTTTTACTCCGCCATTTTGTTTTCTTACAAGACGTCTTGAATTTCCGCCATTTTTTGATGCAGAAAATCAATATCTACAACTTTAATTCGAAAATTTTTTGGAATTATATCCATCTTAATGCATAAAATTTACTTTTTCACATCATTGAGGCGCCCTGTAACAAAAAATAGAGTAGGCTCTTGTCAGTTTACTTTTTATGTCCACAGCCTACCTCGCTGTTTTGTTTTTTTACGTAAAGTCTCAAGCTTCTGCATTTAAAGCTTCCAACCATCTTAACAAAAGCTACATTGCATTAAAATGTCAAACATTCACAGCCTACTTAATATGTATAATTTAAAACAAATTTAAGTGATGCAGAAAATCAATATCTACAATTTATACGAAATTTTTTTCAGATTATATCCATCTTAATGCATAAAATTGACTTTTTCACATCGTTGAAACACCCTGTATGAAAAACTAACGAAAACAACAAAAAATTGAGTAGACTCCTGTCAGTTTACTTTTTACTCCGCCGTTTTGTTTTCTTATCTCAAATTTCCGCCATTTTTTTACATTTGAAGCAAATTGCTATATAAACAAAAGTATATCGTATCAAAATGTCAAATATCCAAAGCCTACTTAATAACTAGTATTTTTTTTTTTCATAATCCATATTTTTGAATAAGCAGGCTGCTGTCAAACTTGCCTGCTTGATATTTTTTCATTAACAATCCCATACACGTGCAATAAATAACCCTCATTTACATTTCGCATCAAAATATAATTCAGGATGCAAAATAAAACGTCAAATTTTAATATAAATTTGATTACAATCTGATGATTTATTGAAATAACAATTGAAGTATAATTTTTATAGGTGTTGGATGGTTGAAAGTTATTATAGTTCTTGGATTCTCACAGCTCCAGTTTGTATTTCCTTACTTGTATCACTCAGTAAGTATATACATAATGATTCTATTAAAATACGTAACATATAAACCCGATTAAACAACTTAGAAAAAAAATTGCAAGTTTTTAATAATTCAAATGTCATTTATACATAGCCTACTATGTTTCTAATCAAATTATCAATATTCCAACCACGCTAATACCTTCTTGTTATGTAAATGGCATGATAAATCAAGTCGACATTGTTAATTTGATGTAAAAGTGGCAGTCAAAGCAAGCATGATTATTGAACTTTATTGGCGCCATTTTAATTCAATAATCAAATTACATTGTTTGACGTTTACAATCTACGATTCATTCTTAAAAAACAAAATTCTAATCCCTGAAGATATGTCATTTCCGTACACAGCCTACTAAGTTTATAGATTTTTTTTCGTGTTTTTTATTCTGTTTGACATTTTACAGTATTTCTGATCAATGTTTTGAGAGTAATTCTAACCATCATGCATCCAAATTCGGCGAATCCAGCTCCAATGGGAATTCGTCGAGCAGCTCGAGCCGCCTTGATTCTTATCCCACTGTTTGGACTCCAGAATATTTTAATACCATTCAGACCGGATGTTTACGATCCTTATGAACATTTGTATCAATACGTCACTGTCGTTCTCGTCACTTTACAGGTAATGTAGTGTATTACTCACGGCCGTGGGCAAAATTGTCCATTACTTATGTTTATGACTTTGAATATATTTTTGCAAGGTTAAATCAGGCCCGTAATGACGCATTTGTATTTGCATTAATTCACTTCAACTTCATGAATCCTTGAATTTAGATTATCCTTAGTAATGTAGTCAGGAATATTTTTCCTTGCAGCATTTGAACAAATCGATGTAGATTATAAAGCTTTTGAGGAGATAACGAAGGATAATAAAAGAACCGAATTGTTCTTGGAACACCTTATCTAAATGACGCTGAAATTTCATATTTTTTTTTCTTACCTTTCATTAAAAATCTAATAATTTATGGGAAAAGATTTGCTGAAAAAGTTTCATTAAATGCATTTCAGGTATTAAAATTAGGAATGCAATTTGTGGTTTTATGGCTGAAATAAAAAATGAGAATTTCAGGGCTCAGCAGGTTAGTTTATTATTAGAAAGTTTTGTCTGAAAACTTTTGTTTGGTTTCAGTTTCAGTAAAAGCGAAGCTGACAATTAGGAAAATGACAATGATAAAAGTATTATTTCAGTTTTCAGGGATTTTCAATTGACCTGTTTAATTTTTTAATTAAATTTTAATTGCATAATTCTTTATATTGTTGATACTTTTTCAGGAAGTCTGAATTTTTCTGGAACTCAAAGCTGAAAATTGCAGTTTGTTGATTAAATAAAAATTATTTATATTAATATCTTCAGTTTTCAGCAAATTGTCATCGTTACTTGTTTTAGTAAATCAGAAATTGATTCAAACAAATTTCAGTTTTCTGAATTTTTTTCAGCAAAATTTTAATTAATTTAATTTGTTGTCAGTCAATTTTCCAATGGAAAATAGTTCTTGTGTTAAATTTCAGCAAACCTGAAAATTAATTTTGATTTTACAAATTTCAGCATTTCCGATTTAGTGATAGCAAATCTAATTTAAAAATGTTTGCAATCCTGAAAAATTTGGCACTTGGTAAAACATTTTTAGGTTGTCAGAACTTTTGTTTTTCCGCAAATTCGAAATCTAGAAACTATGGGAATTTTTTTCAGAACCTAATGATAAAAATTCTAGTTTATTATTAAAAAAAAAAAATAGTTTTCAGCAGATTTTATCGTTATTACATTTTTTTCAGTAATTTTTTTTGTTCAAAAAATTTTGAGTTTTCTGATTTTTTTTCTATAAACAAACAAATCTATCAATTCATAGGAAAAAAATGACTGAAAAAGTTTTATTAAATACAATTTGGCTTCATTGAAAATAATTGAGCTGAAAAAAACCTGCAATCCTGAAAAATGAAGTCACTTAGATACGGCAACATTCAGTAATTTCAACCAGAAAAAATTTTAATCAATTGATTGAATAAATCACTTACCAAAATCATAAAAAGTCAATAACAAATTTTCAGGTGTCAGCAATTTTTCATTTTTTTTCAGCAAACCTGAAACTGATATTTTTTTATGCTCATAAATTTGAAATAATGATAACAAAAGTCAATTTAAAACTTACAGAATTTTTGTTTCGATGAAACTTTCTTAATTTTTATTCAGTGAGTCTGAAATTTTTTTTCAGTAAACTTGGAATTTATCTAATTATTTACGCATTCACATTGGAAATAATAAAAATCTGAAAGTAAAATTTCAATTTCAACTTTTTTTCCATTTTTTCAGCAAACCTGGAAAGTGTAGTTGTTTATAATAAAAAAATTAACAAATTTCCAGTTTTCAGCAATTTTTTTGAGTATTTGGTTTATAATTTTTTTATGGTTTCCAAATAAAGAAAATTAAAAATAAGTCTAAATTTTTTCACTAAATTTTAATACTTTTGGTCGTAACTTTGTTATTTTTTTGAATATTGAGCTGAAATTTTTGCTTGATTATACCTCTTAACGTCTCTTATTTTTCTAATATTTTTAGTTTAGTCTGGGATGACCCATTTAGTCGCAATCGGCCGCCAACCCCAACTCAAAAAGCGCAAATTTGAAAATAGAGAAGTTGAAATTTGAAAATTCATAGCATCGTTATTTTTACGAATTATCAAATGATATTTGACATACTGATAGATCTTTAAAAAGTCTAAAAAATGAGCAAAAGCTTAATGATCAATCTCAACTAGGAACAGAGATAATGGCAAAAAATCGCTTCGTTGTGGCATTTTTCCGATAAAGAACAATTCGTCAAATTTTTAAAATTTTGGCTTTCTTAAAGAGCACCAAATTAGTTTTCGATCTAGCTTATTCTATGTTTTTTGATATAGAAAAGTAAAAAATGTCGATATAAAACTGAAATTGAAAAAAAAATTCCCAAAATTATTAACGAAATTGTAATAGTTTTGGTCAAGACGATTTTTGTCTTTTTTGATCGTAACTTTGTTATTTTTTTGAATATTGAGCTAAAATTTGCGCTTAATTATACCTATTGAAGTCTCTTATTTTTTTAGTATTTTTAATTCGGTTTAGGATAAGCCATTTAATCACAATCGGCAGCCAAACACAACTCTGAAAGCAAAAATTCGAAAATAGAGTAGTTGATATTTGGAAATTCATGTCACCGATATTTCTGAAGATAGTCGCATGATATTTGACATGCTGATAGAAGTTTTGAAGAGCTACAAAATGAGCGTAAACTCAATGATCTACCTAAATTGGAAGCAGAGATATTGGTCGAAAATCTTTCAATAGAGTAAAAATCGACAAATTTTTAAATTTTGACTCTCTCAAAGAGCACCGATAAGTCTCTAATTTACATCATTCTATGTTTTTGGATATAGAAAAGTCAAACATGTCAATATAAAACTGAAATTGGAAAAAAAAATCTTAAAATTATTAACGAAATTGTAATAGTTTTGGTCAAAACAATTTTTGACTTTTTTGATCGTATCTCCGTTATTTCTGTTAATATCGAGCTTAAATTTACACTGAATTAAAAATTTGGTCGTCTTTTGATTTTTTGGTATTTTTAGTTTGGTCTGGGATGACCCATTTAGTCGCAATCGACCGCCAACCCCAACTCAGAAAGCGCAAATTTGAAAATAGAGAAGTTGAAATTTGAAAATTCATAGCATCGTTATTTTTACGAATTATCAAATGATATTTGACATACTGATAGAGCCTTAAAAAGTCTAAAAAATGAGCAAAAGCTTAATGATCAATCTCAACTAGGAACAGAGATATTGGCAAAAAATCGCTTCTTTGTGGCATTTTTCCGATAAGGAACAATTCGTCAAATTTTTAAAATTTTGGCTTTCTTAAAGAGCAACAAATTAGTTTTCGATCTAGCTTATTCTATGTTTTTGATATAGAAAAGTCAAAAATGTCGATATAAAACTGAAATTGAAAAAAAAAATTCCCAAAATTATTGACGAAATTGTAACAATTTTGGTCAAGACGATTTTTGACTTTTTTGATCGTATCACCGTTATTTCTGTGAATATCGAGCTTAAATTTACACTGAATTAAAAATTTGGTCGTTTTTTGATTTTTTGGTATTTTTAGTTTGGTCTGGGATGACCCATTTAGTCGCAATCGGCCGCCAACCCCAACTCAAAAAGCGCAAATTTGAAAATAGAGAAGTTGAAATTTGAAAATTCATAGCATCGTTATTTTTACGAATTATCAAATGATATTTGACATACTGATAGAGCCTTAAAAAGTCTAAAAAATGAGCAAAAGCTTAATGATCAATCTCAACTAGGAACAGAGATGATGGCAGAAAATCGCTTCTTTGTGGCATTTTTCCGATAAAGAACAATTCGTCAAATTTTTAAAAATTTTGCTTTCTTAAAGAGCACCAAATTAGTTTTCGATCTAGCTTATTCTATGTTTTTGATATAGAAAAGTCAAAAATGTCGATATAAAACTGAAATTTAAAAAAAAAATTCCCAAAATTATTAACGAAATTGTAATAGTTTTGGTCAAGACGATTTTTGTCTTTTTTAACGTAATTTTGTTATTTTTTTGAATATTGAGCTAAAATTTGCGCTAAATTATACCTATTGAAATCTCTTATTTTTTTAGTATTTTTAATTTGGTTTAAGATAAGCCATTTAATCACAATCGGCAGCCAAACACAACTCTGAAAGCAAAAATTCGAAAATAGAGTAGTTGATATTTGGAAATTCATGTCACCGATATTTCTGAAGATAGTCGCATGATATTTGACATGCTGATAGAAGTTTTGAAGAGCTACAAAATGAGCGTAAACTCAATGATCTACCTAAATTGGAAGCAGAGATATTGGTCGAAAATCTTTCAATAGAGTAAAAATCGACAAATTTTTAAATTTTGACTCTCTCAAAGAGCACCGATAAGTCTCTAATTTACATCACTCTATGTTTTTTGATATATAAAAGTCAAAAATGTCGATATAAAACTGAAATTGAAAAAAAAAACCTGAAAATTATTAACGAAATTGCAATAGTTTTGGTCAAGACAATTTTTGACTTTTTTGATCGTATCTTCGTTATTTCTGTTAATATCGAGCTTAAATTTACACTGAATTAAAAATTTGGTCGTCTTTTGATTTATTGGTATTTTTAGTTTGGTCTGGGATGACCCATTTAGTCGCAATCGGCCGCCAATCCCAACTCAGAAAGCGCAAATTTGAAAATAGAGAAGTTGAAATTTGAAAATTCATAGCATCGTTATTTTTAGGAATTATCAAATGATATTTGACATACTGATAGATCTTTAAAAAGTCTAAAAAATGAGCAAAAGCTTAATAATCAATCTCAATTAGGAACAGAGATATTGGCAAAAAATCGCTTCTTTGTGGCATTTTTCCGATAAAGAACAATTCGTCAAATTTTTAAAATTCTTAAAGAGCACCAAATTAGTTTTCGATCTAGCTTATTCTATGTTTTTTGATATAGAAAAGTCAAAAATGTCGATATAAAACTGAAATTGAAAAAAAAAAAATTCCCAAAATTATTGACGAAATTTTAACAGTTTTGGCCAAGACACTTTTTGCTTTTTTTTATTGTAGCTTCGTTATTTTTTTTGAATATTTAGCTGAAATTTGGCTAGGTTATACCTCTCGACGCTTATTATTCTTCTACTATCTTTAGTTTGCTATAGGGTGAACCAAACCTAACTTTGAACTCCAAAATTCGAAACTAGAGAAGCTGAAATTTAAAAACTCATAGCATCATTATTACCAAAGATAAACGAATGATATTTAGCTTAATGATAGAGCTCTAGAAAATCTACAAAATGAGCATCAGCTCAATAATCTTTCTCAATTATAAGCTGACATATTGTCTGAAATTCTTTCAAATTTGATTTTTCCACAAATTGAGAAAAATGATAATAAAAGCAATTTTCACTTTCCAGAATTTTTCGTATTAATATAAATTTTCTGAAATTTATCTCAACCTGAAACTATTTCTATTAAACTTAAAATCGATAAAATTATTTACTATCAAAATAAATTTTCAGTAATCCTAAAACTATGAATCTTTTTCCAGCAAATCTGAAAATCTTATAACTTTAAAACTTTACAATCTCATTACAAACTTTCCCATTTAATTACTCCTTTCAGCTCACTTTATCAAATCCATCTCTTTAAAAAAAATCGTTTCAGGGCTTATGTGTATCATGTCTCTTCTGCTTCGCCAACCAAGATGTCCATCAAGCCATTCGTGGTTTTATGCATCGTAAGATTTACCGCACGACTCGTTGGAGCAACTACCATTATACTGGAGCTGTTGATAGTGCCGGAGTTTATGTTGTGAATGGTAACAGTCACTGCAACAATGTTGGTCTTTTATCATTGAAACGAAAATCAACAACCACCGTTAAACTTTAAAGAAATTTACGCTCAATGCTGAAAAATATGACAACAGAAGCGACAATTTCACGCTCATAAATCCGAAAGGAAAAAGTGATTTTTTTTCGATTGGAAAATATCGAAAGACTTGTTTGTTACTATAGCAACGATAAGGTTAAAAATGTGCTATAATATACGTCATTACCCACAAATCTATAACATACGTCGCTCTTATATTCTACAATAATATACTTCATTACGCACGTCTATGTGTAATCTAATTTACAAAATTAAAGCTTTCAAACATTCCGAAAATTTGCAATAAAATTCTTTCGCATTTATTTATTTATTTATTTATTCATTTATTTTGTATTGTAGTTCTGTTTTTTTTATTTCTTATTGTGTGGAAATGGGAATATAAATAAGTGTTTTTGTATATAAATAAATGTCTGTGCGTAAAATACTACATTATGTAATTTATATTTAATAAAATGTGTTTTAGGTTAAATTATAAAAGGGAGCATAAGATACGCTTACACCCTAAAATATGTAAAATTTTCTGTTGTGTATTATAGATATGTGTAAATGATCTAATCGTATCAATAAAGGAATGACAAGCAATTAAATCTGTGTTATAATATTGTTTATTACGCATGGGTGTATATTATAATAATTATGAGAAAAACTATTTTTTTGTGAAATTTTCCGGTGATTTGAAATTAAAGTGGTTGATAAATGGATTTGGAGGAGTGAGCTATGGTTATCGTTTGTAACCGGACGCCAAACAAGAGCTTTTACTTTTTTGTGTAGACTGAAAGCTCACTGATAAACCATCAGGATTAGAATTAATTGCTTAAAAGTTAATAGTGGTTGTGTGTACAAAGCTTTCGAGCTTTTGATATCCTGATTCATTTTAGAAAGAAAAAATGCAAAAGTGAAAATTTAAAAATAGAAAGTTCGAGATTTAAAAATTCTTGTTTCTTTGATTGAGAGAGAGAAATTTGGTGTATTAAAAAAGCTGATAAAGCTTTAAAAAGGCTACAAAATAGTACTAAGTTCGATGTTTTATCTTAATTAAAAACTAAGATCTCAGCGTAAATTTTCTCAAAAACGTAAAACACAAAATTTTAGAATTTCGATTAACTAAAAAATCATCAAATCAATTTTCAATTAATCTCATTCTAAATTTTCGATGTAAAGAATTTAAAAATAAATATCCAAAGCCAAAATCAAAAAAAAATTTTGAAAATCTTTTGCGGAATTTCAATATTTTTGATCAGAACGATTTTCGACTTTTTTGACCTTAACTCCATTATTTTTTTGAATGTTGAGCTCAAATTTGCATTCGATTGTACCTCTTGACGTCTTTCATTTTTCTAGAAGGTTTAATTTAGTTCAACATAAACCATTTGGCCACAATCTGGCGCTAAACGCAACTTAAAAAAAAGTTTCAAAAATTGGAGCGGCTAGAATTTGATAATTCACAGCGTTGTTATTTCTAATGTCTTAAGAATGATTTTTGGCACGCTGATAAAGCTTTGAAAACGCTACAAAATGGTGCTAAGTTCGATGTTTTATCTTCATTAAAAACAAATATCTCAGCGTGAATTTTCTCAAAAACGTAAAAACAGCAAATTTCAGAATTTCGATTAACTACACAATCTTCAAATCAATTTTCAATTAATCTCATTCTAAATTTTTGATGTAAAGAACTCAAAAATAAATATTCAAAGCCAAAATCAAAAGAAACTTTTGAAAATCTTTGGCGGAATTTCAATATTTTTGATCAGAACGATTTTCGACATTTTTGACCGTAACTCCGTTATTTTTTTGAATGTTGAGCTCAAATTTGCACTCGATTATACCTCTTGACGTCTTTCATTTTTCTAGAAGTTTTAATTCGGTTCAACGTCAACTATTTGGCCACAATCTGGCGCTAAACGCAACTCTGAAAAAAAGTTTCAAAAATTGGAGTGGCTAGAATTTGATAATTCATAGCGTTGTTATTTCTAATGACTTGAGAATGATTTTTGGCACGCTGATAAAGCTTTGAAAAGGCTACAAAATGGTGCTAAGTTCGATGTTTTATCTTCATTAAAAACTAAGATCTCAGAGTAAATTTTCTCAAAAACGTAAAACACAAAATTTAAGAATTTCGATTAAGTAAAAAGTCATCAAATCAATTTTCAATTAATCTCATTCTAAATTTTCGATGTAAAGAATTTAAAAATAAATATCCAAAGCCAAAATCAAAAAAAAATTTTGAAAATCTTCGGCGGAATTTCAATATTTTTGATCAGAACGATTTTCGACATTTTTGACCGTAACTCCGTTATTTTTTTGAATATTGAGCTCAAATTTGCACTCGATTATACCTCTTGACGTCTTTCATTTTTCTAGAAAGTTTAATTTAGTTCAACATCAACCATTTGGCCACAATCTGGCGCTAAACGCAACTCTGAAAAAAAGTTTCAAAAATTGGAGTGGATAGAATTTGATAATTCATAGCGTTGTTATTTCTAATGACTTGAGAATGATTTTTGGCACGCTGATAAAGCTTTGAAAAGGCTACAAAATGGTGCTAAGTTCGATGTTTTATCTTCATTGAAAACTAAGATCTCAGGGTAAATTTTCTCAAAAACGTAAAACACAAAATTTAAGAATTTCGATTAACTAAAAAGTCATCAAATCAATTTTCAATTAATCTCATTCTAAATTTTTGATGTAAAGAATTTAAAAATAAATATTCAAAACCAAAATCAAAAGAAAATTTTGAAAATCTTTGGCAGAATTTCAATATTTTTGATCAGAACGATTTTCGACATTTTTGACCGTAACTCCGTTATTTTTTTGAATGTTGAGCTCAAATTTGCACTCGATTATACCTCTTGACGTCTTTCATTTTTCTAGAAAGTTTAATTTAGTTCAACATCAACCATTTGGCCACAATCTGGCGCTAAACGCAACTCTGAAAAAAAGTTTCAAAAATTGGAGTGGCTAGAATTTGATAATTCATAGCGTTGTTATTTCTAATGACTTGAGAATGATTTTTGGCACGCTGATAAAGCTTTGAAAAGGCTACAAAATGGTGCTATGTTCAATGTTTTATCTTAATCAAAAACTAAGATCTCAACGTAAATTTTCTCAAAAACGTAAAACACAAAATTTTAGAATTTCGATTAACTAAAAAATCATCAAATCAATTTTCAATTAATCTCATTCTAAATTTTCGATGTAAAGAATTTAAAAATAAATATCCAAAGCCAAAATCTAAAAAAAATTTTGAAAATCTTTGGAGGAATTTCAATATTTTTGATCAGAACGATTTTCGACATTTTTGACCGTAACTCCGTTATTTTTTTGAATGTTGAGCTCAAATTTGCACTCGATTGTACCTCTTGACGTCTTTCATTTTTCTAGAAGGTTTAATTTAGTTCAACATTAACCATTTGGCAACAATCTGGCGCTAAACGCAACTTAAAAAAAAGTTTCAAAAATTGGAGTGGCTAGAATTTGATAATTCATAGCGTTGTTATTTCTAATGTCTTAAGAATGATTTTTGGCACGCTGATAAAGCCTTGAAAAGGCTACAAAATGGTGCTAGGTTCGATGTTTTATCTTAATTAAAAACTAAGATCTCAGGGTAAATTTTCTCAAAAACGTAAAAACAGCAAATTTTAGAATTTCGATTAACTAAAAAATCATCAAATCAATTTTAAATTAATATCATTCCAAATTTTCGATGTGAAGATTTTAAAAATAAATATTTAAAGCCAAAATCAAAAGAAAATTTTGAAAATCTTTGGCGGAATTTCAATATTTTTGATCAGAACGATTTTCGACTTTTTTGACCGTAACTCCGTTATTTTTTTGAATGTTGAGCTCAAATTTGCACTCGATTGTACCTCTTGACGTCTTTCATTTTTCTAGAAGGTTTAATTTAGTTCAACATTAACCATTTGGCCACAATCTGGCGCTAAACGCAACTTTAAAAAAAAGTTTCGAAAATTGGAGTGGCTAGAATTTGATAATTCATAGCGTTGTTATTTCTAATGTCTTAAGAATGATTTTTGGCACGCTGATAAAGCTTTGAAAAGGCTACAAAATGGTGCTAAGTTCGATGTTTTTTCTTAATTGAAAACTGAGATCTCATCGTAAATTTCCTCAAAAACGTAAAAACAGCAAATTTTAGAATTTCGATTAACTACAAAATTTTCAAATGAATTTTCAATTAATTTCATTCTAAATTTTCGATGTAAAGATTTTAAAAATAAATATTCAAAGCCAAAATCAAAAGAAAATTTTGAAAATCTTTGGCGGAATTTTAATATTTTTGATCAGAACGATTTTCGACTTTTTTTGACCGTAACTCCGTTATTTTTTTGAATGTTGAGCTCAAATTTGCATTCGATTATACCTCTTGACGTCTTTCATTTTTCTAGAAGTTTTAATTTGGTTCAACATTAACCATTTGGCCACAATCTGGCGCTAAACGCAACTTTAAAAAAAAGTTTCGAAAATTGGAGTGGCTAGAATTTGATAATTCATAGCGTTGTTATTTCTAATGTCTTAAGAATGATTTTTGGCACGCTGATAAAGCTTTGAAAAGGCTACAAAATGGTGCTAAGTTCGATGTTTTTTCTTAATTGAAAACTGAGATCTCATCGTAAATTTCCTCAAAAACGTAAAAACACAAAATTTTAGAATTTCGATTAACTATAAAATTATCAAATCAATTTTCAATTAATCTCATTCTAAATTTTCGATGTGAAGATTTTAAAAATAAATATTTAAAGCCAAAATCAAAAGAAAATTTTGAAAATCTTTGGCGGAATTTTAATATTTTTGATCATGACGATTTTCGACTTTTTTTGACCGTAACTCCGTTATTTTTTTGAATGTTGAGCTCAAATTTGCACTCGATTATACCTCTTGACCTCTTTCATTTTTCTAGTAGTTAAACATCAACCATCTGGCCACAATCTGGCGCTAAACGCAACTCTGAAACCGAAATTTCAAAAATGGAGTAGCTGAATTTAAAAAATTCATAACGTCGTTATTTCTAAAGATAATCGAATGATTTTTGGTATCTTGATAGAGCTTTAAAAACTCTAAAAAATGAGTAGGAGCTCAATCAGAAAGTTCGATATTGGCTGAAATTCTTTAAATTAAAAAAGAGCAAATATTAAAAGTTCCCAAAAACCTTCAAACTGAACTCGAATGTTCAACAATTATTGATATTGAAAATTGTAGATAGAAAGTGTGAAAATTTCAAACCCAAAATTTCAAAAATTCATTATTTTTGAATGTAAATAAATAATATTTGGTGTGTTGATAGAGCTTTGAAAAAGCCACAAAAAGAGCTTTAGCTGATTGTTCTATCTCAATCAGAAGCTTAGATACTGGAAAAAAATTTCCAAAAATTTTTTCCCAAATTAAACAATTTGTATGCAAAATTTCGTAGTATTAACCCAAGCAGAAGTAAACTGATAGTCCTCTCACTTAATTGTTATAAAAGATAAATAGGTTATACCTGATCTGATATCACAGGTGTGTCATCTAGGACTAATTGGGGTCATAACCATATATACACTACATTAAATATATCCGCCAACTTTTCCCTAAATTAATATTGTTCGCGTGTATACAATTGCTCAAGCATAAACAACAAAATCCCCTATGATTTCCAACCTTGAAATTAATTAGACATCAAAACTAATAATTTCTAATCCACGCTTCCTGACATTTTCTCTTATAATTAAACATTAAGAAAAATGCAAATTATCTGCAAACAAACACCATAAATATCGATTGAAAAAATCAAGAAAATCATTTTTTTCAAGTGCTTTGAAGCGACGAACAAAAAATGAAGAAACTTTGCTTATTGCTGTTTGCTACTTTATGCTTTAAACAAATTTCAGTAAGTTGATTGAAATTATAATCAAAATTATAATAATTAGTAAATTAGGGAGTGAGCGAAGAAATTCAAGAACTCATGGACAATCTGCATAAAACTTGCGTTGCTGAATCAGGAGCTGCAGAAGGTAAAATCTCAATTCTTTTTTTTTTTTTTTTTTTTTTTTTTTAATTTTTATTACTTTAGATGCTATTGTAAATGCAAGAAAAGGAAACTTTGCAGAAGATCAAAACTTCAAGTGTTACTTTAAATGTTTGTCTGACCAAATGGGTTGCGTGAGTATTATTAATTTTTTGATTTTCTAAAAAATTCAAAATCTTCAGTTTACTGATGATGGCAGAATCGATCCTGACGCTGTCGTCGCTTTAATGCCTCCGGAAGTCGTCGACGCGATGGAACCTGTTATAAGAAGTTGCGATTTAGGTAAAAAAAAAATCAAAAATTAAAAAAAATAAACAATTATTTTTGTAGTTGGTTCTGATCTTTGTGACACCGCTTGGAAGGTTAATAAATGTTATTATGAGAAAAAACCGGAAGTAGGTAGAAATTGTTTTTATTTTTATTTTAATTTTTGTGTTTTTTTTCTGTTTTAGTTGTATATGCTTCCATGATTTTGGTCAACTCAACAATCTGTACCTGTTATTTGCAATGTTTTACGATAGTTAGAAATAAAAATCAAGTTGAACATTTTGTGATTGAAAATTTGTAACTTTGTTGTTTCTGACGCTAGAAGGATGAAATTTGCATATTTAATAGAGGGTTGAAAAGGCTATAAGACAATGTAAATTTGTTACTTTATCTTTATTAGAAGCTAAGATATTGAGTCTTTTTTGGAACAAGTAAAAATCAGCAAAATTAAGTATTTGGACTGTCGTAAAAACCGTTAAAGACAATTTGGACTGTTTTGATATAAAAGCTTAAAAAATAAACATAATCTTAAAGAAATTTCTCAAAAAAATTCCACAACTTTCGACAAAATTTAGTACATTTTCGATTTTATCACAATTGTGCTTCAAGATACTAAATTAAATTTTACATTCAACCAAATCACTCAATTCTGTTTATTTTATCGAATATTTTTATTTTTTTCAATTACAATTTTTTTACTAGAATCGGCGGGCAAATGCTTAAACCGAAAGTTTTAAAATTGTGAAAATTCCTAGTGTTCTTATCTCTAGAACTAAGTGAATGAAATTTGACACATTGATAGAAAATCGCACACAAATTTTCAGTAAAAAAATTAATTTTCACATTTATAATATAGACAATTCAAAAATGAAATGAAAATATGTTAAAATAAAAAAAAATTGTATATTGCTTTTTCAAGATTTTGATGCTTTCTGTCGATATTTTTTATTATATTTCTACTATTTTTTTAAATATCAAAATAGATTTAAATTTTAAAATCGCACAGCGTTATTGCTTTTAGAGCTAGACAGATAAAATTTTGCGTTTTTATAAAGCTTCAATCAAGCTTTAAGACGAGATAATACTTACTACTCTATCTTGATTAAAAGCTGAGATAATAAGTCACTTTTGAAAAACGCAAAAACAGGAAAATTAAAAACTTTGACTGTCTCAAATCCTTTAAGTAAGACTAAAACCAAACTTAGTTTGGTTTTTCTTCCAATAAAATTTTGGAAATAAATATAAGCAAAAAAATTTCTCAAAAAAAATTACAAATTTTTAATACATAAATTTTTTGTCAAGTTTTCGATGCTACTTAGAGAACATCCGACATTTCTCATTATATTTCCATTGTTTCTTAAAATATCAAAATAAACCTTAAATTGAATAAATCTTCTCATTGTCCTCTATATTACTCTATTTTTGAGTTCCACTAATTTTAAACCATTACAACGAAATCAGTTTCCAAACTTAACGTTAAAAACAAAAATTAAAAATTCAGACTCTGAAATTCAAAAATTTGTAACTTTGTTATTTCTGAAGATAAACAAATGGAATTTACATTATTTATAGAACTTTGAAGTAGCTGTATAAACAAATTAAGTTTGTTTAGCTATCTCTACTAAAAGTCAAGATAATCGCACAATTATTTTTAATACTTTTGGTTAGAACGATTTTCGACATTTTTTATTTTAACTCCTCTAGTTCTAAAAATATTACGATAAATTCCACACCACATAAATTTTTGCTGCGTCTTTTATTCCTCTTTAATTTTTAGTTTTAAAAATTCGCACTGTTGTTGTTTCTAAAACTAAAAAAATTTTATTTAGCGAATTGGTAGAACTTTAAAGCACAAAACTAAAAAAAATCTACAAAATTTCAAAATTTCATTTTTAAAATAGTTCAGAACTAATTTATAATACAGAATTTAAAAAAATTAAAACAAATAAATTTTTTGGCAACATTTTGATACTCCTTATCAGGACGACATCCGACATTTTCTATTATGTCTTCACTGTTTCTCAAAATATCGAAATAAATCTTAAATAAGATAAATCTTCTTAGTGTTCTCTATTAGCCTCTATTTTTTTTTTTTGTTAATTTTGAACCATCAGACTGAAATCAGCCTCCAAACATAACTTTAAAAGCAATTTTTCGAAACTAAAGAGTCTGAAATTTGAAAGCTCCTAAAGTTGTTGTTTTAAAGCTAGAAAAATGAAATTTGGCAATTTTATAGAGCTTAAAAAAAGCTCTAAGAAAATACTATATTTATTATTTGACTTTAATTAAAAGCTGAGATATTTTTTGACAAAATTTAAACAGTTTTACTCAGAAATATTTGACACATTTTTGATTTTATCTCAATTGTGTCTCAAATAATTGGAATAAATTTTACATTAAATGATTCCTTTCAATGTTTTTGGTTTTTTGGTATTTTTTAACTCACTTTTTTAACTTTTAAAGAAAAATATCAAAAATTGAGACTTTTATTTAAAAAATTTTGTGCCGTTGTTTTTAAAGATGTTCAAACAAAATTTGGAGCGTTGATAGAGCTTTGAAATAACTCCAAAACTCTTTTGAATTCATTGAGCTAAAATAAAATAAAATTAAAACACATTTCAAAGTATATGAAATTTTTTGTCAAGTTTTCGATAGTACTTGGACGACATCCGACATTTGTCATTATATTTCCGTTGTTTCTTAAAATATCAAAATCAATCTTAGATTGAATAAATTTCCTTATTGTCCTCTATATTACTCTATTTTTGAGTTCCACTAATTTTTTTTAAATAGAGACTCAAAAGTTCAAAGATACTTATTATTCTTGTTCTTGGAACTATGCAGATAAATTTTGGCAGTTTTATAAAGTTTTATAAAAGCTTTAGGACGATATAATATCTACTACTCTGTTTTAATTAAAAGATGAGATAATGAGTCTTTCCTTAAGAAAGTAAAAATCAACAAAATTGAAAATTTTACTGCCTCAATTCCTTTAAATAAAACTATAATAGCTTTTTTCGGCATAAAAAGTTTAGAAATAAATATAAGCTTAAAAATTTCAATTCAATTTCAATTTTTGACAAATTTCTAATACTTTTGGTTTCCACAAGTTTCTACATTTCTAATTTTATCTCCATTGTTTCTCAAAATATCAAAATGTATCTGACATTAAATTATTTCTTTGGGCGTGTTTGTTTCTTTAGTAATTTTTGGTTTTACCAGTTAAAAGCTATTTGGTTGAAATTAGAGAGTAAAATCAAAAATTGAGACTCTGACATTAAAAAAATTGTAACTTTGTTGTCTCTGAAGATGAACTAATGGAATTGAGCATATTGATGGAACTTTAAATTAGCTTTAAATAACTGTTAAATTTGTTGACTCTACTGAATAATCGCACAATTATTTTTAATACATTTGGTTGGAACGATTTTTGACATTTCATTCCAACTTCTCTATTTCTTATAATATTAAGAAGAATTCTACACCATATAATTTTTTTTAGCGTCTTTGATTCTTCCCTTATTTTTACATTTAAAAATTTTTAACCAGCAGACTGTAATCAGCCTCCAAACGCAACTTAAGAACCGATTTTTTTAAATATAGAGTCAGAATTAACTTAATTAATTAAACTTGACATTTTGATAAAGCCTTAAAAAAGCTTCAAAACAATGTTAAGTTTATCAGACTGACACAGTTAGAAGCGGAAATATCCGCTCAATGTTTTTCAAAAGAGTAACATTCAACAAAATTCAAAAATTAAACAGAAATGTTCAAAAAACTAGAATAAAAAATTCAAATTTCTTTCTTAATATTTTCAAACTTTTAGTCAGGAGAAGCTCCAACATTTTCAATTCTAGCACTGTTATTTTCTATAATATCAAGGCGAATTCTACATTGTCTCTTTCAGCGTCTTTTATTTCCAGGTAATTTTCAGTTTTATCAATCATAACTAATTTGGCAGCTGAAATTGTTGTTTCTAAAATTAAGTGAATAAAATTTTGCATATTGATAGAGCTTGGATAAAACTTCAAAACTATATCATTTCAAATTTGAATTTTTGTAAAAAAATTAAATTATAAAAGATTTGAAGTTTCTATTATCCCGAAAACTACAAAATTAAATCTAAAACTAACCTTTTTGATACAGAAAACGCAAAATGAATGAGAAAAAGTCAAAAGTCAAAAAAGTACAGAAATGAGATACAAAAGCAGTTTTAAAGACTGATTTTTCTCAACTAAAAATTTCACAATTCGACAATTTTCTTGTTCATTAATTCCAAAGCAATCGGAAAATATAATCTCAATAATTATGTCTTCTGTACAATACAATACACAATTATATAATGCTTATTTATTCAACTACTTCTCTAGTATTTATCTACACGTGTTTAAAATCACCATAAATATGACAAGAAAATTCGAACAAAATCAGTTTTTCGGAGTACTTTGAAAAAATCATCCATTGAAAAAAAATGGAAAAAATTTGCTTTTTAATTTTTGTTTTTGCAAATTTATGCTTGAAAGAAGCTTTGGTAAGTTGCTTGAATTTTTTTAAAATAAAATAATAATCTGGAATCAATAGGCAGTGAGCGAAGAAATTCAAGAACTCATGGACAATCTGCATAAAACTTGCGTTGCTGAAACAGGAGCTGCAGAAGGTAATTTTCTATAAAAATTCTACTGAACATTTGATTCGTTTTTAATTATAACAGAAGCGATAGTAAACGCAAGAACAGGAAGTTTTTCAGAAGATGAAACTTTCAAATGCTACATGAAATGTTTGGCTGAACAAATGGGTTGCGTAAGTAGTTTGAATTTTTTTGGACAATTGAATAAAAGTGTTAACAGATTACTGATGACGATAGAATCGATCCAGAAGCTGTAATTGCATTGTTACCACCGGAAATAAGTGATAAAATGGAAGCTATTATAAGAGGCTGCAATTTAGGTAATTAATATTTTTTTTAATTGAAAATTTTTAAATGGTATTTTTTCCAGCGGGTGCCAATGCTTGTGACACTGCTTGGATTGTTAATAAATGCTGGTACGAAAAGAATCCGGCTGTAAGTACTATTTTTGTTACCATTTTCAATTATTTTATTTTATTTTTTTTTTTTTCAGTTGTATGTGCTTCCATAACTCATGTTTTTGTTCTTTGCAACGTTTTATGACAAAATGTTAAACCGAAATAAAATTCATTTGTCAGCCTTTTAGCGACTTTTATTTTTTGGATATTTTTTATTTTATCAGCTTTGAGTCGTTTGTCTAGGATCTTATGATAAATGTTACTCCTGAATAAAAAGTTCAAAAATTGAGAAACTGACTTTAAAAATTCGCAGTATTGTTGTTTCTAAAACTAAAAAAATGAAATTTAGCGAATTGATAGAACTTTGAAGCACAAAACTGAAAAAAATCTGCAAAATTCCAAAATTTCATTTTTAAAATAGTTCAGAACTAATTTGATTTTTAAATTTATAATACAGAATTGGAAAAAATTAAAACAAATAAATTTTTTGGCAACATTTTGATACTCCTTATCAAGACAACATCCGATATTTTCTATTATGTCTTCACTGTTTCTCAAAATATCGAAATAAATCTTAAATAAGATAAATCTTCTTAGTGTTCTCTATTAGCCTCTATTTTTTTTTTGTTAATTTTGAACCATCAGACTGAAATCAGCCTCCAAACCTAACTTTAAAAGCAATTTTTCGAAACTAAAGAGTCTGAAATTTGAAAGCTCCTAAAGTTGTTGTTTTAAAGCTAGACAAATGAAAGTTGGCAATTTTATAGAGCTTAAAAAAAGCTCTAAGAAAATACTATATTTATTATTTGACTTTAATTAAAAGCTGAGATATTTTTTGACAAAATTTAAACAGTTTTACTCAGAAATATTTGACACATTTTTGATTTTATCTCAATTGTATCTCAAATAATTAAAATAAATTTTACATTAAATGATTCCTTTCAATGTTTTTGATTTTTTAGTATTTTTTAACTTATTTTTTTAACTTTTAATGAAAAATATCAAAAATTGAGACTTTTATTTAAAAAATTTTGTGCCGTTCTTTTTAAAGATGTTCAAACAAAAATTGGAGCGTTGATAGAGCTTTGAAATAGCTCCAAAACTCGTTTGAATTCATTGAGCCAAAATAAAATAAAATTAAAACACATTTCAAAGTATATGAAATTTTTTGTCAAGTTTTCGATACTACTTGGACGACATCCGACATTTCTCATTATATTTCCGTTGTTTCTTAAAATATCAAAATCAATCTTAGATTGAATAAATCTCCTTATTGTCCTCTATATTTCTCTATTTTTGAGTTCCACTAATTTTAAACCATTACAACGAAATCAGTCCCCAAACGTAACGTTAAATGCAAAAATTAACAATTCAGAGTCTGACATTCAAAAATTTGTAACTTTGTTATTTCTGAAGATAAACAAATGGAATTTACAACATTGATAGAACTTTGAAATAGCTTTGATAACGTATCAAGTTTGTTCAGCTGTCTCTACTGAAAACTGAGATAATTCCACAATTATTTTTAATACTTTTGGTTAGAACGATTTTCGACATTTTTTATTCTAACTCCTCTAGTTCTTAAGATGTTACGATACATTCCACACCACATGAATTTTTCCAGCGTCTTTTATGCTTCTGTAATTTTTAGTTTCAAAAATTCTGAACCATCAGACTGAAATCAGCGTCCAAACATAACTTTAAAAGCAATTTTTCAAAACTAAAGAGTCTGAGATTTGAAAGCTCCTAAAGTTGTTGTTTTAAAGCTAGACAAATGAAATTTGGCAATTTTATAGAGTTAAAAAAAGCTCTAAGAATATACTATATTTATTATTTGACTTTCATTAAAAGCTGAGATAATTTTTGACAAAATTTAAACAGTTTTACTCAGAAATATTTGACACATTTTTGATTTTATCTCAATTGTGTCTCAAATAATTGGAATAAATTTTACATTAAATGATTCCTTTCAATGTTTTTGGTTTTTTGGTATTTTTTAACTGACTTTTTTAACTTTAAAAAAAATATATCAAAAATTGAGGCTTTTATTTAAAAAATTTTGTGCCGTTGTTTTTAAAGATGTTCAAATAAAATTTGGAGCGTTGATAGAGCTTTGCAATAGCTCCGAAACTCTTTTGAATTCATTGAGCCAAAATAAGATAAAATTAAAACACATTTCAAAGTATATGAAATTTTTTGTCAAGTTTTCGATTCTACTTGGACGACATCCGATATTTGTCATTATATTTCCGTTGTTTCTTAAAATATCAAAATCAATCTTAGATTGAATAAATCTCCTTATTGTCCTCTATATTTCTCTATTTTTGAGTTCCACTAATTTTAAACCATTACAACGAAATCAGTCCCCAAACGTAACGTTAAATGCAAAAATTAACAATTCAGAGTCTGACATTCAAAAATTTCTAACTTTGTTATTTCTGAAGATAAACAAATGGAATTTACAACATTGATAGAACATTGAAATAGCTTCAATAACCTATCAAGTTTGTTTAGCTGTCTCTACTGAAAACTGAGATAATTGCACAATTATTTTTAATACTTTTGGTTAGAACGATTTTCGACATTTTTTATTCTAGCTTCTCTAGTTCTTAAAATATTACGATAAATTTTAGTTCCAAAAAATCTGAACCATGAGACTGTAATCAGCCTCCAAACGCAACTTTAAAATCGATTTTTTTTTTTATAGAAAGTCAGAATTTTGAAGACGCGTAACGTTGTTGTTTTTAGAGCTAGACAGATAAAATTTTACATTTTTAGAAAGCTTTAGAAAACGTTTAAGACAGTATATTATTTATCGCTCTATCTTGATTAAAAGCTGAGATACTGAGTTTTTTTTTGGGACAAATAAAAATCAGAAAATTGAGTATTTGGAGTATCGTAAAAATTATTAAAGACTAAAACCGAATTAATTTGGACTATTTTAATATAAAGTATTTAAAAATAAACATAATCTTGGGAAAAATTCTCAAAAAAATTTGACAAAATTTAGTAATTTTGGTTTGAACGATTTTCATATTTTCCATTTTATCACCGTTGTTCTTAAATTAAATTTTACATTCAATCAAATCAATTAATCTTCTTTATTTTTTTGAATATTTTTAGTTTTTTCAACTACAGGTTATTTGACTAGAACCGACTGCCAAATGCAATTCTTAAATTGAAATTTTTAAAATTGTGAGTCTGTCTTTTGAACATTCGTAGTGCTGTTATTTCTGGAACTAAGCGAATGAAATTTGCCACATTGATAAAGCTTAAAAAAAGCTTCAAAACTGTGCTTAATTCATTAAGTTGGTTGGATTGAAGACTTAGATAATAGCACTCAAATTTTCAGTAAAAAAATTTGCAAATACTCGAAAATTCGATTCTTCCATAAATTTTTAAATTTGACTAAAACTAATTCAATTTCCACATTTATAATATGAACAGTTAAAAATAAAATAAAAATATGATAAAATAAAAAAAAATTATTGTAATTTTTTTTTTTCAAATTTCGAAACGACATCCAATAATTTGTATTATATTTCTGCTATTTTTTTAAATATCAAAATAAATTTTAGAATAAAAAAATCTTCTTTTTGTCTTCTATTTTTCTTCAGTTTTTAGTTCTGCTAATTTTGACTCATTACAATAAAATCATCTCCCAAACTCAACTTTGAAATTGAAATTTTTTAATTAGAGATTAAGAATTTTGAAGACGGGTAGCATTGTTGTTTTTAATAAAATTTAGCACTTTTATAAAGCTTCAAACAAGCTTTAAGGCTATATAACATTTATCCTTCTACCTTTATTAGAAGCTGAGATAATGAGTCTTTATTAACAAGTAAAAATCAGCAAAATTAAAAATTTTCACAGTTTGAAAAACCATTAAATATGACTAAAACCAAACTAACTCAAACTTTTTAAATACAGAAACTTCGGAATAAACATAAGTTAAAAGAATTAAACAACAAATAACAAAATTTCTTGACTTAATGTCAACACTTTTAGTTTTAACAATTTTAAACATTTTCAATGTTATCTCCGTTGTTTCTTAAAATATTTGAATAAATTTTACATTAAATTGTTTTTTCAGCCCTTCTTTATTATTCAAAATCTCAAATTTCAAATAAAAAAAATCACAAACTAAAAATCTGTCTTTTAAAAATTTTTAGCGTTGTTGTTTCTAAAGCTAAAAAGATGAAACTTAAGTTATTGATAGAGCTTTAACAAAGCTTTAGAAAAATGCCAAGTTCATTGAATTGTCATAATTGAAAGCTTAAATAATCGCTTGAAACTAACATCACTTATAAAAAAAATCTCAAATTACAGAGACACACAAAAAAATAGATTATAAAATAATCCACTTTATCTCTAATTTTTATAATTATCTATTTTCTTGTTCATTAATTCTTGAATCAATCTGCAATTGAAAAAACTCAATTATTATGTCACACATATAATTATTCCATCCTCATTCATTCACCTATTTTTAGCTTTAATATTAACACGTGTTTAAAATTATATTATTCAATTCAATTGGATAATAATTAATCAACTTTATCAACATAAGATGGCATAATTTTCAGACTATAAATTTTCTGATTTCAATCGCTCTTTATTCTCGTAATTTATGACCAAAGGAGAGGAATAGCTTCGACAGTGTTAAAGGTAAAATATCAACAAAAATAATAAAAAAATTGTATCAGTGCTGCCAATGTCCGACTATAAAATTATTATAACACCTTTTTAAATACTTCAATAGTAAATATTCATTAAACTCAACCTTGAAAGTAATGAAACATCTAAGACACCAACTCTTAATTTATTTTCCAACATTTAGACTTATAATTACATTAAAATGTAATCCATAAACATGAGAAGTATCAGCTTGATTTTCGTTATTTTTTTGACAAGTATCAAACAGATTTCTGTGAGTTAAATTTTATAAAAAAAAAATAATAATAATTTTAAATATAGGGCGTGAGTGAAGAAATACAAGAACTAATGGACAATCTCCATAAAACTTGCATTGAAGAAACTGGAGCGTCAGAAGGTTAGTTTTAATTTTTTTCCCCAAAATTTTTTTTAATTAATTGTTTGTAGAAGCGATTGCAAATGCAAGAAAAGGCGATTTCACTGAAGAGCAAAGCTTCAAATGTTACTTAAAATGTATAGGGGAACAAACAGGCGTTGTAAGTTTTAGTTTTTTTTTTAATGCAGGAATAAATTCTGTTTCTTTTAGTTCTTAGATGATGATACAGTTGATCCAGAAGCTGTTATTGCTTTAATACCACCGGAAATAGCAGATGAATATGCACCTGTAATTAGGGAATGCAATCAAGGTGAAGAGAAATTAATCAATCGTTATTTACATTTTGAAATTTTTAGTGAAAGGTACTGATAAATGCGATACTGCTTGGAAGCTTGGAAAATGTTACTATAAGAGAAAACCAAACGTAGGTAAATTATTTCGTGTTTTTTTTTATTTATTTTTTTTTTATTTTAGTTATATATGCTGCCATGATTCTTGTCCAAAATCTATAAATTTTGTGGCATTACAGCTTTAAAGTTTGAATAATTTCAATATGAATAAAAAATATCAAAAAATTGATTTTTTTAAGAAAATATGAAATCTAAATCTGATTATAATCCTTTTTTTTAGAGCTTTTACAATAAATTTGATGGTGGAAATTTTATTATATAGTTTGGTCTATTGACTCATATTTTTGTTACTTTAATTTATCAAAGCTTTTATTTTGAGTAATTTTTTATTAAGTAAAAGCTCTTACAGTTTTTAAAGTTTTTCACTTTTCTTTGTTAATCTTTTCAAAAAAATCGGTTTATAAATTTAAGTGCTGAATATTTTAGTTCCAAAAATTCTGACCCATGAGACTGTAATCAGCCTCCAAACGCAACTTTAAAATCGATTTTTTTTTATAGAAAGTCAGAATTTTGAAGACGCGTAGCGTTGTTGTTTTTAGAGCTAGACAGATAAAATTTTACATTTTTAAAAAGCTTCAGAAAACCTTTAAGACAGTATATTATTTATCGCTCTATCTTGATTAAAAACTGAGATACTGAGTTTTTTTTGGGACAAATAAAAATCAAAAAATTGAATATTTGGAGTATCGTAAAAATTATTAAAGACTAAAACCGAATTAATTTGGACTATTTTAATATAAAGAATTTGAAAATAAACATAGTCTTGGGAAAAATTCTCAAAAAAATTTGACAAAATTTAATAATTTTGGTTTGAACAATTTTCATATTTTCCATTTTATCACCGTTGTTCCTAAATTAAATTTTACATTCAATCAAATCAATTAATCTTCTTTATTTTTTTGAATATTTTTAGTTTTTTCAACTACAGGTTATTTGACTGGAACTGGCTGCCAAATGCAATTCTTAAATTGAAATTTTCAAAATTGTGAGTCTGTCTTTTGAGAATTCGTAGTGCTGTTATTTCTGGAACTAAGCGAATGAAATTTGGCACATTGATAAAGCTTAAAAAAAGTTTCAAAACTGTGGTTAATTCATTAAGTTGGTTAGATTGAAGACTTAGATAATAGCACTCAAATTTTCAGTAAAAAAATTTGCAAAAACTCGAAAATTCAATTCTTTCATAAATTTTTAAATTTGACTAAAACTAATTCAATTCCCACATTTATAATACAAACATTTAAAAAATAAAATAAAGATATGATAAAATAAAAAAAATAATTGTAAATTTTTTTTTAAGATTTTAATGCTTTCTGTCGGGACAACATCCGATATTTTTTATTATATTTCTGCTATTTTTTTAAATATCAAAATAGATTTCAGATTAGATAAATCTTCTTTTTGTCTTCTATTTTTCTTAGTTTTTCGTTCTGCTAATTTTAAATCATTACAACGGAATTAGTCCCCAAACGTAACGTTAAAATCAAAAATTAACAATTTAGACTTTGAAATTCAAAAATTTGTAACTTTGTTATTTGTGAAGATAAACAAATGGAATTTACAACATTGATAGAACTTTGAAATACCTTTAATAGCGTATAAAGTTTGTTTGGCTGTCTCTACTGAAAGCCAAGATAATCGCAGAATTATTTATAATACTTTTGGTTAGAACGATTTTCGACATTTTTTATTCTAGTTCCTCTAGTTCTTAAGATATTACGATAAATTCCACACCACATGAATTTTTCTTTTATTCTTCTTCAATTTTTATTTTTAAAAATTCTAAACCACAAGACTGTAATCAGCCTCCAAACGCAACTTAAAAACCGATTTTTTTAAATATAGAGTCAGAATTAACTTAATTAATTAAACTTGACATTTTGATAAAGCCTTAAAAAAGCTTTAAATCAATGTTAAGTTTATCAGACTGCCACAGTTAGAAGCGGAAATATCCGCTCAATATTTTTCAAAAGAGTAACATTCAACAAAATTCAAAAATTAAGCTTAAATCAATTCAGGTCCACTTTTATAATATAGAAATTTCAAAAATTAAACAGAAATATTTTGAAATCTAGAATAAAAAATTCAAATTTCTTTCTTAATATTTTCAAACTTTTAGTCAGGAGAAGCTCCAACATTTTCAATTCTAGCACTGTTATTTTCTATAATATCAAGGCGAATTCTACATCAAATTGTCTCTTTCAGCGTCTTTTATTTCCAGGTAATTTTCAGTTTTATCAATCATAACTAATTTGGAAGCTGAAATTGTTGTTTCTAAAATTAAGTGAATAAAATTTTGCATATTGATAGAGCTTGGATAAAACTTCAAAACTATATCATTTCAAATTTGAATTTTTGTAAAAAAATTAAATTATAAAAGATTTGAAGTTTCTATTATCCCGAAAACTACAAAATTAAATCTAAAACTAACCTTTTTGATACAGAAAACGCAAAATGAATGAGAAATAGTCAAAAGTCAAAAAAGTACAGAAATGAGATACAAAAGCAGTTTTAAAGACTGATTTTTCTCAACTAAAAATTTCACAATTCGACAATTTTCTTGTTCATTAATTCCAAAGCAATCGGAAAATATAATCTCAATAATTATGTCTTCTGTACAATACAATACACAATTATATAATGCTTATTTATTCAACTACTTCTCTAGTATTTATCTACACGTGTTCAAAATCACCATAAATATCGTAAGAAAATTCGAACAAAATCAGTTTTTCGGAGTACTTTGAAAAAATCATCCATTGAAAAAAAAATGGAAAAAATTTGCTTTTTAATTTTTGTTTTTGCAAATTTATGCTTGAAAGAAGCTTTGGTAAGTTGCTTGAATTTTTTTTTTTAATAAAATAATAATCTGGAATCAATAGGCAGTGAGCGAAGAAATTCAAGAACTCATGGACAATCTGCATAAAACTTGCGTTGCTGAAACAGGAGCTGCAGAAGGTAATTTTATATAAAAATTCTACTGAACATTTGATTCGTTTTTAATTATAACAGAAGCGATAGTAAACGCAAGAACAGGAAGTTTTTCAGAAGATGAAACTTTCAAATGCTACATGAAATGTCTGGCTGAACAAATGGGTTGCGTAAGTAGTTTGAATTTTTTTGGACAATTGAATAAAAGTGTTAACAGATTACTGATGACGATAGAATCGATCCAGAAGCTGTAATTGCATTGTTACCACCGGAAATAAGTGATAAAATGGAAGCTATTATAAGAGGCTGCAATTTAGGTAATTAATATTTTTTTTAATTGAAAATTTTTAAATAGTATATTTTCCAGCGGGTGCCAATGCTTGTGACACTGCTTGGATTGTTAATAAATGCTGGTACGAAAAGAATCCGGCTGTAAGTATTATTTTTGTTACCATTTTGAATTATTTATTTTTTTTTTTTTTTTCAGTTGTATGTGCTTCCATAACTCATGTTTTTGTTCTTTGCAACGTTTTATGACAAAATGTTAAACCGAAATAAAATTCATTTGTTGATAATATTAATTCAAGTTATAGTTTTTTGCATTAAAAAAAATTCCAAAAAAATTTGTTTATATTTTTTGTCAAAACATTTTTAATTGTTTTAATTGTTATTTTTCAAAATAGTAAAATATAGTTTAGTTTGAATTCAGCCTTTTAGCGACTTTTATTTTTTGGATATTTTTTATTTTATCAGCTTTGAGTCATTTGTCTAGGATCTTATGATAAATGTTACTCCTGAATAAAAAGTTCAAAAATTGAGAAACTGACTTTAAAAATTCGCAGTATTGTTGTTTCTAAAACTAAAAAAATGAAATTTAGCGAATTGATAGAACTTTGAAGCACAAAACTGAAAAAAATCTGCAAAATTCCAAAATTTCATTTTTAAAATAGTTCAGAACTAATTTGATTTTTAAATTTATAATACAGAATTGAAAAAAATTAAAACAAATAAATTTTTTGGCAACATTTTGATACTCCTTATCAGGACAACATCCGACATTTTCTATTATGTCTTCACTGCTTCTCAAAATATCGAAATAAATTTTAAATAAGATAAATCTTCTTAATATTCTCTATTAGCCTCTATTTTTTATTTTTGTTAATTCTGAACCATCAGACTGAAATCAGCCTCCAAACCTAACTTTAAAAGCAATTTTTCAAAACTAAAGAGTCTGAGATTTGAAAGCTCCTAAAGTTGTTGTTTTAAAGCTAGACAAATGAAATTTGGCAATTTTATAGAGCTTAAAAAAAGCTCTAAGAAAATACTACATTTATTATTTGATCTTGATTAAAAGCTGAGATATTTTTTGACAAAATTTAAATAGTTTTACTCAGAAATATTTGACACATTTTTGATTTTATCTCAATTGTGTCTCAAATAATTGGAATAAATTTTACATTAAATGATTCCTTTCAATGTTTTTGGTTTTTTGGTATTTTTTAACTCACTTTTTTAACTTTTAAAGAAAAATATCAAAAATTGAGACTTTTATTTAAAAAATTTTGTGCCGTTGTTTTTAAAGATGTTCAAACAAAATTTGGAGCGTTGATAGAGCTTTGAAATAACTCCAAAACTCTTTTGAATTCATTGAGCTAAAATAAAATAAAATTAAAACACATTTCAAAGTATATGAAATTTTTTGTCAAGTTTTCGATACTACTCAGACGACATCCAACATTTGTCATTATATTTCCGTTGTTTCTTAAAATATCAAAATCAATCTTAGATTGAATAAATTTCCTTATTGTCCTCTATATTACTCTATTTTTGAGTTCCACTAATTTTTTTTAAATAGAGACTCAAAAGTTCAAAGATACTTATTATTCTTGTTCTTGGAACTATGCAGATAAATTTTGGCAGTTTTATAAAGTTTTATAAAAGCTTTAGGACGATATAATATCTACTACTCTGTTTTAATTAAAAGATGAGATAATGAGTCTTTCCTTAAGAAAGTAAAAATCAACAAAATTGAAAATTTTACTGCCTCAATTCCTTTAAATAAAACTATAATAGCTTTTTTCGGCATAAAAAGTTTAGAAATAAACATAAGCTTAAAAATTTCAATTCAATTTCAATTTTTGACAAATTTCTAATACTTTTGGTTTCCACAAGTTTCTACATTTCTAATTTTATCTCCATTGTTTCTCAAAATATCAAAATGTATCTGACATTAAATTATTTCTTTGGGCGTGTTTGTTTCTTTAGTAATTTTTGGTTTTACCAGTTAAAAGCTATTTGGTTGAAATTAGAGAGTAAAATCAAAAATTGAGACTCTGACATTAAAAAAATTGTAACTTTGTTGTCTCTGAAGATGAACTAATGGAATTGAGCATATTGATGGAACTTTAAATTAGCTTTAAATAACTGTTAAATTTGTTGACTCTACTGAATAATCGCACAATTATTTTTAATACATTTGGTTGGAACGATTTTTGACATTTCATTCCAACTTCTCTATTTCTTATAATATTAAGAAGAATTCTACACCATATAATTTTTTTTAGCGTCTTTGATTCTTCCCTTATTTTTACATTTAAAAATTTTTAACCAGCAGACTGTAATCAGCCTCCAAACGCAACTTAAGAACCGATTTTTTTAAATATAGAGTCAGAATTAACTTAATTAATTAAACTTGACATTTTGATAAAGCCTTAAAAAAGCTTCAAAACAATGTTAAGTTTATCAGACTGACACAGTTAGAAGCGGAAATATCCGCTCAATGTTTTTCAAAAGAGTAACATTCAACAAAATTCAAAAATTAAACAGAAATGTTCAAAAAACTAGAATAAAAAATTCAAATTTCTTTCTTAATATTTTCAAACTTTTAGTCAGGAGAAGCTCCAACATTTTCAATTCTAGCACTGTTATTTTCTATAATATCAAGGCGAATTCTACATCAAATTGTCTCTTTCAGCGTCTTTTATTTCCAGGTAATTTTCAGTTTTATCAATCATAACTAATTTGGAAGCTGAAATTGTTGTTTCTAAAATTAAGTGAATAAAATTTTGCATATTGATAGAGCTTGGATAAAACTTCAAAACTATATCATTTCAAATTTGAATTTTTGTAAAAAAATTAAATTATAAAAGATTTGAAGTTTCTATTATCCCGAAAACTACAAAATTAAATCTAAAACTAACCTTTTTGATACAGAAAACGCAAAATGAATGAGAAATAGTCAAAACTCAAAAAAGTACAGAAATGAGATACAAAAGCAGTTTTAAACACTGATTTTTCTCAACTAAAAATTTCACAATTCGACAATTTTCTTGTTCATTAATTCCAAAGCAATCGGAGAATATAATCTCAATAATTATGTCTTCTGTACAATACAATACACAATTATATAATGCTTATTTATTCAACTACTTCTCTGTATTTATCTACACGTGTTCAAAATCACCATAAATATCGTAAGAAAATTCGAACAAAATCAGTTTTTCGGAGTACTTTGAAAAAATCATCCATTGAAAAAAAAATGGAAAAAATTTGCTTTTTAATTTTTGTTTTTGCAAATTTATGCTTGAAAGAAGCTTTGGTAAGTTGCTTGAATTTTTTTTTTTAATAAAATAATAATCTGGAATCAATAGGCAGTGAGCGAAGAAATTCAAGAACTCATGGACAATCTGCATAAAACTTGCGTTGCTGAAACAGGAGCTGCAGAAGGTAATTTTCTATAAAAATTCTACTGAACATTTGATTCGTTTTTAATTATAACAGAAGCGATAGTAAACGCAAGAACAGGAAGTTTTTCAGAAGATGAAACTTTCAAATGCTACATGAAATGTTTGGCTGAACAAATGGGTTGCGTAAGTAGTTTGAATTTTTTTGGACAATTGAATAAAAGTGTTAACAGATTACTGATGACGATAGAATCGATCCAGAAGCTGTAATTGCATTGTTACCACCGGAAATAAGTGATAAAATGGAAGCTATTATAAGAGGCTGCAATTTAGGTAATTAATATTTTTTTTAATTGAAAATTTTTAAATGGTATTTTTTCCAGCGGGTGCCAATGCTTGTGACACTGCTTGGATTGTTAATAAATGCTGGTACGAAAAGAATCCGGCTGTAAGTATTATTTTTGTTACCATTTTGAATTATTTTATTTTATTTTTTTATTTTTTCAGTTGTATGTGCTTCCATAACTCATGTTTTTGTTCTTTGCAACGTTTTATGACAAAATGTTAAACCGAAATAAAATTCATTTGTTGAAAATATTAATTCAAGTTATAGTTTTTTGCATTAAAAAAAATTCCAAAAAAATTTGTTTATATTTTTTGTCAAAACATTTTTAATTGTTTTGATTGTTATTTTTCAAAATAGTAAAATATAGTTTAGTTTGAATTCAGCCTTTTGGCGACTTTTATTTTTTAAATATTTTTTATTTTATCAGCTTTGAGTCATTTGTCTAGGATCTTCTGATAAATGTTACTTCTGAATAAAAATTTCAAAAATTGAAAAACTGACTTTAAAAATTCGCAGTATTGTTGTTTCTAAAACTAAAAAAATGAAATTTAGCGAATTGGTAGAACTTTGAAGCACAAAACTGAAAAAATCTGCAAAATTCCAAAATTTCATTTTTAAAATAGTTCGGAACTAATTTGATTTTTAAATTTATAATACAGAATTTAAAAAAATTAAAACAAATAAATTTTTTGGCAACATTTTGATACTCCTTATCAAGACGACATCCGACATTTTCTATTATGTCTTCACTGTTTCTCAAAATATCGAAATAAATCTTAAATAAGATAAATCTTCTTAGTGTTCTCTATTAGCCTCTATTTTTTTTTTTTGTTAATTTTGAACCATCAGACTGAAATCAGCCTCCAAACATAACTTTAAAAGCAATTTTTCGAAACTAAAGAGTCTGAAATTTGAAAGCTCCTAAAGTTGTTGTTTTAAAGCTAGAAAAATGAAATTTGGCAATTTTATAGAGCTTAAAAAAAGCTCTAAGAAAATACTATATTTATTATTTGACTTTAATTAAAAGCTGAGATATTTTTTGACAAAATTTAAACAGTTTTACTCAGAAATATTTGACACATTTTTGATTTTATCTCAATTTTATCTCAAATAATTAAAATAAATTTTACATTAAATGATTCCTCTCAATGTTTTTGATTTTTTAGTATTTTTTAACTTATTTTTTTAACTTTTAAAGAAAAATATCAAAAATTGAGACTTTTATTCAAAAAATTTTGTGCCGTTGTTTTTAAAGATGTTCAAACAAAATTTGGAGCGTTGATAGAGCTTTGCAATAGCTCCAAAACTCTTTTGAATTCATTGAGCTAAAATAAAATAAAATTAAAACACATTTCAAAGTATATGAAATTTTTTGTCAAGTTTTCGATTCTACTTGGACGACATCCGACATTTGTCATTATATTTCCGTTGTTTCTTAAAATATCAAAATCAATCTTAGATTGAATAAATCTTCTTATTGTCCTCTATATTTCTCTATTTTTGAGTTCCACTAATTTTAAACCATTACAACGAAATCAGTCCCCAAACGTAACGTTAAATGCAAAAATTAAAAATTCAGAGTCTGACATTCAAAAATTTGTAACTTTGTTATTTCTGAAGATAAACAAATGGAATTTACAACACTGATAGAACTTTGAAATAGCTTTAATGACGTATCAAGTTTGTTCAGCTGTCTCTACTGAAAACTGAGATAATTGCACAATTATTTTTAATACTTTTGGTTAGAACGATTTTCGACATTTTTTATTCTAGCTTCTCTAGTTCTTAAGATATTACGATAAATTCCACACCACATGAATTTTTCCAGCGTCTTTTATGCTTCTGTAATTTTTAGTTTTAAAAATTCTGAACCATCAAACTGAAATCAGCCTCCAAACATAACTTTAAAAGCAATTTTTCAAAACTAAAGAGTCTGAGATTTGAAAGCTCCTAAAGTTGTTGTTTTAAAGCTAGACAAATGAAATTTGGCAATTTTATAGAACTTAAAAAAAGCTCTAAGAAAATACTACATTTATTATTTGACCTTGATTAAAAGCTGAGATATTTTTTGACAAAATTTAAATAGTTTTACTCAGAAATATTTGACACATTTTTGATTTTATCTCAATTTTATCTCAAATAATTAAAATAAATTTTACATTAAAAGATTCCTTTCAATGTTTTTGATATTTTAGTATTTTTTAACTTATTTTTTTAACTTTCAAAGAAAAATATCAAAAATTGAGACTTTTATTCAAAAAATTTTGTGCCGTTGTTTATAAAGATGTTCAAACAAAATTTGGAGCGTTGATAGAGCTTTGGAATAGCTCCAAAACTCGTTTGAATTCATTGAGCCAAAATAAAATAAAATTAAAACACATTTCAAAGTATATGAAATTTTTTGTCAAGTTTTCGATACTACTTGGACGACATCCGACATTTCTCATTATATTTCCGTTGTTTCTAAAAATATCAAAATCAATCTTAGATTGAATAAATCTCCTTATTGTCCTCTATATTTCTCTATTTTTGAGTTCCACTAATTTTAAACCATTACAACGAAATCAGTCCCCAAACGTAACGTTAAAAGCAAAAATTAAAAATTCAGAGTCTGAAATTCAAAAATTTGTAACTTTGTTATTTCTGAAGATAAACAAATGGAATTGCAATAAATTGCTTTAATAATGTTGTTTTTAGAGCTAGACAGATAAAATTTTACATTTTTAAAAAGCTTTAGAAAACCTTTAAGACAGTATATCATTCATCGCTCTATCTTGATTAAAAACTGAGATACTGAGTTTTTTTTTGGGACAAATAAACCGAATTAATTTAGACTATTTTAATATAAAGAATTTGAAAATAAACATAGTCTTGGGAAAAATTCTCAAAAAAATTTGACAAAATTTAATAATTTTGGTTTGAACAATTTTCATATTTTCCATTTTATCACCGTTGTTCCTAAATTAAATTTTACATTCAATCAAATCAATTAATCTTCTTTATTTTTTTGAATATTTTTAGTTTTTTCAACTACAGGTTATTTGACTGGAACTGGCTGCCAAATGCAATTCTTAAATTGAAATTTTCAAAATTGTGAGTCTGTCTTTTGAACATTCGTATTGCTGTTATTTCTGGAACTAAGCGAATGAAATTTGGCACATTGATAAAGCTTAAAAAAAGCTTCAAAACTGTGCTTAATTCATTAAGTTGGTTGGATTGAAGACTTAGATAATAGCACTCAAATTTTCAGTAAAAAAATTTGCAAATACTCGAAAATTCGATTCTTCCATAAATTTTTAAATTTGACTAAAACTAATTCAATTTCCACATTTATAATATGAACAGTTAAAAATAAAATAAAGATTTGATAAAATAAAAAAAATAATTGTAAATTTTTTTTTTAAGATTTTAATGCTTTCTGTCGGGACAACATCCAATATTTTTTATTATATTTCTGCTATTTTTTCAAATATCAAAATAGATTTTAGGTTAGAAAAATCTTTTTGTCTTCTATTTTTCTTCAGTTTTTAGTTCTGCTAATTTTGACTCATTACAATAAAATCATCTCCCAAACTCAACTTTGAAATTGAAATTTTTTAATTAGAGAGTGAGAATTTTGAAGACGGGTAGCATTGTTGTTTTTAATAAAATTTAGCACTTTTATAAAGCTTCAAACAAGCTTTAAGGCTATATAACATTTATCCTTCTACCTTTATTAGAAGCTGAGATAATGAGTTTTTATTAACAAGTAAAAATCAGCAAAATTAAAAATTTTCACAGTTTGAAAAACCATTAAATATGACTAAAACCAAACTAACTCAAACTTTTTAAATACAGAAACTTTGAAATAAACGTAAGTTAAAAGAATTAAACAACAAATAACAAAATTTCTTGACTTAATGTCAACACTTTTAGTTTTAACAATTTTAAACATTTTCAATGTTATCTCCGTTGTTTCTTAAAATATTTGAATAAATTTTACATTAAATTGTTTTTTCAGCCCTTCTTTATTATTCAAAATCTATTTTATTGAAATTAATTGTTAAACGCATTTCAAATAAAAAAAATCACAAACTAAAAATCTGTCTTTTAAAAATTTTTAGCGTTGTTGTGTCTAAAGCTAAAAAGATGAAATTTAAGTTATTGATAGAGCTTCAACAAAAGCTTTAGAAAAATTCCAAGTTCATTGAATTGTCATAATTGAAAGCTTAAATAATCGCTTGAAACTAACATCACTTATAAAAAAAATCTCAAATTACAGAGACACACAAAAAAATAGATTATAAAATAATCCACTTTATCTCTAATTTTTATAATTATCTATTTTCTTGTTCATTAATTCTTGAATCAATCTGCAATTGAAAAAACTCAATTATTATGTCACACATATAATTATTCCATCCTCATTCATTCACCTATTTTTAGCTTTAATATTAACACGTGTTTAAAATTATATTATTCAACTCAATTGGATAATAATTAATCAACTTTATCAACATAAGATGGCATAATTTTCAGACTATAAATTTTCTGATTTCAATCGCTCTTTATTCTCGTAATTTATGACCAAAGGAGAGGAATAGCTTCGACAGTGTTAAAGGTAAAATATCAACAAAAATAATAAAAAAATTGTATCAGTGCTGCCAATGTCCGACTATAAAATTATTATAACACCTTTTTAAATACTTCAATAGTAAATATTCATTAAACTCAACCTTGAAAGTAATGAAACATCTAAGACACCAACTCTTAATTTATTTTCCAACATTTAGACTTATAATTACATTAAACAAATGCAAATTATACTAAAGTCGATAAATATAGAGAAATCAATAGTTAAACATTTTATTTGTTTCTGTAATCCATAAACATGAGAACTATCAGCTTGATTTTCGTTATTTTTTTGACAAGTATCAAACAGATTTCTGTGAGTTAAATTTTATAAAAAAAAAATAAAAAAAAAATTTTAAATATAGGGCGTGAGTGAAGAAATACAAGAACTAATGGACAATCTCCATAAAACTTGCATTGAAGAAACTGGAGCGTCAGAAGGTTAGTTTTAATTTTTTTTCCCAAATTTTTTTTAATTAATTGTTTGTAGAAGCGATTGCAAATGCAAGAAAAGGCGATTTCACCGAAGAGCAAAGCTTCAAATGTTACTTGAAATGTATAGGGGAACAAACAGGCGTTGTAAGTTTTAGTGTTTTTTTTTAATGCAGGAAAAAATTCTGTTTCTTTTAGTTCTTAGATGATGATACAGTTGATCCAGAAGCTGTTATTGCTTTAATACCACCGGAAATAGCAGATGAATATGCACCTGTAATTAGGGAATGCAATCAAGGTGAAGAGAAATTAATCAATCGTTATTTACATTTTGAAATTTTTAGTGAAAGGTACTGATAAATGCGATATTGCTTGGAAGCTTGGAAAATGTTACTATAAGGGAAAACCAAACGTAGGTAAATTATTTCGTGTTTTTTTTTTATTTATTTTTTTTTTATTTTAGTTATATATGCTGCCATGATTCTTGTCCAAAATCTATAAATTTTGTGGCATTACAGCTTTAAAGTTTGAATAATTTCAATATGAATAAAAAATATCAAAAAATTGATTTTTTTAAGAAAATATGAAACCTAAATCTGATTATAATCCCTTTTTTTAGAGCTTTTACAATAAATTTGATGGTGGAAATTTTATTATATAGTTTGGTCTATTGACTCATATTTTTGTTACTTTAATTTATCAAAGCTTTTATTTTGAGTAATTTTTTATTAAGTAAAAGCTCTTACAGTTTTTAAAGTTTTTCACTTTTCTTTGTTAATCTTTTCAAAAAAATTGGTTTATAAATTTAAGTGCTGAATATTTTAGTTCCAAAAATTCTGCCCCATGAGACTGTAATCAGCCTCCAAACGCAACTTTAAAATCGATTTTTTTTTTTATAGAAAGTCAGAATTTTGAAGACGCGTAACGTTGTTGTTTTTAGAGCTAGACAGATAAAATTTTACATTTTTAGAAAGCTTTAGAAAACGTTTAAGACAGTATATCATTCATCGCTCTATCTTGATTAAAAACTGAGATACTGAGTTTTTTTTTTGGGACAAATAAAAATCAGAAAATTGAGTATTTGGAGTATCGTAAAAATGATTAAAGACTAAAACCGAATTAATTTGGACTATTTTAATATAAAGTAATTAAAAATAAACATAATCTTGGGAAAAATTCTCAAAAAAATTTGACAAAATTTACTAATTTTGGTTTGAACAATTTTCATATTTTCCATTTTATCACCGTTGTTCTTAAATTAAATTTTACATTCAATCAAATCAATTAATCTTCTTTATTTTTTTGAATATTTTTAGTTTTTTCAACTACAGGTTATTTGACTAGAACCGACTGCCAAATGCAATTATTAAATTGAAATTTTTAAAATTGTGAGTCTGTCTTTTGAACATTCGTATTGCTGTTATTTCTGGAGCTAAGCGGATGAAATTTGGCACATTGATAAAGCTTAAAAAAAGCTTCAAAACTGTGCTTAATTCATTAAGTTGGTTGGATTGAAGACTTAGATAATAGCACTCAAATTTTCAGTAAAAAAATTTGCAAAAACTCGAAAATTCGATTCTTCCATAAATTTTTAAATTTGACTAAAACTAATTCAATTTCCACATTTATAATATGAACAGTTAAAAATAAAATAAAAAAATGATAAAATAAAAAACATTTATTTTATTTTTTTTTTTTTCAAATTTCGAGACGACATCCAATAATTTGTATTATATTTCTGCTATTTTTTTAAATATCAAAATAGATTTTAGATTAGAAAAATCTTCTTTTTGTCTTCTATTCTTCTTCAGTTTTTAGTTCTGCTGATTTTAAATCATTACAACGGAATTAGTCCCCAAACGTAACGTTAAAATCAAAAATTAACAATTTAGACTTTGAAATTCAAAAATTTGTAACTTTGTTATTTGTGAAGATAAACAAATGGAATTTACAATATTGATAGAACTTTGAAATACCTTTAATAGCGTATAAAGTTTGTTTGGCTGTCTCTACTGAAAGCCAAGATAATCGCAGAATTATTTATAATACTTTTGGTTAGAACGATTTTCGACATTTTTTATTCTAGTTCCTCTAGTTCTTAAGATATTACGATAAATTCCACACCACATGAATTTTTCTTTTATTCTTCTTCAATTTTTATTTTTAAAAATTCTAAACCACAAGACTGTAATCAGCCTCCAAACGCAACTTAAAAACCGATTTTTTTAAATATAGAGTCAGAATTAACTTAATTACTTAAACTTGACATTTTGATAAAGCCTTAAAAAAGCTTCAAAACAATGTTAAGTTTATCAGACTGCCACAGTTAGAAGCGGAAATAACCGCTCAATATTTTTCAAAAGAGTAACATTCAACAAAATTCAAAAATTAAGCTTAAATCAATTCAGTTCCACATTTATAATATAGAAATTTCAAAAATTAAACAGAAATGTTTAGAAATCTAGAATAAAAAATTCAAATTTCTTTCTTAATATTTTCAAATTTTTAGTCAGGAGAAGCTCCAACATTTTCAATTCTAGCACTGTTATTTTCTATAATATCAAGGCGAATTCTACATCAAATTGTCTCTTTCAGCGTCTTTTATTTCCAGGTAATTTTCAGTTTTATCAATCATAACTAATTTGGCAGGTGAAATTGTTGTTTCTAAAATTAAGTGAATAAAATTTTGCATATTGATAGAGCTTGGATAAAACTTCAAAACTATATCATTTCAAATCTGAATTTTTGTGAAAAATTTAAATTATAAAAGATTCGAAGTTTCTAACTACAAAATTAAATCTAAAACTTAACTTTTTGATACAGAAAACGCAAAATGAATGAGAAATAGTCAAAACTCAAAAAAGTACAGAAATGAGATACAAAAGCAGTTTTAAAGACTGATTTTTCGCAACTAAAAATTTATTTTTCTTGTTCATTAATTCCAAAGCAATCGGAGAATATAATCTCAATAATTATCTCTTCTGTACAATACACAATTATATAATACTTATTTATTCAACTACTTCTCTAGTATTTATCTACACGTGTTTAAAATCACCATAAATATCGCAAGAAAATTCGAACAAAATCAGTTTTTCGGAGTACTTTGAAAAAATCATCCATTGAAAAAAAATGGAAAAAATTTGCTTTTTAATTTTTGTTTTTGCAAATTTATGCTTGAAAGAAGCTTTGGTAAGTTGCTTGAATTTTTTTAAAATAAAATAATAATCTGGAATCAATAGGCAGTGAGCGAAGAAATTCAAGAACTCATGGACAATCTGCATAAAACTTGCGTTGCTGAAACAGGAGCTGCAGAAGGTAATTTTCTATAAAAATTCTACTGAACATTTGATTCGTTTTTAATTATAACAGAAGCGATAGTAAACGCAAGAACAGGAAGTTTTTCAGGAGATGAAACTTTCAAATGCCACATGAAATGTTTGGCTGAACAAATGGGTTGCGTAAGTAGTTTGAATTTTTTTGGACAATTGAATAAAAGTGTTAACAGATTACTGATGACGATAGAATCGATCCAGAAGCTGTAATTGCATTGTTACCACCGGAAATAAGTGATAAAATGGAAGCTATTATAAGAGGCTGCAATTTAGGTAATTAATATTTTTTTTAATTGAAAATTTTTAAATGGTATATTTTCCAGCGGGTGCCAATGCTTGTGACACTGCTTGGATTGTTAATAAATGCTGGTACGAAAAGAATCCGGCTGTAAGTATTATTTTTGTTACAATTTTGAATTATTTTTTTTTTTTATTTTTCCAGTTGTATATGCTCCCATAACTCATGTTTTTGTTCTTTGCAACGTTTTATGACAAAATGTTAAACCGAAATAAAATTTATTTGTTGAAAATATTAATTCAAGTTATAGTTTTTTGCATTGAAAAAAATTCCAAAAAAATTTGTTTATATTTTTTGTCAAAACAATATCCGACATTTTTAATTGTAGTTGTGTTATTTTTCAAAATAGTGAAATATAGCTTAGTTTGAATTCAGCCTTTTGGCAACTTTTATTTTTTGGATATTTTTTATTTTATCAGCTTTGAGTCATTTGTCTAGGATCTTCTGATAAATGTTACTCCTGAATAAAAATTTCAAAAATTGAGACTTTTATTTAAAAAATTTTGTCCCGTTGTTTTTTAAAGATGTTCAAATAAAATTTGGAGCGTTGATAGAGCTTTGAAATAACTCCAAAACTCTTTTGAATTCATTGAGCTAAAATAAAATAAAATTAAAACACATTTCAAAGTATATGAAATTTTTTGTCAAGTTTTCGATTCTACTTGGACGACATCCGATATTTGTCATTATATTTCTGTTCTTTCTTAAAATATCAAAATCAATCTTAGATTGAATAAATCTCCTTATTGTCCTCTATATTTCTCTATTTTTGAGTTCCACTGATATTAAACCATTACAACGAAATCAGTCCCCAAACGTAACGTTAAAAGCAAAAATTAACAATTCAGAGTCTGACATTCAAAAATTTGTAACTTTGTTATTTCTGAAGATAAACAAATGAAATTCACAACATTGATAGAACTTTGAAATAGCTTTAATAACGTATCAAGTTTGTTCAGCTGTCTCTACTGAAAACTGAGATAATTGCACAATTATTTTTAATACTTTTGGTTAGAACGATTTTCGACATTTTTTATTCTAACTCCTCTAGTTCTTAAGATGTTACGATAAATTCCACACCACATGAATTTTTCCAGCGCCTTTTATGCTTCTGTAATTTTTAGTTATAAAAATTCTGAACCATCAAACTGAAATCAGCGTCCAAACATAACTTTAAAAGCAATTTTTCAAAACTAAAGAGTCTAAAATTTGAAAGCTCCTAAAGTTGTTGTTTTAATGCTAGACAAATGAAATTTGGCAATTTTATAGAGTTAAAAAAAGCTCTAAGAAAATACTACCTTTATTATTTGACCTTGATTAAAAGCTGAGATATTTTTTGACAAAATTTAAATAGTTTTACTCAGAAATATTTGACACATTTTTGATTTTATCTCAATTGTGTCTCAAATAATTGGAATAAATTTTACATTAAATGATTCCTTTCAATGTTTTTGGTTTTTTGGTATTTTTTAACTCACTTTTTTACTTTTAAAGAAAAATATCAAAAATTGAGACTTTTATTTAAAAAATTTTGTGCCGTTGTTTTTAAAGATGTTCAAACAAAATTTGGAGCGTTGATAGAGCTTTGAAATAACTCCAAACTCTTTTGAATTCATTAAGCTAAAATAAAATAAAATTAAAACACATTTCAAAGTATATGAAATTTTTTTTCAAGTTTTCGATTCTACTTGGACGACATCCGATATTTGTCATTATATTTCCGTTGTTTCTTAAAATATCAAAATCAATCTTAGATTGAATAAATCTCCTTATTGTCCTCTATATTTCTCTATTTTTGAGTTCCACTAATTTTAAACCATTACAACGAAATCAGTCCCCAAACGTAACGTTAAAAGCAAAAATTAAAAATTCAGAGTCTGAAATTCAAAAATTTGTAACTTTGTTATTTCTGAAGATAAACAAATGAAATTCACAACATTGATAGAACTTTGAAATAGCTTTGATAACGTATCAAGTTTGTTCAGCTGTCTCTACTGAAAACTGAGATAATTGCACAATTATTTTTAATACTTTTGGTTAGAACGATTTTCGACATTTTTTATTCTAGCTTCTCTAGTTCTTAAAATATTACGATAAATTTTAGTTCCAAAAAATCTGAACCATGAGACTGTAATCAGCCTCCAAACGCAACTTTAAAATCGATTTTTTTTTTATAGAAAGTCAGAATTTTGAAGACGCGTAACGTTGTTGTTTTTAGAGCTAGACAGATAAAATTTTACATTTTTAGAAAGCTTTAGAAAACGTTTAAGACAGTATATTATTTATCGCTCTATCTTGATTAAAAGCTGAGATACTGAGTTTTTTTTGGGACAAATAAAAATCAGAAAATTGAGTATTTGGAGTATCGTAAAAATTATTAAAGACTAAAACCGAATTAATTTGGACTATTTTAATATAAAGTATTTAAAAATAAACATAATCTTGGGGAAAATTCTCAAAATAATTTGACAAAATTTACTAATTTTGGTTTGAACAATTTTCATATTTTCCATTTTATCACCGTTGTTCTTAAATTAAATTTTACATTCAATCAAATCAATTAATCTTCTTTATTTTTTTGAATATTTTTAGTTTTTTCAACTACAGGTTATTTGACTAGAACCGACTGCCAAATGCAATTCTTAAATTGAAATTTTTAAAATTGTGAGTCTGTCTTTTGAACATTCGTAGTGCTGTTATTTCTGGAACTAAGCGAATGAAATTTGGCACATTGATAAAGCTTAAAAAAAGCTTCAAAACTGTGCTTAATTCATTAAGTTGGTTGGATTGAAGACTTAGATAATAGCACTCAAATTTTCAGTAAAAAAATTTGCAAAAACTCGAAAATTCAATTCTTCCATAAATTTTTAAATTTGACTAAAACTAATTCAATTCCCACATTTATAAGACGAACATTTAAAAAATAAAAGAAAGATATGATAAAATAAAAAAAATAATTGTAAATTTTTTTTTTAAGATTTTAATGCTTTCTGTCGGGACAACATCCGATATTTTTTATTATATTTCTGCTATTTTTTTAAATATCAAAATAGATTTCAGATTAGAAAAATCTTCTTTTTGTCTTCTATTTTTCTTCAGTTTTTAGTTCTGCTAATTTTGACTCATTACAATAAAATCATCTCCCAAACTCAACTTTGAAATTGAAATTTTTTAATTAGAGAGTGAGAATTTTGAAGACGGGTAGCATTGTTGTTTTTAATAAAATTTAGCACTTTTATAAAGCTTCAAACAAGCTTTGAGGCTATATAACATTTATCCTTCTACCTTTATTAACAAGTAAAAATCAGCAAAATTAAAAATTTTCACAGTTTGAAAAACCATTAAATATGACTAAAACCAAACTAACTTAAACTTTTTAAATACAGAAACTTCGGAATAAACATAAGTTAAAAGAATTAAACAACAAATAACAAAATTTCTTGACTTAATGTCAACACTTTTAGTTTTAACAATTTTAAATATTTCCAATGTTATCTCCGTTGTTTCTTAAAATATTTGAATAAATTTTACATTAAATTGTTTTTTCAGCCCTTCTTTATTATTCAAAATCTCAAATTTCAAATAAAAAAAATCACAAACTAGAAATCTGTCTTTTAAAAATTTTTAGCGTTGTTGTTTCTAAAGCTAAAAAGATGAAACTTAAGTTATTGATAGAGCTTTAACAAAGCTTTGGAAAAATGCCAAGTTCATTGAATTGTCATAATTGAAAGCTTAAATAATCGCTTGAAACTAACATCACTTATAAAAAAAAATCTCAAATTACAGAGACACACAAAAAAATAGATTATAAAATAATCCACTTTATCTCTAATTTTTATAATTATCTGTTTTCTTGTTCATTAATTCTTGAATCAATCTGCAATTGAAAAAACTCAATTATTATGTCACACATATAATTATTCCATCCTCATTCATTCACCTATTTTTAGCTTTAATATTAACACGTGTTTAAAATTATATTATTCAATTCAATTGGATAATAATTAATCAACTTTATCAACATGAAATGGCATAATTTCCAGGCTATAAATTTTCGGTATTATACAATTTTCTGATTTCGATCGCTCTTTGTTCTCGTAATTTATGATCAAATAGAGGAATGGCTTCGACAGTGTTAAACGTAAAAATTCAACAAAAATAATAAAAAAAATTGTATCAGTGCTGCCAATGTCCGACTATAAAATTATTATACCACCTTTTTAAATACTTCAATAGTAAATATTCATTAAATTCAACCTTGAAAATAATGAAACATCAAAGATTCCAACTCTTAATTTATTTTAGCTATTAAAGTTCAAATTATTTCAATGTAAATAAAAAAAATAAAAAAAATATTTTTTTTAAGAAAATTCAGAAGCTAAATATTACTATAATTTTTTTTATCGAGCTTTTACAAGAAATTTCAATAGTAGAAATTTTATTGTATATTTTGATCTATTGGCTCATATTTTTGTAGATTTTATTTTGAGTAATTTTTTATTCACTAAAAACTTTTTTAATTACTGACAAGTTGTTAAAGTCTTTCACTTTTCTTCGTTAATCTTTTCAAAAAAATCGGTTTATAAATTTAAGTAGTGAATATTTTTGTTTAAACTTTTATTTTAAAATTTACAAAAATTTAAATTTTGATTTGAATTAGCAACAAAATTTTTTTTATTATATTTCTGTTATTTTTTTAAATATCAAAATAGATTTTAGATTGGATAAATCTTCTTTCTGTCTTCTATTTTTTTCTCGTTTTTAGTTCTGCTAATTTTGACTCATTACAATGAAAGTCAACTGTGAAACGTGACACGTAGCATTGTTATTTTTTGAGCTAGACAGATAAAATTTTGCATTTTTATGAAGCTTTAAACAAGCTCTAAGACGATATAATATAATATAATAAATCTTAATTAGAAGCTCTTATAATAACTCTTTTTATCTCCAATGTTTCTTGAAATATTCAAATTTTTTTTTTTCAGCTATTTATGTTGCCACGATTGTTGTCCAAGCTGGATTCAGATCTGTAATTTTTGTTGCATTTTAATTATTAAAATTTGAATAAACTCAATAGACGTAAAAAAATTTCACAAAAATATTTTTTTTTCAAATACGAAAGCTAAATCTGACTATAACAAACTTTTCATACAGCTTTTACAAGAAATTGTTGTTTTGATTTATTGACTTATATTTTTGTTGTTTTTAATTTATCAAAGCTTTCAGCTCGCTTTTATTTTAAGTGACTTTTTATTCAGAAAACAGTAAAAGCTCTATGCGTCTGTTTTTCATTTTTCTTTGATAATCTTTCCAAAAACATCGGTTTATGAATCTAAGTTCTGAATATTTTGTGTAAAATCTATCAGTTTTAAAATCTAAAAAAAAACGTTTTTTTTTTTAAACTTATTCTTAACAAAATTTTATAAAAAGCGTAACATTCAACATCAACAAGAGACTAGAAAACAAAATTTTTCATTTTCAAAAACTTGTTTCTTTAGAAAAATGAACTCATCCAAACATGAATTCGAAGGAGTTAAATCCAAGTCATAGTATTTTTCTATTGTTAGAATCAGCAAAACAAATAGGAGCGTCCATCCATGAGTGGAATTATAAATATAGCAAAAATATTCATATCGAGATTACATCAAAACTAGTTCTACTTTATTAACTTAGATAAAAAAAAATGAACGAATTAATTAAAAAATTTTCGACAAAATTTCGCTAAGAAAAATTTGTAAATCTAGCTCCGTTATTTTTTATAATATCTAAATAAAATCTACATCAAATTGACCCTCTCATTGAGCTTTATATTGTTCGTGTTTTTAATTTTGTCATTTTTGCGCCGTTTGGCAAAAATCGGTCGATAAACGCAACATTAAATAAAAATTCAAAAATAGAGAACCTAACTTTCAAAAATTCGTAACTTTTTTGTTTCTAGATATGGACAAATAAAATTTAGCATTTTGATAGACCATTAAAAAAGCTTTAAAACAATGCTAAAACCATCGTTCTATCTCATCGAGAAACTGAGATAGAGAGTAAATTTTCTATGAAAGATTAAAGAAAAATTTTTGGCAAAAATTTAATATTTCCGCTCTGGACAATTTTCTATACTTGTAATTCCAGCTCCGTTATTTTTTATAATATCAAGATGAAACCTACATAGAATTATTCCTTTTGTTGTGTTTTATATTGTTTGTGTTTTTAATTTTATCATTTTTAAGTCACTTGGCAAAAATCGGTCGATAAACGCAACGTTAAAAAAAAATTCAAAAATCGAGAACCTAACTTTCTAAAATTCGTAACATTGTTGTTTCTAGAGCTAAACAAATAGAATCTAACTCTTTGATAGAGCATTTAAAAAGCTTCAAAACAGTGCTAAAGCCATGGTTCTATCTCATCCATAAATTGAGATAAAGAGTAATTTTTTTTCCGAAAGAATAAAAATCAAAAAACTCAAAGTTCTGATTGTATCAAAAATTATCATCGGGCTTAAATTAAATTATTTTTATTTTTTCTCTGTAGATAATTAAAAAATAAACAAAAACAAGCAGAATTTAACAAAAAAATTTTTTATCAAAATTTCAGTATTTTCGCTCTGGACTATTTTCTATACTTGTGATTCCAGCACCGTTATTTTTTATAATATCAAACAAAAACCTACATGGAATTGTCCCTCTCATTACGCTTTATCTTGTTCGTATTTTTGATTTTGTCATTTTTAAGCCGTTTGGTAGAAATCGGTCGATAGACACAACTTTAAAATAAAAAATTCAAAAATAGAGAACCTAACTTTCAAAAATTCGTAACTTTTTTGTTTCTAGATATGGACAAATAAAATTTAGCATTTTGATAGACCATTAAGAAAGCTTTAAAACAATGCTAAAACCATCGTTCTATCTCATCGAGAAACTGAGATAGAGAGTAAATTTTCTATGAAAGATTAATGAATAATTTTTGGCAAAAATTTAATATTTCCGCTCTGGACAATTTTCTATACTTGTAATTCCAGCACCGTTATTTTTTATAATATCAAACAAAAACCTACATGGAATTGTCCCTCTCATTACGCTTTATCTTGTTCGTATTTTTGATTTTGTCATTTTTGAGCCGTTTGGTAGAAATCGGTCGATAGACACAACTTTAAAATAAAAAATTCAAAAATAGAGAACCTAACTTTTAAAAATTCGTAACATTGTTGTTTCTAGAGCTAAACAAATAAAATCTAACACTTCGATAGAGCATTTAAAAAGCTTCAAAACAGTGCTAAAGCCATGGTTCTATCTCTTCCATAAATTGAGATAAAGAGTAATTTTTTTCCGAAAGAATGAAAATCAAAAAACTCAAAGTTCTGATTGTATCAAAAATTATCATCGGGCTTAAATTAAATTATTTTTATTTTTTCTCTGTAGATAATTAAAAAATAAACAAAAACAAACAGAATTTAACAAAAAAAATTTTTATCAAAATTTCAGTATTTTCGCTCTGGACTATTTTCTATACTTGTGATTCCAGCACCGTTATTTTTTATAATATCAAACAAAAACCTACATGGAATTGTCCCTCTCATTACGCTTTATCTTGTTCGTATTTTTGATTTTGTCATTTTTGAGCCGTTTGGTAGAAATCGGTCGATAGACACAACTTTAAAATAAAAAATTCAAAAATAGAGAACCTAACTTTCAAAAATTCGTAACTTTTTTGTTTCTAGATATGGACAAATAAAATTTAGCATTTTGATAGACCATTAAGAAAGCTTTAAAACAATGATAAAACCATCGTTCTATCTCATCGAGAAACTGAGATAGAGAGTAAATTTTCTATGAAAGATTAATGAATAATTTTTGGCAAAAATTTAATATTTCCGCTCTGGACAATTTTCTATACTTGTAATTCCAGCTCCGTTATTTTTTATAATATCAAGATGAAACCTACATAGAATTATTCCTTTTGTTGTGTTTTATATTGTTTGTGTTTTTAATTTTGTCATTTTTAAGTCACTTGGCAACAATCGGTCGATAAACGCAACGTTAAAAAGAAATTCAAAAATCGAGAACCTAACTTTCTAAAATTCGTAACATTGTTGTTTCTAGATATAGACAAATAAAATTTAGCATTTTGATAGACCATTAAAAAAGCTTCAAAACAATGCTAAAACCATCGTTCTATCTCATCGAGAAACTGAGATAGAGAGTAAATTTTCTATGAAAGATTAATGAAAAATTTTTGGCAAAAATTTAATATTTCCGCTCTGGACAATTTTCGATACTTGTGATTTCAGCACCGTTATTTTTTATAATATCAAAATGAAACCTACATAGAATTATTCCTTTTGTTGTGTTTTATATTGTTTGTGTTTTTAATTTTGTCATTTTTAAGTCACTTGGCAAAAATCGGTCGATAAACGCAACGTTAAAAAAAAATTCAAAAATCGAGAACCTAACTTTCTAAAATTCGTAACATTGTTGTTTCTAGATATAGACAAATAAAATTTAGCATTTTGATAGACCATTAAAAAAGCTTCAAAACAATGCTAAAACCATCGTTCTATCTCATCGAGAAACTGAGATAGAGAGTAAATTTCCTATGAAAGATTAATGAAAAATTTTTGGCAAAATTTCAATATTTTTCCTCTGGACAATTTTCTATACTTGTAATTCCAGCTCCGTTATTTTTTATAATATCAAAATGAAACCTACATAGAATTATTCCTTTTGTTGTGTTTTATATTGTTTGTGTTTTTAATTTTGTCATTTTTAAGTCACTTGGCAAAAATCGGTCGATAAACGCAACGTTAAAAAAAAATTCAAAAATCGAGAACCTAACTTTTAAAAATTCGTAACTTTTGTGTTTCTAGATATAGACAAATAAAATTTAGCATAATAATAATAATAATAATAATAATGATTTATTTCCAATCAGACTACAATGTCTATAATGGACAGCCAGTAAAAAAGATAATACAATAATACAAATAAGAATAGTGTAGATAGCAACAAAAAATACCATTAGAATTTAACATATGAGAAAATGAAGAAATTAAAAGTTAGGGAGAAAAACATCGAAGAAGTTTGACCTTTACTGATTTAGAGTGAAATTTGTGAAAGAAGATATCCAGTTCTAAGCCATTAATGCTATTATATAATTTAAAACATTTAAAAAGAGGTGAGTTAAAGTGATGCAAAGTATTTGGGGATGAATAATAAAATGTAGAGGAACTTCTGTTGTTTATTCTTGGTAATGTGGTCCAAGAGATAAGTGCTGGAAAGCTCACCAGTCAAAAGTTTTTGAAGAAAAACAACGCAAAAAACATTCCTTCTACATAGTAAGCTATCTTCTTCCACATTAAAGAGAAGATCACTCTGGTCACAATGCTTATTGGGATACCTATGAAATATTTTGAAATACAGATACTTTGCAAATTTTCTTAAAACGTTTTCTAACATATTTATATAGAATTGATAATAGGGACTCCAAATAAGGCAGCAGTATTCAAGTCTGGACCTCACAAGTGCATAGAATAACATTTTAAGGCATGGTACACTAGTAAATTCTTTTGTGTTTCTACATATGAAGCCTAAGGTCTTTAAAGCTGTACTAGTTACAAACATTATATGGGGAGTAAAAGTCAAACTACTGTCCATAACTACGCCTAGATCCGTAACTTGATCACAGGATTCAATCACAACACCATTTATGTTATAATAAAAATTAATTAAATTAGATTTTCTAGCAAAGGTAAGTTTTCTACATTTTTTAGTATTTAAATCGAGACGATTATAAAGACACCATGAATTTAAGGCATCAATGTTATTTTGTAACTCAAGGCAATTTTCATAAGAATCAATAATATGTACAATTTTCAAATCGTCTGCGTATATAAATACCTTACAATCTTTCATATACTTTACAACGTCATTATAAAAAATAATAAAAAGTAACGGACCTAGATTGGAACCTTGCGCAACTCCACTTTTAGCATAAAATACCTCCGATTTAAAACCCCCATATTCAACAAACTGCTCCCTGCCAACAATCATTGACTTCATTAATATTAGAAATTTATTACAGAAACCAATACGTTGCAATTTTTTTAACAAAATACAGTGGTGCACTTTATCGAAAGCTTTCGTTAGATCCGTATAAATGGCGTCCACCTGTAAACGATTGTCCAAGGCTGAGGATACGAATTGCGTAAATTCACACAAATTTGTTACGGTGGAACGCCCTTTAATAAATCCATGTTGTTCCTGAATTATTTGACTACTAACATGTGCATAAATAACATTTGATAACGCGCATTCAAAAAGCTTTGCAAAATTTGACAACAATGCTATTGGTCTGTAATTGTTGATATGAGTCTTATCACCTGCCTTAAATATTGGAACTACACGAGATAATTTCCACTTAATTGGATAAATAGAAGTTGACAAAATTAAATTAAAAATGTGACACAATGGAAGTAAAAAGCATGATATACAATCCTTCACCAGAAAAGATGGAATATTATCTGGCCCACAAACGTTGTTACCTTTCATCTTCTTCACTGCCGTTAAAATCTCACTTTCACTAATCGAGCACATATTTAAAATTAGATGATTATCATTGTTGACATTATCACAGTTAAATTTATCACAGAGAGATGGACAGCTTTTGTTATCACAAAATTCACAACCATTTAAAGGATTATCATAGATCTTTTCATCACAGACATTATCACAGTTGGAGTTGTAGACACTAGAAAAATGATTTCCAAATGCATTAACAATTTCTTGCTGATCCATTAACAAATTGTCTTCAAAGTGCATGGCACCCGGAAGATTCGACGACTTCTTTTTGGAATTGATGAAGGACCAGAACTTCTTCGGATCACTTTGCAGTGAACTTTCCATTGATTCTATAAACTTCTTGTGTTCGCTGGAAATTTCTCGTGTAATTTCTTTGCGCAATGACTTCATAATATCCAAATGAAAGAGAAGCTTGGTTTTTCTGTAGAGATTCCAATGTTTATTTTTCTGTTTAATCTTAGCGATGATGGAGCTCGTAAACCACATAGGATATTTGGCTACTCTTTGAACCATTCTTTGTCTTGGCACAAACTTATCTAAGATATTATACAAGATCTGATAAAAGTGGAAACATGCTAATTCCGGATCAACAATATCGACGACAGAAGACCAATCGGTTTGAGCGAGAGTAGAATATAATCCATCAAAATTTGCTTTACGGAAATTATACTTAAAGGTATCGCTAGATGTTGAAAATGAACACGTTGAGTTTTTTATAAAGTCCATTGTAAAGCTCAGGCATGGATGATGGTGATCCTCAACAACTAACGGAAAATGATGCCTTGAGACCTCAATGACTAAGTTATGGTTCGTCAGAATTAGGTCTAATATTTTGTTGTTGGAATTTAATACATGGTTATGTTGATTTAAATTATTTAGATCAACAAACTGAGAATAAACGGTGTATAAATTTGAATTGTGGCCAGCTTGACAGATTGAAAACTCAGAAATATTGAAATCCCCACAAATTAATATCGGAAGTGAGAAATCTAGAGTTGATTCAAGATAATCAAACAAAGTGACATAACTATCTAGGTTTTGAGCCGGAGGAATATACAGTACAATAATATTAAGACTACATTTTGGGGACTTTACTTTTACCCCCACAATATCAATTGTAGAAATCGGAGATGAAAGATTTAAAGAAATTGTTTCGAAATGATGAGTATTTTTTACAGCAACCAGTACACCTCCACCACGTCCAGTAACTCTATCACAACGAAAAACATTGAAATGATCAGGCAATAGTTCATTAGATGAAATATGCGGACTCAACCATGTCTCAGTTAAGAGAATGATATCTGTTTCAGCTGTGAAACAGTTCCAATAAAAGTTGAACATTTTAGTATTTAGTCCCCTCACATTCTGGTACAGCACATTACATTTAAAGAAAATTTGCGTCTGTTGGAAATTTAAGAGTTTTTTCCCTCCACAATTTTAGGCATACCATTATAATATTTGAGTCGAATATCTTTCTCCCCATTTTCAAGACGATTACGAAACTCCTTACGAATAGTGTACGACTTGTTTTGCTGCATCCTAGTTAGGTCTTTATTGATGAAAATTCCTTTTTTTGGACGACTACGAAGAACACGATGAACGACAGAGGAATCGTGAAATGTTACTTTGATGGGACGTGATCTAGATGGATTGTATTTGCCCAAACGAGTTGCTGTGACTATTTGTAGATTTTGGACTTCCGGAATTACAGATGACACTAGTGTTTTGACAGCATTGCCATCTTCCTCCTTCCCATCATTAGTCTCTTGTATCCCTCTAATTATTACATTGTTGGATCGACGCAAACGCTCAACAGCTTCCTCAATAACTGATTCCTCGTTTACTGTATTTTCAACAATGTTATTAGTCTGAATTTCCTTATCTTTCAGGTATTCAATTTCTTTCCTAAGCTTTTTATTCTCCGTAATCAATTCGTTCACGATGTCCTTCATTTCAGCGACCGTAGACGACAGCGAATTTATCGTATCGATAAGGCCGGCAAGTGAAGTAGGATTTACATCTTGATTTTCGGGTGTTGATGTTGCTCCAAAGGGCTCACAACATTTTTTTCTGTCAGCACAGCTAACATGCGACCATACACGACAATCAGCACAGTAAATGCGTTTACGGCGAGCCGGTTTATTACACACGAAACAGAGAACATCTTCACTCACGTTATTCTCGCCCGCCATCTTTCATTTTGATAGCATTTTGATAGACCATTAAAAAAGCTTTAAAACAATGCTAAAACCATCGTTCTATCTCATTGAGAAACTGAGATAGAAAGTAAATTTCCTATAAAAGATTAAAGAAAAATTTTTGGCAAAATTTCAATATTTTTCCTTTGGACAATTTTCTATACTTGTAATTCCAGCTCCGTTATTTTTTATAATATCAAAATGAAACCTACATAGAATTATTCCTTTTGTTGTGATTTACATTGTTTGTGTTTTTAATTTTGTCATTTTTAAGTCACTTGGCAAAAATCGGTCGATAAACGCAACGTTAAAAAAAAATTCAAAAATCGAGAACCTAACTTTCAAAAATTCGTAACTTTTCAGTTTCTAGATATAGACAAATAAAATTTAGCATTTTGATAGACCATTAAAAAAGCTTTAAAACAATGCTAAAACCATCGTTCTATCTCATCGAGAAACTGAGATAGAGAGTAAATTTCCTATGAAAGATTAATGAAAAATTTTTGGCAAAATTTCAATATTTTTCCTCTGGACAATTTTCTATACTTGTAATTCCAGCTCCGTTATTTTTTATAATATCAAAATGAAACCTACATCGAATTATTCCTTTTGTTGTGTTTTATATTGTTTGTGTTTTTAATTTTGTCATTTTTAAGTCACTTGGCAAAAATCGGTCAATAAACGCAACGTTAAAAAAAATTCAAAAATCGAGAACCTAACTTTCTAAAATTCGTAACATTGTTGTTTCTAGAGCTAAACAAATAGAATCTAACCCTTCGATAGAGCATTTAAAAAGCTTCAAAACAGTACCAAAGCCATGGCTCTATCTCATCCATAAATTGAGATAAAGAGTAATTTTTTTTCCGAAAGAATGAAAATCAAAAAACTCAAAGTTCTGATTGTATCAAAAATTATCATCGGGCTTAAATTAAATTATTTTTACCAATTCAATAAAAATGTTTCAAAAATGAATAAATATACACAAAAAATAAAAGAAGTCTTCTAACTTCAAAAAGTTCCAAGGATTCAAAGAATTTCAAATAATAACTAAAAACTAAAGAACTCAAAAAATCTCAAACAAAGAAAAAAAATAATCGAAGAATTAAAGATATTCAAAAGATCAAAGAATCTGGATGAATCAAGAATCACAAAGAAAATAAAAAATTCCTTAAAATCAAAAAATCTAAAAAAAATACAATGAAAAAATCTCAAAGAAACAAAAACAAAAAATCTCAAATAATATCGATAACTCAAAAAATTAAAAAAAAAAACATGAAATTTCGAAATATCGAAGAACCTAAAAGATACTCTAAAAATCAAAGAAACTGGATGAATCAAAAACCTCAAAAAAAAAAACAAGAAACACAAAGAATTTCAGTCTTGAAAGTACCAAATAATCAAAAAATGTCAAATAATATCGAAAAATAAAAAAAAATTCAAAAATCGAAGAACCCAAAAGAATAAAAAATCAAAGTATATCCAAGTTAAATGTTTATTTTGCAGAACTATTTCCTCGCATAAAATAAATGAATACAAATGTCAAAATAGATTTTTTATCATTAAAACTTTGCAAAATCAAAAACCAAGTCCAAAGCAGATTTCTTTTAAAACAACTCATAAATCTAAAAAAAAAAAGAAATGAGTAATAACTTAAAAAAAAGTTCTTACCTCTGGTTTCGTCTCCAAATAACACTTGTGAGTCAGCCAAGCATTATCACACGGATTGGCTCCAACTAAAAACGAAAATTTTTCACCAAATTTAAACAAAAAAACACCAACTTTTAGCTCCGCATTGTCTTATCACAGGCGCTGACAGATCCCTCATATCGTCTGGTAAAAGAGCAACTGTGGCTTCAGGATCAACAAGTCCATCCTCACCCATCTTAACAAAAAAATCAAAAATATTACAAATCCAAAAATTTTAATACTCACACTTCCAGTCTGCGTCAGCAAACATTTAATATAACATTTCAAATTTTCATCATCAATCATTTTCTTTTCGGCATTTACTTTAGCAATAACATCTGGAAAAACGCAATTTCGACATTGGAGAAAAAAATTTTCAAAATACCTTCAGATACGCCAGATTCAGCCACGCAACTTCCATGCAACATTGTTATTAGTTCTTGCATTTCTTCTGAAATACAAAGACTTTTTGGAATTAAAAAACACAGAATCAACGCAAACGCGTGAGAGCTCATTTTAATAACGAGTGGTCAAAAGATGGGGTTTAGGCACGGTTTTATTTTCTTCAGATTTGGGTAATTATAGGATTTAGAAGAATAATTGATAGATGCGTCAAGAGGTACAAAAAAATTAAATAACGGAGTAGAAGCAAAATCCTTGAAATTCGGTAAATAACAGAAAAAAATTGCATCCGGTTTGGAAAATTATGTTGTTTGGAAGTAGATGACATTTACTGTCACATTAAATGTCAAGTATTTGACAGTTTAAGATGTAACGTTTCAATTTTTGTCAAATAACTTTTTTATTATTGAATTAAAACAAATAAAATTTTACACACTCACACAGTTGATTATTATTTACAGAATGCGCTTATTCAAAAAATTCTAAGTTTACTTGATTTTTGAATATTCAAAAAAAAACTTAAAGATCTAGTAAACTTAAATTTTTTGACAAGTGCATTCTATAGCTAATAATCAACTGTTTATGTCCACAAAATTTCATTTGTTTTAGATTAATAATTGAAAAGTTATTAAACAAAATCTTAAAATTAGAATTTTTATTGATTTTTTTTTTTTATTTTTGTCAAACTCCTGTTTATTCTGAATAAAATTCGACACACTTACATAGTAAAATATTATTTACAAAATGTACAAATTCAAAAATTTCTAAGCTTACTTGTTCTTTGAATTTTCTAAAAAAAAACTCAAAGATCTAGTACGCTTAAATTTTTTGACAAGTGCATTCCATAGTTAATAATCGACTGTTTATGTCCACAAAATTTCATTTGTTTTAGATTAATAACTGAAAAGTTATTAAACAAAATCTAAAAATTAGAATTTTTATCGACTTTTGATGATAATTTTCATATAATTACGACTTTTTGACAAAATATTGTTTTTTGATTATTTTTTTTTTGTTGAATTACTGTTAAACCCAAATGAAGTTCGAGACTTACACAGTCAACTATTATTCGCAAAATGAGCAAATTCAAAAATTTCTAAGCTCACTTGATTTTTGAATTTAAAAAAAAACTCAAAAATCTAATGAATTTGGATCTTTTTAACAAGTGTGTTCCATAGCTAATAGTCAATTATGTATGTTTACGAAATTTCATTTGTTTTGATCCGATGTTTAGAAAGTTATTGAACAAAATCTGAAAAATACTTTTGAGAAAATATTATTTTTTGTTTATTTTTGTCAAACTGCTGTTTATTCTGAATAAAATTTCACACACTTACACAGTTAAATATTATTTACAAAATGTGCTAATTCAAAAATTTCTAAACTCACTTGATCTTTGAATTTTCCAAAAAAAACTCAAAGATCTAGTACGCTTGGATTTTTTGACAAGTGCATTTCATAGCTAATAATCGACTGTTTATGTCCACAAAATTTCATTTGTTTTAGACTGATAACTGACAAGTTATTAAACAAAATCTAAAAATTAGAATTTTTATCGATTTTTGATGATAATTTTTATATAATTACGACTTTTTGACAAAATATTGTTTTATGATCTTATTTTTGTCAAATTACTATTTGTCTCAAATTAAATTTGACACTTACACAGTCAATCATTGTCTACAAAATGCGCAAATTCAAAACTTTCTAAGCTCACTTGATTTTTGAATTAAAAAAAAACTCAAAAATCTAATGAATTTGAATTTTTTTAACAAGTGTGTCCCATAGCTAATAATCAATTCTATATGTTTACGAAATTTCATTTGTTTTGATTCGATATTTAGAAAGTTATTGAAGAAAATCTGAAAATTACTTTTGAGAAAATATTATTTTTTGTTTATTTTTGTCAAATTGCTGTTTATCTTGAATAAAATTTGACACACTTACACAGTCAAATATTATTTACAAAATGTGCAAATTCAAAAATTTCTGAGCTCACTTGATTTTTAATCTTTTCAGAAAACTCAAAGATCTAGTGAGCTTAAAATTTTTTGACAAGTGTATTCTATAGCTAATAATCAACAGTGTATGTCCTCAAAATTTTATTAGTTTTAGGCTAATAATTCAAAAGTTATATAAAAAAAAATTGTCAAATTTTTGTTTGTTACTTCTTGCCTCCTCGAAAGGACGATTTAAAAAAAAACCAATTCATAACGTTACTAATTTTTGTGATTATAAATTATTTCTTTAATTAGGCCACCTATATCCCAATGAATAAATAATTAATACAAAACACTCAATACAACCCATTGCCAAGACCGGAAATCCGGAATTTCCAATAAACTTTTCCGGAATAAACAAGAAATAACTAAATCACTCCGTCAATAAAAATAACACTTCGTTCAAACATAAAATCAAAGTCGAGAAAAATGCCAGCAGGAAAATTCTCCTTATGGGAATTACTAAAATACGAAGCTAAGCAATTTTGCTTGAATACGACTCTGCATGGATATAGATTTATAGTTCTGCCGCGAAGAATCCTCCTTGAAAGGTATGATTCTCTTTAGATAAAAAAATAAATAAAATAAAATAATGAAAATTTTAGGTATTTTTGGGCAATCACAGTTTTGGTGTCTTTAATCACAGCTTTGACTCTTCTGTTAATGGCATGGTTTCAATTCCAAAACAACCCAACGATTCTAGTAACAGATTCCACCCATTACCCCATATGGAATTACCCATTCCCTGCTGTGACAATCTGCAGTTTTAACAAAATTTCAAAGAAGAAAGCTCTAGCGTTAGCGAAAAATTTGTAACTTTCTAAAAAGTTAGACCCAAATTTTTTTATTTATTTATATTTTTTGTAGGGATAAGCCTTATGGTCTTTCTGTTGAAGAATTAGCGTCAAACTTCAAGCTTCTCTTTCAGTTAATTTACAACAATAATGAGAAAATCCCCATGAGGAATTACACTCGTCTTCAAGATATCCTCGACTCCAATGAGTACACAATCGAAGAAGTCATGAAACAAGTAGCTCCCTCTTGCAGCGAGCTTTTGCAACGCTGCAAATGGAAAGGCGAAGAAAAGCGTTGTGAGACTATTTTTGAAACAATTAAAACAACAGAAGGCTATTGTTGCGCATTCAATTATTACGCTTTAAAAAATCACACTTTTGGCGGGTAATTTCAAATGTAATTTTTAAACAATTTTAATTGAAATTTAGATCGAAAACTTTAGCTAATAAAATCCCTAACTTTCCACGTCGAGTGTCAGCTTGTGGCTATGTTACAGCTTTGGAAGTTTTAGTAAATAGCGATCCGGATGACTATCTAGCGACGCAGATTGCAGCGATTGGTCATCGAGTTTTAATCCACAACTCCTACCATTTTCCTGATTGGAGCATTAACAATATTTTAACAGAAAAAGGGATTAATTGTTTGATTGGAATCACCCCTTCCATTACTTATTCTACCAATAATATTCCAGGAATTGATATAGAAAAACGCAATTGTATTTTTAACAACGAATCAGAATTGCATAATTTTGTTGATTACAATTTCCACAATTGTATGACGGAATGTCGCATGAATCTTACACGGAATTTATGTGGATGTATTCCGTTTTATTACCATCATGAATCGGGGACTTACCCGAAAACTAGAATTTGCACATTTAGGGATATTAAGTGTTTGTCAACACATCGACGTAGGGAGTTTTAATTTTACTTTATAACTAAAATTGTTTTTAGTTTTAATTTATAGCTCAGTACCTGGTTTCGACTTCAGTAAAGTACCAAAGGATCATATTTGGGGGTCGGAAAAACAAATTTGTATGAAATGCTTACCAGATTGCGATTATGTAGATTATGCGGCTGAAGCTTCAGCAGGGGTTTTTACACGACAATTCTCAAACAATCAGTTAAACTTATTGTAAGTTGAAAGAGTTTTGAATAAAAGTTGTGAGTTTGGATTTCAGTGGCGGGATTACAATCAAACATCAGAGCGTTATTAGAGTTTTTTTCAATGATTTGGTGGCGACGAAAAATCGGAGGGATGTGGTGTTCAGCTGGCACACTTTGTTAGGTAAATAACGATAAAAGTACAAAATTAAAGGTGATTGAAAAAAAAATTTAAAAAATGTTATGCAACCAACATTACATATTAATTAAGTTCAAATAACGACAATTAACAGAGTATAGAAAATTAATTTTGCGTTGTGTGTTACAGATTGTGATATTGGTTGTATCTAAATTATGAATCACTCTATATATAAATAATAAAGTATTACAAATGATCAAATAGAGAAAACTGTAATTAGGTGACAATTGAGTGAAGTTTGCAGCAAAAGAAAAAATTTAATTTATCGTTTATTTATTGTTAATAATTATAAAATTGGATTATTTTAGACTAAACATTGAAACAAGGTATAAAAGCAATGAATATTTTATAAAAAATTTAAATCTATACAAAATAATGCAAATGTTGAGATTGACAAATTGTAGGTTAGGAACCGCAAAAAAAAGCATTACAATTAAAAAAAAAATCATCTAATTTAATTAAAAAAACGAACAATTAAGATGCTGATAATTCGTAAGTACATAAATTATCAAATTAAGACAAAAACTGCAACTGAAAAGAATGCTTCTAGATGGCGCTTTATCCTAAGCGGGGAAAAACCTAATACTTAATTTGTTAATTGTTTTTTAGCTTATTACGGCGGTCTTTTGGGAATTTTCATCGGTTTTAGTTTCGTCGCAGCGGCGGAAATCATCTACTACTTCCTAATCCGCTTAGTTCTCGACTATCGTCAGAAAACGGAAATAGCATCAAAAAAGAAAGACCACAATTTGGTCAATGTCAAACCTCAACAAGAAGAAATCCTCAATCCGCGTCATCTTATGACAAATTATTTCAACGATCGTTTAAATCTCCGACGACGAAGTAACTCAAATTCGTAAATAAATTAATGTTTATTTCTTGCATGTTTTTTTAAATTTCCTTTCCAAGCAGTCCTAAAACTACATTTCGGACACTTAAACGGTAATTCCCCGCCAGTATGTGTGAATTTATGCGCATCTAAACCTCTACGATCGCTAAAACTCGCGTCGCAAAATTGACATTTGTATAATCTGGATGTGTGGGTGCATTTTTGGTCGCATTTATCACAGTTGTGAGTTTTGGAAACATGTCGTGTGTCTAAGTGTTGTTTTAAGTACGATTTGGTAAGATAGCCTTTACCGCACTCGGGGCATTTATGGGGTAAATCTTGCCCGGTGTGGGTTATTGAATGTAGTTTTAATTGGTATTTTTCAGCAAAAGTTTTGTTGCAAATTTGGCATAAATGCGCACTTTCGCCATTATGGGTGAATAGATGACGCTCTAAAGCGCGTTTTCGAGTTGTACTGTATAAACAATGTGCACATTTGTACTCTTTTGGTTTTAATTGATTTTTGGCGTGTTTTTTCTTGTGGGTTTCAAGTAAATCCAAACGGTAGGCTTTGTATTCGCATAAGTCGCAAGTGTAGCTACGTTTCAATGAATTGTAGTCGGATTTTGGGATTTGTCTTTTCCTTTTCCGAGATGGTGCTTCTTGCAAGTTTGTGTCAGTTGAATTGCTATATTATATATTGATATAGTATAGTTTTTTTTAAAACGTATCACAAACCTATCACTGCTATTATCCTCTAAAACATTACATTCCGTCTTGAATCTTTCCCCATCAACCAATTCATTCAAATTAATTTTTTCCCCCAACTGAATGTTATGTTTATTCAAATAATCATAAATTTTCTCCTCCGTTTGTAAACAAACATTCTTAAAAGCGTAAGATTTCAACAACAATTCAAAACAATCTTTACAAATCACAGTTTCGCCTTTAAAAATTTCCAAATCCTGAAAAAAGAAGTCAGTTTTTATAGGTTAGGTTTCAACCTACCATTTCTGGTATAAAATTCTCCAACATATCTCTAACTACCAATTTATTTTCTTCATTCTTATAAAAAATATTCACACAATTTGTTTTTATTAAATTTACTTTTAAACAAGTTCTACAAATTAGCATTTCCATTTTGTGAGGTTATGTTATATCAGTGACAATTTTTTAGGTTATGTTAAAAACAAAGTTATAAAATACAGATGTAAATAAAAAAAAATTCTATATTACAAAACTTTAAAATTATTTTACAGTTTGCTTAAATCGTTCTAGACGCTGTTTGGCTTTATCTTCAGCAGTGACAATCCCAAATCTTGCTTTGCGTTTTTCTAAGCGTTCTTGTTGGTCTACTCCTGTTAATACTTTAGAAACTGAAGCGCCGAAACGCTCAGCTCTTTGTTTAAGCCTATCAACATCCTTTAACAATAAACATTAGTAAAAGTCAGGTAAAAAAATAATAAATAATTACTTTAATATTTGTCTGCTGATTTTGTATCCCAAATCTCTCGGCTCTTGCCACTTTCTTCGCTTCATTACTCAATGAAACATCGAATTTTTTCGCTCTCAATTCCAAACGTTCCTTCGCTGATAATCCTGTCAATTTTACAACTTTTTTCTCTTCAGTTATTCCATTCGTTTCTTTTGTACTGTCTTTACTATCAGTTGATAATCTCTTATCATCTAAAACAGGTGTATTTCTATTCAAAACCACTTTTTTTACAGGCGGCGCTTGTTTATTATCATCCTTTAAATTACACCCATCCGATTTTCGTTTCTCGCCTTTATTTGTTACAGAATCGTTTAGAGCCGTATCAATGTCACTAATAACACTCTCGGCTGTTTCTAAATGAACATCATCATCGTCTTCCTACAAAACAAACATTGAAAAAACGAAATAAAAACAAAAATAAGTACGTTTAACAAATCTTCATCTAAATCGTCAACAGACTCATTACTAGTTCGTTCAATTGACTTCAAAGCCTGTTGTAAACGTTCAATTAATTCTGTCTTATTGCCCGAAGTGTTTAAACCGCGACTTTTCAGCTCGCGCTTCAAATCGGGAACCTAGAACATGATAAACATAACCTCAAATCAAAAACTCAAACTTTCACAGTTTGAATTAATTGTAAATCAAATTGAATTGAAAATAGATAAAATAGTTAAGTAATAAAATAATTTTAATTAGAATTTACCTTTAATTTGGAAAAATCAACGCCAGAACCTACAACAGAAACGTCCGCCATCTTTAAACATGAACAATTGTTTTTATCGACTGAGAATTGAATTAAAGCGCGAGAATTAATAAAAAAAAAAATTACATTATTCGCTTTTGTGTTATTTTTGTTGATAATAAATAAGAGCAATGTCATTTATTATCAGTTGATATTGACGTTATTAATAAATTAAGTTAGTAGTGCGCATCAACTTATAGAAATGTGCAAATCAATTCTTTTCGTATTTTGCATCAAAATAATTCTAACTTTTGCACAAAGTCCGTAAAAATATCATAATTTTGATCTAATTTTAATTTTTTAGCGTCGTTAAACCAATCGTGCACAACTCCTGACAAAACTTCCGGAATTTGCATTTCCATCAACAATTGTTCTCTTTTATTCAATTTATTGTTGAATTATAACAACAATAATACAATTCGACAGTATTTGAGGTCTTCACTTTGTGAAATTTTTCAAGGAAATGCGATAGTTTGTTGTCCAGTTGATGATGACAATGTTATAGAAAACAGTCGGAACGTTTCTGTTAAATTACCAAAGAGTCCGAATTGTGGATTTAGTAAAATTAAACACGGACGAATTGTTAATGGGATTCCGGCAAAACCTGGTTCGATATTTAATTGAAAGTTCTTTTTTTGAATGTTTGGGTTTTAGGGGAATTCCCGTGGATGGTGGCTTTGGGCTATCGCAACGCTAAAAACCCAGAGATGCCAAAATGGCTATGTGGTGGGTCGTTGATAACACAAAAACATGTGTTAACAGCAGCGCATTGTGTCTACAATCAAAGACATTTGTAAATTTAGTTAAAAAAAACAAAAGGAGAATTCTGTTTGATTTTTTCAGGTATTTGGCGCGGATTGGCGATTTGGATTTATTCTCAGACGATGATGGAGTTAAGCCCTCGACTGTACTCTTAGCTAAAGCAAAAATCCACGAAAATTACAGCCCGATTAAATATACAAACGACATTGCCATTTTAACCCTTAAAGAATCAGTCAACAATCGTAAATACTAACCTTTTTTTTTTGTTTATTATATTTGAAATAAATTTTCAGCGTCCATCTGGCCGATTTGTCTCCCAATTATCGAGCCTTACCGCTCTATGAGTTATTTGAACTTTAACCCAACACTCGCTGGCTGGGGCTCTCTCACTTTCAGTAATTTTTTCAATTATTTTGTTTGTTAAATTAATTGTGTTTCAAGGAGGCCCATCAAACCCAACTTTGCACCAAATCTTCGTCCCTGTTTTAAGTAATCAACAATGCGATCGCACTTTTGGTAAAGCTGCAACTATCGATGAAAAAATTATCTGTGCGGGGTCGCTCAATGGAGATAAAGATGCTTGTGGAGGCGACTCCGGAGGACCTTTAATGCATGAAATCAACGAAGATAATAATTATCGAGTGTATCAAATTGGAATTGTTTCGTACGGCTTTAGATGCGCGGAACCGGGATATCCGGGGGTTTATACAAGAGTCACAGCCTACATCGACTGGATACAGCAAAATATAAATTGAGAAAAAAAAACAGGATTTTTGGAACATTTAAAACGTAAATTTTATTAAATACATAATAAACAAAAATATACAATAAATTCATCGATTAATAATTTAGCTTTTTTTTAATCAGATTTCATATTAATATCAAATACGCCTCTCCTTCCTCTTCGCTCCATCGCCGACGGCACCTCATCCATAGAAAACGACACTTTATCGTCTTCTCCAGCAAACGACACTTTCTCCTCCCCGACAACCGGCATTTTCTCATCTCCAGCAAACGACACTTTCTCATCCCCAAGAAACGACACCTTTTCCGTTGTCGAAAACGAGACTTTTTCATCTTCTACTGTCGAATATCTAACATCACTCGGTCGTTTATAAACGCAAACATCCGAATCTCCAGCTTCAGATTTGTCACTTTCTTCTTTACTTGAAACTCTTGAACTGCCTTCCGATGATCTTTTACTTTCGTCGACACTACTGCCTTTTGTTAAACTTTCATTCGATGGGGTACTTGGTTGCGATTCTTTGCTACTTATAGAGCCAGATGGCATTGGTGGCGGTGCCATACTCTGTTTCGGAGTCATCAATCCAGTGCATTGTTCCATCGGTTTTAACGTAAACAAAGTACCGAAAACTATATGTTGGACGACTGGGAATTTACTCAAAACTTCCGCTTTGTACATTTTCACTAAACCAGCGTTGATTTTACTCCAAGAAGAAACTCCACTAATGCTCCATAATTGATTTGAATGTTCAGCAAAAGGACCACTTTTTACCGAATTTATATACTGGATACAAGATAAAAACATGTAATCGTGTCCAAAATCGTTTAAAATTTTTTCATTTAAAAACCCAGATGGTTCAATAGTTGGATGAGCAATCAATTGAGAGCTGCCCCAAATGAATGGTACAAATTGAAAATCATCTAAACTCCAAACGCCATGACTTCCAGCCGGTTCCATTCTATAAACTTTTTGCAATTTTCGAGCTAATTCTAAATATTTCGGAAAAACAAAACATCCAGTTGTGACTTTATCCGCATCTTTCAAAAAACCAATTTTGAATAAACAACAAAGAAACATGACGAAAGCTATCTCATGACCTGTGCCATAATCAATTCTTGTTTGATTTCCAAAAGAATCGACTAAATAAGACACCACTTCTGGTATTGATCTTACTAAATTGTGCGGAAGCAACTCGTGAAGAAGTGTCAGAGAACCCTGTAATTACAGATTTCTATAATTATACACATGAAAGTTATCTCTTACATCTCGCATTTTTTGAAACCATGTTCTAAAAGCCACATTTCCAAACCTTTGGGGCTGCTGAATAGCAGGCGTTTCGTCAACTAAAACGCTTAATTTATCCAACATTACTCCAAGTCGGACTATATTCTCAGATTGGTTTTTACTTCCTTGAGAATTACTTTTACTTTTAATTGATTCGTTTATAGCTAAAATAAAACCGAGGTATTCGAAGTAAGCTTCGGATTTCTCCCATATCTTCATATCAGCTGGAGTTTTAACCAGCTTTGCTGGGATTTCAAATTCATGGTCTTCGCCCACTGGAAGCCGGCGGTTTTCATTAATTCCATCGATGGATTTACTTACCAACTGCTGTTATTGAAGAAAGAGAACGTGCGCGGGACTGCTTGGCCAAAGGCCCAGCCAACACGAACGAATTAGTAAAAGACATTTCAGTTTTTCTGGAACAGATGACACATAACCTCCAATTCTACATCAAAATAAAAACGCATTGGAGAGGGGGGTATGACCAGATCACATTAAGGAAAAGGGCTTTAAATATTGTAATTATGATTTAAAGATGATAAAGTCCGCTGGATTTGTTAAATAACGATTTTATTAAGTTTTTTTATTAAATTCAATTATGTAGTATAGGCAACACATTATACTCGAATTCTCATTTTGCTGATAAGATTTTGGAAGAGACAACCAAATCATTATTTAATTGGACCAAAATTTGATCAATTCTCATCATTACGAAGGAGAAAATAATGATAATATATTCAGTCAATGAAATTTCCGATAACTTTCGATTTTATTATCACTTGAATATCTCCTCACTTCTCCGTTTTTTTCCACAACTCCATTCCTCCCAACATACGAAAACTCGTTTACTTTCCCATTCAAAAAAATAATTCCGTTGTTCCCAACATAATCCACACGCCCAATTCCACTTTCCACTTGCAATCGACAATTATCCCCAACAATTTGCACCGACTTTTCGTTACTTTTCACACTAACTCGACAATTATTCCCAACAATTAAAAAATCTCGATTTTTTGCAACCAAATCAAGCTTCAAATTATTCCCTACGTAAGTCTTCATTTTAACTGATCAAAGTTTAGCACAAGTCCGCTTTTATGCGGTTATCTACCGACTGTGGGGATCCACAAAATTACAACTAATTTATGACGCACATAAATCGATAAAAAAACAATTTCATCATTTCTGAAAAAAAAAGTATTATTTGGTTTTGTTGATATAATACAAATAATAACAAACTACAACTACAATTTGTTTGAAGATAGAATTGGGAATCCCCAATTTTAATTTATCTCCAAACAATGAACCAATCACATTTAAACGCGGATATTTAGAAAAAAGCAAAAATTTCCATGAAATATCACACAAATTAATTGAATTCCCGATCGGGAAGTAAAATTGGGGCGACTAGCGACCATCCATATAACGCCAAACAAAGCCAAGACGATATTATTTTGATCCACATTGATGCAGAATTGGCTCTGTTAAACTCTGAATTAGGCCTATAAAAATTTATTTTAATAATTTTGATTGAAAAAAATGATATTTATAAGAACATACTTGTACCAGTTTGTTAAAGTCATCATGACATAAAGTGTAGCTAAAGCGAACATCACATGGAAGAAACTCCAAGAATAAGCGACAGTTTCTTCTTCATTATCCCAAACTTTTCCTTTTTCGCCACCATCTCCATCGTCCTTACCTGCGATAGGCACATACCCTTAATTTCACACACAAAAAAAAAATGTATTCAAGCAACAAATTATAAGAAAAAGCACACCCACAGCATTATTTTACCAATTTTTTGCTCGTACCTTCACTTTCAACGAGATTGTCGCTTCCGCTTCCTCTTACTGTGCATAAAATAGAAAAAAAAAATAATTAGTTTGAAAAAAGCAACACAAGCAAAAATAAAGTACTACATAATGCTAGGGTATAAAAACAGGGTGATTCTTTTAATTAAAAAAGCCGCCCTGTATAACTTACCAGCGCCATTATCTTTAACCAACATATTTTCAGACATGGTAATTTTGGACGATTGACTTGCTGTACGTAAAGAAGAATATAAAACACAGCACATCCATACTATTAACCCAATAATCCCATCAGCATCAAAACCCATCTGGGTGTCTTTTTTATGACTGCCAGCACCAACAATACCCAATAAGCCAGGATTACACTCAGAATCTGCAATTTTAAATACAGTTGAACAATTTAATTTAATTTTTTCAATTTTTTTATACCTGGTGAGTTTGCTACAGCCGACCATGTTAAATAAGTAACATACAAAGAAACAACAGACGACTGTAATAATCCAGATCTTGGTAATTTATCTTGAACTGATGGTAAAATCGAAACTATACTAATAATAAACGATAGAATCAAATTGAAAGAAATGAAAAACTTGTGTAAGTCGCAACCACTCGACTACAACAAAAAAAAAAAAAATTAGAAAATTAATTAAATTTTTAAATAAACTTACTTTGGTAAAAAATACATAAAGTAGCACAATCCCAGTAATAGTAAGAGCGTAATTCAAAAACGTAGCAGCTAAAAGAGCAAAATACCATCCTTTTGATTCAGTTTCTTCATAATTTCCAACCCAAGCCTCAGCCCATGAATGGGCAAAATCCACAATTAGAATCAATTGTATTAAAATAAACAAAAATCCACCAATCATTCCAAAATACATCCAAGTTTCACCAAATGAGCCTTCAGGAATGAAAAATGCGCCGATTATACCCCCAATCACCACCAAATACTTCAAACCCCAAAAGCTTAAATTACAGTTTTCTATAATAATTACAGTTTCCTATATGTTTTCCTTACCCATTTTGGATTCCACTTCGAGGATCCCGTGATGATTTAACACCAATCATTAAAACAGCCATTAATACGAAAAAGCAAGTTAGAATGAAACAAATTCGATAAACCGCGAGATATCCAACTGCTTGTTCGCAATTAATTGAGACTGAAGTTGGCAGGTAATTGCTAGAGCTATTGGTACAAAAAGGAACTTTTTTTAAGACGTCTTGCAAACCAGGAGATAACATAATGCACGCGACTATAGTGCCTACAAGGAGCATAAGAGCGTACATAATCCTTGAAGACGTCGAATTTCGACATGAGGGACATGCTGAGCAACACAAAGAACAAGCTGTGCTTGTACAGCAGCAAGCCAACTGGAAAAAAAATCACTACTTTCACGTTGGAAATTAATTATTCTTACCGGAAGAGCAGAGCAGAGGCCTAACACAGCCCCCATTATTCACTTTTACACAAATTATCGACTTCTTGAATTAGGATCTACGTCTTTGTTTTTCTTGCTGTTGACATTTCTTTTAGGGATTTGTGGGTTATATCAAAACGCGCCAAGTTCAAACTTTTATTGTTTCAAAGCAAAAAAAAAACCACTATTTACAACCCTTAAAACTTGAAAGTTGTTTATATTATCAATGAATAAACTCAATTTATGTTTTTATACTTGTAAAAATAAACAATACTTAGAATTTTGCAATTCATTCAAATGGCAAATTTATTAATTAAAATCAAAAATCCCTAGAACCAGCTGTCAATATATTGATTGCTTATACAATTTTCATTTAATTTAAATAATGCCTGCAACTTTTTTCCATAGAATTGTGCTAACTATTGGGTTTTTGTCATTGTTTCATGCTGCATACTCAGCAGCGCAACGTAAGTTTTTTCTTCAAAAATTTTATAACTTAACCTCGAAGTCATTTTTCAGATCGGTCCTATTTGCGTTTAAATGAGTTGGATTTTACTTATTTACCGCTAGACGTTAGTATTTTAATAACTCTTCACAATTTTTCTTGTTAATTTGTGTTGTAGATAATAATCCAAGCTTTGATAAGTCTCTTTGTAATAATGTTTGGAGTGATGCACGTCGCTGGTGATTTTAAGGAAATTAAAGCTTCAGCGGAATTAGAAAACAGATCTTGGGAGACTTTCCGAAATATCCCATCGTTTTACATTTTTAATCATAGAGGTAAATCACTAAAACGAGATTGAGTGCAAATATTTATTTGAATACTTTGTCAAGTGCATTTGTACATTTTTAAAATAAATAATGCAATACATAAATTAATACATTTTTTTCAACTGTTCATAAGTGATAAAAAAGATTATATTCCAAGGACCCATACGGAATAGAGTCGGAATGAATCCTTTATAAAATGCCCAAAAACCTTCGTTTTTGAAAGTTTGATAAAAGCAGTCGGCTGTACTGATGTAGAGGTGTGGAGGTAAAGGACCGCCGGATTTTTTCAGTTTTCTTTGATTCATCAAACGCGTCTGAAGAAAAAAATTAGTGGTTTTTGTTTAATGATTTTTAGGGGATTACCCGGACTACGTCGATTGGAGTTGACGCAATCGCGCTACCTAAACTGGCGCAGAGACTAGAACTGAATAAAATTCAATAATGAAAAATTATAATTATGAAGGAAAACTCACATGAAATGATTCATTACATTATCACCAAATGTTTTCACTAAGCGACTTTTGCAAAAGTCGTATACTGGCAATTCAACAGCTGCTATCACAGCAGCTCTTTGAGCAGTCGGACTGACGCCCTAAAACCAACCAAATCAATCTGAAAATCCAAAATTTTGTTAGTGTAGATACCTTCCACAGCCCTGAGATTCCTTCATGTGTATAAACATCTTTAAAACAATCAACTAATCCAATATTTCCATTCACTCCTTGTACTTGCATCCGCACTTTAATAACATCAGTCGGATTAGCAATAGCACTGGACACAGCCCCAGCAATCACAGCACAACACAAATTCACACCAACACTCTCTTTCCCATTATTATATTCAACAAAAATCCGTTTCAATGAATAATAAGTTCCAAATTTAATAGTTCCATAAGTTGCTTGCCGCAAAACCGCCGGCCAAATTCTTAAAAAAAAAAAATTACATAATCTTTAAAAAACTTAACCTCACTTACCCCGAATACAACGCAGCTATACCTTCGTGTTTGCGAATTTTTAAAAAACAGTCAATCATACCACGATATTTTAACGTGGCATGATTTTTGTCCAATTTTTGGCCTTGGATTTGCAATCTTGTCTTTGTAGTGTCGATAGGAAAAGTGCCTGGATGATTTGATTAGATTTTTTAGGTTAGAATTTTTTGACTCACCGAATTCTGCAACGCACGATGCCACACCGCCGTACACAAAAGGCCGCCAGTCTCGTTTATCTGTACCATTACCACCACTAACCATTGATTTTTTCGTATTTTATCCCCAAGAATTATTAAAAAATGTGTCACTGATGAGATTCTAGGTTAAGCGTGAAGATGACAGTTGTCAAATTTTGTAGAATTGGATTGTAAATTCGCTTTTAATATAGGATTGACGCACGAGTTGTGTAATAATCGATTAATTGCAAAATTGTAATTTAGGAGAGGATTTTTCCAAGCTGATAATGATAATCTTTATGGGGGGTTTATGCAAAAAATACTTTTATTACGTTTTCGCAAATTTTATTGTTGATTTACATAGATTCGACAATACGCCTGCCTTTTATTATTTCCAATCTCAGTTGTTAACTTTGGTGTATTGCTGATACTTTATTCAAGTGCTAAACACACAAAGTGTGTTTAAGATAAAAAAACGACTGTAGCGTTTTTTCAACTAAATACACTCGTTAGGCCAAAGCTTCATTAGAAATTTAAATTTTGATTTAAATGTTTTTTTTTTTTCTAACACTGCTTTGGCACACTTTCAATTGCTATACAATTCTACAAAAACAAAGTGCTTGTAAATAGTCTACAAAAATAGGATCATATTTGTAGATCACATAAATCCAACAAAGAATAAAGCTGTTGTTATCAGTTCTGCAGTTTTACAATTTTTTTTATCACTCGACTTATTAATACTCTCTAATATCATAATGCTCTAAACTACATTTTTTTACGTACAAAACAAGGAACATTTTAACATGAAAAAATTAAAATCGAGAAGCCAAAAATTGGGCATTTTATTTTGGCATTGATAAATAATGATTATAATAACAATAAAAATCGCCGTGAATTTTTCATTGGACGGCATACCTCCAATCAATCTCACATAATAAATAATTTAATAATAAATACATAATAATTTTTTAATACCCATTTTGTAACAAATCCTCTTCATCACTATAATCCTCATTTAAATATTTGGTCCTTGCTGATGACGACGGCGATGGCGTTTCATACCTCGCATTTTTCCTCGGGGGAATCCCTTCTTCGCCACTTTCCCCTTCGCCATTAGGCGACGCTGGCGGCAACGGCGAACTAGGCGGACTCAACGCATTCATGATTTTCCCTTTCGATTCATTCCATATATTCGTCAATCGTTCCCGTCCAAACAACAACAAAAAATTCTCAATAAATTCTCGCGATTTTTCTTCCCATTTCGCAATCATATCGTCTTTTCGTTCTCCAATTGTATCAATCACTCTTCGTCCTTTATCTTTCAATTCATGCATTTTGTTCTGTAAACGAATTTTCTTCTCACTTAAATACGATATATTCAAATCTTTAGCTGAATAACCACGTGCTAGATTTCTCCGCACATATATATCATAATCGCGCACAATTCGAGCTACAATATCTGATGTTGAAACACCTTCTGTGCGCTCAGTTGCTACAAACATTCCTTTGGCTTTCCATGGTGCATAAATATCATTACTATCGTCTGTACCATATGGTAAATCGTCGTGTGCTATAAAATCAATTTTGTGCTTCAACACATAAGCTTCATCGACTTCCCATGGTGCATCACGTACTACTTCGTCGACATAACGACAGTGTTTCACTGCTTCATAACGCTCGTCTTCGTCCATCACAGTACGGCCCTTTTTGCTATGCGTCAGCTCGTCGTTGCACACTGGAATAAAAGAAAAATTAATTGCCATAGCAACGTCAAATCTATTGGTCAATTTAAAGCGCCAATTTCAATTTAATCACCTCCAACGATAAGATAGACATTGGGGAACACGTTTTTGGCTTGCATCAATTGTCTGGCATGTCCTTGATGGAATAAATCGTAGATACCATCAGCGTACACTCTAACCGGTCGTGGCGCTTTTCCACTATAAGCCATTTCATAAGTAATCCTTTGGTTATAATCGCATAAATCTCGAATCCTGACAGCTTCCGGCTCATCACTGAACGGTGCAGGACTACAAATCGACTAGAAAAAAAAACACTTATCAATTTATAATACGGATCACTTAAAATCAACACACAAACATCTATAAATAGAATTTAACCTTTTTTTTAAAAATAAAATATCTCTCATTGGCATTCTGGCAATGAATAACCGGCTTCTTGATATTTATAGTCGTCTTGAATTGAACAATTGCTTGAATTAAATAATTGCCAAAAAAATTTCAACGTTTATTAAAATTAATTACATAACTCTTAAGTACAATAAAATATAGAAAAATCAAATTAAAAACGTCGTCTTTTAACAGGATTAGACTCATATTCATCATCACTTCCTGAATCCGGCGTTCCAGGCGGTGTTAATGCTTTTAAAAACTTAACTTTAGATTCTTGAAAAATCCTCATCGGTTTTTTGAAAAAATATTCTAAAAAACTATCAACAAATTCACGCGATTCATCTTTCCATTTCATTATAATATCATCAGTACGTTCACCAATTGTATCAATCAAATTTTTTCCTTTATCTTTCAATTCGTCCATTTTATTTTGTAATTTTAAAGTTTTTTCTTTAATATAAGAAACATTCAAATCTTTAGCTGTATAACCTCTTGCTAAATTTCTTCGAACATAAATATCATAATCTCTAACAATTCGAGCAACTATATCTGATGTTGAAACACCTTCGGTTCTTTTCGTCGCTAAAAACATTCCTTTTTTCTTTAATTCACCATAAGTATCATCACAAGTTTCAGTTTCATATGGTATATCATCATGGGCCACAAAATCAATTTTGTTTTTTTCTAAAAACTCATTAGTATATTCCCATGGGGCGTTTCTTAACACTTCATCAACATATCGACAATGTCTTACAGCGTTATAACGTTCGTCTTCGTTCATTACAGTACGCCCTTTTAGCTCATGCAACGAATGGTCATTGGAAACTGTAGAATAATTAAAAATTAAAAAAAAAAAAGTTTAATAAAAGCCGAGTTTCGAAATAAATTTTTTTAACACACCTCCGACTATTAAGTAAACATTAGGAAATGCTTGTTTTGCTTGCATTAACACTTTTGCATGTCCTTGATGGAACAAATCAAATGCACCATCGGCATAAACTCGAATCGGTCGTGGGGCATTGCCACTTCTTGCCATTTCTAGAGTTATTTTTAAACTATAATCGCATTCATCGCGGATTTTTGTCGGTTCTGGATCCTCGCTAAAAGGGGCAGGGGTACAAAATGCCTAGAATTTTCAAACAAAAAAAAAAAATAATCAAAATAAAATAATACTTACAATGTTCATTTCTTATAAAAATAACTGTTATCAGTCTTCAAGTCGATGAATCATTAGGATAGGTCAAATTACTTTTATTGATAACTTATCTGACCGTTCTAGTCCAAAGAACTTTCTTTCGAACTATTTTGAGAAAACTTTCTAAAGGTTAAAATAGACAATGAAAGTTACTATTTTAAAATTGGCAATAATACGGAACAATTACGATGGAAAATTCCCGCATTTTTTATAGTGTAGCCTTGCGGAATTCATAAATTAACCAACTGCATAATTGCGAAAAAAATTTTACGTACTTGGATTACGTAAGAACAAATTCAATAGCCGGTTATTATTGCCGAAATTTAGATAAATTGCTTCCAATTTAAAACAAAACTCAAATCTTATCAAAAGATAAAATTTTACATCAGCTACTCAATGACCTAACCTCAAAATTTGAAAAAAATTCAACTTACATTTGTTAAACTCTGGATTTGAGTGGTTGTTGTGACATTATCTTCAGATCGACTTCTCGTTCTTTTCCTCGACATTGCAATTAAATTCGCAGTTGAAACTTCATGTAAATCTGCAAACAGATATAACCTAAATGCGGAGCCCCACCTTTCACAAGTGACATTTTAATAATTACGAACAACACATAAATAACAACACTAATGGAATATAATGTAAAATCTTACCCAGCATCGAAGAAAAACTGAATAAAATAGTAAATTAATAAATAAATTTGACACGTAGCAAAATTTGGCAAACGTCAAAAACTTAATGACAAAATAGCATCACGAAATTCGAGGTCACTTGATTATTCATTCAACGGTACTCTTATTCTCTTGGAAAGTACGAAACAAAATTAACTTCGAGAAACACGACGCTACTTATTTAAGTCGAGTCGAGAGGTTCCGATAAAGTTAATTTTATTATTTTTAATTAAAATTAATCAAAAGTTTATTTTTTTTTGCACTTTTAGTCTGTTAAAAAGATTTTAACACTGTGATTGCAAATTTCACCTTTGAATTTATCTATTTTTATTGATTTTTCAAATTCGGATGCGCTTGTCACGTGGGTTATGACGTAGAATCGTATGATCCAGTTTAATAGTCTATCCGGTATTTACGATTAATAAGCAATTGAAAAAAAGTGGCGTGCTTGAGACTTATCAATTGTGACAAAAAACTGATAAAATTACAGGAAAAATGTGGATTTTACTGCGTTTGTGCGATTTTCCACAAAAATTTAAATAGACTAGGCAACCAACTTTACATTAAATTTTTTTTTATAAAAATTATTGTATACAAATCGAATTTGCAATCAATTACTTTTTTTAATTAAATTAATTTGCAATAACGATTAATTAAATAAACTGTTAGTTTTTGTTTGTAGAAGTTTTGGATTGTTAGTATGTAGGCAACCATTATTACACAAATTTGCAATTCTTCGAAATTAAAGTTAAACTTAGATTAGAATTAGAAGAGTTCGCATTATTTATCAATTGTGCCATAATAATTGATAGAATTACAAAAAATGCGGATTTCACTACGTATAGCAATTTTCTACAAAAATTTTAATAGAATAGGCAACTATCTAACTTTTGTAAAACGTTTTAAATTTTGTACAAATCGTAGTTGCAATTGATTACAACTTTTAATTAATGTTAATTTGCAAAAACGATTCATTAAATTCATTAAATAAACTGTCAATATTGGTTTTAAAAGTTTCGGATTAAAAGTAGATAGGCAACCATTATTACACAAATTGCATATTTTTTTCTGAAATTACAATAAAATTGAATGGGTTTGTATTTTTAATCTTATCTGTGTGTTTTGATTTAGATATAATTAAACTTGATACAATTTGATTACAAAATTTTACGGTTAATAGGATTATCTCCAAAATTACGCAATTTTTAATTAAATTTCCAACTTTGATAAATAGAGATTGATTTGTGTAATTGATTTACTTCAACGTTTTGTATTTTTCGACAATTTTAACCATAAAATAGAAAAAAAGAATTTGAATTTGCCGCCATTTAATGTCACCTGATTTATATTTGATTATTCGAAAAATGATGAAACTTTGTTTTTAATTACTTCATTAACATTGTTTATTTGTTATTATTTTCCTCAAACTTATGGAAAGTTTTTTGAAAAATATTTGCGTATTGTATTAGTTAGATAATTTGATTAGGTTAATATAAATATTGGTCAAACATGCTAATAATGTTTAGAATTCTTAATATAAATTGTTTTTTTCTTCACTATTTTTGTTGTTTTAGTTTGGAGGAAACACTTGAATTATTTGAATTTACCGCCATTTGATTTTCACCTGATCAATTTATAAATGGGCTTTTATCAGATAACAAAATATGAACTGTGTGCTATAACTTTAAAAATGCGTGAAATGACACGTTTGCATGCTGTTTTTATTAACTAAAAATTTAATAGAAATATTTTAAAACAAATAAATGTAAGATTACAGAAATCTGTAACTTCTTTATCTAATGAAATAAGAATTAAACAATTTTTGTTCAAAAGTTAATTTAATTGCAAACTATTTATCTAATTCCAATTATTGTTTTAGTGTACTATTGGTTTTGTTTCATTTTTTTCGAAATTTGGCGCGAATTTCAAACTTACAAATTTTTAATAATAGTTGTTTATTGATTAGTAATACATTTTGTGTTCTATAATCAACTTATAGCAGTGCAAATTAAATAAATAAAAATAACAATCACATACAAACAAATAAAAAATAAGTCTTATTAATATGGCCTCCTAAAGACGCCATTGAACAAGATAGCACCTTCGACCTTATCAAAGATAACATAAATAAAAGGATGATTGCAATGAAACTGTGCTGGTTCAGCTGGTCGACTCGATCTGAAACTAAAAAGCACCGTAGAAGCAGCAGCTTTAGTTCCTTCTTCATTAATTTCAATCTTAGCTTTATGGAGCGCATTTCCAAGCGCTACTTTACTCTGTGTTAACGTTGTCAAATTAACATTTTCTTGAAACAAATTCCCAATTCCCATCTTGTTTAAAACCTGAAAAAAATGGCAATTTTTGAATAAACACCAATTGTAATTTTTTTTTTTATTGAAAACTATATACAGTTATGGTTTTCTAAAAACACCCATAAAAAGCACAGTATGTGTATGTTTGTTATAAATGCTAAAAATAAACGGTGATTTGCATTCGAATTTAATCGGATTTTCATCATCATCATCGCCCATCATACGCCAACTGAATATAGAAGTAGCAGCAGCAGCTTGTGAGCCTTGTTCATTGACAACTATTTTTGCTTTGTGTATTCCTTCACCGACTGAAACGCTTTTAGTGTTAGATAGTTTTGAGAAATCAGCGTCGTCTTTGAAGAGATTGCCTACACCCAACGATTCAAGAATCTACCATCAAGGCAGTGTTAACACCTAAAACCATCACCTGGGAATACTTACAGGAACTAATTCGATTGTATGCTCCAAGGAAAATTTAGGGAAGGAGACTTGAACTGTCTTTGGATTTAAACGACTACTAGCTACAATGTTCTGGAATTTGTCAAGTGTTAACTTCTTCAATGTGTTGTCAACAGCGTCTTCTTTAGTGAAAGGTGGCAAGAATATAAACATGCTGATATGGTCGCCTTCGTATGGCATTTCCAACACATGAGCTTCCAAGCTTTCGCTAACATCTACAAACATTAATTAAAACTATACCATTAGAGGTGATAACACAAACCATGGTTGAAAGTGCCTTCCACATGCATCATATCAACAAAAATCTGCTTGCTAGGACTGACATAAAACACCTCTTGTTTCGTTTCTTTCGGATTGAATTTATTCTCCCATTTTCCTTTGAAATACGCAGCATTAACTAAGACTAAAGTACTGCTCTGATCGACACTTCCTGGTGGTAATAAATCTCGAATCATATTATGGGTATGTTGCTCTACCCAATTGTTAATCGTAAGTCTTGCAACTTCCGCATCTTTTTTGAACGAAATTTTCGACAATTCGTCTTCAAAAAGATTGTTAATACACTCTCGAACTACCACTTCTTCAGCTACATAAATCTTATTCGCGTTTGTAAACTCGTACGAACTGTTAATCTTATCGATTCTTGTTTGCAATTTGTCTAATTTATAAGCTTGATAGAAGTCTGGTTTTGACTGAAATTATCCAATTAATTGAGTTTTTTCGAAAGTTTTAAATACCTGATTAGTATCAAGTCGGAGAATCTTCTTCAAGTAGTTTTCCGTTTCGCCTCCAGCAAGAAAATACGCGATTAAAAGCGCATGGTATGTGGAGTATGGCGAAAAGAAGAGATTATCATTTGGTGATAATTGGTTGATTGCTTGTAAGAGTGATAAGGAGAAGGCTTGTTGACCGGTGTATAAGACACTGCGACTGTTGGGATTCACGGTGTTATCATTTGGTGATAGACATTGTTGGATTGATGATTTGATGATAAGAAGGAAGACGAAAGTTGGAATCTTCATTCTGGAATTGGAGTTAACACTAAACTGAAAAGTGGACTGTTTGGAGAAAGTTTCGATTTGACCTATAATATAATCACTTTCTCAAGGCATCTTGACAGTGACGTAGAATAATGAGGGGAATACCGAAACGCCCATTTGGAATTTCCATTTATAGAGATGAAGTTTAAAAACTAGGGCAGTATTAGTTCAACCTTGAACTTTTAATTGTGCTGATTTTAACAACACGGATTTTGAATTATGTAATTTTAATATTTATGGATTTTTGTTTAATCAAGGTTTTGTTCGACGCCAATGTACCATTATCATTAAAATTACTATCAAAATATCAATTAATTGGAATTTGAATTTTTATCTAATTTTTGGTTCTTGTTGATGATAATTTTATTTTATTTGTACTTACTTATTGTTGATTGTGTAACTCTTCACTCTTGAGCACTTTTGTTTGTAACTGTTACATCCGCAGTGTACACGTCAGAAAGTAATTGCAAACTGACTACTGGTAAACCTGTTCAAGTCGATTTTATATTGATGTTGATGATGAATCACGACGAAACGTTTAACTGTTTGCTTTGTATGAAGGTTTTTGAATTTGTTTGTTTACAAGTGATTGAAAAAATCTGTGGGATTACCGGAGATAAAATAGTAGATGAATAATTTTTGTTTTGTTTTAATTTTAATAACAAATTATAATTTGAAATTTTTAGTTTCGATATTAATAGAGTTAAGATTTTGGCTTTTTTTTAATTCTAGTTCCGTTATTTCTTGTAATATCGAGCTGATGTTAACACTCAAATATACCTCTCGATGTCTTTTATTTTTTTAGTATTTTTAGTTTGAGCTGCGATACGTTGTTTGGTACCAATCAGCCGTCAAATCAAACACTGAACTCGAAAAATCGAAAATAAAGAAGTTGATTTTTGAAAATTCATAGCACCGTTATTTTGGAAGATAAACAATTGATATTTGGCATACTGATTGAAATTTGGAAAGTCTATAAAATGAGCAAGAGCTTAATAATAGATCTTAGTGAGAAGTCTAGATATTAAATCAAATTCTTTCAAAATGTAAAAATCAGCAAATTCGATAATATCAACTTTCCCAAAAAAATATCACATCAATCAGCAATTTACTTTATTCAAAATTTTTTGATATGGAGAATTAAAAAATGTATATCAAAAACCAAATTTAAAATTATGAAATTTCGAAAATTTTAGACAAAATTTTAATATTTTTGGTTATGACGATTTTCGACTTTTTTGATTGTAGATTCGTTATTTCTTTCAATATCAAGCTGAAATTTGTTTTAAATTATACCTCTTGACGTCTTTTATTTTTTTACTATTTTTAGTTTGGTCTATAATAAGCCATTTAGTCGCAATCAATCGCTAGACTCAACTCTGAAACCGAAAATTCAAAAAAAGAGAAACTGTGATTTGGAAATTTCTAGCACCGTTAATTCTAAAGATAAACAAATGATATTTGGCATGCTAATAGAGCTTTGAAAACTCTACAAAATGAGTATAAGCTCAATAATGAATCTTGAATAGAAGCTGAGATATTGGCTGAAATTCTTTCAGAATGTGAAAATCAGCAAATTCAATAAAATTGATTTTCCCAAAAACCTTCAAATCCGCTTCCATTCTGACTCATTTTACGATTTTTGATATGGAGAATTAAAAAATGTACATCAAAAACCAAATTTAAAATTATGAAATTTCAAAAATTTTAGACAAAATTGTAATATTTTTGGTTATGACGATTTTCGACTTTTTTGATTGTAGATCCGTTATTTCTTTCAATATCAAGCTGAAATTTGTTTTAAATTATACCTTTTGACGTCTTTTATTTTTTTTTCTTATTTTAGTTTGGTCTATGATAAGCCATTTAGTCGCAATCAATCGCCAAACCCAACTCTGAAACCGAAAATTCAAAAAAAGAGAAACTGTGATTTGGAAATTTCTAGCACCGTTATTTCCAAAGATTTTCAAATGATATTTGGCATGCTAATAGAGCTTTGAAAACTCTATAAAATGAGTATAAGCTCAATACTCAAACTTGAGTAGAAGCTGAGATATTGGCTGAAATTCTTTCAGAATGTGAAAATCAACAAATTCAAAAAATTGACTCCCAAAAACCTTCAGATCCGCTTCCAATCTGACTCATTTTACGATTTTTGATATGGAGAATTATAAAATGTACATCAAAAACCAAATTTAAAATTATGAAATTTCAAAAATTTTAGACAAAATTTTAATATTTTTGGTTATGACGATTTTCGACTTTTTTGATTGTAGATCCGTTATTTCTTTCAATATCAAGCTGAAATTTGTTTTAAATTATACCTCTTGACGTCTTTTATTTTTTTACTATTTCTAGTTTGGTCTATGATAAGCCATTTAGTCGCAATCAATTGCTAGACTCAACTCTGAAACCGAAAATTCAAAAAAAGAGAAACTGTGATTTGGAAATTTCTAGCACCGTTATTTCCAAAGACTTTCAATTGATATTTGGCATGCTAATAGAGCTTTGAAAACTCTATAAAATGAGTATAAGCTCAAGACTCAATCTTGAGTAGAAGCTGAGATATTGGCTGAAATTCTTTCAGAATGTGAAAATCAACAAATTCAAAAAATTGACTCCCAAAAACCTTCAGATCCGCTTCCAATCTGACTCATTTTACGATTTTTGATATGGAGAATTAAAAAATGTACATCAAAAACCAAATTTAAAATTATGAAATTTCGAAAATTTTAGACAAAATTTTAATATTTTTGGTTATGACAATTTTCGCCTTTTTTGATTGTAGATTCGTTATTTCTTTCAATATCAAGCTGAAATTTGTTATAAATTATACCTTTTGACGTCTTTTATTTTTTTTTCTTATTTTAGTTTGGTCTATGATAAGCCATTTAGTCGCAATCAATCGCCAAACCCAACTCTGAAACCGAAAATTCAAAAAAAGAGAAACTGAAATTTGAAAATCTATAGCACCAGTAATACTTAAGATAAACAAATGATATTTGGCACGCTGATAGAGCTTTAAAAACTCTATAAAATGAGTATAAGCTCAATACTCAAACTTGAGTAGGAGCTGAGATATTGGCTGGAATTCTTTCAGAATGCGAAAATCAGCAAATTCAAAAAATTGATTTTCCCAATAACCTTCAAATCCCCTTCCAATCTGACTCATTCTAAGATCTTTGATAAAGAGAATTAAAAAATGTAAATCAGAAGTCAAATTCAAAAGTATGAAATTTCAAAAATTTTAGACAAAATTTTAATACTTTTGGTTATGACGATTTTCGACTTTTTTGATCGTAGATTTGTTATTTCTTCCAATATCAAGCTGAAATTTGTTTTAAATTATACCTTTTGACGTCTTTTATTTTTTTAATATTTTTAGTTTGGTCTATGATAAGCCATTTAGTCGCAATCAATCGCTAGACCCAACTCTGAAACCGAAAATTCAAAAAAAGAGAAACTGAGATTTGAAAATCTATAGCACCGTTAATTCTAAAGATAAACAAATGAAATTTGGCACACTAATAGAGCTTTAAAAACTCTACAAAATGAGTATAAGCTCAATACTCAATCTTGAGTAGAAGCTGAGATATTGGCTGAAATTCTTTCAGAATGTGAAAATCAGCAAATTCAAAAAATTGATTTTCCCAATAACCTTCAAATCCGCTTCCATTCTGACTCATTCTAAGATTTTTGATAAAGAGAATCAAAAAATGTAAATCAGAAGTCAAATTCAAAAGTATGAAATTTCAAAAATTTTAGACAAAATTTTAATACTTTTGGTTATGACGATTTTCGACTTTTTTGATCGTAGATTTGTTATTTCTTCCAATATCAAGCTGAAATTTGTTTTAAATTATACCTCTTGACGTCTTTTATTTTTTTAATATTTTTAGTTTGGTCTATGATAAGCCATTTAGTCGCAATCAATCGCTAGACTCAACTCTGAAACCGAAAATTCAAAAAAAGAGAAACTGTGATTTGGAAATTTCTAGCACCGTTAATTCTAAAGATAAACAAATGATATTTGGCATGCTAATAGAGCTTTGAAAACTCTACAAAATGAGTATAAGCTCAATAATCAATCTTGAATAGAAGCTGAGATATTGGCTGAAATTCTTTCAGAATGTGAAAATCAGCAAATTCAATAAAATTGATTTTCCCAAAAACCTTCAAATCCGCTTCCATTCTGACTCATTTTACGATTTTTGATATGGAGAATTAAAAAATGTACATCTAAAACCAAATTTAAAATTATGAAATTTCGAAAATTTTAGACAAAATTTTAATATTTTTGGTTATGACGATTTTCGACTTTTTTGATTGTAGATCCGTTATTTCTTCCAATATCAAGCTGAAATTTGTTTTAAATTATACCTTTTGACGTCTTTTATTTTTTTAATATTTTTAGTTTGGTCTATGATAAGCCATTTAGTCGCAATCAATCGCTAGACTCAACTCTGAAACCGAAAATTCAAAAAAAGAGAAACTGTGATTTGGAAATTTCTAGCACCGTTAATTCTAAAGATAAACAAATGATATTTAGCATGCTAATAGAGCTTTGAAAACTCTACAAAATGAGTATAAGCTCAATAATCAATCTTGAATAGAAGCTGAGATATTGGCTGAAATTCTTTCAGAATGTGAAAATCAGCAAATTCAATAAAATTGATTTTCCCAAAAACCTTCAAATCCGCTTCCATTCTGACTCATTTTACGATTTTTGATATGGAGAATTAAAAAATGTACATCTAAAACCAAATTTAAAATTATGAAATTTCGAAAATTTTAGACAAAATTTTAATATTTTTGGTTATGACGATTTTCGACTTTTTTGATTGTAGATCCGTTATTTCTTCCAATATCAAGCTGAAATTTGTTTTAAATTATACCTTTTGACGTCTTTTATTTTTTTTCTTATTTTAGTTTGGTCTATGATAAGCCATTTAGTCGCAATCAATCGCTAGACTCAACTCTGAAACCGAAAATTCAAAAAAAGAGAAACTGTGATTTGGAAATTTCTAGCACCGTTATTTCCAAAGATTTTCAAATGATATTTGGCATGCTAATAGAGCTTTGAAAACTCTATAAAATGAGTATAAGCTCAATACTCAATCTTGAGTAGAAGCTGAGATATTGGCTGAAATTCTTTCAGAATGTGAAAATCAACAAATTCAAAAAATTGACTCCCAAAAACCTTCAAATCCGCTTCCATTCTGACTCATTTTACGATTTTTGATATGGAGAATTAAAAAATGTACATCAAAAACCAAATTTAAAATTATGAAATTTCGAAAATTTTAGACAAAATTTTAATATTTTTGGTTATGACAATTTTCGCCTTTTTTGATTGTAGATTCGTTATTTCTTTCAATATCAAGCTGAAATTTGTTATAAATTATACCTTTTGACGTCTTTTATTTTTTTTTCTTATTTTAGTTTGGTCTATGATAAGCCATTTAGTCGCAATCAATCGCCAAACCCAACTCTGAAACCGAAAATTCAAAAAAAGAGAAACTGAAATTTGAAAATCTATAGCACCAGTAATACTTAAGATAAACAAATGATATTTGGCACGCTGATAGAGCTTTAAAAACTCTATAAAATGAGTATAAGCTCAATACTCAAACTTGAGTAGGAGCTGAGATATTGGCTGGAATTCTTTCAGAATGCGAAAATCAGCAAATTCAAAAAATTGATTTTCCCAATAACCTTCAAATCCCCTTCCAATCTGACTCATTCTAAGATCTTTGATAAAGAGAATTAAAAAATGTAAATCAGAAGTCAAATTCAAAAGTATGAAATATCAAAAATTTTAGACAAAATTTTAATATTTTTGGTTATGACGATTTTCGACTTTTTTGATTGTAGATCCGTTATTTCTTTCAATATCAAGCTGAAATTTGTTTTAAATTATACCTCTTGACGTCTTTAATTTTTTTAATATTTTTAGTTTGGTCTATGATAAGCCATTTAGTCGCAATCAATCGCCAAACCCAACTCTGAAACCGAAAATTCAAAAAAAGAGAAACTGAAATTTGAAAATCTATAGCACCAGTAATACTTAAGATAAACAAATGATATTTGGCACGCTGATAGAGCTTTAAAAACTCTATAAAATGAGTATAAGCTCAATACTCAAACTTGAGTAGGAGCTGAGATATTGGCTGGAATTCTTTCAGAATGCGAAAATCAGCAAATTCAAAAAATTGATTTTCCCAATAACCTTCAAATCCCCTTCCAATCTGACTCATTCTAAGATCTTTGATAAAGAGAATTAAAAAATGTAAATCAGAAGTCAAATTCAAAAGTATGAAATTTCAAAAATTTTAGACAAAATTTTAATACTTTTGGTTATGACGATTTTCGACTTTTTTGATCGTAGATTTGTTATTTCTTCCAATATCAAGCTGAAATTTGTTTTAAATTATACCTTTTGACGTCTTTTATTTTTTTAATATTTTTAGTTTGGTCTATGATAAGCCATTTAGTCGCAATCAATCGCTAGACCCAACTCTGAAACCGAAAATTCAAAAAAAGAGAAACTGAGATTTGAAAATCTATAGCACCGTTAATTCTAAAGATAAACAAATGAAATTTGGCACACTAATAGAGCTTTAAAAACTCTACAAAATGAGTATAAGCTCAATACTCAATCTTGAGTAGAAGCTGAGATATTGGCTGAAATTCTTTCAGAATGTGAAAATCAGCAAATTCAAAAAATTGATTTTCCCAATAACCTTCAAATCCGCTTCCATTCTGACTCATTCTAAGATTTTTGATAAAGAGAATCAAAAAATGTAAATCAGAAGTCAAATTCAAAAGTATGAAATTTCAAAAATTTTAGACAAAATTTTAATACTTTTGGTTATGACGATTTTCGACTTTTTTGATCGTAGATTTGTTATTTCTTCCAATATCAAGCTGAAATTTGTTTTAAATTATACCTCTTGACGTCTTTTATTTTTTTAATATTTTTAGTTTGGTCTATGATAAGCCATTTAGTCGCAATCAATCGCTAGACTCAACTCTGAAACCGAAAATTCAAAAAAAGAGAAACTGTGATTTGGAAATTTCTAGCACCGTTAATTCTAAAGATAAACAAATGATATTTGGCATGCTAATAGAGCTTTGAAAACTCTACAAAATGAGTATAAGCTCAATAATCAATCTTGAATAGAAGCTGAGATATTGGCTGAAATTCTTTCAGAATGTGAAAATCAGCAAATTCAATAAAATTGATTTTCCCAAAAACCTTCAAATCCGCTTCCATTCTGACTCATTTTACGATTTTTGATATGGAGAATTAAAAAATGTACATCTAAAACCAAATTTAAAATTATGAAATTTCGAAAATTTTAGACAAAATTTTAATATTTTTGGTTATGACGATTTTCGACTTTTTTGATTGTAGATCCGTTATTTCTTCCAATATCAAGCTGAAATTTGTTTTAAATTATACCTTTTGACGTCTTTTATTTTTTTAATATTTTTAGTTTGGTCTATGATAAGCCATTTAGTCGCAATCAATCGCTAGACTCAACTCTGAAACCGAAAATTCAAAAAAAGAGAAACTGTGATTTGGAAATTTCTAGCACCGTTAATTCTAAAGATAAACAAATGATATTTGGCATGCTAATAGAGCTTTGAAAACTCTACAAAATGAGTATAAGCTCAATAATCAATCTTGAATAGAAGCTGAGATATTGGCTGAAATTCTTTCAGAATGTGAAAATCAGCAAATTCAATAAAATTGATTTTCCCAAAAACCTTCAAATCCGCTTCCATTCTGACTCATTTTACGATTTTTGATATGGAGAATTAAAAAATGTACATCTAAAACCAAATTTAAAATTATGAAATTTCGAAAATTTTAGACAAAATTTTAATATTTTTGGTTATGACGATTTTCGACTTTTTTGATTGTAGATCCGTTATTTCTTCCAATATCAAGCTGAAATTTGTTTTAAATTATACCTTTTGACGTCTTTTATTTTTTTAATATTTTTAGTTTGGTCTATGATAAGCCATTTAGTCGCAATCAATCGCTAGACTCAACTCTGAAACCGAAAATTCAAAAAAAGAGAAACTGTGATTTGGAAATTTCTAGCACCGTTATTTCCAAAGATTTTCAAATGATATTTGGCATGCTAATAGAGCTTTGAAAACTCTATAAAATGAGTATAAGCTCAATACTCAATCTTGAGTAGAAGCTGAGATATTGGCTGAAATTCTTTCAGAATGTGAAAATCAACAAATTCAAAAAATTGACTCCCAAAAACCTTCAGATCCGCTTCCAATCTGACTCATTTTACGATTTTTGATATGGAGAATTAAAAAATGTACATCAAAAACCAAATTTAAAATTATGAAATTTCGAAAATTTTAGACAAAATTTTAATATTTTTGGTTATGACAATTTTCGCCTTTTTTGATTGTAGATTCGTTATTTCTTTCAATATCAAGCTGAAATTTGTTATAAATTATACCTTTTGACGTCTTTTATTTTTTTTTCTTATTTTAGTTTGGTCTATGATAAGCCATTTAGTCGCAATCAATCGCCAAACCCAACTCTGAAACCGAAAATTCAAAAAAAGAGAAACTGAAATTTGAAAATCTATAGCACCAGTAATACTTAAGATAAACAAATGATATTTGGCACGCTGATAGAGCTTTAAAAACTCTATAAAATGAGTATAAGCTCAATACTCAAACTTGAGTAGGAGCTGAGATATTGGCTGGAATTCTTTCAGAATGCGAAAATCAGCAAATTCAAAAAATTGATTTTCCCAATAACCTTCAAATCCCCTTCCAATCTGACTCATTCTAAGATCTTTGATAAAGAGAATTAAAAAATGTAAATCAGAAGTCAAATTCAAAAGTATGAAATATCAAAAATTTTAGACAAAATTTTAATATTTTTGGTTATGACGATTTTCGACTTTTTTGATTGTAGATCCGTTATTTCTTTCAATATCAAGCTGAAATTTGTTTTAAATTATACCTCTTGACGTCTTTAATTTTTTTAATATTTTTAGTTTGGTCTATGATAAGCCATTTAGTCGCAATCAATCGCCAAACCCAACTCTGAAACCGAAAATTCAAAAAAAGAGAAACTGAGATTTGAAAATCTATAGCACCGTTAATTCTAAAGATAAACAAATGAAATTTGGCACGCTAATAGAGCTTTAAAAACTCTACAAAATGAGTATAAGCTCAATACTCAATCTTGAGTAGAAGCTGAGATATTGGCTGAAATTCTTTCAGAATGTGAAAGTGAAGTGAAAATCAGCAAATTCAAAAAATTGATTTTCCCAATAACCTTCAAATCCGCTTCCATTCTGACTCATTCTAAGATTTTTGATAAAGAGAATCAAAAAATGTAAATCAGAAGTCAAATCCAAAAGTATGAAATTTCAAAAATTTTAGACAAAATTTTAATATTTTTGTTTATAACGATTTTCGACTTTTTTGATTGTAGATTCGTTATTTCTTTCAATATCAAGCTGAAATTTGTTTTAAATTATACCTCTTGACGTCTTTTATTTTTTTAATATTTCTAGTTTGGTCTATGATAAGTCATTTAGTCGCAATCAATCGCTAGACTCAACTCTGAAACCGAAAATTCAAAAAAAGAGAAACTGTGATTTGGAAATTTCTAGCACCGTTATTTCCAAAGACTTTCAAATGATATTTGGCATGCTAATAGAGCTTTGAAAACTCTATAAAATGAGTATAAGCTCAATACTCAAACTTGAGTAGAAGCTGAGATATTGGGTGAAATTCTTTCAGAATGTGAAAAGCAACAAATTCGATAGAGTTGACTTCTCCAAAAACATTAAAAACAGCCTCTAACCTAAGTTCATTTTAAGTTTTTTCTAAAAATCCAAGAATTTTGGACAAAATTTTAAAATTTTAGTTCTGGACAATTTTCTATTCTTTTGACTGTAGCTCTATTAATGTTTATAATATCGAAATGAAATTTACACTAAATTATACCTCTTGACGTCTTTTATTTTTCTAAAGTTTCTAGTTCAAGCTAAATTAAGTCGTTTAGTCGCAAACTCTAAACTGAACAATCGAAAATAAACAAACTTTTAGCGTCGTTATTTTGCAAGCAAATAATATCAAATTTGGCATGCTGATAAAGCATCGAAAAAGCTACAAAATTTATTGCTCTGTCTCAAACAGAAGCTGTGATAATAAATGAAAATCACAAAATTAAAAAAAATTGATTGTCCTAAAAACAATAAACTTGCTCTAAAAGCTAACCAATTGAGACCCAACTTGACTTATTAAAATTGAAAATCTATAGAAGCAATCTCAAATATTTGAGTAATAAATGTTCTTCATAAAACAAACAAAAATAAATTTTATCTTTTACTTTTAACTATATTATCTCATCTGCGGTTTAATCTTCGAATTCAAACAAACACTCCATCCTATTATTCTTAGAATACTGAACCCAATGACAATAGATCACTCAAATGTCAATAAATAATAAAATCAGCCTTGTATTAAAAATCCCACCTCATCATCAAAAATTTTTTATTTCTAAAATATAAAAAATAATAAAGCACTGTTACAACACTGAATTGCATCAAAGTCACTAAAAAAATCTTTTCTTCACACTTTTAGCTAATTCAAAAAAGGGGGCAAAGTAACATAACTTTGATTATTCGAATGTTCACTCTTAATCTGCTCTTTAATCCTCCCATCCTCATGATAATTCGTTTCATATTTAGGCGACAAATTCCCATACCTTTCCGGCGACGCATTCAAAGTATGATTAACATATTCAATTTTGGCGCCAATTGAATTCTCGTCTCCAGTTGGCGAATGCGTTTGCAGCATTGAATATTCCCGCCCTAATGGCGGACTTTGATTGGCTAATGGTGGCGTATATTCATGCGCGCGCATTGGCGCGCCAAACAATTGACTCTCGTGCGAATTCAACATGTACGAATAGCCATTTTGCGGCGATCCGAAACTCGGATATGGATTGGTCGACGAATTGAGGAGATTCAAATGAGGACCTAAGTCGTACGTTGATTGGTAATTCCAAGTATCAACCGGTGTTGACGTATTCAAAGTATTAGTTTGAGTGAATGGACCTAAAGTATTATTGAAATTTGTGCTGATGCTCGAACTTGGAGAATTCGAGCTTATATAACCAGTTTTACGGGGTGGTTCACGTTTGCGCCACTTAGCGCGTCGATTTTGGAACCAAACTTGCACTCTGGATTCGCTGAGGTTCAACTTGAGGGCGAGTTCTTCGCGAGCGAAGACATCGGGATAAGGAGCGCGTTCGAAGGCTCGTTCCAGTTCTTCTAATTGAAATGCAGTAAATGTTGTTCTGGAAAAGAATTGAAATTGTTAGATTCAGTTGACATTTGGTCGAGTCAGGGCGTCAGTTGCCGACTCAGGGGAACAACAGATGATGGAATTTTAGATTTTACAGATGTGCGAGACTAATCGCAGTAGCTATGGTAAGTTTTAGTAGTTTATCAAAGTGACAAAACTGGTTTTCTCATGTTTTATTATTACAGGTTTCTTGAATATGTAGTTTAGCGACTCCTGTCGGCATTAAAAATAAACATACAATTTTAGAGAAATCAAAGTGTTTTACAGATTTCTGTAATCCGAATTCAAATAATTTCATTTCTAGTATACAATTTGAATTAAAACCAAATTACAGGTTGTTTTTGGTTAGAACAATTTGTGACCTTTTGGATTATAGATCCGTTATTTTTTGCAATTTCAAGCTAGAATTTGTATTTAGTTATGCCTCTGGACGTCTGTTATTTTTCTAATATTTTTAGTTTGGTTTATGATGAGCTGGTTGGCCGCAATCGGGTATCAAACTCAACTTTAGAACCGAAAATTTGAAAATAGGAAAGCGGATATTTGAAAATTCATAGTACCGTTAATTCTAAAAATTAACGAATGATATTTGGCAAGCTGATAGAGCTTCAACAAGTCTACAAAATGAGTATAAGCTCAATGACAGATCTCAATTAGAACTTGAGATATTAACTATAATTCATTCAAAAAAGTGAAAACGAATGGAACTGCCTAAATCGATTTTCCTAAAAACTTTTAAATCGGCCACCAATGTAACTTGCTTTAAGTTTTTCGATATAAAGAGGTTAAATTATACCTGAAAGACCAAAATTGGAATGAAAAAAATCTCAAAAATTTTTCACAAATTTTCAAAACTTTTGGACTTTTTCAATCATGGCTCGGTTATTTCTTTAAATATTAAGTTGAAACTTATATTAAATTATACCTTTCAAAGTCTTTTATTTTTCTAATATTTTTAGTCTTGTCTATGATGAGCCGTTTTGTCGCAATCGGCCGCCAAACCCAACTCCAAAACCGCAAATTCGAAAATAGAGAATATGAGATTTGAAAATTCATAGCGCTCTAATTTCCAAAGACAAACAAATGATATTCGGCACTCTAATAGAGCTTCAAAAACTCTACAAAATGAGGATAAGCTCAGTGACCGAACTCAATTATAAACTGAGATATTGGTTGAAATATTTTCAAAAGTGTAAAAATGAGAAAATCGACTTTGCCAAAAAACTTTAAATCGGCCTTTAATCTAATTCATTCTAAATTTTTTAGTATAAAATAATCAAATTATACGTAAAAGATCAAAATTGAAAACAAATAAAATTTCAAAATTTTTTGATAAATTTTCAATACTTTTAGTTACGACAATTTTCGACTTTTTCGATCATGCCTTCATTATTTCTTTGAATATCGAGCTGAAATTTGCACTAGCTTATATCTTTCAGAGTCTTTTATTTTTCTAATATTTTTAGTCTTGTCTTAGATGAGCCGTTTTGTCGCAATCGGCCGCCAAACCCAACTCCAAAACCGCAAATTCAAAAATAGAGAATATGAGATTTGAAAATTCATAGCGCTCTAAATTCCAAAGACAAACGAATGATATTTGGCACTCTAATAGAGCTTCAAAAACTCTACAAAATGAGTATAAGCTCAATGACCGAACTCAATTATAAACTGAGATATTGGTTGAAATATTTTCAAAAGTGTAAAAATGAGAAAATCGACTTTGCCAAAAAACTTTAAATCGGCCTTTAATCTAATTCATTATAAATTTTTTAGTATGAAATAATCAAATTATACGTAAGAGATCAAAATTGAAAACAAATAAAATTTCAAAAATTTTTGATAAATTTTCAATACTTTTAGTTACGAAAATTTTCGACTTTTTCGATCGTGGCTCCATTATTTCTTTGAATATCGAGCTGAAATTTGCACTAGCTTATATCTTTCAAAGTCTTTTATTTTTCTAATATTTTTAGTCTTGTCTTAGATGAGCCGTTTTGTCGCAATCAGCCGCCAAACCCAACTCCAAAACCGCAAATTCGAAAATAGAGAATATGAGATTTGAAAATTCATAGCGCTCTAAATTCCAAAGACAAACAAATGATATTTAGCACTCTAATAGAGCTTCAAAAACTCTACAAAATGAGTATAAACTCAATGCTCGATCTCAATTAGAAGCAGAGATTTTAGTAAAAAACCTGAAAATTCACAAAATCAACTTTCGCAAAAACCTCCAAATCGACATCCGAACTTATTTCCCCAAAAAAAATTCCTAAATTTATTTTGAAAATAATAAAACAAAGCAAACTTTTTCAATAAGACAATAGCCATTTTTTTTAATATTACAGATTCCTGTAATTTTCAGCAATTGAAATTTCTGTTGTATTTAAAATTGATTAATTTAAGAGAATTTTGACTAATTCTCATGTAAAATGATCCCAAATTTGAATAATTTCGTTCTATTAGTAGTGAGACAATTGTTGATGGAAATTCAAATTACAGATTCCTGTATAACTAACTTTTGAAAAAATTATGAAAAAAATATCAAACTGTCACCAACCTTGTTTTTTTCTTTTTAACTCCATTATTATCATTCTTCTTCTTTTCATTCTTCTTTTGCGTCGTATTCCCATTGCCAATTTCCGTCGACGTCAAACTTTGCGATTGTAACAGCCCATCATCATTCTTCCTCTTCACTCCATTACTCCCATTACTATCAATTCCTTGTTGAAACATCCCTAAATCTTGATTATGCAAACTTGAATTATCCAATTTTTGTGTTTGCGTCATCGTCGAACCCATATTAAACATATCATGTCCTTGTTGTAAGCCCAACATCACTTGAATCGAATGCACATTCATATTATCTTGATTTTTATTTTGTAAAAGAGTCGAATTCAAACTAGGAAGTGGTTGATTGGAATAATCAAACGATTGATCATCAAAAGGTGCACCTTCCATTTTTAATAAAAAATCAAAGTAATTTGAGCAAAGAGCAAGAATCAACTGAGTTGGCTCATTATTAGTTTATCCAATTTATATTTAACGAGCTGAATGAAGACGGGAGGTTGCAGCCAATAGGAAAGAGACAAACAGGGGTTAAATGTAATACGATTGGTTGTTAGCTAAAGGCGGAGTTAAGAAAGTGACGAATCATATTGAAGTGTATAGTTTTTTAATAAATCCACTTTTTCGTGTGTTGATGGTTGGAGATGGACTGACGATTTGGACATCGATGGTTACGACTTAATACAAAGATTAATTAAAGCTTTAAGGGGGTTAATAATAAGCGCACGCAGCTTAAAGCTCAAGTGAATTTATCAATTTACCCAATTTTTGCCTATTAGCGACAATAGCTATTAGTGCAGCTATTAGTATATTAGTTTAACAGCCCAGATTCCTTAATGCAATCCAACTCAATATTGTCCAATTGTTGCTATTAAAACATTTCACACAGTAAATGTTCACCAGTCAAATCCTGGCTTTTATTCGAGAGGGTTGCTCCTGGCTTCCTAAGACTAAACCAACCCCAGATTTGCAATCAAAATTTCCTTCAGACTTTAAGTGATAGTAGTGTTAACGATCGTTAATAATTTTTTGTTTTGTTAGAAAGTGTTTTATTCGTGGTTCGGTTTGTAAGTGTCGAGATTGTTATTTGTGGTTGATGGATTTTTCTAAATTGAATTTATAGTGCGAAGAAAAGTGTGTTTTTCGGCGTATTCTAGCGCGTTGCAGACACTTGTTGCAAGGCTGTATCATCTCGTCAATTGTGTTCAATTAAAGGGCCATTAGATTTAATCGACGTTAACTCGCTCAATTGATGCTGGTGTAGGGGTCACATGGACCGACTGTGTCATCTATGCGGGACACGCAAACATTTTTTTTTATATATAGAATGATGCGGAAAAAATACGGGAGGATGTTGTCATTGTTTCAACTGAAATTTTCAGAATTTTAAAATAATTAATAAAAATTATTAAACGTTTGGAAATAATTTTTTATCGTAGCTTTGTTATTTCTTTTGATTTCAAGCTGAAATTTACACTCAGTTATACGTCTCAAAGTCTTTTATTTTTCTAGTAGTTTTAGTTTGGTTTAAAATGAGGCGTTTAGTCGCAATCGGCCGAAAATTCAAAAATAGACAAACTGTGATTTGAAAATTTATATCGCTGTTATTTCTGAAGATTAACAAATAATATTTAGCATGCTGATAGAGCTTAAAAAACTCCACAAAATGAGCATAAACTCAATAACCGATCTAGATTAGAAGCTGAGAATTGACCAATATTCTTCCAAAAAATAAAAGTACTAAAATTCGATATAATCTGCTCTCTTAAAAACACTAAATCAATCTACAATCAAACTTATTTTAATTTTTTCGATACGCAGAATTCGAAAATATACGTAAATAGTCAAATTTAGAGAGAAAAAAAATCTAAGAATTTTTGTCTAAATTTTAACGCAAACGCGGACGATTTTCGAGTTTTTGTTATCGTGGCGCCGTTATTTTTTCAAATACCGAGCTGAATTTTGCATTAAATAATACCTTTTGACTTCTTTTATTTTAATAAAACTTTTAATTTGAGCTTTAATAAGCCGTTTGATCGCAATCGGACGCCAAACCCAACTCTGAAACCGAAAAATTGAAAACAGAGAAACTGTGATTTGAAAATTTATACCGCTGTTATTTCTAAAGATTTACAAATAATATTTAGCATGCTGAAAGAGCCTTGAAAAGTCTACAAAATGAGCACAAGTTTAATAATCAATTTCAATTGACAGATGAAGAATTGGTTGATATTCTTCCAAAAATATAAAAATCAGAAAATTCGATAAAATCGGCTTTCTTAAAAACACTAAATCAGTCTTCTACAATCTAACTTTTTTTAATTTTTTTGATATACAGAATTCGAAAATATATATAAATAGTCAAATTTAGAGAGAAAAAAAATCTAAGAATTTTTGTCAAAATTTTAACGCAAACGCGGACGATTTTCGAGTTTTTTTATCGTGGCGCCGTTATTTTTTTGAACAACGAGCTGAAATTTGCGCCAAATTATACCTCTTTAAACCTTTTATTTTTCTAACATTTTTAGTTAGATCTACGATAAGCGATTTGGTCGCAATCGGCCGCCAAACCCAACTCTGAAACCGAAAATTCAAAAATTAAGAAACTGTGATTTGAAAATTTATACCGCTGTTATTTCTAAAGATTTACAAATAATATTTAGCATGCTGATAGAGCCTTAAAAAGTCTAGAAAATGAGCACAAGCTTAATAATCAATTTCAATTGACAGATGAAGAACTGGTTGATATTCTTCCAAAAATATAAAAATCAGAAAATTCGATAAAATCTTCTTTCTTAAAAACACTAAATCAGTCTTCTACAATCTAACTTTTTTTAAATTTTTTGATATAGAGAATTCGGAAAATATACATAAATAGTCAAATTTGGAGAGAAAAAAAATCTAAGAATTTTTGTCAAAATTTTAACGCAAACGCGGACGATTTTCGAGTTTTTTTTATCGTGGCGCCATTATTTTTTCAAATACCGAGCTGAATTTTGCATTAAATAATACCTTTTGACTTCTTTTATTTTAATAAAATTTTTAGTTTGGGCTTTAATAAGCCGTTTGATCGCAATCGGACGCCAAACCCAACTCTGAAACCGAAAAATCGAAAATAAAAAATCTGACATTTGAAAATTCATAGCATTGTTATTTCTGAAGAGAAACGAATGAGATTTGAGAGGCTCATAGAGCTTAAAAAACTCTACAAAATGAGCATAAACTTAATAATCGATTTTAATTAGAACCTGAGATATTGGCCAATATTCTTCCAAAAAATAAAAGTCATAAAATTCGATATAATCTGCTCTCTTAAAAACACTAAATCAATCCATAATCTAACTTATTTTAATTTTTCCGATATACAGAATTCGAAAATATACATAAATAGTCAAATTTAGAGAGAAAAAAAAATCCAAAAATTTTTGTCATAATTTTAACGCAAACGCGGACGATTTTCGAGTTTTTTTATCGTGGCGCCGTTATTTTTTTGAACAACGAGCTGAAATTTACGCTAAATTATACTTCTTTAAACCTTTTATTTTTCTAACATTTTTAGTTAGATCTACGATAAGCCATTTGGTCGCAATCGGCCGCCAAACCCAACTCTGAAACCGAAAATTCAAAAATAGAGAAACTGTGATTTGAAAATTTATATCGCTGTTTTTTCTAAAGATTTACAAATAATATTTAGCATGCTGAAAGAGCCTTGAAAAGTCTACAAAATGAGCACAAGCTTAATAATCAATTTCAATTGACAGATGAAGAACTGGTTGATATTCTTCCAAAAATATAAAAATCAGAAAATTCGATAAAATCTTCTTTCTTAAAAACACTAAATCAGTCTTCTACAATCTAACTTTTTTTAATTTTTTTGATATACTGAATTCGAAAATATACATAAATAGTCAAATTTACAGAGAAAAAAAATCTAAGAATTTTTGTCAAAATTTTAACGCAAACGCGGACGATTTTCGAGTTTTTTTATCGTGGCGCCATTATTTTTTCAAATACCGAGCTGAATTTTGCATTAAATAATACCTTTTGACTTCTTTTATTTTAATAAAATTTTTAGTTTGGGCTTTAATAAGCCGTTTGATCGCAATCGGACGCCAAACCCAACTCTGAAACCGAAAAATCGAAAATAAAAAATCTGACATTTGAAAATTCATAGCATTGTTATTTCTGAAGAGAAACGAATGAGATTTGAGAGGCTCATAGAGCTTAAAAAACTCTACAAAATGAGCATAAACTTAATAATCGATTTTAATTAGAACCTGAGATATTGGCCAATATTCTTCCAAAAAATAAAAGTCATAAAATTCGATATAATCTGCTCTCTTAAAAAAACTAAATCAATCCATAATCTAACTTATTTTAATTTTTCCGATATACAGAATTCGAAAATATACATAAATAGTCAAATTTAGAGAGAAAAAAAAATCGAAAAATTTTTGTCATAATTTTAACGCAAACGCGGACGATTTTCGAGTTTTTTTTATCGTGGCGCCGTTATTTTTTTGAACAACGAGCTGAAATTTACGCTAAATTATACCTCTTTAAACCTGTTATTTTTCTAACATTTTTAGTTAGATCTACGATAAGCCATTTGGTCGCAATCGGCCGCCAAACCCAACTCTGAAACCGAAAATTCAAAAATAGAGAAACTGTGATTTGAAAATTTATATCCCTGTTATTTCTAAAGATTTACAAATAATATTTAGCATGCTGATAGAGCCTTAAAAAGTCTAGAAAATGAGCATAAGCTTAATAATCAATTTCAATTGACAGATGAAGAATTGGTTGATATTCTTCCAAAAATATAAAAATCAGAAAATTCGATAAAATCTTCTTTCTTAAAAACACTAAATCAGTCTTCTATAATCTAACTTTTTTTAAATTTTTTGATATACAGAATTCGGAAAATATACATAAATAGTCAAATTTAGAGAGAAAAAAAATATAAGAATTTTTGTCAAAATTTTAACGCAAACGCGGACGGTTTTCGAGTTTTTTTATCGTGGCGCCGTTATTTTTTCAAATACCGAGCTGAATTTTGCATTAAATAATACCTTTTGACTTTTTTTATTTTAATAAAATTTTTAGTTTGGGCTTTAATAAGCCGTTTGATCGCAATCGGCCGCCAAACCCAACTCTGAAACCGAAAAATCGAAAATAAAAAACCTGACATTTGAAAATTCATAGCATTGTTATTTCTGAAGAGAAATGAATGAGATTTGAGCAGCTCATAGAGCTTAAAAAACTCTACAAAATGAGCATAAATTCAATAATCGATCTAGATTAGAAGCTAAAATATTAACCAATAATCTTCCAAAAAATAAAAGTCATAAAACTCGATATAATCTGCTCACTTAAAAACACTAAATCAGTCTACAATCTAACTTATTTTAATTTTTTCGATATACAGAATTCGAAAATATACATAAACAATCAAAATTAGAAAAAAAATCGAAGAATTTTTGTCAAAATTTCAAGGCAAACGCGGACGATTTACGACTTGAAATTTAGACTAAATTATACCTCTTTAAACCTTTTATTTTCCTAATATTTTTAGTTAGGTCTTCAATAAGCGGTTTGGTCACAATCAGCCTCTAAACCCAACTCTGAAACCGAAAATTTGAAATTAGAAAAGCTGACATTTGAAAATTCATAGCACCGTTACTTTTAAAGATAAACAAATTAAATTTGGCATGCCAATAGAGTTCTAAAAAGTCTACAAAATGAGCCTAAGCTCAATGATCAATCTCAATTAGAAGCTGAAATATTGGGTCAATTTATTTAAAAGAATCTATAGAGTAGAATCATTTACAGCTTTGCTTCGCTTGGAATAATCGATAAAATACGTTCGCATTTTTCATTCCAACATTTTGTGTTTTTTTTTATTTTCTTTCAAACTAATTCAAATTCAAAAATAAAGCCTCCCTGTTGGTCCCATCACATAATACCTCCGCTGCCATTTACCACGTCAATTAAATTGTAATAACCCATTTCCTTATTAACTAGTCGAGTGCAAAAACGTAACAGGACGTTGACGACAAGCACACAACTAAAAATAAATCCTCAAAAAAAAAATAATAAAAAATACAATTGAATATATTCACAAAAAGCTTTTTTTTCAATGCCTTTGTCTCGTGCCTACTTTTCCCTAATTATGTAAATTTATTTATTGTATTATCAACTTTTAAAAGTCTGATGGTAAGTTTAGATATTAACACTACCACCATAACCACCATATGTCATGAAGTTATGATGAGAGATCAGGAACCGATGCTGGACTTTGAGGGGTGAATTTCGACGACTTTATGAGGGTAGCACGCGTCTAAATACACCTATAACCATACAAATAGTAAAGAATCAAATCGAAGAATTATGCGGGATTCCCACGCATTAGGGTAGAAATTTTCTCAGAGAAAATTCAACAAAAGGACAAATAAAACTCAAGATTGATACTTATTGATAAAATCACCCCTATCTTATCAAAACAACTGTAATTTACCTAATTTTAAATATTTTCAAATAAATTGTGAAAATTAGTTGGTAGTTTCAGTTCCCCTAAACACCTGTCAATCAATTGTCAATTTGACTTTTGTTCTAACCTTAAAATTATAATCGATGATATAAAATGTCCAGTGTGTTTGAAACCGTCACAATTAAAGCAGAATTGTTCGACAGCGATTGTGAAGAAACCACAGCTTTTGTGCCAATTGAAATTGAAAATACTTTTAAATGTTTGGAAAATCTCCGACTTATTATTAAAGACTTTGAGACTCAATTAGATTGGCATTTACAGCAATACATAGCTTTGAGAGCTATTCCTCTAAATTTCAAAAACCCAAATAAAGAGATTGCAAATTCTCACGACACTTTGACTATTTCGCATTTGAATGCAGTCATTGCGACGTATCCTGAAGGCAATAAAAATTTTATCAAACGAAAATTGTTTAGAACTAGAGGGAGATTGCGGCGGAAAAAAATGTCGAACGATTTGCCTGAAGTGAAGCAAGAGTTTGATAAGGAAGAACAAAAAATAGTTGAGCCAAAAATCGAAATAAAAAACGAAGAATATTAAAATGATTTATTTCCAAGTTTGTAATTTAATATTATGTTTTTGTAAACATTTGGTATATAATTTAAGTCCCATTTTGTTTCTCACTTCATCTAAAGTTTGTTCAGAGATTTGCGTTGCTTTTTCAGCGCCTGTTGCTAAAATTTGCGATAAAAATTCCATATTATCTAAATAATCGCAAATTTTTTTCTGTATTGGCAGAATGTGGGCAATGACAGCGTCGGCTACTATTGATTTATATCTAAAAGAAATAAAAAATAGCAAATTTTCATCTGAACGCACCCTCACACTTACTGTCCTGTGTTGACGCTTTCACTCTCTTTAACAATCTCACTAATGCTTTTATTTGAAACAAAAGAGTGAATACTGACTAGATTTGAAACCCCTGGTCTTTTTTCAGGGTCGTAAGTCACCTGAAAGTCAATAAATTACAGTTTTGGCTATTATTTTGATTAACAAACCTCCGACGTAAAATCCGTGACAGCTTTTTTGAACTTTTTAACAATGTCATCGACAGGATCCGTTAGAGATATTCGACTTTTAGGATCAAGATCCGATTTAGACATTTTTTTACTCGGATCTCTCAAACTTTTCAATCTGGAGAATTCACTGCCAGTGAAGATGGAATGAGGAATGGGGAATGTTTCACCAAATCGATTATTAAACATTTTTGCTAATTCCTGACATAAATGAATGTGTTGGGCTTGATCTTCTCCAACTGGAACATGAGTTGCCCTAAAAACTGCACAAAATTCTTCAAAAATTATTCTTACTTGTAAGCTAAAATATCAGCTGCTTGTAAAACGGGGTATATAAATATTCCTAATGGAATATCTTTAAGATTTGCTGATTTTTCTTTGTAAGCTGGAAGATGGGCTAATCTAAAAAAAAAAATTGTAATTACAGTTTCCTGTAATTGATTTATACCTAGCCATTGTCGATATGCACCCCAAATACCAGCATAAATGAGTATGTGCTGGGTTAGTTGATTGTTGGAATAAAATTACTTTAGATGGGTCAATTCCACAGGCTAATAGCGTTGCTGTTATTTCCATTATATTATTTGAAAGAGTTTTAGGATCTTGAGGGAGGGTTATAGAATGAAGATCTACTACACTCAAAATCATATCCTCATTGTTTTCTTGAAGTTTAACCCATTGGGAAATAGCGCCCATGTAATTACCCAAATGGATTTGACCAGTTGGTTGAATTCCTGAAAATATGCGGCGCGGATACTTGCATTCTGCTGTCTACAAAAAAAATGTAATAATAGCATGAATTAACATAAAAAATTAATTACTGAAGCTTCTGTTGACAAATATTTAATTCCTTTTAGACATAATCGAGTAAAAATGTTTAAATTACGTGAAAAAAGCATTTTAGTCAATTGATTTGAGGTTATGTAAGTAGTAACCAAAATAGTAACATTAGCAACATATTAGGCAACCAACAATACTTCTGTTTTATGTAAACTACGGTTTTTTCCAATTCTACCTGAGTAATAGAATATTTACGCGACTTTGATTACGTAAGTACTTATTATTTAATTGTTTTATTAGGTAATGAGACTCATTTAAATAAAAATTTTCAAATTTTAACATATTTTTATAATCTGTCAAATGCGAAAACTCTACTGTCAAAAGTTGTGTGATAAAAACAATGAGATGTTTATTTAAAATCGGATTTTCTTCAATTTAGTTTAAAACAGTGTCATGAAACGATGTATTTTGTGATAAATTTGTTCAAATTTTACTCATGATATAAATTTCTTCGTTTATTTTGACACGTGTTGTTCTAACCTCAAAATGTCTTCACCGATCCCATTCGCAAGTACGATAGAACTTCCCCATTATAACAAAATTCGTTAACATTACGTTTCAGTTCGAAGCTCAACTGGTATCTCTTTTAAACTCGGACCCCCATCTTTCAATAATTTCGATGGGTTTGAACCAGTCGTTGGTAAGACATGCAAGAACATGTTATTTAGTCCAGATGGGCAATATTTTGCTTACGTCGACAGTCAAACGTAAGTGTAAAGGTTATTCGAAGAGTTTCTATAATTTAAATTTTAGTTTGAGAATTATAAATACATCAACTTGGAAAAATGTTGCTACAATTGAAGGGACAAAAGCGTATCATTTGAGTTTCTCACCTAAAAGTACTTATTTATTAACCTGGGAGCAGTTTTATGTTACAAAAGAAGATCCACAGGGCAAACCTAATTTACATATTTATAAAAGTGAAAGTGGAGAACTTGTGAAAAGCTTTATACAGAAAAAACAAATGAATTGGAAACCTCAATGGAGTTCTGATGAGAAATTATTTAGTCGATTAATCAATAATGATGTTGTTTTTTATGAAGATTTAAATTTTGAAAAAATTGTAGCACGAATTAATTGTTACAAAGTTGGTAGTTACAGTTTGTCTCCGAATCTAGGAACTTTTTTTATTCTCTGTTATATTCCTGGAGTTTCAGGACAGCCATCATTTGGAAAGTAAATTTTAAAAGTTGAAAAGTTGAAATATTATCAATTGATTTTCAGATTATTCAAATATGCAAATTTTGACAGTCAGCAGTCAATCGCAAGCAAAAGCTTCTTTCAAGCCGATAAAGTAGATTTCTATTGGAATTCAAAAGGCAATAATGCGTTATTACTAGCATCAACTGAAGTCGATAAAACAGGTGGCTCATATTATGGTAAACAAAGCCTTCATTTTATTGGAATTAATGGTCAAACTGCTATGGTGTCAATGAGTAAAGAAGGACCCATTTATAGCGTAGCTTGGTCTCCAAAAAATACTGAATTTTGCGTAATTTATGGTTTCGTCCCAGCGAAAGCAACAATGTTTAATGTAAAATGCGAACCAGTTTTTGAATTTGGAACAGGCGCTCGCAACTCTATCTATTATAATCCTCAAGGCAATTTGATTTTACTTGGAGGTTTTGGAAATTTACGAGGACATGTGGAAATATGGGACGCAAATAACAAAAAACTAATCGGACAATGCGAAGCTGCCGATTCGACTTTGCTAGAATGGGCGCCAGATGGCGTGCATTTTGTAACCGCGACTACAGCGCCTCGATTACGCATTGGCAATGGGTATAAAATCTGGCACTATTCTGGGGCACTTCTATTTGAAAAAATGTGCGAACAAGAGGAATTATACGAAGTTTGTTGGAAAAGATATCCGAAATATGCATTTAAAGAACCGACGATTAAGATGGAAAAAGTTGAAGGGATTGCTACCAGTCAACCTATAGCTTCAAAGCAAGTTTATAGACCACCGTCAGCTCGAAATCGACCAACTGTTAATTTTAAACTCGATGATGATGAAGAAGAATCACATAAACCAGGACCGGATTCGCAATCTAAAGCTTCGCTTAAACAAAAAAAGAAACGCGAAGCTAAAAAAGCCAAAAAACTTGAACAAGGAGATGATAATAAAGAAAGTGTTGTTGTTAGTTCAATTCAGATTAATCTAACTGGGGATCCGGAAAAGGATAAAAAATTGAAAAATATTAAAAAGGTGAGTTACAGGAAACTGTAATTTTTGATAATTTGAATTTTGTAGAAATTGGATGCTATTGAGAAACTGAAAGAGCAGCAAGCTCAAGGGAAGATTCTTGAAATTAATCAAATTGCAAAGATTAAAGGAGAAGGGGATTTACTGAAGGAGTTGGAGCAATTGCAATTGAGTTGAAAATAAAGTAAATAGAGTGTATTTGGTGTAAATGCACGTACAGAATAAAAAAAAAAGAGAAATGTATTAGGTGCCCTGTAGGTCTCACTATCTATTAATTTATTTTTGTGTCCACTCGGTAAGTTTTAAGGCTGACTTACACTAGAAAGTGGATACAAAAATGTTTTTTTTTTTTCTAATCTTTTGTGCCTGAAAGCACACTACAACACTATCTACACATCAACGGAGGCAGTCTTGAATGAAACATCAATCAATAACAATAAAATTCAAACACATACTCTAGTATGAGTTTGATATGTGTGTGAAATGCCACATTTTCAGATTTATCACAGAAAATATTAAGTCATTATTTGTCACTTGACATAGTCTTCGTTTTTCCAGCAATAACGATATGTTTTTCAATAACATTTTCGAAAAAAATTCCAAAATATATAATTTTTTTTGTGAAAGTTTTCACAAAGCTGTACGTTCATCGTAAACTATAACAGCTTCGTTGTCAACTAATGAATCGGTGTCTTTATGAAGAAATTGACTTCTGGATTTGCTTAAAGCTATAATCGCAGCTTCATCATTCCTCATTCGATTTTTTCGTTTTTTACTAAAATTCACTTTTGCATAAAGATTATTCAAGTCGTCTTCGGTTGATAAAGGACGAGGTTTAGAACGCACCCATGCTGGTAAACTGCGGGTTTTTAATGTAGGCTCTTCGGAATCGTCGTCAGCTTTAGTCCCAACCTCATCTAAAACTGAAAAGCATCTTTTGAAAATACCGCTTTCACTTAGGGATTTTTGATTAATTATAATGACAAAAAAAAAGAAGTATTATTAAAATCCAGTGATTTATCGATTTATAAAAATCACAATCAATCGTAAAAACAGATTATGAATGATTATTTGTTGTTAAAATAATAAAATTGATTGAAAAATTGACTGGGGTTTTTTGATTTATAATGTTGTCAAAAAAGCAATCCGCCATTTGCATGGATTTAAATTTTTTTTAAACTTACAACTGCTGGAAGCATATTGCACATTTTGCGTTGAAAACTCGGAAATTTCTGGTAAAGGTGAGTTTGGTACAATTTCGCCATTACTAACAACAGCTGGCCCCATTTGAATAGGTTGACTTACAGGTCTTTGTCTTCTCGGTTGTTGCTATAACTCAAGAGTTGTATTTTGAATCTAAATTGATAAAATCGCATACTTGTGAGGAACTCCCAGGATGACTGCTACTTCTAGGCACCGGGCAAACCCCCGGACATTGTGTACATTGCGGTCCTCCTATAACTTTACTAACATACCATGGATTCCCCGGCCCTGGTCCAACAAGTCTATTCGCATATCCCCATCCACAATTCTTCTGTTCAGCAAAAACAGCAGTTTGTGTTGGATATGATGGAGATAGAACGTTCGGCACTTGAGTTCCGCTCGAACTTCCATCAACTTTCCGAAGACCTAATGATTAATTTCCAATACGGAAATGAAAACTAGATTGGTTATTAACTTACAGTAATGCTTATCTCTGCGTGGCATTATACAACAACGATATAAAAGAAAAGCGCATAAAAAACAGACGACTAAAGCAGCTCCACAAAAAACAGCTGCTAAGACAGGAAGACGTTCAGCTGAAATTCGCCAGCCTCGGGATGAGGCAGTCGGATCGGGATACATGCTTGCAGTCAAAGTGACCCATTGTTGTTGCAGGACTCTGCCTCCCGGTGTTTTCTCCACCACGAAACCTTCATCGCCTGGAACATACACTTGGCAAGGAGTTTGATTTATAAACGCGCTGACATCGACTTGGAAACGAACCAAATTCAAAAGTCTCTCAAAATAAAAGGTACGTTTATTAATAATGGAAATTAATTTAGCGCACGCGAATAATTGCATTGGACATACAATTGTTGTTATTATCAATAACTTTACTCGCAACGTTAAAACAATGTCATTGAAGTTATAAATAATTTTTACGTAGTCCAAAGTACATTTGCATATAATTAGATATTGTTAAAAACCAAAATACCTTCGTATTTGTTCAAATTAACATAAGGCGAAGCCACGGGATTTACTTCAGAATCCATTAATTTTGTTGTTTTTTTTTTTAAATTAACACTTAATGTTTTTGTATCATGATTGAAGGGTCGACGCTAACCGCACTATAAACAGTTTGAAACTGAACGACGAGCGCGGCGCCAAGCAGCTGTGTGACTGTGCCTGCGTAGGGTGCTAGTGAATCACATTTTAGTGACGACATTTTCCACCCTCATCGCCCACGTAACAGTCAATTCTATTGAAGCAGAATTATGTAACTAATCAGCGAAGCGTTCTAATAAAGGAATTCCTTCTACAAATTGCTGTAATGTTGTCAGTAGGTGAAAATTCCAGTTTGATTTTTTTGCAAATCAATACTATAATTGCGATTTATATAGAGGATTGTTTGATGATTAATCTTTAGATCTAATATTTACTTTTTTCAACATTTTTAAGAGAGATTTTTGAGACTCTTAATTATTGAGATGCTGAGTTTTGAAATTCTTGCTTTTGATTTCGAATTCTCTAATTTCTTTGGATTCGTGCAACTTTTTAGTTAATTTTTTAGATTCACTCACTTCTTTAGTTTTCCAGGTTTTTTGTTTTCTTTAGATCGTTTAAATTTTTGTTACCCAATTTTTTTTCACTCCTGAATTCTTTACATTTTTATACTTCTTGGAGTCTTTTTATTTTGAGTTTTGGTCAAGCTCTTTATTTTCAGATTTTTTGCGTTTTTTAGATGATAAATATTTTTTTTTTAATTTTTAGATTTTTAATAAATCTTTTTTCCAAAAACTGAGATATTTGTATATCTAGAATTTTTCGAATTTTATGGATTGTTCAGATTTGTTAGATTTACAGTTTGTTTGATTTTTAAGATTTTACAACTTCTTGAGATTTTTTTATCTTTTCAATACAATAGAATTCTTGGATTCTTTGGATTTTTCAGTTTTCCAGAAATTTCTCAATTTATGTTATTTCCAGTTTTTTTCTTTTTTTTTTTAGATTATTTTTATTATTCAGATTTTGTGAGATACTTCGTATTTTCATTGATATTTTAAATTCTCAGATTTCTTTGGATTCTTTCAACTGTTCAGATTATTTGTTGAGTTTCCAGTTTCTTCACAATTACCTAATTTTGATTTTTTTCTTGAAATGTTTGAAATTTTACATTTTTTCGGCTATTGACACTCTCAATTCTTCAGATTTTGAATCTTTTCGATTTTTAAAATTTTTAGGATGCTCTAAACTCTCTGATTTTTGAAATTTTTGTTTCTGATTTTCTGATATTTTTGATTCTCTAATTTCTTTGGATTCCTTCAACTTTTTTCGATATTTTTTTTTTTTTTTTTAATTTTCCAGGCCTGTTAGATTTTTCATATTTTCAAAAATAGTGATACCTCTTGAGATTTTTTTTTAATCTTTTCAGTTCAATAGAATCCTTTGATCTTTTGGATAGTCCAATATTTTTTAAACATTTTGCACTTTTATGTTAATGCTCCAGATTTTTGGATTTTTCATTTTTTAGATATTTGAATTTTATTAGTTTCTCAAGTTTTTTTTTAATTTCTCCAGATTTTTCGAATTCTTCAATTTATGACATTTGCAAATTTTTTTTTAATCTTTCAGTTTATTTTTATTATTCAGATTGTTTGGATTATTCGGATTTTTTATATTCCTTATACATATTTTCTGGATTTTTTTGGATACTTAATTTTGATCCTTACGATCCTTTACATTCTCCAATTTTTTGAAATTTTTCGAATCTTATCTTTTGAATTCTACACATTTTCTAGATAATTTGAAGTATTTTGGTTCTTCAGAACTCCTAAACTTTTTAGATGATATAAATTCATCACAAATCTCTACATTTTTTCGATTTCTGAAACTCTTAAGAGTAACTAATTTTTTTAGTTTTTTTTGACTTTGCAAATTCTGAAAATTTCGTATAATTTTGTATTTGTTAATCTCTTTATTTTTTCTGAATTTCTACATTTTTTGCATTTGCAGATCTAAATTCTTGAGACTTTTCGTTACTTTTTTCCTTGAAAATTTCTCAAGTCCTTAAGATATTTTATATTTTCAAAATTAGATATGTTCTTGAATTTTTCAGATTCTTCAGATTTGTTAGATTCCCAGGTTGTTTGGATTTCTTATATTTTTCAAAATTTACAACTTCTTGAGATTTTTATTTCATATTTTCATTTCGATAGAATTCTTGGATCCTCCAATTTCCATTTCTAGATTTTTCAACTTTCAGTTTTATTATTCAGATTGTTTGGGTTCTTTATATTTTTCTGGATACAGACTGTAGAGAAATTCTGATCCTTACGATCCTTTACATTCTCCAATTTGTTTATCATAAATCCTGGATTTCGGGTTCTTTAGTTGGTATAGATTTTTATTTTTCTCAGATCTCTCAGTCGGATTTTTTACATTCTTTTTACTTTTGAGATTTTAAATCTTTATTTTTTAAGATTTTCAGGATATTTTGAACTTTATGAGTTTCAAGATTTTATTATTAATTAATTTGGATTTTTTTCACATTATCTAAATTTTCCAGGTTTTATAGATTTTTTTAATTATTCTGATATTTTACATCCCCTAATTTTTTTAGATTCTCCGGTATATTTGATTCATGTTTCCTGATTCCTGCGAGTCTCTAAATCCTCAATAAATTTTAAGCTCTTCATGTTTTGCTATTATCTCATTTTTTTTTATTTTGTCGATCCACTCATTTCTTTAGTTTTTTGAATTATTTTTTGTTTTCTTTAGATCGTTTAGATTTTTGTAGCTTTTGGATACCCAATTTTTTTTCACTTCTGAATTCTTTACATTTTTATACTTCTTGGAGTCATTTTATTTTGAGTTTTGGTCAAGCTCTTTATTTTCAGATTTTTTGCGTTTTTTGAATGATAATTTTTTTTTCTTAAATTTGTCAAGTTTTTTAGATTTTTAATAAATCTTTTCAGAAACTGAGATATTTGTATATCTAGAATTTTCCGAATTTTATGGATTGTTCAGATTTGTTAGATTTATAGTTTGTTTGATTTTTAAGATTTTACAACTTCTTGAGATTTTTTTATCTTTTCAATACAATAGAATTCTTGGATTCTTTGGATTTTTCACTTTTTAGATGCTTTAATTCTATTAGTTTCTTAAAAATTGTTGGATTTTTCAGTTTTTCCGAAATTTCTCAATTTATTTCCAAGTTTATTTTCAAATTTTCCAGTTTATTTTTATTATTCAAATTGTTTGAGTTTATCATATTTTTTGTATTCCCTATATTTTCATTGATATTTTAAATTCTCAAACTTCTTTGGATTCTTTCAACTTTTCAGATTATTTGTTTCTTCACAATTACTTACTTTTGATTTTTTTTTTTCTTCAAATGTTTGAAATTTTACATTTTTTCGACTTTTGACACTCTCCCAATTCTTCAGATTTTGAATCTTTTCAAATTTTCAAGATGCTCTAAACTCTCTGATTTTTTAAATTCTTGTTTTTGCTATTCTGATATTTTGATTCTCTAATTTCTTTGAATTCCTCCAACTTTTTTCAGATATTTTTTTTCCAGACCTGTTAGATTTTTTATATTTTCAAAAATAGAGATACCTCTGGATTTTTTTAAATTTATTAGATTCTTTAGATTTGTTAGATTTCTAGTTTGTTTGGAAATCTAAGATTTTCCAAATTTTACAGCTTCTTGAGATTTTTTTCAATCTTTTCAGTTCAATAGAATCCTTTGATCTTTTGGATTTTCCAATATTTTTTAAACATTTTACACTTTTATGTTAAAGCTCCAGACTTTTGGATTTGTCATTTTTTAGATACTTGAATTTTATTAGTTTCTTAAGAATTGTTGTTGTTGTCCAGATTTTTCGGATTCTCTACATTTTTTTGATTTTCGAAACTCTCTTTGTTCTTGAGATTTTGAATCGTTTCGATTTTTCATATTTTTAAGATTCTAATTTTTTCAGGTTGAAGATAAATCTAGTCAATTCTTAAGAGTAACTAATTTTTTTAGTTTTTTTAAATTTTTTGTTTTTGCAAATTCTGAAAATTTCGTATAATTTTGTATTTGTTAATCTCTTTATTTTTTCTGAATTTCTACATTTTTTGCATTTGCAGTTCTAAATTTTTGAAACTTCTCGATACTTTTTTCCTTGAAAATTTCTCATCCTTAAAATATTTTATATTTTCTAAATTAGATAATTTCTTGAATTTTTCAGATTCTTCAGATTTGTTAGATTCCCAAGTTGTTTGGATTTCTTATATTTTTCAAAATTTACAACTTCTTCAGATTTTTTTTTTTTCATATTTTCATTTCGAGAGAATTCTTGGATCCTTTGGATTTTTCAGTTTCTATTTCTAGATTTTTCAACTTTCAGATATATTATTCAGATTGTTTGGGTTCTTTAGATTTTTCCTATTCTTTATATTTTTCTGGATATAGACTGTAGAGAATTCTAATCCTTACGATCCTTTACATTCTCCAATCTGTTTCTCAGAAATCCTGTATTGGAGTTTTTTAGTTGGTATAGATTTTTATTTTTCTCAGATCTCTCAGTCGGATTTTTTACATTCTTTTTATTTTTGAGATTTTGAATTTTTATTTTTTTAGATTTTCAGAATATTTTGAACTTTATGAGTTTCAAGATTTTTGTTTTTAATTTTGCTAATATTTTGAATTTCTTGGATTCTTTCAACTTTTCAGTTTCTTTACATTCTTCACAACTATCTAATTTTTTTTTTTGCTTCCTTTTAAATTGTTTTTTTTGTGTAGATTTTTTCGGATTATCTGGATTTTCCAGGTTTTATAGATTTTTTAATTTTTCTGATATTTTACATCCTCTAATTTTTTAGATTCTCCGGTGTATTAGATTCATGTCTCCTGATTCCTGCAAGTCTCTAAATCCTCAATTTTCTCATTTTTTTTTTTATTTTGTAGATCCACTCATTTCTTTAGTTTTTCCAAAATGTTTGTTTTCTTCAGATTGTTTAGTTTTTTGTGGTTTTTGGATTTTCAATAGGTCTAAGTTTTTTTTTTTCATTTTTGGGTTTTGCAAATTCTAAAAATTTCGTGTAGTTTTTTTATTGTTAATCTCTTTACTTTTTCGAGATTTTTTGCATTTTTAAGTTTTAAATTCTGGAGATTTTTCGATACTTTTTTCCTTGAAAAAAATTTCTCTAGTTTTAGATATTTTATATTTTCAAAAATTAATAGATGTTTTGAATTTTTTAGATTATTTATATTAGATTATTCATGTTAGATTTCCAAGTTATATTTTTCAAATTTTTCAACTTATTGAGATTTTTTCATCTTTTCAGTTGAATAGAATCCTAGAATCTTTTCTAGATTTTCCAAATTTGATATTTTCAGATTTTTTCACAACTTTCAGTTTATTAAGTTTTGAGATTCTTGTTATTGATTTTTCTAGTATTCCGAAGGTTCAATAGAATCCTTAAATGCTTTGGATATTCCCATATTCTTCAAATATTCAGAATTTTTTGAAGTTTTTTATTTTTTAGATGCTTTAATTTTATTAAATTGTCAGAATTTTTTTAAATCAGTTCATTTTTATTAACCAGATTTGTTATATTCCCAATATTTTCTAGATTTTTTGGGTTCTACAGACACTCGAAAGATTTTGTAGAAAATTTTTCAAATCTCATATTTTAAATTCGTCACAATTCACAAGCTTATTTAGTTTTTTTTTTTTAATCTATTTTTCAGATTCCTCAAAATCTAAAGATATTTTGATTTTTTCATCTTTTCATATTTTGCAGATTTTCTATTTTTTTTTCTCTAGCTAGACTTCGATGTTTTTAGATTTTTTTTTTCTATTTTTTATCTCTTAAGAGTTATTCAGATTTCTATAAAATCCTAAATCCTTAGACTCTAAAATTCTTTATTATTTTGTATTCTTCAGAATATTCAAATGAAAGGAATTTTTTAAGCTGATCAAATTTTTAGATTCTTTGATTTCTTTCTATTCTTCATATATTAGAGATTTTCAGTAAACCTCAAACTCAAAACCAACTGCTAATGTGAAAAATGTAGAATCTTGCACAGAAATCTATATCTTCCATGCTGATATAAATAGAACTCTCTGTACTTGTAACCCTAAAGAACTATTATTATAGGGTCGAAATAGCGATGAGTCATTTCATTAATAAGACAAGCATAAAGTAAATGTTAGATTCATAAATAACATTTGATTAAAATCCTCCTGAAGTAAAAGGCAAATTCCTCAAACCAACATCTCCTCCTTTTACATGTTCTATAAGTTAATTAAATTTGACTTTCGAAACTTTCAACTTTCCAATGAGTTAATAATAATTAGTTAGAAGTAGTAAAATTGATGTTTACAAAATAAATAAATTATTAAACGCATTGTTTATGTTTTTGATGTTCAAATAATATAATTTATAAATAAAATCCTATTTTAGGATATTGATTTTGTTAAATTACATTTGATGAAAATAATTTCAATTTAATCAAAGTATCAAAATTGTGTTGCATAAATAAAATATTTATAAACTTACCTTTCGACGATTTTTCATTGCAAATTATTCATGAGTATGCACAGATTGAGTTTCGACTTGACACACACAGTCGAAATCAATATTCACTATTGAGGCCACAAATACAAAAGTGGAAGTGGAACAATAATAACATTCACTGTTCCACATTAAGAATACTAAACAAATAATAGTGGAGTGCATAAAATGCAACAAATAATAGAAAGAAAAAAGGTGTTAGATAACCAACAATACACACGCAGGCGCTATATTAACGACTATAAAATCATTCTATAAATTGATGTTTAACGCACTAATTGTAGACAGTAATGTAACAAAAATTTGTATTTTTTTATCATTGAACATAGCCTTTATTATTTCAATATAGATAGATTTTTACATAAAATGACAGTTATCAAAATAAAAGTTCTTTTATAAATAGAATAAAATCTCTAAACAAATTTATCTACAATTCTCGCAACTGAATAAAAATTTCAACAATTCTAATAATATCACTACATATTTAAAATTTTCTATATTTAAAAAACAGGTGATAAATTTAAAGTAAGACTTTGTAGCGTTTTATTTCTAATAGCTGATCGATTCGCTCTTGCTGATTTAATAATTTGAAGAACCATCATTTTACAATCATGACAAACAATCATTTGTGACGCTTTAAATTTATCAACAACTCTAGCAGCTTTACCAACTGTTGTTGCTTTTGAACGAAATTTACCAATAGTACCAGGATCACTGATTGTACTTGATTCCATACTAGATCCTGGTCGACTAATATCAGGACTATGATCAGCTGATAATGGATCAATAATAGTTTTTTGTTCATTGTCCGGTGAGCACATAATACTAGGACTTAGAAGAACAACAGGAACACTTGAAAAATGTTCCATTGGTATATTCATTTTACAACAACATTTAGTACAAACTGTGCGTTTACATAAACTACATCGTTGTCCCCATGGTCCAAAAATCCCAAATCTTGTTTTTAAACATAAGAAACATACTTTTCGTGATTCAACATCATGACGTACTCGACCTTCAACTGGTAAAGCTTCTAGCTCTGCTTTAGTTAATACAGATCTTATATGAACGATTTCTGATAAGGTTAATGATAATCGATCATCCATTGAAATTGTTTCTTGCCAATTACGAATATTTGTTAATTCATCTTGCATTGCTTTTGCTACTTCAGGTTCAAGTTGAATTGATTCAGCTTCAGAACTATTACATGATTGACGCGAACATGGCCGTGATTGAGGTACTGAATAACTGCCTAAATTTGGATCGCATACTTCTAATGTATGTCGACGTGCAGTTGAATTTAATGTTGCGAGATCATACGGTTCTAAAATGTTTTCATTAATGCCAAGATATTCACTTGACCATAAACCAGGTTCGTTTGAGTCGGGACTATCGATTGGTTCATCGTCTTCTTCGTCGTCGAGTTGACTAAAATCGACTTTAATCAAACGACGATTTGGTTTTAAGTCTTCTTTAATGCTTTGTTTTGGTTCCGAACGATGGTATGACGATCTGAAAATAAAACACTTAAAATAAGACAAAAAAATTTGGTTTTTTTTTTTACCTAGGAGTAGGTTTAAGTTTGCGTCCTTTTTTAATAGCATTGAGGAGTTGTTCTCTAGGAGTTAGAGTTCTCGCTTGTGGTGGTAACTTTCTATCAGAAACTTTCCTCAAAGGTGGTCTCGATCGTATAAATTCTAAAATAATAGCATGTGCATCTTTAGTAACTCTTGATGGAACATCTCCATTAACCATAATTTTTCTCAAATTGTATCTACACGATCTTATATCTTTCATTAATATTTCATACGGAGTCAATTCATACTCGATTGGTGCTCTACTATAATGTACTTTTTTCAATTTAACACCCATTCGTAATTCACCCATTACTTGTACCCAAAATCTTGCCCAATCGGAAAATTTCAATTGATCCAATTCAGATAATTTCATATTACTACTAGTTGGTAAATTTAAATTTCCTTGTGCTACTTTTTCAAGAAAAGTTGCTAATTCTAAAGCTTCAGCTACTAAAGCTCGTACTACAGCTCTATAATGAGCTTCAGCTTGAGTTTTAGTTAAAGTACCAAGATGTAATTCGCATCGATGAATTATTTCTTCAAGTGTGATATGAGTTTGTGCTTTTGAAGTACCAGCTTCATAGTCAGTTTCTTCAGAATCACGTTCGATACCTTCATCATCAGTTTCTTGATGGGATTGTTCAGTTTTATTTAATTCATCTGATATCATATCATTAATTAATTGTTCTAAATCTTGACTTATTTCTCGTTCTTCATCATTTTGATTGCCTCGATCTAAAGCTGTATAAATAACAAGTCCTAAGCCAGCAGTAACATCTTTTTCTGTTTTTACCACTCTGGTTTCTTTTGATTTGATTGTATTTTCATGTACATTACCATCAGTTTGAAGAAACACATGTTGGACTTCAGTTACAGCATAAATATTCGGTTTTTGATTAGATATGCATTCTTTATAATATTTTGCACATTGATAACACAAAGCCCATGCATGTTCTTCACGAATTGATGCATTAAATGAAATTAGGATGTCTTCTAAACACACACTACCATCCGAATTCACTTTACATTTTGTTTTTCCAGACATTTTTCAAAATGGGTTAACCTAAAAATCAATGATGATTCGACCTTGAACATGACAGCTGCCTACACAATTTTATCGATTGGTGAAATTAACTGCATTGCTACCAACTTTAAATAAAACACAAAAATTTGGTAAAAAATCATATTAGGCACAAATTACAGCATTTTTTTTTTATTTTTAACAATTCACGTTTTTGTCTTGAGTATAATGGTTGCTTTAAACGAAAAATTTGGAAAAATGTTATATAAATAAATTTGTATACATTAACAAAATAATTTAAATCGAACTAAAATTTCTCTTCTTCCAATCCGTGTTTGAAAAACATCATTACTGGCACTGATTCACCATCAATTTCTCTATATTCCATTAAACCAACCATTCCTTCAATTTCCATTGATTCGCCAGTGAAAAATTGTAATTCTTTAAACCTTCCCAAAATGTCTTTCATTACTTTGTTCATGTTTGTTTTGAATACTTCCACTTGATCTGGGGATTTTTCTTCGAGTTTTGCTACCAATCTGAAAATGTTGAAGAAATTATAAGTAAAAGTAATACTATATTATAATTTCTTCATTAATTTAGGATGTTATGCTCTGAACACTAAATTTTCAGCATTCAGTATTAGTACATCCACTACAGGAAACTGTAATTCTACTCACTTTTTCATGTAATCTTTCAAATATGCCGTATATGATTTTTTATCATTAAATGCATAAGTTTCGCACAATCGATGATTCAATACAATATCAACTCCAGATTGTACATTTTCATCTGTGCCTTCGTCTTGTTCTTCAGCAGACGGATTTGCTCCATCTAATTGAATATCACCTTCTTTTCGCTGTACCAATTTTCCATAAACTTCATAAATTACTTCATCAACTAATTTTATTTTATAAGTATCTGAGAACATTTCGTCTCCTGAAATTGGAAAAAAATGTTAAGATGACAGATGGAATTTTAAGGTTAACTTATTTCAACGTAAATTGTCAATTATAATAGAAAATATTAACAAAAAATTGACAAAAATTAACACATACCTGTAAAAATATCTTTATAAATCTTCATTTTGAATGGATTGCTGGTATTTTTATTGGGATAACTAAAAAGCAACCGTCCGCTACAAGGACACGGCAAAAAAGGTCGAAAGATGGAGTTTTGACAGATTTAAACTGTAAATGACATGCGCGCGCAGCGAAAATAAGTCAAATGAAAAATTTTTACCATTTTTTCAAAAAAATTCGATTGTGTTGACAAATAAACACCAGAACTTTGTTATTTTTCTAGCGCTCGAAGCCATCATATTGAATTAAACAAAAAAGTACTAAAACTGAAATACCAAATGCCCTAAAGTCATTTGTTTTTCTTCTAAATAACGGAAACCATAAATCTGTAAGCCAAGTACTCGAATTAATTTTTTACTATAGTTTCTTTTAGTCTTATGTATAACACTTTTGTAGATAATTTCATAAACTACTAAAAAAGGGACTAATATAAGAAACATTGCACAACCATCAAACTGTTTTGTTTTTACTTAGTATTTCAATACTTTTAATCAACATGATTTCATGTTATAATCTGTTTGCAACTTGATGTCTTCACCCGATTGTAAACGGCAGAAGCTGGCAGACGACGTAAATTCAGTTACAAACATGTTAAGGTAAGTAGATTTATTCCAATTTTTTACGTACCACTACACTATTTTCCAGTTCAAGGTAATTAACTTTTGTTTGTTTTCACATGCATGTTTCACCGAAGAAAGACAATTGCACTCAGTCTGACGATGTAACAATCCCAGTATCAGCTTCCAACAAGGTAACTTCATCTATCAACATAAAATTTTCATTTATTCTCCCTAATGGCTTGTGCTAATTGGTAACTCTTTCACAGCAAACTGTAATGGACGGATTTGTGGATAGAACAATGCTCATAGAGGAGTTACTACAGGGAAAGGGGGGACCGTACGCCATGATTTTGCACCATCAAAATTTGGCAAAACCATAAACCTTGGTATGATTCGTTTATTCTGCGACATTGAAGATAAAAATGCAAAAACAAAGGAAGATGTTGTAAAGACCCCAACAATGGAAGATTTTCAATCCTCAAAGAACATGAAAGTATTTCTTAGACAGTTTGAGGGCACAAACTATAAAAAATGTTTAATCTTGGAACGAGAACAATTTTTCATTCAACATTTTGGGCGGCATCCCGTAGTTTTATTCGATTTCAAAGACTGTAAAGCCAAAAATGAATCAGATGCAATATATTTTTGTGCTCTGCAAGTGAAGGAGGGTTATTTGGAACACAAGTATCTTAGAAATAGTAAAGAATTTCAATCTGATGATCCTGAACATGTCCAGTTGAAACAAATATGTACAAACTGGTTAAACTACAGCAGGGTTGACTTTAAGACTCTGTGGAGGATGTGATGAATGGTTTGCAGAATTTGATTAAGAGCTTGAGGTTACATTGGGATAGAAAACCAGTGTTTTTGGTAGATGAAGTTAACAAGCCTTGTATAGCCGCCATCGAGAGTAAGCTTTCTGAAAATCAAATACCTGAGATAGGAACTCCTATCATTGATGTGATATGTTCGATTTTGAAAACAGAAGATAAACAGTTAGAACTTTAAGCTGCCTTGGTCACTGGCATTTGCAATCTTGTAAATTCTGGACTGGCACCTATGGACAATACAACGCCGGTATACTTCTTGAGCGACGAGAGATTTTCTAAATATTACGGGTTGACTGCTCAAGACGTTGAAACTTTAGTGAAGACACTCTATGGCTTAGGGGGAGATCCTAAGAAGACCGAGGAAATAATTAGCTATATCAACGCAAAATACAACGGCTATTATCAGCCTTCGTGTTCTGGTGAATATAAGAAAGGTGCCAGAAACTGCTTATTTACATAAATAGTAGATATCTTGGATATTGGTGTTCTTGGACGGACGGAGGTTTTTTGACTGGAAAATTTGTGTCAGTACTCAGGAAATCTGTCGAAATTATGAGTGCTATTCAAAAACTGTTTTATTCTGGTACCATTGAAATCGAATATCAACGGGCAGTTCAACATATCCTCGGGCTGTATCGTGAGAAAATAGACCCGGACCCAAATGCAGTTTTCAATTTTTTTTTACAACGAGGTTATTTGGCACACAGTCCAAAGAAACCAGTAGGAAATATAGCAAAGAGCGGACATAAATATGTAAGAATTCCAAATCTGGAGATTAAAAAACTTTACAAAAATATGTTCATGCTTTACTATCATAATCTTCCAAAAGATATTAAATCAAAATTGACTTCTTGCGGACAGATCTTCAACTCATTACCAACGCTAGACAGTACAATGTTTCGCAACAAACTAAATGACCTCTGTGAACACTTGAATTGTATTTTTGAATTTCTACAGTGCGGCGGAATATCCAGTAAACTATATTGATGATGATAATAATAAGAGGCAATCTGTCTACATTGATGTTTGGGGGCATCAGGATAAGTTCGCCATTATCTTTGAAGTTAGATACAATTCTCATGCTACTAGTGAACCTATCGAAATTGGAAGTAAGACAAAAAGCTCCCTTGCTGCTGCAGAGGACATAGTTGAACTTCTTCCTGGTAAAAACAAACCAGAAGACGGAACAAGCGGTAAAGCTGGCACTGGCAGAGATTTAGAGGTACTGAAGTCTTAAATTGAGAACTACGTTCTTATAGGTCTGGCTGTGGATGGTGATTATACAATTCATATGCTTGTCTTTCGAGATACATCCAAATGGGAAAATGTAATTCAAGTTAATCCTGAAAAGCATGTTGTAGAAATAATATCAACTTATCTAAAATGATAGAACTGGTAAGAATGGTGTTATGATATTGATTTAGCTTTCTCTTCATTCAATATATTTATTTTGTAAAAACAGAGCACTTTTTTGTGTTTATACCTTTGCTTGTTGCACAATTATTGATGCAGCATTGCTGATTTGCTGATGTTGAATATAATTGGGAAAAATAACCAGCGTATTGAACAAAACTGTTGATTCGCCAAAGGCTCATGAATTGATAATTCTCCTCGCTATAAGCTGTCGTGAAAGAGAAGATGCTGTAAGATAGATCGGAATGAAAACGGGGATAGATGTAGATACTCTGAATCCAAGATTTATCATGAAGGCATAGTCGAATTTTGGGGTGTTGCAAACCGAGGCATTTGAATAAAAATTTACTAGGTTTTTGAAGTATTTAATTGTCCTGGTCTAAACTAGAATATTATGAAAAAACAGATAAAACTTCCAAAATCGATGTAGACAAAGAAGATAAAGTACTATGATAATGAAAAAATAAACACAAATTATGATTTTTGAAGAATTTTATGTCTTTTTCGATTGTTTACTTTTGGGAAATCAGAAATTTTAGAATTCTGTCTAGATTTTTAAGACTCTTGATTTACTGTTGTTTTTACCTTTTTTTTGCATTCCTCAATTGGCTTAGTCCAGAAATAAAAAGTCATTTTGGGGTGTTTGAAAACACGGTATTTTGTTTTTTTTTTTTTTATGACGTTCTTGAGGTAATTTTCTATTATTAAACTCAGCTGAAAAACTGGAAAATTTCAAATTGTAATATAAACGGCATCTATCAATAACTTGTTTAAACAAAAGTTTAGAAAACTACGTTATATCCGAGGTCCCTTGGATTGAACGCCTAAAATTTCAACAATTTCGCATTAAAACACTCATTTCAAATTTATTAATTTAAAAAACATTAAACAGAAAAATGTGAAATTGATGAAGAAGATTCGTACGGTTGGTAAAACTTATCTGATTTGACAACAATCTGTCAATTAAGACCTAACCTGTTGTATAGGCTTGGTGTTTGAAATAATGCAATTTTATTGAAGAAAACCACGTGTTATTGTTGGAATTTGATAAAATTGTTAAAAAACAATGGCTGAAGATTTAGAAAGTAAAATTGTGCGTCAAATTGAATATTATTTTGGTGATATAAATTTACCACGTGATAAGTTTTTGCAAGAAAAACTAAAAGAAGATGATGGTTGGGTATCATTAGATGTTTTATTAACATTTAAACGTTTAGCAAGCTTATCTGATAATCCTCAAGTTATAATTGATGCACTTGAAAAAGCTGAAAATTGTTTAGTTGAAGTAAGTGAAGATAAAAAAAAGATTCGTAGAAATCCTGATTTGCCACCACCTGAATTGAATGATGCACGAAAAAAGGAACTAATTAAAAGGACAGGTAATACTTTTGGAAAGTGTATAATTTTTTTTAACGATTAAATTGTGTAGCTTATGCGAAAGGATTTCCATTGGATGAGGCTCTAACTGATATTATCAATTTCATGGATCAGTACGGTCCAGTCGAGTCTGTGAATCGTCGCTGCACAAAAGATCATAAATTTAAAGGATCCTGTTTTATCATTTTTAAAGATAAAGAAACCTGTAAAAAATTTATAGAAAGTGAAAGTATCAAATACAAAGATACTCAGTTGATTCGTAAATGGCAAAGCCATTATTTTGCTGAAAAAAAGAAAGAATATGAAGATCGTGTAAAAGCGAAAAAGGAGAAAAAACAAGCGAAATTAGATGAGAAATGTAAACAACTTGAATATCCGAAAGGAGCAGCTATATATTTTTCGAATATTCCTGAAGGCAAATCGATAACACGCGAAGAAATTAAAGAGAAAATTAATGAAATTGATGAGAATTTAACAGTTTCTTTTATTGATTTTCAAAAAGGAGATGTTGAAGGACATTTAAGATTTTCAACAGAAAATGCAGCCATTGAATTTGTGAAAAAATTAACAGATAATGAGATGGAAGTGAGTGATGTTAAATTGAAAATGAGAGTTTTGGAAGGAGGTGAAGAAGAGGAGTATTTGAAGAGGACAGCTGAAGCTGTGACAAAAATGAGAGAGAAAGCGAAGTCGAATAGGAAGAGGAAGGGACATTTTTCGAATGGAAGAGACGCCAAGACTAGAAAAAATAATTAATTTTGTATTCGTTTTTTTCTTTGATTTTAATAAATATTGATTGTGGTAATTCGTTTGAATCGCTTTGGAATTATTTGGTGGCCATGAAATATAAGTTTGAGGTTAATTAATTGTCAAATTTGATGGCGACATTTCACCAACTGCTGAAAAATTCACTAAACTTTGAATTTGCGCTTAAAATCAAATACAGAGTGATTCACAAGTAAAAAATTGTTTCATTAAACAAAAGCAAGAATTTTTTTTAATTCGTTGAATTCCACTACTAAAGATGCTTAATAGCATTGAATCGAGGAGAAAGTTGTAATGACGCTGTTGCTTCCAACTGTACCATTGAAAATGTGAAGATTGAAAGTGCCGCTTCAATATGGTTTACAAAACATATCCTGGTTATAAATACATGAAAATATACCCAAGTGATGTGAAAATCGATTCCGAGTCAAATTTTTCAAAGGTATGAAAATTTTTTTGTCTTCCCTTGAAAAGATAATTTTTTCTTATTTTAATATCCCTACCTCTTCTCTCTTTCAAAACTCGTGTGTTAAGTTTCGAAGTAGTTTAGCGCACGATTCGAAGCGCGCCGTTGATGAAAATCTCATCGTGGTAAAGTTAGTGGTGTTTGAGTGATGGTTTAAGTTGGTGGGTGAAGGAAAAAAATCAAAATGACACAAAATGGACAATCGAGTTCGAATTTAGAAATAGCACAAAGTAATCAGGTAATATTACAGTATCCAACCACACCTGATAATGTTTTGTTAATTAAATAACACGGTCAAGAGTTGACCTTCAAATAGCAGCATCAGAAAAAGACTTGTTTGAAATTTATAAAAATGTGGTTTTAAAGCAATCAACAAAAAAATTAGGCCCTTCCGGTGAGGTATTCACGTCGTAATATGCTGAATGACATTAATTGTTAAATAGTAACATAATGCTACCGATGTGTGTTGAAAAGACTTCAGAGAGAATTATTAGCATACGTTAAAAAATTATAAATGCGAGGGATTGGGAAAAAAATTGATTGCGTGGAACACGCACTTATTTCTATTGGACAATGTCAGAATATCATTTGGATTCTTTTCAAGCATCAATAAAAAATGAGTCAAAATTGTAAATTACCCTAATTGTAGTTTAAACTTTAAAAGAAATTATTGAATTAAATAAAATTATTGTTGGTGTTTTGATAAAATCTTAAGCTTTTAATCTAGAAGACTTCTTATCAAATTGCTTTTTTATGACTTTAGACGGAATTATTTTTTGATGGTTATTACTTATTGGTAGGTGTTATTTTTATAAAAAGTAGAAAGTTGCAACTGTGACATTTACCAAAATCGAAGCTATTGTGTTAGAAAGTGGCAAAGGTAATTAAAGTGTTAACTGTCTGAAAAACAGTTGAAAAATGATCTCCAATCACGCGTTTTTGACTTAAATTAAGTAATCAATTGACTGTTTTATTTTTTCTATTTTTGGATTTCGATTAGAAACTTTTAGTTTTTGAAATTGGTAGCTATGAAATGTCAGTTTGAGGTTAATAATTAAATTATTCTGACACTTTCAAATTGACATTTCTATAGGAACTGAAAAAATCCCCAGAATTTGAACTTGTGCTTGAAATAATATACAGAGTGATTCACGGGAATTAATAAGACTGATCAGGCATTAGTCAGTCTGTAATAAATTGACTGTTTTATTTTTTCTATTTTTGGATTTCGATTAGAAACTTTTAGTTTTTGAAATTGGTAGCTATGAAATGTCAGTTTGAGGTTAATAATCAAATTTGATTAGACGCTTTCAAATCTGACATTTTCAAATTGACATTTCTATGGGAACTGAAAAAATCCCCAGAATTTGAACTTGTGCTCGAAATAATATACAGAGTGATTCACGGGAATTAATAGGACTGATCAGGCATTAGTCAGTCTGTAATAAATTGACTGTTTTATTTTTTCTATTTTTGGATTTCGATTAGAAACTTTTAATTTTTGAAATTGGTAGCTATGAAATGTCAGTTTGAGGTTAATAATTAAATTATTCTGACACTTTCAAATTGACATTTCTATAGGAACTGAAAAAATCCCCAGAATTTGAACTTGTGCTTAAAATCATATACAGAGTGATTCAAAGTCTGATCAGACATGAGTCAATCTGTAATAAATTAACTGTTTTATTTTTTTTGTATTTTTGGATTTAGAAATTGGTATCTATGAAATGTCAGTTTGAGGTTAGTAATTAAATTGGATTAGCGCTGTCAAATCTGACATTTTTAAATTGACATTTCTATAGGAACTGAAAAAATCCCCAGAATTTGAACTTGTGCTCGAAATAATATACAGAGTGATTCACGGGAATTAATAGGACTGATCAGGCATTAGTCAGTCTTTAATAAATTGACTGTTTTATTTTTTCTATTTTTGGATTTCGATTAGAAACTTTTAATTTTTGAAATTGGTAGCTATGAAATGTCAATTTGAGGTTAGTAATTAAATTTGATTAGACGCTGTCAAATCTGACACTTTCAAATTGACATTTCTATAGGAACTGAAAAAATCCCCAGAATTTGAACTTGTGCTTAAAATCATATACAGAGTGATTCAAAGCCTGATCAGACATTAGTCAATCTGTAATAAATTAACTGTTTTATTTTTTTCTATTTTTGGATTTTGAAATTGGTATCTATGAAATGTCAGTTTGAGGTTAGTAATTAAATTGGATTAGACGCTGTCAAATCTGACACTTTCAAATTGACATTTCTATAGGAACTGAAAAAATCCCCAGAATTTGAACTTGTGCTTAAAAATCATATACAGAGTGATTCAAAGCCTGATCACACATTAGTCAATCTGTAATAAATTGACTGTTTTATTTTTTTATATTTTTGGATTTCGATTAGAAACTTTTAGTTTTTGAAATTGGTAGCTATGTAATGTCAGTTTGAGGTTAATAATTAAATTTGATTAGACGCTGTCAAATTTGACACTTGTAAATTGACATATCCATTGCAACGTTTTATGTTAGCAACTACCAAAAAAGTCCCCAGAATTTGAACTTGTGCTTAAAATCGTATACAGAGTGATTCACGGTAATTAATAAGCCTGATCAGGCATTAGTCAGTCTGTGAAATATTTTTGATTTTTGTGTTTTTGCTTTCAAATATTTCTTTTTTAAATCTCTATTTCATTAAATGTGTTGTTTACAGAGTGACGCAAAAATCGGAATTTCTAAATTTATGTATTTAGTTCTATTAAATTTCATTAAATTTCGGTCGTTCTATTTTGAATTGAGTGATTTTTTTTAATAGAGTAGAGATGTACCGTAGTAGGCTTTGACGTGAATAGAATATGATAAATAAGAAAAAATGTCAATATTTGTCATCGAGAGAAAAACAGTTTGCTTTTTCCGATTTTTTTTAATTACAAAACATTCTGTACATACATATAGTTGGAATATTTTTGATAATACACTTTTATGGAGTATGACTCACTCTGTATATTTTTATTCGCTCGGTTAATTATGGACATAATCATAAAGAAAATGGTATTTTATTTTCTGTCAAAAAAATAAGGGTTCTTAGCCACCTATGTGTTAAAAAGGGAACGTTTGTGTTGAATATCAAAAACAAAGACGGCTATGATTCTATCCATTGCGTTTTTTTTTCTTTTGGAAATTCTTCCAGATTTTCTTAACAAAGCTTGAGGAAACGGCCATACTGTATACTGATATAAATGAGTAGTGTATACAGAGTGGCGCAAAAATTGAATATCTGCATGACATTTTTTAGTTATGTTCCATTTATTTGGGGATTTTCAAAATTAGTATTAAAAAGTAATCGTTATCTAAGTTTTTGAAAGTTGAAAATTTTTCAAAATATTAATTTAAATTTAGAACTGCAGGAATTATTTAGTCGCTTTTTTGATAGAAAAGTATTGTTGCCTAGTTACCAATGAATGTATTAGCAGTTTCTAAAATGTTATAAGTATTTATATAGAAATATTTTCACTAATATATTTTTAGGAATTATGACACCCTGTATATTTTGTATTCGCATACACTGACATATAGAGCGACGCGAAAACTGAATAACTACATACGAAATTTTTTAAATCAATATTCAAAATCAAAGTTGAAATTTTGTCAAAAGATTAATTCAAACCGTTTTGGAACTGCAGAAATATTTGTCATTTTTAAGAAAAAAATATTGTTGCTTAGTTACAATTGAAATACAATGATTTCATAAATTTCACATTTTTATTGTTGCTAAGTAACATCTTTGAAATTTCTCTATCACACCAAAAAACAAAAGAGTATGTCAGCAGTTCCCAAATTGTTATTAGTATTTATACAGAGTGTTTGGTAAAAAAAATCTTTATTGCACTTCTGTTATAAATAACAATTAGAATAAAGTAAAAAAATGCTCTTCAATCACGCAAGAAAAAGTAAAATCAATTATGTAATAAATTATTATTGTATTATACACATTTACATGTCGGTATACAAATAGAGGAAGAAAGTTGAACTTTCCAAGTGTTATTTAGAACAACAAAAAACATCATTAAAATGCATGGAATAAAACGTTTTAAACGATGCTTTGTGAATGTGCAAATATTGTAGGACACGGAATGTACAAAAAGTGGGTTAAATAAAACAGATTTAAAACGCTTCTTCAATAAATAACATTTTTTGTCATGCAAACTCATAACTTGGAAAGAAATAATTATATCGTAGTTATCTGTAGTTGTTGAAATATCATAGCCACCTATCATAAAACAATAATTCAATCCTTTTATTATCTTCTAGGATTTAATAATGACAAAAGGAAAAAGAAAAAAACGCACATGGATCATAGCAGGCATCGTATCAGCAATTGTAATCGCATTAATTGTCGCTGCAATTGTTTTATTAACAAAAAATGAAGACGAAAAGAAAATAACAATTGAAGAACCAACCCTATCTTTGGAAGATCTCCTTCAAGGCAAGGTCAATCCTGTCCTATTTAATGGAACATGGATATCAGGTAGTTATTTATTTATTTAATTTTTTATAATCAAGGTTATCTATGAAAAATGCAAATTTGAAATAAATGACGATAAGAAAACTCTATAGCTGGATTTTCTGGATAATTATCAGCGTGGCTAAATTTATAAACAAGGTCAAGATCGATTCGAAGACAAAACGGATGTTCTCGCATATACAGTATGTTCATCTATAATCAATATTTGATTAATTGTCAATTAATTTTGACATTTATAAAAAGCAAGGCCAACTTGAATGTATTACATATTTGTGGATTTGTAATTATTTCCTTTATTAAAGCGATATTTATAACATGCAAATGAATATTAATGGACTATTAAATCATTACAGATAAAGAACTACTTTATACAGACAGTGAAGGAAATGTAATCGTTTATGACCTAGAAACGATGCAAAAAAATATTATTTTGGATGCGGAAGAATCGGTAGATAATTATAACATAATATAATGAATTATTAATCAATTTTTTTTATAGATTCTTGGAGGTAATAATTTTGAATTATCGGCTGATAAGAATTACTTAAAAATAGCTCATTCATTCCAAAAAGTATTTTTATTTCATTTGTTTTATTATTTAATTATTGTTTATTTTTTAGATCTATCGCCATAGTTACAAAGCACGTTATACAATTCTCAATTTAAAAAATCATAGTGAGCGTATCGAGTTACGTATTGGTAATCGTTCTGATTTTTTATTGGCTGTATGGTCACCAATAGGAAATGGTTTAGCTTTTGTTTTTGAAAATAATATTTATTATAAATCAAATATATTAGATGATAGTTATCAACAGATAACTTTTAATGGAAGTTTTATTTATAATGGTATACCTGATTGGGTTTATGAAGAAGAAGTTTTTAGTTCAAATAAAGCATTATGGTTTTCACCTGATGGTAGTAAATTAGCTTTTGGAAAATTTGATGATACTAATGTACCATTGATGGTATTGCCCATTTATGGAGAACCTGGAAGTTTGATTTTTCAATATCCTAGAGCTAATCTCATCAAATATCCCAAGGTGAGAAGAAAAAATTTATATATTTTTAGGTTGGCAGTGCTGTTGTCAATTTATTTATGCAAATGTTTTGGGGTTTTAGAGAATTTTATATATTGAAATTGAAAGTAATTCAGTTGACTGTCAAATAATTCGAATATCCATCTGTCATGTTAACAGCGCTGTCAGTTTTAACTTCATTTTATTTTTTTTCAGTTGGTATTGGGGAATAAATCCTTTTCCTACCAACATTTAGAACAAAAATATTTCTAGTGCAGTTTTTTTCAGACATCAATTGGTAAAATCTAAAGTTGGCGGCGTTGTCAAAAAAATCTTATTCTAACTTCATTTCACACAAATGTCAAACTTGAATTTCAGAGACAAAAGGTTGGCAACAATGACTCTTATTTGATTGACATTTAGTTTGTCGGAAGTGAACAATTTTTTCACTAAAATTTCAGTTGGTATTGGGGAATAAATCCTTTTTCTACCAACATTTAAAACAAAAATATTTCTAGTGCAGTTTTTTTCAGACATCAATTGGTAAAATCTAAAGTTGGCAGCGTTGTCAAAAAAATCTTATTCTAACTTCATTTTACACAAATGTCAAACTTGAATTTCAGAGACAAAAGGTTGGCAACAATGACTCTTATTTGATTGACATTTAGTTTGTCGGAAGTGAACAATTTTTTCACTAAAATTTCAGTTGGTATTGGGGAATAAATCCTTTTTCTACCAACATTTAAAACAAAAATATTTCTAGTGCAGTTTTTTTCAGACATCAATTGGTAAAATCTAAAGTTGGCAGCGTTGTCAAAAAAATCTTATTCTAACTTCATTTTACACAAATGTCAAACTTGAATTTCAGAGACAAAAGGTTGGCAACAATGACTCTTATTTGATTGACATTTAGTTTGTCGGAAGTGAACAATTTTTTTCACTAAAATTTCAGTTGGTATTGGGGAATAAATCCTTTTTCTACCAACATTCAAAACAGAAATATTTCTAGTGCAGTTTTTTTCAGACATCAATTGGTAAAATCTAAAGTTGGCAGCGTTGTCAAAAAAATCTTATTCTAACTTCATTTTACACAAATGTCAAACTTGAATTTCAGAGACAAAAGGTTGGCAACAATGACTCTTATTTGATTGACATTTAGTTTGTCGGAAGTGAACAATTTTTTTCACTAAAATTTCAGTTGGTATTGGGGAATAAATCCTTTTTCTACCAACATTCAAAACAGAAATATTTCTAGTGCAGTTTTTTTCAGACATCAATTGGTAAAATCTAAAGTTGGCAGCGTTGTCAAAAAAATCTTATTCTAACTTCATTTTACACAAATGTCAAACTTGAATTTCAGAGACAAAAGGTTGGCAACAATGACTCTTATTTGATTGACATTTAGTTTGTCGGAAGTGAACAATTTTTTTCACTAAAATTTCAGTTGGTATTGGGGAATAAATCCTTTTTCTACCAACATTCAAAACAGAAATATTTCTAGTGCAGTTTTTTTCAGACATCAATTGGTAAAATCTAAAGTTGGCAGCGTTGTCAAAAAAATCTTATTCTAACTTCATTTTACACAAATGTCAAACTTGAATTTCAGAGACAAAAGGTTGGCAACAATGACTCTTATTTGATTGACATTTAGTTTGTCGGAAGTGAACAATTTTTTTCACTAAAATTTCAGTTGGTATTGGGGAATAAATCCTTTTTCTACCAACATTTAAAACAAAAATATTTCTAGTGCAGTTTTTTTCAGACATCAGTTGATAAAATCTAAAGTTGGCAGCGCTGTCAATAATTTCTATTTCTAACTCACTTTATACAAATGCCAAGTTTGAAAGTTAAAGTCAAAAGGTTGGCAGCAATGACATTTATTTTGTCGGGAGTGAACAACTTTTTGTTGGGAAATGTTTTTTTTGCCAACATTCAATAGTTTTTTGTTCTAACTTCATTTTATACAAATGTTAAATTTGAATTTTAAAGTTAAAAGTTGGCAGCAATGACTCTAATTTGACCGACATTGTTTTTTCATTGGGTATTGGTAAATAGATTTTTTTATACCAACATTGAAAACAAAAATATTTCTAGTGCAGTTTTTTCTGGCTTCAGTTGGTAAAACCTAAAGTTGGCAACGCTATTAATAATTTCTAGCTTGACAGATTTTCCCCTAGAGTTTCATTCCGATCTGTTGAATTACCTGGTATTACAGATTTGCCAACACTTTTCCTAGTACTTTTCTCTTATTGAATTCTTATGTTGGCAGTACTGTCAAATTTTGACATCATTCAATACAAATCTCAGTTTTTAGAATTATTTAAAATAATAAATTTAATATAATGAGTGTTCAATTTTTTCCCAGGCAGGCACACCGAACCCGGTCGTTTCGCTCCATTGTGTCAATTTGAATAATATAAGTGATGTTAAAACTTTAGCTCCGCCTGCTGATTTAAACACCGCCCACCAGTAATAAACTCCGCCTGTTTGATGTTGTATTTTGATATTTTTTTTTTAGAGCTATTCTATCAGCTGTCAGTTGGGCAACAAATGATGCAATCATAGCAATCTGGATGAATCGAATTCAAAATAAAGCATCAATTGTTTCATATAAAATAAGTGAAACAATAACACGTGATATAATCAAAACTTTAAATCAACAATCTGGTTGGTTGGAATTATTCACCCCACCATTATTTTCACAAGATGGGAATAAAATGGCGTTGATATTGTCACTAGATCAAGGTGGAAATTTGGGATCGTATCGCCATATTGGATTATTATCGAAAAAAGAAAATTCGGAAATAATTCCATTAACAAATGGTAGTTTTGTTGTCACTGAATTATTATGTTGGAATCATGATCAAGACAAAATTTATTATTTAGCCAATAGTGAACAAGATTCAGCAATACAACATTTATACAGTGTATCTGTAGAAACAAAAACAAAAGAATGTTTATCATGTGATATCAAATCAAAAAATGGCGGAAAAAATTGTTTATATAATTTAGCTGAATTTAGTCAAGATTGTTCACATTTCGTTTTCACATGTGCCGGGCCAGATATTCCAGATGTCGCTTTATATTCATTGAAAAAACAATTGATTTATTGGAATGAAAACAACGAGTTGAAAGATTTAGTAAAAAATAAAAAATTACCAATTACGAAAAGATTTGCTTTTGATATTGATGGCGGATTTAAAGCGCAAGTTAGTTTAAAATTGCCGCCAAATATGGATACTAGTGGAAACACAAAATACCCTATGTTACTTAACGTGTAAGTCAAATTTGACATTTAACATAACCTCAATTTGACATTTGATTTATAGTTACGCAGGACCAGACTCGTATCAAGTAGTCGAAAAATTCAATATCGATTGGGGCAGTTACTTAGCGGCTAATAAAAGCTTCATTTATGCAACAATTGATGGGCGTGGCTCTGGTTTAAAAGGCGATAAAATGCTATTTGCATCATATTTGCGGTTAGGAACGGTTGAAATTATCGATCAAATTAATGTCACAAAGTAATATTTAACTTTGTAATTTTTTTATGTTATTTTTATCAATTTTAGACAAATTCAAGATGTTCTTCCTTATGTGGATAAATCGCGGACAGCTGTGTGGGGGTGGAGTTACGGTGGTTACGCCTCTGGTATGATTTTAGCCAATGATAAACAAGGAGTTTTTAAATGTGGTATATCTGTTGCTCCAGTAACAGATTGGACTCTATACGGTATTCAAATTCTATTGGTTAATTCAAAATTTTGATAATACGTTTTAGATTCAATTTATACTGAACGATTTATGGCTTTGCCTACAATTGATAGTAATTTTGAAGGTTATAGAAATGCTAATTTATTGCTCAAATATGATGGATTAAGAGATAAACAGTATTTTCTCATACATGGCACTTTTGATGATAATGTACATTACCAACAATCTATGTTATGGGCTAAAGTTTTAGAACAAAACGATATTTTATTCAGACAATTGGTAATTGTCAAAAAGTAGAAATCTGTAATTTTTATTAATATTTTTAGAGTTATCCGGATGAAGATCATGGATTAGGATCAGTCCGTCCACATTTATATCATTCATTAGAAGATTTTCTTGATGAGTGTTTTATCAATTAAAATTAGACTGTCAAATGCATTAAACTAGTCAAAATGTAATGGACGATCAATCTTACTTTTAACCAGGGTATCTATATTTATAGATCTCAAAAATTGTGTTTATTTTTGTCCACATTGTATATAAATGTATTAAATAAATTTTTTAAAGTTTTGAGGTTATGTTGAATTTTGACAGATTTGACAAGTGTTAGTTTAACCAAAGAAGTGCATTATTTTTTCAAATTTCTGTAATTTTTGCGCTAGATTGCGCTACTTAATTCGCTATTTTAGATAAAAATTATCATTTTCTACAGTTTTTTCTGTATAATAATACGGAATGTGTGCATTGTCGGCGGTGGAGTACAGTTTTGAAAAAATTAAAAAATTGAAATTTATAGTTTTCCAGTCGGTTTTATTGATTGCATTAATGCAATGAAGATCCTTAAGTGTGTCATTGTAGAAATTATTCATAATTAGTTTCACTTAAAAGTGAGTCATTTAATTCTGAATACAGATAACAGTGTATAAAATGGGAAGATAGCATACGGAATGGCAAAATCCACCTATAGGTAGTATTTTCAATAATTAATGCAAAATGTATAATTTTATTCCAACAGTAAAATCGACGAGTATGGCTTTGAACGGCCCGACAACTTCAATTACGAAATGTACGATAATTTCATGTCAACATATATGCGAGTTTTGATAAGACGAGCTCTCCGCTGGAACACTATCAAAGATGGAAATTACATAAAAAGCAACACTTTGAAACGCTTCATTCGTAAAGGAATACCAAGCGATCGACGCGTCCAAGTGTGGATGCTTACTTCTGGTGCTGAAACACTCAAAACCGCAAGTCCCTCGTCTTATCAAGAAATGAAAAGAAAAATTTCTAATAAAACTTTAATAGATATAATCCAAATCGATCTTCCTCGCACATTTCCCGATAATATTTACTTCAAAACGCAAGATCATCGCCAAAAACAACTATTCAATGTTTTAGCAACATTTGCTCATCAAAATTCCGAAGTTGGATATTGTCAAGGTCTTAATTATATCGCAGGATTGTTACTTTTAGCGACAAAAAACGAAGAAGCTTCGTTCTGGTTACTTAAAGTTCTTGTTGAACAAATTCTACCGAAATATTACGTGCCGAGTATGTCTGGATTATTGACTGATTTGGATGTATTAAATGCTATTATTAAAAAACAAGAACCAGGAGTGCATCAACATATTCAAAATGTGGGAATGCCATGGGCTTTAGGAATTACCAAATGGTTTATTTGCTTATATTCGGAAGTTTTACCAACTGAAACTGTTTTAAGAATTTGGGATTGTTTGTTTTATGAAGGATCGAAGATTCTGTTCAGAGTTGCTGTTACTTTAATCAAATTGCATAAAGATGAGATTATGCAAACGTCGGAATTAAGCGAATTAATTGCTTGTTTTAAGGATATGCGCAGCCATGAAGCTGTCATCAATTGCCATCAGTTCATGAAGGTAATTTTAATTTTTCAATATTATTAATAATTCTGATGTGTTTTAGCTTGTCTTTGAACTCCCCGGCAGCTTTTCATCACGCAATATCGAAAAACTTCGAGCCAAACATCAGAAATAATAATAATTTGTTATATTTACAATTCTAGTCATTTACAGCTATTCATTATCTTGAATGTTTTTCTAGAAAGTCTTTGGCTTCATTAATTTTCGATGCCAAATACGGCGATCCGCCTCTATCTGGATGATTCACAGCCATTACTTTCTTAAAAGCTTCTTTAACTTTTGTTTTATTAGCAGTTGGACTAATACCTAAAATAAAATTTATTATTTTTATCATTGCATTATTTGATCTAACCTAAAATTAAAGCGGCTTCTCTTCTATTCATTTTAGGATCAAATCCTCCTTTATAATATTTCGAATTAGCCATTGATTCTGCATCAAATTTCGGTAAATTTTTCATTGCTTCATTGACAGTTTTTGTGACGTTTGGAAGTTGTCTTAAAGCATAACGCCCGGCAAAACCGACAGCTGCTAAACCTAAACCTGCTAATATTATCCCACTAGACTAAAAAATATACAATTATGAACTAATTTTTAATTAAATTACTAAACTTACCATTTTTGCGTCTTTACCAAATTCCTAACCACAAATAATTTTGACAAGTAACAAGTAATAGAAAAAAAAATCCCTAACTTTTCAAATTCTTTATTAAACTAAACCGTCGCTTTCTATTGAAAATTCGCATGAAGCATTTGGTAAATCAGAAGCGAAAATAATTTCAAATTGTCGTTTTAATATGTTTTTACATCGAGAAATAAGGAAACGTGTCGTAATTATATTACTCCAAGTCAGACCTAAACAAGCTTCCAAATACCCAGTTTCTACATTATCAGCTACTTGATTAACACAAACAATACCAAAATTGTATTTTTCCGATAATTTGTTCAATCTGTTAGCAATTGAAATTAAATCATAACTTCGATTTGTATAATTTACGTTTAGATTTTCACTTCTAAAAACACCAGCAATTGAATCGATTATAACTAAATCTACATTTTTCACAGCGGCTAGTTTGGGTAAATCAACAAATAAACATTTTTTCAACTGTTCCTAAAACAAACATTCAAAAAAAATAAAATAACTTAGTTTTATAAACGTACAACTTCAGCCACATGACTTATATAAACATTATCTTCAAAGTTAACACTTGTTTCTAATTTTTTTGTAAATATATTCGCTAATTCATTAAATCGATTTGATGGAAAAATATCTTCTGTACAAATATAAACGACCGATTTATTCAATTCCGACAATTGGGCGGTTATTGCCAATTGTAAACAAATCTGCGTTTTACCAACGCCACTAGTACCAAAAATTTCGCAAATCCCATTCAATGGTATTCCACCTTTTGTGATTTTATCAATGGAAGCGCACCCAGTACTAAGCCGTCGCCATTTTGATAAACCCTTAGCTAAAAATTTCAAAAATAAAAGTGCAATTTTTGTGTAATCAATTACCTGTTGAAATTTTATCTCTAAGAACAATTTCCGAACATTCTTTTAACACAACTCCAACTTCTTTTGCATTTAATTGAGCACTTTGCATTAATTCATTTTTACTTAACAAAAGAATACTTGATATTGATCTAACATTTACTAAACTGTCATTAGTAACTATAGTAACAACAATCAATCTTACCATTTAGTAATTTTTGAAAAATATCCAAACCTAACCTATCTTTTAATAAATCCATTTAGAGGTTAAGATTTGAAAAACCAAATCTAAAATTTGAAATTTTATTTATAATGAATTAATTAATATAAATTATAATATACAAACAGAAGAAGCTTACAAATGAGACTGAAAAAAATTCTTACTGTAGTATCTATAAAGGTGATTCACATTCTCTTAATTTTCTAACCTAAAAGATGGAATCGCTCAACAAAATTCAAATGAACTGAAGTTGGTTCCATTTAAAGTCATAACAAAACCTAACAATAAAAAAAAACTAAACAAAAAAAAAATAAATATACAATATATTTTTACAAATAATAATAATAAGCTAAATACATTGTAAAATACCTGTTATAGCAAATAAATGTATATTTACACTTACTCTCAAAATAAATAAGAAAGTATAGGTTAAATTTAGTTATGACTTTTTCCGAAAAAAAATTATCACAAACAAATTAACCATTTTTGTTATATTTTCACCATACTAAAAGCACAAAACTTTTGCTAATCGTAATGGTATTTACATTGAATGTATGTTAAGACAAACTTTTTTTTTTATTTTATACTAATAACTATAAGCACTCATATTATGTGTAGAAAAAAAAAACAATTAGTATAGAGCGTAAACGTAAGCAGAAATGCATTAGTTTTGCATCATAATAACCGGTCAATATAAAAATTCGAAAATGCGTCAGGTCAAGTTTATATATACATACATATCACATGTCCCATTTCGAAATAAATAGACAATTATAATATTATACATAGTGGCTTCTTGAAGCAACAGCATGGTACAAAATTCACCATAAGCACATTATTACACACTTAATATTATATAAAGAAAAAAAAAATTATTAGGAAGTGAAATTTGTACCGTGCATAATGATAATAATATACTAAAATTCACTTTTACGTGTCCTTTTAAAAGAAGTGACAAATGTCAAATCTGACAATTATAGGTTAGAAAATAACCTCATTTTATACAAATGTCAATTTTGACAATTGGACACAATAAATTTTAATTTTTAAGTGATGATAAACATTACCTAATACGTATTAGGAGTATGTTCACAATTTTGTGTTAAATCCGGCATATCTCCTTTATTTTCATCATTATTTTGCGTATTTTCCGTAACTTCTTCTTGAGATTCTTGTTCTTCACTAACATCTTCTTCTTCATTTCCCCGTTCCAATTCTGGCATTAATTCCAATGCTCTTTCTAATGTTTTTCGAGCACTGTTTGATCGTTCCAAAAAATATCCATTTGAATTTTCATTACTTTGAGCTGGTGGTGACCAAGTACTATATGCATATTGTGTACTAGCTGGATACTTTCGTTCTAATTCATCTTGTAACCAAGCAATTGACGCAGTCCATGTACGTTTTAAATCAGTTTGTGTATTAAGCATTAAACGTGCCGCTTGACATTTACTAAATAATGCTACCATGCATTTAATACATTGATAAGCACGTTTTTGATAATGATTTTTGGCACGAACAATTGTTTCTAATAAACCTTCACGTTCTTCAGGAACACCTTTGATAGCATTATGAATACGATGAGTTTGCCAGGAATCTTCAATTAATAACATTGCTAGAAGAATTTCAATATGATGACGTAATTCTTGACAATAGGCAAAAGCGATTTGCCATAATAATTCTGAAAGGACTGTACGAGAAAAATGAGGATTCTCCCATGAACAAAATTGGAGAAGTTTTATAGCATCATCGGTTAGATTTGTATCTTCGATTACTTTTTTTATGTAACTAAAAGAAAATTTTTAATTTATGAATTTTTTCAATTGTTTAAATACCTAGAACGATTATAGAGAATATCAGCAGCTTGAGGCGATATTGGCATAATGTAATCAGGACAAGAAGGATCAGCATATGGATTTGGTGCAATTGGTCCTCCAGTACTCGATTGACATTTTGAACTAACATCACAGCAACGTATCAAACACGAAACTAATTGATTTAATTTTCCTAATTCAGTATATTGGTATTTTATTGCAGGACCAGGACCTTCATCCAATGCTACCAACATAAAAGTTGCTGGGACATTCATTTTCAACAATTGAGCTTTTTCTTGTAATCCTAAAACATTGATAAAATTTAAATTACGCGCACTAACACTATTGGTTGATTCGATTTATTGTTATAGCAACATAAATTCTATTGGTTAATTTTACGCGCAAATTTTAAATTACCTTGATTAGCATACATATGGAATACTGTGCAATAATGTGGCAAATGTCTTCCATGTTCACTAACTTCTCGTTGAAGTAATCCTAAAAGTGCCCATAAAACATGATCACTTAAAGTTGCATTTGGATCTGGATTATTAAGTCCTGGAGGACACGGACACGGTCCATCATTAATTGAAAAATGTGCCAATAATACAATAATTTTGATGAAAGCTGATCGAACTTCATTACTTGGACAACTTAGCAAATAATCACAAAAACGATGCATATGATTGAATAACATATTATGAGCAAACCATGAACGAATTGTTGGGGAATAACGTAAATGCATACAGAGAACGTCACACCTAGAAGAGAGAAAATTAATAATTTTATTTAATTTTTCCAATTTTAAATTACCATTCCATTGCCAAGCCGCGCAGATTTTTCTTCGTATGCCAGCCCGTATGAAAAAGAAAATTACTAACAAGTTGAACACTTAATAACATTTGTTGTTCAATCATATCATTGGATTGAATCGGTCGTGAATTTGGTTGGGCACAATTCGTCGCCAATTTTCTTATAAATGAAAAATATTCAACCGAAAATTGACTTCGATGATGTAAAAATTTAATATTCTGTTTTCTTATACTATTTTCAATAGCAATAGGCATTTTTAAATGTGTTTCTTTTCTTTCGGAAATTTTCATTTGATTCATTGCTTTTTTCAAATCGCTTTCTTCAACATCATGTCGTGTATAAAAAAGCATATAAGCATTCCACCATCGTTTTTGTCTTCGATAAGTCGTACGTTTTAACATTGGATCAAACACTTCACCCATATAATCGCCACCAAAACATTGCACTTTCATTTCATCATCTTCACTCATTCGACATTCGGATACATCGCCATCATCGAATTTATACCACCTAACTTCACCAGATGGATCGCGATGTCTTATATAGGAATAGTAATGCCCGCCTGATGCTTGACCTGAATGGACAACAATGCCAGATAGACGATATTTCGTACAGGTTTCACTAGTATTAGGATCTAAATCACAGTCAATTATTTCGCCTTCAATTTTTGCCAAACCGGATACTGTATATGGTTCCATATCTAAATCGCGTGGAAATTCAAAATAATCGTTGAATTTGATGGCACAAACTCGCTCGAAATCATATTCGAAACGTTTCAATTGGATTCCTAAAATTGGTGGCAGCTTTTTCACACATAGACGTTTTACGGTTACGACTTTTTTCGAACATTTCTCACAGTAGTACGCATCGGCGCCTTCTAATAATTCGCCTTTTACATATTGCTCCATTGAATCTTGCAAACTACTATGATTTCTAATATCGACACTGATTACACTAAACGGTTCCTCTTTTGAATATCGATGGGGACATTCTTTACAGATTTTTTGATCCGAATATGATCCTCCCAAAATTTTCGACATTATTTGTTCATGACCTAATGTTTTTAATGCTTCATCGAGACTTTCTATAAGCGACATGAAAAATTCCACAGCGTCCTGTTGTTCCCGCAAATTCACTGGCTCACCTAAAACAAAAGCATAAAGTAACTCATTTCTGAGATTCTCGATATAAAACATGTAAAAATTATAATAATAATTTTGTAAAATATTTGATAATTTCTAGATTCTAACCTCATTTTTCACAGAATTTAACCAGAATTTGTCAAAATTGACAATTGATAAAAGTGAGATTAGAAAGTGGTATTTTTTTCAACAAATATTTATAATATTTACAATCAACAATCCCAATCTTCAATCTAATATAAATCGGAAAATCTACGAATATTTGAATATTTTCACCTTCTAACCTCATTTTTGAAATGTCAATTTTGGCATTTGATAAAAAGTAAGGTTAGAATCTGAAACATTCTCACCTTGAAGTTTAAAATGTCTCCAAAGTCCCCTAGGCACATAATATTGAAGGCGTGAACAGGCCAAGTGTCCAAATATAGCTTGTACCTGCTTTAAAATCCCCACATTATAATCTTTTCTATTATCATCATAACAATTCCGATCATCATTACAATCGACATCTAATTCTAATCGTTCTTCACCAGTAAAATCTTCATTTGGATCAGTAGCAGCACCTTCAGCTGCTAAAATGCCTTCACGAATACTTTCAACCATATATAATTGTTGTAACACTGAATTCATATAACAAGTAGCGCCTGCATTTTTTAATCCAACAAAACCTTGAAGTGGCCGAGGACCTATAGCTGGAAGATAATCCCATTCGACTATTGCCGATTCCGGATCTAGAAACAAATCATTAGAAAAAAAAAACAAAAGAAAACAAAAAATAATCAAACCTGAGTAGAACATTTCAGTTAACATATTAACCAACTGTTTGAAATTTTGCACACAATTCAAACAAAGCGAAATGAGTAGATTAAAAGCAGCCGCTTGTGTTTGTGGAGTATCACAAATCGGTATAGCCGGATCTTCACCCAATTGTCCAGTTTTATTTAATTGTAACATTAATTTACTTGCTGGAAATAGAAAATCTTCAAGTAATTCTTTAATAAAACTCCCACTATCAGCACTTCCCAATTCACATTTTTGTTCTGAAGTTAAAAAATGTAATAATTCTTTTGTTAATGTTAAATGTCCTTCAATTAAAACTTCATTTTTATCTCTTGCTTTTCGCAACCATGCCACTTCTTTTGTTAATAAATTATCAGCATTTGATAATGGACAACCAGTTAAATAAGCAACATTAACTAACTGACTTAATAATTGAAATAATTCATGTGAAGTATTTGCATTTTCCAACACTAAAGTATCCAATAATGAGAATAATAATGGTGTAATTAATTGTAATGCAAGTCGACTGGCTGCACCACATGTACATATTATAATCAATTGTTCAGCTGCTGCAATTCGAACTGCACAACTTGGATTCAGTAGAACTAAATCTGTTATAAAGTAAGGCCACCTTTTATCATGATACAGATGTTCTAGACTACTAGGATTCAAGACTAGAGCAATACTGAGCAATTCTAATGCTTCTTTCACTAAAAGTATATCATTCGGATGTAATTCTAAAGGTGTATTACGTTTCTTTGGATCAGCAAGCGAATGCAACACTTCTGGCGATGCATTTAATGCATTTAAATTATCACTACTTGCTGCCCAAACTAATCTCAATAATGCTAAAGTTGTATTCAAATCCGGAAGTTCCCAATTTAATGCTTGACTAAACAAAACTTGCGCTTGACCAGTACTTCCAGTTTCAGCTACCATCAATTGAGACAAGCCTTGCGATAATTTCAAAGACACCTGACGAAGAATCTACAATTGATTATTATAAAATTATAACTTAATTTTATCCAAATTACATGATCTGCATGTCCAGGAACTGTTCGTAAAGCTAATCGAAGATGCATTCCAGGTGTTGTTACATTTTCATTATTTGGTTCAGTTTCAGGTGGTGTATGATCTTCACTTAATTTCACTAATACATGTGCTACTGATGTTAAAATCAATTTACAAATTTTTAAAACAACTAAATAAGCTGAACGACGTGTTACATTATCAGCACTTGACATAAAATTATTTTTTGTTAACATTTCCAAAAATATATGAGCTTCACCAGACGTCATAAAACTGTATTGAAATTCGTAAGTTTTTTCAGAAAGCGGTTCAATTGCTGGCATTAGCATTGCGTACAAAACCTCCAAATTATACAAAACCTGAAATAAGTTACAATTTAATAAACATTTCAATTTAAATTTCTTCTAACCTAATTTTTTTCAAATGTCAATTTTGACAGATGAAAGTGAGGTTATAAACTAAAAATTAATTAAAAAATCAATAATTTTCTAATTTTAAAACACAAAAATTCACATAATTTTATGCATTCACAATATTCTAAAGAATCTGGCAATCATTTGACTAATTTTTAGTTTTTCAAGAGTTAATCCTGACAGATTTTCCCCAAATTTTGACATAAAAAAAAAAATTAGGTTAGAAACTGAGTTATCAAAATTAAAAAATTTTCTTACTTCCGCTGGTGTAGCGTTAAAAAACATATTATCCATAGTAATAGTTTGTTCTCCAGAAGCAGTAAAAAGAATTTTCAATTTTTCGATAGTTTCTGTATCACATGGCATTAATTGCAATAAACCATAACCACTGTCTCTCAATGGTGGATATTCTAAAGCACTTCCAAGAGCTGATAGCTGACAAAAGAATTGTGCATAGATATGTTGTGTTGACATTAACACTCCTGGTAATAAATTTTCAGCTTCAATATTAGGACCATCATAAGGATGTTGAGGCGATGATGTTGAACTATCAGAACTACTATCTTGTGATGATGCCATATTTGAATTAACTTGCATAATTTTCGCTGAAATTAACATTTTATCTCTGATGGGCATTTGCGACAACAATTTTCGATCATCAGCTGGATCTAAAGGCTCTCCATTGATAAACAATTCAAGTTTACAATGTACTCCCGGTTTAATTCGTCTCAAAATATATCTTCTTAACGATGCTAAAGTATCATTTGAATGTGTAAACATTTCCATATCTTCAACTTGTCGATTCGGACTTGAAAATCTCACAATAAATGCTAAATGTTTTCCTCTACAAGCTCGATTCAATGGTAGAATTTTTCGTTCTCCAACAAAACTCAAATCACATTCACTTATATATTCATGTAAAACTCTCATAACTCGACACATTTTTACAGCTTCAGCTCGAATCCGATTTTGCATTTGATTTTTATTAAAATCTTTATCATTTTCTGATTTTTGTAATACTATTACTGTATCATAATGTGCTCGAAGTCGATCATAACATTCAGTTATAAAATTTTCATGAAATTCCATTTGTGATTGCTGTAAACGTGGACCTAAATTTGTACTAACTTCACGTAATAATTCAATTGCACGTTCGGCTATATCATCAGGACATAATGTTACCACTTTCCATAAATAATCTAAACCAATTAAATCCGGATCTTCGGTTAATAATGAACGTCGTTTGGCTTTTAGTTTTTCCGCTTTTGTATTAACAGCTTTGAAGAAACGCTCGAAACATTTTATTCCACTTTCGGTTAGAAGAAGTGGATCTAATGTTAGGATGTTATTTTCAAAGAAATCTTTATTTATTCCAGGATCTAAATCGGGTTCTTCGCCCATTAATTTTGAAAACCATTTGAAACAAGCTTCGCGATCTGAGGGAAAAACTGCGTTTTCGGCCAAACATTGCCAGATTTGTTTCGCTTGTTCTTTGCACAGCCATAGTTGTCCATCTTTTAGAAGAAATCTAAAAAATGAAATTTTTTTTATACAAATTTTTGCCAAATATAAATTCTACCTGAGAAAATTCAGTCTTTCTTGAACTTGTAAAGCATGGCAGTATCGTCCATCGGGAATATACGTTTCATTGGTTAAATCCGGCTGATCTTTATATAACACTCTTAAATGTTCCATATAATTTGTCAAACTATTAGTAACTAAAATCACCAACGAATGCTGACTTTGTAACCTTTCAATAACTTCTTGCCGATAAAACATATGATGTGTTCTTTGTCCATGTCCACCATTTGTATTCTGTTCGTACAATAAACAAATTTCTCGAATTTGTTTCAATGCTGGTAAAACCCAAACTTCTCCATTTTTTAATTCATCAACACATTTATCTAACCATACAGTTTTTTGTGCATCTCTTTCTTGCGAACAACTATAATCTAATATTTTCACATGTGCTGATAATGCTTGATCCATTATTTCAGTTGGTACATCTTCAGCATGTGCTAAATTCCAAAATAATGTTAACACTTTATGTGCCATTACACCATCTTTATCATCTTCAGCTAAACGACGAATTAATTCTAATAAACGTTCACGTTGACGTTTTGATGCTGATGTCCAACTTGTTTGAAAACATTCAAATAAATGATCTAATTGATCGGCACTAAAATCCCAGGCTAATTTTGCTAATAAATCATGCACATTTTTTACTATTGCTTCATGTTTGCCAGCTTGAGCTGCCCAAACCGCATCCAAATCTTTCAAACTCAAAGCACGCTCTTTTATCACAAATCGCAATATTTTTTCCAACTTTTCCACATATTGAGGCTGATGCAAAGAATCGCGCAGGACTATCTCCAATACGCGATTCTCATTAATCCATTTCTAAAACAAAAAAATAAAAAAAAAAAAAAAAATTAATCAATATTTAGATTTTTAAACATACAGCCATCCTTTCCGGTGTTAAATATTCTTCCTCCTCAATCCCATGATGCCGATTTGGATAATAAGTAACACTCGAAATAACTTTATTAATTTCATTCAACGCATTCATTTTTCCATTAAAACTGGAAATTTGTAATTGACGTAGAATCATCGTTAAACGAAATCCTTCTAAAGTCCGAATCAATTCTTCTTGATTTGGTACTCTTGATGCTAAATTTTTTGACGATTTTATTATCGCTGAAACTATATCGCTTTTACTTTCATTTTTAGCTTCGCGTTTTAACTCATCATCTGTCAGTTTTTCGAGAATGCCAGGAATCATTTCCTGTAAAAAATCTACTCAAAAACTTACTTAAAAATTGTTTTCAACTCACCAAAATCGGGAGAATGAATTTGTTGATAGTATGAGGTGTTAAAAATTCGTAACACAGCCCAAACGGTCTTAACAATGCAAACACAACTGAAACACTTAAATTTTTCCCGCTTTGAAATCGATCTAACAACATTTGAAACCCTCCCAATTCTCCAAATCGATTAATGAGATCTACAAGCCATCCTCTTGGATTTCGTAAATCATTTGATGGTCTAGCGAATAGTTCTTCTTCAGTTAAATTCGAGCCAACTCCTGCTGTTTCACTTTGTCTTGATGAATTGAAAGTATGAAACTTATTGTTTGGATTCAAAACCATTGCTAATAGATCTAAAAGTGGGAACCAATCATGAGGTAATTTAGCTACACATAATTCTATCAATTTCAAGCAATTGTTATGAATACAAGCATGGATATTAGCTTTCCAACTGGACACAGCATCATCTGTTAGAATTTTCGTAAACGATGTTGTTAATCCTTCTCGAAAAAATCTTTGACATGCTTCTGATCTTGTATCTAAGTTTTTTCGAGCTAAATCGATGGAAACTTTTAGAAGACATTCTAGTTCTTGATCGGGTAAGACGGGCACTACCCATCTTACATTTGATATTTTTTCATCTAAAGAAGCTAATTTTTCGTGAGGGAAGTCTGGTTCGGCATTTTCGTCTGTTAATTCGTCTGTTGTTTCTGATGGTCCAGGTACAGGACTCTAAATCGTGTCATTTAGATTAAGAAATTAATCGATTCAGACTTACTTGAATATCTAAGTTTTCTCCAGTAACTCCCTGACCTCGTGTTGCAATAGTCATTATTTATTTTGATTTTACAAGATCATTGTCAAGAAAACTGAAACAATAAATGACATGAAAATTTTATTAATTTATAAATTCTTGATATTGTTTAAAAACGAAAATGCATAATGCCAAGCCTCAATTTTTCACGATTAGAGAAAAAAAATTCATAGATGGGAGTGACAGTGACAAACTATTAATTTTGGACATTTAAATCAACAACAATATTACTCACCTGTAAATGTGCAATCAATGTCAAACTTATAAAAGATTGACTGTGGAAAAAAAGATTAAGAAATTTTAATCCAATTGAATATTATTTATAACTTAAAATTTTTGACAACTACGGGGAAAATCCACCGGCATTCACAAAATGGCGCCCCAAAAATAACGATTAAAATTATTCTAAAAATATAACTCACTTTACTAATTCACTGGTTAGGTATTGGGAAAGTTATGTACCACTAATTATCATCAACTATTCAATTGTGATAACGTACACGAGACAAAATCTTGATTGTTGACGTACAGGACTATTTTTTGCAGGCACGTCGTGATTTGCAAATACTTCTACCAACATTACAAACGCTAACTCACTAGTACTCTATACAAAACACAAATAATCAATTATTAATTAAAAAACAATTACATTAATCGAACATCAAGTAATTAATTATATAATATTTCAATTTATAAAATATAAACAATTTTTACAAACATTGCAATCTACTCATTTAGTAATTTATAATTAAGTTGGTAGTTATGCAACCCAAATCATAACCTCAAATTTTTTCTACAATTAATTATAATATTTATTAATAATATGGATAGTTCTAATCAATTCATCAAGATAGTGAACGAAGTCCTATCTGTAGATTGCTGCATGATTTGTGGCAAAAATCATAACCTCGAAAACTGCGATTACATAAAAATTACCAACCATGTAAATAATCACTCATTTAAGTTTTAAATAAATTTGAATTTGTAGGTACCTGACACTCCAATTCCATCAAGAGCTAAACTAACATTACCATCATTTCTCGAAATCCAAATTTTAAGTGATGGTTCACCCTCTATTCTAACCAAATCTTTGATAACAAAAGGCACCCAATTCGGGCCATTTCAAGCTGAGAAACTACAAAACCTAAACCCATCAATCTTATTTCCATTAAAAATTTTCACAGCTGATGAAAATCAAAATTGTCTTTATTTAGATAATAACAATGAAAATAAATGTAATTGGTTGATGTATATAAGTGCTGCTGAAACAGCTGAAGAACAAAATTTAACTTGTTATCAGGTTGGAAAAACATTGAAATTTTTTTTAATTTATTTGTAAATTGTAGAATAGAGGTGAAATTTTTTATGTTGCGATTAAAGATGTAAATGTTGGAGAAACGTTAAAAGTTTGGTATTCACCCTATTATGCTTTTAAAATGAAGAAAACTGTTTTACCGACAAAAAATCCTGATGATCCTTTGAAAAATGTTGGTAGGTTCTAATTAGAAATTGAGGATTTAATTTGATTGTTTTTTCTTTTTCAAGATGTTAATTCTTTGATAAAAAAGCAACAAAAAATCATGGAACGGAAGTTATGGACGTGTAAATTTTGTAGTCAGACGGAAACTACTATTGTTGCTTTTGCAAGACATATCCTGAAACATTATACAGCACAGCACAAAAATATGTGTGAAGTTTGTAAAAAAACGTTCGGTTCGAAAAAAGTAAGATTTTTGATAATAATAATAAAAAAAAAATTACTAATTTTTTTAGCATTTGAAAAACCACATGAAAATCGTGCATAAAACCTTCTTGAATGTTTTTTCTGTGAAACCATCAACAAAAGAAGTTGGGTCAAAAGTTTTGGATAAAGATGCCCCTCTTGGGGGTCCTTTACTAAACGATATGTTCACTGATAGTTCTGATTTAAACCAATTCGATCTGAGTCTAGACAACCAAAACATTCTGTTAGATAATGACAACTTAACAGTTGAAAATTTTTTAAATGAGAATGTAAAAGACTTGGATCATTTCAATTTCGAAATTGACGATAATCAAAAACAATTTGTTTGCGATATTTGTCTAAAACAATTCACCAAAGCGAAATTATTAATAATCCATTTAAAACACCACACCGGCGATTATATGTGTCACAAATGTTTGAAAATTTTCTGTCGACGCGAAAATTTAAAATCGCACATTTGCAATACGACAGTACGACATCGTTGCATTTTATGCGACAAAACTTTCATCCAGAAAAAATATCTATCAAGACATATCCAAGCCGTCCATAATCAAAAATATCATTGCGTCTCATGCAAAAAATCCTACCATTCAAACAAAGAACTCCTCGAACACAACTGCAATAAAATTCCTGAAACAGAAAAAGAGAAATTCATATGTCCCATTTGTGATAAAGTTTTCTTCCGCGATTTATACCTAAAAAAACATTTAAAAACACACGAACCGAAAATTAAACAAAATAAAATAAATATCGATGCGACTTGTGAAATTTGTGGCTTGCATTTAGAAAATCGCAATTCGTATTATTTCCATAAGAAAAAACACGAACAACCAAGTTATCAATGCGAAATTTGTAAAAAAAAGTTTCATAGATTGGATGTGCTCAAAGAGCATGTTTTGATTCATGAAGAAATAGCAAAATTTGAATGTGAAATTTGTCAGAAGAAATTTAAAAGTAAGAAAGTGTTGAATAATCATAAGAAGAAGCATAATGGAAGCGGCGAAATGTTGGAGTGTGAGATTTGTAAAAAAATGTTTGGAAGAAGACCGAATTTGAATAAACATATGAAAAATTTTCATTCAAAGAGTCGGCTTCAACTTGAGGAGTTTTATAAATGTCCGATTTGTAACAAAGCGATTAAATTAAAAAGTTCGGTGTTGAGACATTTGAGGAAAGTGCATGGAGATGTGGGAAATGTTGATTTGAGTTCTATCACTTCTAAAGTTAAAAATAATGAAGAGAAGACTAAATCTAAAGAAGTTTGTTTATCGATTCCAGATTTAAGCGAGAATTATCAAGAAATTACTTTAGGTATGAAATTATTCAGAACTGACATTTCAAAAAGTGAGGTTATGAAACAATTTAAAAATGATTAAAATTTTGCTGCAACAATATTTCATAAAAAACCGATTAATTGCATTGATTCTGTTCCAATAATATTTGAATGCAGATGAGGATTATCAATTTTTGAATAATTAAAAATCCTAACCTTACTTTTGGGATCTGTCGATTCTGACACTTCCCTAAAATTCTACAATCTTTTTTTTTAATTTTCAGACAAAAATGCGTATATTTTGGATAATGGTACAATCGTGCAGCCTCAAGGCGACTCCGACAACGTTATAATTTACGTATTAGACCAAACTTTTTGATACAAATAAAATAATCTTGAAGTATTTAATATAAACTACACAATTTTATCTTTGATAATAAAACATCGACTAATAAACGCACAAATGCACATTTTACTCTGCTGCATTGCCAACAGTAATCACATTGGGTTGTTCTTGATATCCTTCTTTGAATTTCTTCGAATTGTCAATCCGATAGTTGGATAATTGTTGATAAACTTGTTTCATTCTTTGGATGTTGATTCGACTAACAATAGCATGATTGACCATTGGTAAGGAATAATCTTTACCAATTATACATTTAGCGGCACGTTGGACATGTTCAGGCGCTGTCCAAGGCTCATGGATGTACTGTATGGGCATGTTTTTCAAAACTGGCAAATATTTTCTAAAAAAATATAAATTTTACAGGCAAAAACCCGAGAAGTCATTACCTGATATAGTCGCCGTTCGGGTCCGCTTTTCTACCGAATTTAACCGGACAATAACAATGGAAAAACTGTTGGAAAAAACTTGAACACGAAAGCCACATCCACATCCCTGCATTAACCGACCAATCGGCATCAAGTAGCAATTCTTCAAAAACTTTCATCCCTTCTTCCCAAGACAGCCAAAGATCGCCACGTGTTAAAAAACAAGCGACTGCATGTCTTGCCAAATGATGAATCCAGCCTTCTTCTCTTAATTGCGTCATAATCGCATCAATCCACGGAAATCCAGTTTGTCCCTAAAGCCCAAATTATTTTTATGAAAATAAAAATTGAAAACACTTACATTAGCCCATTTGGCTAAAGCTTCGGCGTTTTTGTCCCAAGGAATTTGCACACAAATGGGATTACCTATCATTTTATCAAAATTTGGGTTTTTTGTAGCAGCACAATAGAAAAATTCTCGCCAGAGCAGTTGTCCATGAAGTGATAACGGCGGAAATGCTTTTTTGATTTTTTTATATAAATCAGTAAGTTGGTAGTAGAAGAGTCTTGTTGAAAGACAGCCGAAGCGTAAATAAGGAGATAGACCAGTTTGGGAGGGTAAAAGCGACTGGGGGGTCATTTTCGGGCGGCCGAAAGACGCAACCCAAGCTTTGCGTTCTAGATGTCTTTCTAATCGTGCTAAAGCTTCACTTTCGCCCCCTTGCCAAACTGGCGGTGAAAGACCGTCAGTTTCAAATCCTAGTTCTTCTAAACTTGGGACTCCGTATTTTTCATCATGGTCATCGGTTAAAGGCGTATGGGCGCCATTCAACGAACTGAAAGTTACAGGAGGTTCGGGTGGCGGCGGCGGACCCAAACATGCGACTATAGCCAGGAATTGATGGTAAGTTAAAGGAGCTTTGCCCCCATTTCTGTCAATGATATTCTGGAGATTGTACAACGTATGGGATACTTTTTGTATGACATTGATTCCTAATTCTTGACATAACGCTGTAAGATTATGGTCGCGGACGCAACCAAACGGTTCGGGATCTTCTTCAAAAGTTAAAGCTGTCGTACCCCATTCTTTGAATAATTTGGGTAAAGCATCAGCTGGTTGACCTCGGATTACAAACAGCCGAGAATTGAGTTTGCGGAGATTGCGATCCAAATCTTCCAAACATTCCAGAAGAAATCTATTTTTATAAATGAGAAAAGAGTGCGTAAAATGAATTTTATTCTTACCGCCATTTATTAATACCGACATTCGACGAACCGGCAAACCAAGGGTCAAGAACGAAAACGCAACGGAATGTTCGAGCTCCTTTCAAACCTTCACGCAATGAAGGATTATCATGCAAACGCAAACCTTTACGAAACCAATGTACGATATGCTTGTCTTGACCCTCTGGCGCTCGGCCCGCGGTGTTGATAGCCCCGCTCATCTACCTTTCACAACCAACCATTTTTTATTACTGCACGCACTGTCATTTGTTATTTTTAATTAGATGGAAAGATCAACAAGAACTAGGTCAACGTTATTACTTTTAAACAGTAATTTTTGTGTTTAATTAACACAGTGGTTTTTTTTTTTTGGATGCAAACAACAAAACACCCTTTGAACAACTCAACATCCACGACAATTACAACGTGACCAATGTCTTTACAAACGCGCAATTGGTTGTGAACAGTGGAGTCACGTTGCATTCGATGTGCTTTGGAGGAAAATTGTTCCCCTTCACCTGTGATGTAATGACGATTTTTCTTAATTTAATAAATGTATCCATAACTCAAAAAATACTGAAATGACGAAATTTTTCTAAAATATTTGCAAAGATGTGACACTTCCGGTTATACCGGAAGTTGAAATCGACTTTCTTAAATAGAATACTATATTTTTGAATTTTAGGTCACTTTTATACCGACAGTTTTGACAAAACAATGACAGATGCAAAATTAATCAACAAACAAACTAAAAACGCAAAATTTATTTTTATTATTAATATTTTCAGTTTCTTATTAAGCAATATTCTAGTAATAATTTTGCAAAAAATTTCTTTCTAATTTTTTATAGCTTCTTAGAAAGAGCATTTAATAGAGACGGAGATTTTTATATTCAAAATTAAATATCTCAAAAAATGTTAGCTGTTAAGAAATCAATCAAAACCGTAACGTTATATTTTCAAACGACTACTCTGAAAATGCAGAAAAAGCTAGTAGCTATTTCCGGCATAACCAAAAGTGACACAAAGTTGGAAATAATTTAATTCATTATAAAAAATAAATAAGAAAAAATTTAGGTCATAATATTTTTTGGTTCTTTAGTTACTTTTAATATCCCAAGTAATATCGCAACACATAGCCTACTGGTTATTTATCTCTTACGATTATTTATAATTTTCAAACTATAAATGGGATAGAAACGGAACAAAATGTGTCCGCTAGATAATTTTGATAAAATTCTAAATATGAAAACAGACAATTCATAGCACTCTTACTTTCAAAGATATAACACCAAGTTATGTTTTATTAAATAGAACACATAGGTAGCTATGAATTTATAAGAATCGTTATATTTTTCTGAATCAATTGATGTATCACTTGGTATACATTTTTTTTTTTGAAAATTAGTAGATTTGCGTTATTATTGTCAAAACATAGAGTGCCATGACTGATATTTTTCTTTAAATTGATAGAAATACAGGGTGTTGCATTAATATTATTGATAAATTTTGCAAAATTGGTGATAGTCGTCAATTTTTGATTGAAATAATATCCTAAGAATATACAGAGTGTCCATTTTAACTATCCACAGCTAACCTTGTTATTATTAACAATACAGCTATGACGTACATAACAAAGTTGTTATGATTTACTTGAAAATTAACATTCATTTGTTATTTTTACACTTTATAGCCTACTTTAGCAAAAATATATGATTATCCAATTGTTTATAACTTTGCAAATACGGATGGCATCAAAATGGGACAAAATGGGTTTAATGGATAATTTCTCATAGATTTCAAATATCTAAACAGAAAATTCGTAGCACTCTTAGTTTCGAAGATATAACACCAAGTTATGTTTTATTAAATGCAACACATAGTTAGCTATGAATTTATAAGAATCGTTATTTTTTTCTGAATCAATTGATGTATCACTTGGTATATTTTTTTTTTGAAATTAGTAGAATTGCGTTATTATTGTCAAAACGTAGAGTGCCATGACTGATATTTTTCTTTAAATTGATAGAAGTACAGGGTGTTGCATTAATATTATTGATAAAATTTGCAAAATTGTTGATAGTCGTCAATTTTTGATTTGAGTAATATCCTAAGAATATACAGAGTGTCCATTTTAACTATCCACAGCTAACCTTGTTATTATTAACAATACAGCTATGACGTACATAACAAAGTTGTTATGATTTACTTGAAAATTAACATTCATTTGTTATTTTTACACTTTATAGCCTACTTTAGCAAAAATATATGATTATCCAATTGTTTATAACTTTGCAAATACGGATGGCATCAAAATGGGACAAAATGGGTTTAATGGATAATTTCTCATAGATTTCAAATATCTAAACAGAAAATTCGTAGCACTCTTAGTTTCGAAGATATAACACCAAGTTATGTTTTATTAAATAGAACACATAGTTAGCTATGAATTTATAAGAATCGTTATTTTTTTCTGAATCAATTGATGTATCACTTGGTATACATTTTTTTTTTTTTTGAAAATTAGTAGATTTGCGTTATTATTGTCAAAACATAGAGTGCCATGACTGATATTTTTCTTTAAATTGATAGAAATACAGGGTGTTGCATTAATATTATAAAATTGTTGATAGTCGTCGATTTTTGATTGAAATAATATCCTAAGAATATACAGAGTGTCCATTTTAACTATCCGCAGCTAACCTTGTTATTATTAACAATACAGCTATGCCGTACATAACAAAGTTGTTATGGTTTACTTGAAAATTAACATTCATTTGTTATTTTTACACTTTATAGCCTACTTTAGCAAAAATATATAATTATCCAATTGTTTATAACTTTGCAACTTGATGGATAATTTCTCATAGATTTCAAATATCTAAGTAGAAAAATCATAGCACTCTTAGTTTATTTATGTTCTTTTAAATAGAAAAATCATTAGTTTTGAGTTTACTGAATGAATAATTTTGAATGAATCTTTAAGGCTTTTGTATACGAAAACGGCTACTTCCACCCTTTAGTCCTTGTCAATACTATCCAAGCGTACTAGATACAATCACCCTAACAACTGCATGATTCACTCTGTTTACTTCGAAACGTAACTGTTCCATCCACTCGATTTAATCATTGCAAAAAATTAATATTAATTGTTATTATAAAATAAAAAATGAAATCTAACTGCCTCTTCTATTTAAAACTTCGTTCCTTCCTAACGAAGCTTTCTGGTGAATGCACACAGAACAGGTGTACGCAGTCAATTACTTCATTTCTAGTGTAACTTTGATGCGTCGTACAGGTGTAATAGTGTTAAAGTGAATATTAAAAAAAAAAACACTAATTGATTTCAAAAAGTGAATCATTGAAAACATTTTATTTGTTAAAAAATTAATGTGGATATTAATACAATATGTATTTTTTTTTGTGTAAAATGTTAAAATAAATCGTGCTGCATAATTTTGTAATAAATACCACAAATATGCTCTAGTTACGAAGGAAATCAGCGAATCAAAGTGGCGTGGTAAGTATAGCTTCCGTAAAATTTTTCAGTTGTTTCGAAATTTTCGTGTACAATAGGTGAAAATGCTGATTTTTATCAACAATGTTGCCAAATATGAACAAACAGGAGCTTTACTTTGAAAAATTGATTTGTTATACTCTAGGCGTTTATATTATGTGACAAAACAATGTATTTTTTTTTTTTAAACATGTGACATGTGTGTGTAAAGTACTCCCAGTTTAAGAAGCAAAATGATTGCTGTGAAGTTTTCTTGATGATTGTCCAAACAGGTGAATTTTTTTCAATCAACTTCCCATTTGCAAAACTTGAAAATACTGATTAGATGTGAAAGTCAATAAATGTTTAACGACAGAATTCTGGGCGTTAAAAAACGATTAAAAAAAAAAAAAATTAATAGCTCCGTCAGCTTGCATCCAATTAATAAAAAAATAAGTGTTTCCGTTACTCGTTGTTGCTTTTACAAAATAACAATAAACTAAGACAACTGTTTGTATTTTTTGTAATTGCTCCATATCTACAATTTGAATTTTTTCAGTGATATTCTTACTCTACTTTCTTTACTTTCACACAAAACGTTCAAAAACATCAATTAGATAGTTCCGCAAATTATCTATTTTTCATTCCTTTTGAAGCGTTTTCTTAATTTTAACAATGGATTTGTTCTCACAAAATTGGAGGTAAATGTATCACTTCGCACGTTCTTGTTGTTAATCTTTCAGTTTATGATCAAAAAATTATCTTGATTTAAAGTGATAAATTAATTAACATTTTCCAGATGTGGGAACGATGGCTGTCAAATGGTTCGACGCATATATTAATGCCTTGTGGGCATTCACGCTCCTTCAATCCACATTGACTCAAGGCAAGTTTAAAAAATCTTCGATTTAAACTTCTTTGTCTAAGAACGAAACTCAACGAAGCGTAAGATAATCACCAGCGTGGTTCCTTCCTGTTTTAACGTATTGTTCAACCCATTAAATGTTATCAACCATCTTAATAAATTAACGAAATTCCAATTTTTAGGTTAATGATTTGAATCTGTCAAATGTGACAATGACAAGTCAACCAAAAAAAAAAAAATCCCTAAATTTGAATGATTTTTTTTTTAGGTCTTAGCGACAACCGCTGCTATTTGGAGAACGGCGCTTCGTCTGAGAATTTCTTCGTGTCGGAAAACAACTCCGTCGGTTCAATCATCGGCCAGATTCGCGTGCATGGCGATCCGCGTCCCGGCGGCACAATCGCTCTTCATCTCAAAGAAACAGACAGTCCAGTAGCAATCTCTCCTGGTACTAAAAATCTAACACTTCGACGTAAACTCGATAAAGAAGGAGTCGATGGTCCATCATCAGTCTTTGTCAATTTAATCTGTGAACGTTTACATACTCTCGATCCAGGATTTGTAATCCCTATAAATATCCGTGTGACTGATGCTAATGATAATGCTCCAGTTTTTATTAACGCTCCTTATGTGCTCAATATTTCCGAAGTGACTGTTGTTGGAACAAGAGTGTTACAAGGAGTCCATGCTGTTGATAACGATCAACAAGGACCATTTTCAAGTGTGCGATATTCGGTACTTCCCGGCCCACATTCGGATTACTTCGAATTCGAAAACGAACTTGAAGGAACATTAGTTTTGAAAAAACCATTAGATTATGAAACTTTGAAACGATTTGATGTTAAAATTCGTGCGCAAGATCACGGGGAACCCCCGAAATTTACCGACACAGTATTAACAGTACATGTTGTTGATGCAGATGACCAAAATCCGCGCTTTCTTGATGATCGATATACAGCCACATTACCAGAAGCATCAAAACGTGGCAATGGTATTAACATTAAACCAAGAGAAATAAAAGCATTCGATCAAGATTTAGGAATTAATGCGCCTGTTTATTATACTTTTAATGGCTTAAGTCCAGATTATGCGTTTTTTAAAATTAATAGAAACACTGGTAAAGTGACATTGTCACGTGATATAAATGACGGGGAATTACAGCATCCTGCTACTTTAGTAATCCGCGCAACGCAACAAGACAATCCGGATCGTTATGCTCTAGCTACGCTTACGGTTACGCGAAATCTAAACAACGGGATTAAGTTCTTACATAAAACATTTTATTTTAAAATCGCTGAATCGACACCGATTGGTGCGATTGTAGGAATTTTTGCTAATAATCGACCGCACGAACATTTACGATATTTTGTTTCCGATCAAACAATTCTTAAGAATTTTGCGATTAATACAAAAGGTGAATTATCGTTACGGAAAAAATTGGATTTTGAAGAAAAACCGGAATATTTTTTCAAAGTTTTTGCAACTGACGGAGTTACTGTAAGTTTTCTATAAATTTTTAACAAAATTGAAAAAAATGAAATTTTTAGAACGACTCTAGTGTAGTGAATGTAACTGTTGAAGATATCAACGAATGGGAGCCTCGATTCCGCTACCCTCATTACGAATTTTTCGTTTCTGGTCATCCCAACGAATTAATCGGTCGTATCGAAGCAGCTGATGGCGATAAAAACGACAAATTAACATTAACATTAACTGGTGTTAACGCTTCTCTCTTTTTTATAACACCGAATGGTGAATTGCGACTCCGTGAAATAGGACAACATAAAGGAGTAGCAAGTTTGGCTGTTGTTGCTATTGATAATGGAAATCCGCCACGGAAAGCTAGCGTTCCTGTAACTGTACATTTTGCTGCGAATGGAGATGCTGCTGGAATTATATCATCAAGACAAAATGGCGCTCCGCTACTTTTGGCCGGACTCGTTGCAATACTTTTGCTTTTAGCGTTTGTTATAGCATTGCTTGTAGCTTACATCTGCAAAGCGTAAGATAAGATTTTTTGTTTAATTAGTAGTTGATTGGTTTTTGTAGAAAACGATCGCCTCGACAAGAATTGCCAACTTTGCAATCGGAAAAAACGCAAGAGAGGATGAGTAATCCGATGTTTGGAGAGAGAGCTAAGTCGCCGACGGCGACTGCTATGGGGGGAATCCCCAGTGATTTGAAAGCGAGAATTCCTAGTCCGAAAGTGCATCCAGCGCCGCAACCACCAGGATGGCCTGGATCAACTAGGTCGAAAAAATTGAGTTGGGAGGACGATAAGGTATAACTAAAACTGTTGCACAAAAAATGATTGTTTTTTTTGGTTGTAGACTGACTCCGATAGTACAGACAATGTTAATAACATCGATCCGACTCCAAGACTTATTGATAATACAAATTTAACTGTTTATTTTTAATTTGTTAATAAAAATTTTCCATTAGTGGTTTTTTTTTTTGTAAAAATCGAAAGTTGGACTTTCCAGTGAACTAGGTCAAGAGGTCATTACACCCCACTAATTAAACTCCAATTTTAAATAATTGTTGATTGTTAAATCCTCAACCTCTAATTAGACTAAATTGTATAATAAATAAACGCCCAAGCTTAACGCCTCATTAAAATAAATCCAAAAAGGATATAAAAGAGAGAGTCTCATTTCCATACTTTTATGATTCAGAAAACTTTACGCTTCATTCGTATTAGTGACATCGAGAACATTGGAACTGTGTCATGAAGTTCTTTATTTTCTGCGTTATTCTATCAATTTTTAATCCGACTATTTGCATTTACTTAAACAAAACTGTGAGTAAAATTGAACAAAATCCAGCAATTTGGACGGAACAAGGGATTTGGAGTTCTTTGCTTGAAGAATGGGCTTTAACCGGACGGCGGTAAGTCGACTTCAAGTTAAAAAAAAAAAAAATCCAAAAGTTGAATTTTAGCGAAAAGCGTGTAATGCAGCTCCCTCCAAGCAAAGACTCTTTTGTCATGGACGAAAGTGTCGAATCTGACAAAGCACTCGATAAAATTCCACCGGGAAAAATCGTATCAAAGCCCCCAGGTCGGCAAGTCACCGAAACCGACTTATATTTGCTCGGAGCTATTGAAAAATTAGTCTATCGTGTTGATTTTATGGAAAAAAGACTACGCAGAGTCGAAGAAATGTTATACTTCGTAATGGCCGGAAACCGCGTTGATCAAGGTATTAAAAACAAGAAAAAATGAAATTACTGATTTTTTTTTTTTTTAATTCTAGAACCATGTCCTGATAATTTCACACGTGTAGGAAGCACTTGTTATTACTTTTACGGTTCTGCAGGTCGCGAATACGATTGGAAAGCGGCAAGTAAACAATGCAAACGTATCGGTGCTGTTTTAGCTGAACTTGAAACAATCGAAGAAAATCAAGATGTGATAGCTTATATACAAAGTAATTCGTATCTTAAAGGTAAAGATTTCTGGACTGGTGGTTTAAATCCGGGACTTTTATGGATTTGGAGTCATAGTGCACGACCTGTTACTTCACCTGGAAGTAATGAGAAAAATCCATCAGCGAATATTTTAGGACAAGGACGGTGTTTACGATTAGCTTATGATTCTGCTTTAAGATCGTATGCTTATCGAGGAAGTGATTGTTCAATACGGTATAGTTATATTTGTGAACTTGCGGAAAATACAGCCAGTAATGAGATACGGAGGATTGGACGGGAAAGGAAGATTCTTGATGAGTTGTAACAAGCTAAAAACCAAAAATTCATAAATGTATTTGAACTTTTTTAAAGAAATAAATTATGCACTAGATTTTGAAAATCTAGAAGTTTTTGTGTGCAAAAGTTGGCAGTATTAGCATTATATGTTTGAATTTTTTTTTGCAGTTTTGAATGAAAAACTCAAAGACGTTCAATTGATTTTGATTTTAATACAAAAGAAGCTGAAAAATATCAATTGGTAGAGTATTATTTATATTTGTGAAAACAAATTGTGCACTAGATTTTTGAAAATCCAGATGTTTTTGTGTTTAAACATTGGCAATATTAACGTCATTTGGAAAATTTAAACAATTTTAAATAAAATACTTAAAATGTGGCTTCGAAATGAGAAAAACAATTGCACTTTAATACAAAAGCAGCTCATAACTATGAATTGATGGAGTATTAAACGTAAGTAATTTAATCAATCAATTTTCGAATGAAACCAACATAACCTCAAACTCACTTAAAAATCAACATTTATTCAACAGAATCATAGGAATCACAACGTCGTTAACGTACTTAAATCTTGTAAAACATTTAAATCTTTCAGAAGCATATTTAACGTTTGTCTCGTCCTCGGATAATCCGGATCATCTTCATAAAATGTCGAATCTTGAAGCTCATCAATTTGTTTCTCAAATTCATTCAAACGCTCTTCAATTAATGACTGTGCATGTGCTATATGATCCAAAAGATTCAATCGACAATCAGCCGAATCGATTGCAGCTTCTGGTTGTGGTGCTTTCACCCCATTATCTTCTTTATTATCTTTCAAAATTATATCTAACATATCAGTATTTTCCGGTTTTATATCATCTGATTTATTTTCTTCATCTTTTGTACCTACTTTTTCCGGCAATGGTAATTTTTCCCATGGCTTTGACCAAAGGTATAGTTTAGGGTGGTTTTTAGCTCTACAAAAAGTAACAACAATGAAATAATTGATTTGAATTAAACCAAAAAAAAAAAAAAATCGCAAAATTTGTATTTGTTAAAACTTACTCTGCAATTTTCAATTTAACTTTAACCGAATTAACGAATCCTTTAACTTCAATCAATCCCCCTGAAATATCATGCGCTTTCTTCAACTTTTCAAATCTTTTATTCAAAACTTCTTCATCTTTGGTATGAAAACTGGTCGTTGCTAAAACTCCATGTTTTAACCAATCTTGATCATGAAAATATTTTCTCGACAATCTTTGTTTGGCTGGATTTTGACAAATATAACAAACATATTTTTCCGGAACTTGACTTTCTCTTTCAATATTATTACAAAACGCATGCTGCCAACATAAACATAAATCACATTGTATCATTAATCCATCTTCTTCAGTATATCCGCACGTACAATTGATGATTTCTTCTTGTTTCATTCGTACGATTTTTATCACCTGTCCACCTTCAATAATAATATTATTAGGTTCGGATGAAAGTGGCGGTGTTTCTTGTGGTGGTATGTACGTGTTTTCATTCATTTCTATATTACCTTTATTGCTTGTTGATGAATCAATCATACCCCGTTTACGCTTCATTGATGATTTCATATCTTGATCTTTAGTTTTTTCACTTCGTACTACTGGTAGCAATGTTTTAATACCAGTCGGTGGCCGAGTACTACTCAAAGCTCGGAGATTCAAATCGTCTCGAATTGGAATTCCTTCGGATTTATTCAAAAGATCTCGAAGTTTGATATCAGGATACATATTTGATGGTAAACCTGGAGGAAGTGGTTTTATCACTTCGGTTTCTTCATTCTTATCATCACACGATTTATTATTCAACAATTTTATTATTTCCGAATCTTTTGTTTTAATTTGGGGCGATTGTGGCTTATTTTCAGTATCAATCGGTGGTGATTTTATTGTTGATTTTATGTTAACACTTCTTGGAGTTTGTTTATTTGTTGGTGTTTTTATTCCTGGTGATTTATCTAAAGATTCACCTACTGTACGAGCATAAGCCAAATCAGCTACATTTGGTGTTGAATCCAAAAATTTTGTATACTCGGGATGGTAATGTTTTACGTGCATTTGCGCTAGATTTTCTTTGCGGTAAGTTTTGCCGCAACCCTCGATTGGGCACTGATAAGCGTTGTCGACGATTGGGATCTTCAGACAGTTTTTATTTTCTTAAAAAAAAAAAACACACACAATTTATCTATTTAAGTGAAAAAATCGAAATTTAGAAAAATCGAAAATTTTTATTAAAATAATTTATTTCTACACCTCACCTTCTTCTTCAGCTATTGCTTCACTAACATCTTCTTCAATTTGTTCTTCAGTTGCTACTGGTAAATCTTCAAACTCTTTCTTTCTACTCCGATTTTTATGTAAACTGAAATCAAACATCGACCAATTATATTTCATCAATTTAGTCTCTTCCAAATATGTTTTAATTTCCGATCGTGACCGAAATCTTCGCCCATCTGGACTTATAATAATAGAATCCCATTTTCCAGCAGAAGCACCATAACTTCTTTGCGTTAAATGTTTAGTCCAACCTTCTGGTAATCGTGGATCTGGAACAACTATAGTTTTTTTGATACCATCTTGACTTTCTAACGTTGATTCAATTCCAATGGGTTTTCCATTTTCCCATTGCGGTGCCCATGGCTCGAAAATTTCATCAGTTGATGGTAGTGCGATTTTTGGTTTTTCTTCAGGTTCTAATAATCGTTGACGTTTACCAAATAATTCAGCAATATTGATTTTACGCTTTTTCTCTCGTCGTTCTTCTTTGGAGCTTTGGATTGGATCGAATAATGGAGAGGATTGGATTGGACGACCTTCTGTTTTACACATTCGATGAGCTTTCAGACTTTTAACGAAACCATCATCGAATAGAACTTCGTAAGTGTCTGAAAATATTTATTATAACTGAGAATAAAACCGAACGGATTAAATACCATTTTCTAAGACTTTGGTAACAGTCGCCGGGAATTTTCGAGCGTCGCTCCAAGACGCCAAACAGCGTTCTCCAACAACATAAGTTTCGATTTTCTTTTTAGAAGCTTCTTGTAAAGGTCTCAATCTTGGACTATCTCTACAAATCCACTCATCAGGTTTATTTGTTTTCTCAAAATGAACTAAAACTTCATTTTCTTCATAATCTTCTTCGACTATCCGCGCCGGATACCAAGTATTATTATTATCTAAAGCTTCAATCCGCGAATTAATCCCAAAACTAATTGACTTATTTTTTTCCTTTCCTGGCGCTTCCTCTTCTTTAACACTTGCAGTTTCGCATTCTTTATTTTCTTCTTTAACTTCTTCTTTTATTTTACTTTCAATAGGTGGTTTTTTTTCAGCTTCAGGCTTAACGTTACTTTTGATTGCTTCCAATTTGGATTTATCCCAAGGAAAAACACTGGGAAGTACTCCTTGTCTAAGCATATACTTTTTTCCTTTGAAATTACAAAAATCCATACGAAGGAAATGTCTGGAACAGATGTAAATCACTTTTGCATTTCTCTTGTCTTCGGGAATTCGACATAAAGTTATCCATTTAGGACGAATGTCTGCGTGGTTTGGAACTTTGTGGAAGGTTACTCCAGTGTCTTCAGGACGATTCGAGTCGGACAAACAGCCTTCTACGCCGCACTTACGACCCATTTTTCACAAAACACACTGTATATATTGTAATTCACTTTCTAGAAAAATTAGAATTGAATTTGACAATTTGCATACACAGACGCCATATTGTTTTGTATTTACAAACTAACAGATATAAATTCCCTAATAATCTATTAAAAAAAATTAATTAAAATTGATTTGGATAAATAATACGACAATGGTCTTCAAACGGGCGTTCTCACTTTTGTGTTAATTAAACAAAAGTGATTAAATTCATTCGATTGAAAGTAGTTGAGGGAAAATTTCCCTAATTAGTGCGACTTTCTGCCGTTTGACCAAAGTGGCGCTGTGTTCTTTCTTTTTCAAGAAGTTCAGCGTGTGCTTGTTCTCGTTGAGCTAAGGCCAAAAAGGCGACTTGCACACAAATTCCTAACTAATAAACATTAAAAATGACTTCAGCAGCTGAATTAGCTTGTGTTTACTCCGCTCTCATCTTAGCTGATGATGACATCGCCATAACTGTAAGTCGTTTTTAGGTTAGAATCTATTTCTTCAAACATCCTAATTTCTATAAAACCTATCATTAATTGCTTGAACTGTTATAATCGTTGATATTTTTTATATTTAAATGTGTAATTATTTTCAGGGTGAGAAAATCCAAACGATTCTTAAAGCCGCCGGCGTCGATGTCGAGCCATACTGGCCAGGTCTTTTCGCCAAAGCTTTAGACGGAGTAAATGTGAAAGAATTAATCACTAAACTTGGTTCTGGTGTAGGCGCGGCTCCAGCTGCTGCTGCAGCAGCAGCACCAGCAGCCGCAGCCGCGGCCGCTGCACCAGCTAAAGAAGAGAAGAAGAAAGAAGAAGAGCCTGAGGAATCAGACGATGATATGGGTCTTGGTCTCTTTGATTAAACATCTAAAGTACAATAAGTGTATTTTAAGATAATAAAACAATTTTTAATTTGTTAACTATATTCACAATTTATCTACCACATTGCTCTTTGCACACCTGACAATTTGTTATAGTCAGCCAAATGTCTAAAAACGATTCTACTAACTCTCCACCGTCGGACAACTCCTCTAGGTCTAGATGTTATAACACACCGACGATTTATCCGTAACGGTGTTGAGTTAAGAGGAAAAGCAGCAATTTCTTGATCGGCTATTTCGCGTAATTCGATTGGAAGGATACTATTTTTACGCAACGAATTAATTCGGAGTCTTTCAGGAGCATATTCGGCTGCCATTTGGCGACGTTTGACGTCTCGAATCATCCAACGATTGACCCATTTTGTACGCACTTGCTGCAACTGCAATTTCTGAATAAATACAACTTTTTGAACCAAAACAACTCACATTTAAATTCTGGAAGGTATTCATAGCATTAGAGAATAAATTCGAGGCAAATTTTAAAGTGTTCATTTTGTAACTTAACCTCAAATTATGAAATGATAAGTCAACTGTCAAAACTGACATTTAATTGAATTTACATTTTTTCCATTATGACCACATTTTCAGAATCTCAGTTTAATGTTCAAGCACTTTTAGTTTCTACAATTTTGAGTTTTTTAAGTGTCCATTCATCAATAGTCGAAAAACCGGTAAAAACTCATTTTTTATAACACACATGTAATGGTAGTTATTATTCCAGGTTTTAAAGCTTTTAAGAAAGCAGACAGACCAAGAAAAGCAGTTATTATTACAAAAACATAAATTAAAAACCGAGCAATCAACTGTTAACATGGCAGACGAATTTGCTAAATACTCAAAGTTACAAAGACGCATCAATTCTATTGATCAAGAATTGGAGCAAATAAATACCAGCAAACCAGTCAATAATGTTTTTGTTAAATTATGTTTCACTTATGGCGTTAGATTAGTGTTAATTCTTCTATTAATTATTATGTCTTTGTATTATAGACACACACCTGTTTGGTATTTAGGTGATAAAGTGGATTTAAAGCCGTTAACACATCTCATTTGTTATCCGAATAATGCAAATTTTGTGTCTTTTTATTTCTGGGTTATGTGTTCTGCTGCTGTTGCGAAATTAATAAAATTAAATTGAAAAATTGTTTGAATAAGCGCGTAAATTCAAATTTGACAACTATATAGTGTCACTATTCCTAACCGCAAAGTTAAAAATCCCTAACCGCACATGCAATCCTTTCACTTTTTGCAATATTGTGGGGTGCTTTGTGGCAGCGCCTTTTATTAGTAAATGAAACTAGTGAATTTATTATTTTCATTCCGTAAAGTAAATATTCAATTCGTTAAAACTTACACTTCTGTTAGTCCAATTTTACTAAACAAACCAAAGTGGGGCACTACTAAGAAACACCGACAGATTAAACTAAAAATATATACAATGGCAGACCCTCAAATTGAAGAAGTTTTAGCCCCTTTACGTGCAAGTGTTAAAGAACAGGTCAGTACTCAATTATTTATTTTTTATTTTTTTTTGGAGGTTTTTAATCAAAATTGTAGGGCGATTTGGTTCGTAAATTAAAAGCCGAAGGCGCCCCCGTTCTCGATGTAAAAAAAGCAGTAACAGAGTTAAACGCACGCAAAAAACTTCTAGAAGATAAAGAATTGAGTTTTTCCCCGAATATCACTTTTGATCGTGCAAAAATGGAAGATTTATTGAAACGTCGCTTTTTCTATGATCAGTCGTTTGCAATTTATGGGGGAATTACCGGTCAATTTGATTTTGGACCAATGGGGTGTGCATTTAAAGCGAATTTGTTACAAGCTTGGAGGCAGTTTTTTATTTTAGAAGAGCAAATGTTAGAAGTTGATTGTTCGATTTTAACACCTGAACCAGTATTAAAGTAAATTTGTAGAAAAATTGTTTTTTGGATTAATTTTGGTTTTTTAGAGCGTCAGGACATGTTGATAGATTTGCGGATTTAATGGTAAAAGATACAAAAACAGGCGAGTGTTTTCGATTGGATCATTTGATTAAAGCCGCTTTAGAGAAGATTTCTGTTGATAAAAAAACAACAGAAGATGTTAAAGCTGATTGTCAGGATATTATTGTTAAGTTGGATGGAATGAATAAAGAAGAGATGGATAATGTTTTGAAGAAATATAATATTAAAAGTCCATTGACTGGGAATGATTTGACGGAACCAATTGAGTTTAATTTAATGTTTGGGACGCAAATCGGCCCTTCAGGACTAATCAAAGGGTATGCATTTTCATGCACACTTTGTGTATTGTTACAATTTTTTTAGTTTTTTGCGTCCGGAAACTGCCCAAGGCATTTTTGTGAACTTCAAACGTCTTCTTGAGTTCAATCAAGGCCGGTTACCATTCGCAGCAGCGCAAATTGGTATCATCCAATCCCAAAATTACAATTTTTTAATTAAGTCAATTATAGGTAATGCTTTCCGCAACGAAATCTCCCCAAGATCGGGCTTAATTCGCGTGCGCGAATTCACAATGGCCGAAATCGAGCATTTTTGTGATCCAGCCGATAAAAATCATCCAAAATTCGACAGTGTTAAAGACACCGAACTTCTTTTGTACTCAGCATGTAACCAAATGGATGGTAAACCAGCTGAAAGAGCATCCATAGGTGTCGCTGTTGAAAAGAAAACTGTAGCAAACGCCACGTTGGGCTATTTTATGGCTCGGATTCATCAGTTTTTGATTAAATGTGGTGTTGATCCGAAACGATTACGATTCAGACAGCATATGGCTAATGAGATGGCGCATTATGCGCAAGATTGTTGGGATGCGGAATGTTTGACCAGTTATGTAAGTTTAATAAAAAAAAAAAATAATAAAAAAAAAGTTTAAATTTGTAAATTAGGGATGGATTGAATGTGTGGGTTGTGCCGATAGATCAGCCTTCGATTTAACCCAACACACTCAAGCTACTGGTGTGAGATTAGCTGCAGAAAAGAAGTTGGCAGAACCGAAAATTGTAGATGTCGTTGAAGCTGTCCCCAATAAGGGAGTGCTAGGAAAAACATTCAAAAAGGACGCAAAATTAATTACCGATAGTTTGGCTAAACTCAACACTGAAGTGATTGAAGAAATTGAAAAAGATTTGGAGCATAAAGGGTAAAAAATTGCCAAATTTTGACACATTCTAATTTTTTTTTTTTGTAGAATCTTCGATTTGAAAGCAGAAGATAAAAGCTTCTCTTTAACTAAAGAAATGCTAACCATTAAACGCTACCAAAAGACTCTTCATGTCGAAGAAATAATCCCGAGTGTAATCGAACCATCGTTCGGTATAGGTCGGATTATGTACGCAATTTTCGAACATAATTTTAAAATGCGCGAAAATGATGAACAACGGACTTATTTGTCATTGCCTGCGATTATAGCACCTTTGAAATGTTCGGTACTTCCCCTAAGTTCAAATTCAGAGTTTGCGCCATTCGTTAGGGATTTATGTGAGTTTTAATAATTTTTAGAATTGGATTTAATTTTAGTTTTAGCTGCGAGTTTGACTCGAGTCGATGTGTCCCATAAAGTTGATGACAGTTCTGGATCAATTGGTCGGAGATATGCTCGAACTGACGAAATTGCTATACCATATGGTATAACTATAGATTTTGATACTTTAAAAGAACCACATTCGGTGACGTTACGAGAACGAGATTCAATGGGACAAGTCCGAATTCCGGTAAGTTTTTTTTTTATTGAAAAATAATATGATTTTAATATTACTTTATAGCTTGAAGACATTGCGTCAGTTGTTCACGATTTATCCCACAATAAACGATCATGGGCTGACATTGAAGCAAAATACCCAAAGTTTGAACAACAAGAAAGTAAAGGCGCTTAAATAAAACATCCAGTTTGCATTATTATTATTATTATTTTTTAAATTGTATAAACAATACACTGAAAAAAATAAAAAGCAAAAAATTACCCTAACATTTTTATTAACTTAACAAAGAAAATACAAAAGGAGAGAAAATGAATTTTCGCAAATAAATTCGAAGTTGTTTATTCCAGATCAGGAATAGGTTCATCATCTGAATCTGCCCCATCCCCATCTTCCAAATCATCAAACGATGGTTTATCGCCACCAGCGCCTAATCCACCCATTTGTCTCATCATTTCTTCAAAATCACCACCTCCCATTCCGCCCATACCTCCAACACCTTCATCCCCAGAATCATCTTCATCTTGCCATTTATTAAAATCACATTTCAACCAATGGTGTTTCTTTTTATCAGAAGTCAATGTGGGCCAATAAGAGTCTTCGGAATTGGCTTTAACTAATATTATTTCAATACATCGGCCTCTATTGAAACTTTTACTTTTATCAGGATCTATTTCTTTATACAAAGGAATTGTTACTTCATAAGTTTTCTTTTCAACACCACCAGTGCCTTTGAAATATACTGAGTCTTTTGTAAATCTTAAAAAATTCAAATTAATATTAAATGATTCAACGAAAGCAACAATTTACTTAATATCAGGATCTTTAACATCTTCTAAATTAATAGTTAAAAAAACTACGCCTGTTCGTTGAGCCCACATCACTGGGGGTGGTAACCTAAAAAGTGAGGTTAAAAACACCCATACTTACAAAAATTAACACGTTTCAATTAGAATCAACTTTCGCATTTTAATACAACACTAAAACTAACAATTAAATCAAATTTCTTTGATATTTTACTTTAGAGAATGTTCTAGAATCGATTAAACATAATGTACACAACATGGCCGTTGTTACGAATTTGAATTGAAATAAAATTGAAGAAAAAAGTCAAATTTGAAAGAAAATTTAGTTTAAACTAACTATTTATTTATGGAAATTGATTTAAACTTACGTTTGTTGAGTCATTTTGGTTTTATTTATTTAAATTAAATAAAACTGGACTGTAGATTCGCTCCACTCCAAACCGGGAAACTACGCGATTGCCAGACTAAATCACATATACCGATTGAGACACCAAACTCTCGAGTTGCATCAATCGATCAGAGATGGCGTTACTTAAAAAAATTAATACAAAACGCAATTAAAATTAAACAAAAACAGATAATTAGTTGTTTATTTATATTAATAAAATATTTAAACATTTATTTATTTTATTTATTTGTTAATTTTAAATTTTAAAAATTAGGCGGTAAATTTGAATATTATACTTTTTTTTTTTGGTATGATTATTATGGGTTTGTTTGATATTGAGATGTTGCCCATTACCACGTGCTCGTTCCCACCAATTAGAAAGTCACCATTTCGCGGGCAGTTGGTTTAGAATGATTGCGACCGCGCATAGGAGTCCAGTTTCGTGTTTGTTGTAAGATTGTTAATAACAATGTCGTTCCAAGGTGTGTTTTTAACGTTAAAGTTTTAAAAGATAGGTCAATTGATAAGCCACTAACGGTCATTTCTTAATGAAACTAAATTGGTAATAACTTGCTTAAACAATATAAAGCGAGATTATTATCTGCTCTGATTAAATTTGGTGTTAACTGTGAAAAATGATAAACGTGGTTTAAATTTGTATGTGTGTTTTTAAGTGAGTTTAAATGGTGAAAAACACTAAGGAAATGTCTGTTTTTAAAGATAACAGTTGGGTAAGATTTTTTTTGTAATTTTGAATATGATCTGTTGTATCATTTATCACATCCGCAGTTAATAGAACGTTAACAGGAAGTCAGCTAAAGTTTGATGTTTCACTCGTTATTGTAATATTAGAAAAAAATAGTATCATAAATAATTATTTATTTTATATTGAATAAAAGTGGAAAGATTGAATAATTGAGTAATTTTCTACAGTTATAGAAAAAAATTTATATTTTCTCGATGGAATAATAATAATAATTTTCTACAATTTACTGTTTTAGTTTACATAAATTAGAGAAATCTCTCATTTGAAGTATAAACGTATTTGGTGAAATTGAAAGTGGTAGAAGAAAAAATTATAAATAATTGTTTTATGTAAATTAAAAGAAAAACTTTAACGAGTTTACTTTCATTACTTTCATTTGAACTAACGATCAATTGAAGGAAAATTGTTATGATTATTTTTAAATGTCAGTTATAAAAAAATATTTTTTTCATTTTTCAAGATAAATTGAACAATTTGATTTTTTGAAATTGGTAACCATGAAATAAACCTGTCAATAATTTGGGTTCCTGCTGTTCGTTGAACGGACTAGAGACTTTTGTTTCCACCAACATTTAGTTTTCTACACTAGAAATTAAAAATTGAAAAAAAAAAAAATACACTGTTCATATTTCGATTGGTATCTCAGTTATTAGGAGAGATAGAGCAATGGTTAAGGGGAATGTTTTGCAGAATTTAAAGCTAAAAATTAATCTCATTTCACATTTATTCCTGTTTTTCTCAGATTTGAGATATTTTGAAAAAACTAAAATTTGTTTCTACTCAATAACGCTTCCTCTGACGTTGTTAAGACACTTTTTTATGACAAGTTTATTAGTGCTAGCAAAAACCCTAGATTCTCATTTGTTTCCGAGTTAGTAACCCGATCTTTTGTTTTTCTTATGGAAGTCATATTGGATTTTTAATTACTCAAATGCTCCTTGAACTAAGCTTTTCAAAAATGTATGACATGTCACTTAAATCTCAGTTTCTATAAGAGATATTAGCAGAAAATTATGCGTAACCAGTAGGCTATGAAATTTTTGCGTCATTGTTAAGCAAATGATAAGCTATGTTACTGTCCAAATCTCCCACCATAGCCACTTATACATCACGATAGTATCGTAGCTTATCATTTGCTTAACAAGGACGCTAAAATTTCATAGCCTACTAATTTTAATAATTTTTTGTTAATATCTTTTGTAGAAATGGAGATTCAAGTAATAAGTCATAGATTTTTGAAAAGCTTTTTTCAAGATCTATCTATGTAATCAAAAATTTAATAACACCCCTATAAAAAAATAGAAGTTAAGTCTAATAACTCAGAAACAAATGCAAATCGAAGGTTCACGCTGATTCTGAAATATTTGTTTCCAACAATGTAAAAATTTGAAAGTGGTAAATAAAATCGACAATTTTCAGTTTTTCCAAAAAATCTCAAAACTGAAAAAAAAAAGATTGAATTTGGAATGCTAACCAATGTTCTATCACTTCTAATAACGGAGATCCCAATGGTGCGCATCGAAATATGGACACACTGTATTTATTGTAACCAAAAAAAAAAAAAAACATACAAAATTATAAAAAATACCACAGCTACGTTGAGATTAGTTGCAAACAATTTATTTGATTTGCTTTTCCAAATTTTAGAGAAAAAAACAAAATTTTATTTTCCGAGATTGGTGACCATGGAATATATCTGTCAATAATTTTTGAGGTTAATGATGAAATGTATCAAAGGCTGTCATAAATCCATAAATTTTGACTTTTCTATTTTACCAACTACTAAAAACTCCCTAAACTTTGAATTAGTAGTTTCTCTAAAATTTCAGTTTGTGATTTTTTTTTTTTCGAATAAAAAAGTTGCGCATTTTTATTCTAATGGTAATCTATTCTAAATGGTAATTTACCGAAGGCGTTCCATATGGTAAGTTTTGTGGAACTCGTCCAGCTTGATCCAGCGCCTACAGAATAGCTTATGTTTTTGTACAATTTCGAAAGAAAAATGTTAAAGTTCAAAATCTAGGGAGTTTGAACGTTTGAAAATTTGACAACTTGTTAACGGTACCAACTTGAAAAAGGAATAATTTGATTCTAGTGAAAATTTTTCACACCATGTCATTATAAAAAAATTCAATTGTTTATTAAACCTAATAATGATGAGTTTATAGTGGCAGTTTATTCCTTTCAACATTTTTGTGACCACCTGTATACATGTTAGATTTCTTCTATTAATTTTTTTTGTATAAATACAGTATCCAATTACATTCAAAGGCCATGCGAACACAATAGAATTTACATTTGATTGTATTCAAGCCTCTCAATCATAAATTTTCTAAGTATTGCCAACTTATAGAATTTTTTTTACTAAAAATTCAGACAACTTATAATTAAAATCTGATCATAAATCATCCCAAACTATCAATTCACTTAATTTTTTTCTATCCAATCTCTACTTCATTCAAGCTCAGTTTTACCAACGAATCCTAATTAAAATATTAAAAAGAAAGTAATAATTTGAATCGAATTAAAACTTACATCAAGAAAAAAATTATCAGACTATCAAAATAATATCTACTTTTACTAATTAAAAAATACAATAGACAATGTCTTACTGTTGAATGGGAAAATTGCAAAATTCAATTCAAGGTGAATGGCATTTATTTATTTATTAATCTTCAAACAGTTTTAATTATTTAATAAAATTGAACTTAATGAAGTAATTTTATTTTTTTTTTAATGCAGTACTGCATAAGTCATATAGCATTTCCGGTATTAGATAATACAGTTAGTCAGTTAACTGTTATTATAATTATTTAACCAAAACACACAGTATGCAAGTAAGATTTTATTAGACCACAATTTTTTATGCATTGTTGAATTGACTAAAAATTAAAGTAGAACTGTGTCAAGAGGTACAAATAAAACAATTGATTGAATAATTAGCGCATTATTGGTTGGTCTGGATATACTGGGTGTGTTTTTATTACATTCTATACAGAATGTTGATGAATTAAAAAAAAAAAATTTTTAGATTTAGATTAGTTTTAGATTCCATGTTATTCAACTGACATTTTTTCGACGAATGAGATTCAAAATGGACCAATCACGTTTGTATTGAGTGGTAATTCCGCTAAAAATTTCAGATAGAAATTTCCACCATTTTTTGTTCATTGTCTAATCAAATACAACTTGTAGGTACAAAATTGAAGAAAATTTTTCGATTTTAGATACTCGGGACAATTTCCACAAATTTTTTTATTGAAAAAAATCAATAACTCAAACAATTTAGCTTAAAGATAGTTTGAAAATTCAGGCACAGGATGATAGAGAAAAGAATAGAAAATCTAAAAAAATAAGTTTTATGGAAATTGGTTAAGAAACAAAAAAAGTATGACGCAAAAAGTGAAATGGCGGGAAAATTAATATCAATTTTTTGTTCCTGTGCAATTATCCTTGAAGTTAGCTCAAAAGTTCTTGCACGGGAGAATTGAGCAAAAAGCAAGAAACCCAAAAAATAAGTTTCATCAAAATCGGTTGATAAACAAAAAAGTTATGATGAAATGGCACCAAAATTGATATTAATTTTGTATTTTTGCTTTCTGTCTAGTTGGTTTTGGAGTCAGCTCAAAATTCCTGCACAGAACAATAGAGAGAAAATTTAGCATCCTAAAAATACAAGTTTCAATAAAATCAGTTCACAAACAAAAAAGTTATAGCCCAAAATGTAGAAGTGGAGGGGGTAAATTCAAATCAATTTTTGCTTTCTGTGCAGTTGTTTTTGGAGCTACCGTAAAATTTTTTGCACAGGATGATAGAGAAAAGAATAAAAAGTCTGAAAATGCAAGTTTCATGGAAATTGGTAGAGAAACAAAAAAAGTATGACGCAAAAAGTAAAATGGCGGGAAAATTAATATCAATTTTTTGTGCAATTATCCCTGAAGTTAGCTCAAAAGTTCTTGCACGGGAGAATTGAGCAAAAAGCTAGAAACCCAAAAAATTAGTTTCATCAAAATCAGTTGATAAACAAAAAAGTTATGATGAAATGGCACCAAAATTGATATTAATTTTGTATTTTTGCTTTCTGTCTAGTTGGTTTTGGAGTCAGCTCAAAATTCCTGCACACAACAATAGAGAGAAAATTTAGCATTCCAAAAATACAAGTTTCAATAAAATCGGTTCACAAACAAAAAAGTTATAGCCCAAAATGTGAAGTAGAGGGGATAGATTGAAATCAATTTTTGTTTCCTGTGCAGTTGTTTTTGGAGCTACCATAATTTTTTTTGCACAGAATCATAGAGAAAAGAATAAAAAGCCTGAAAATGCAAGTTTCATGGAAAAAAGTATGACACAAAATGTGAAATGGCGGGAAAATTATCAATTTGCAATTTTTGTTTCCTATATAGTTGTTTCTAAAAATTCTTGCACAGGAAAATAGAGTTAATCAAAAATAACGCAAAAATTTCTTCTAGTTTGTAATTGTCATATACCAACTTTCAGTGACAATATCCTCTCATTAAAACCCATCTGACATGTCGAAGAATTTCTAATTTGTCACATATTCCAGCATGAAAACGTTTTTTTATGTAAACTTTCGAACTTAACATTTAAAAAGGTATTTAATCAAATGCATAATAATAGTCCTTTTTTTTTGAAAGTGAATAGATTATTAAAATTTTGAAAAAAAATTGCGCAACTAATAGTTGCAAAATTACCATATGTTACCTTAAAATCTAAAAATTTTGAGAAAGTGTTGAATAATTAAATAATTTTTCAAGTTAATATTAAATTCAATTATAGTAGTTTGATGTTTTACTGCTTTCTTTTCCTTCGTTTTTGCATCATCAATGAAGCGAATCGTCAACACAAATTTACAATTTAATAGAGAAAGTTGCATCATTGAGAATCTACATCAAATTATGTTATTATTTGAAGAGGTCTTTGACTTTCATGATTGTCATTGTCATTGTCATTTAACACAAAGCCGTTAAAATAAAAACGGTGTAAAGGAAATGCGCTCTTTCACCTACTTTAAAATACAATCTTTCTTTTCAAATTTTTATTGGATTTTGTTCTTTAATTGTTGAATATTGCATAACATTGTAACAGGTATTTAGAAGTGTGCACATTTATAAATTATAAAAGGCAAGTCAATAGTTACGTTCAAGCCTGAGGCTACTTCACTCTTATTTTATAAATTGTATGGCTTGCCTCATTTATTCCAAACACAGAGAAAGTGGTTAGGATTTAGTTTTTCAAAATTTTATAGAATCGAAAGACTAAAACAATAGAGATTTCATTAGCATCCTGTCATCAAATTAGTGAGAAAGCATATTTAAATACAATGCTGTTGACTTTCTATAATTTTTAACTGTTTTCTAAATTCAGTAGACAAAACTCGTACACATTACAACAGTACTTGAATAGCGGCACCCTATATTTACTTTGGAAATAAATAAAACAGTAAGAATCGAACGTGCTATGGTTGTTTTCACATAAGGAAGCTTTGTACTTGGATAACATGATGTAGGTCAAATGGTTAACCAGTCACGGATTGATTATTAGAACAAGTGAAAAATTAATTGTTTTATATTCTGAACTTATTGCTCAAAAAAATCAAAACAGCTCTGATCTAGAAAAAATTGAAAAACTATAAGTATAAAGTTGGCTCTATATGGGAACGTTTAGTTAAAATTATGTACAGGGTGTGTCACGCTAGAGGAAAATGGCCAATATCTCAGTTGCTATTAAGAATATGAAAAAACATTCTAATAGTGTACATTTCTAAAATAATTCTTAATGTACAGAGTGTTTAGTTTTATTGATTCAAATAGAACATTCTGTATAATATTGCGTTTTTAGATTGCTTATTGAAAAAAATAACATTTGTAATAGTCAGCATTAGTGAAACAATTGCTATATGGTTCCATTTGCAAATATTAAGTTGTCCATACAAACAAATATTGAAAATTAAAGAAAATGAGTTATTGTAATTGATAGTGTCATCCTTGCTCTATTAAACCCTGAAATATGTTCAGTTTTCGAACAATTTTTATTTTTCTTGATTATTTTCTGAAAAAGCATCAACAGCTCTAGAACTGTTAACTTTAGGCCACATAAAAGCTTAATAAAGTTAGATTGAAATTTGATAAGAAATCTAAAAAAGTAATAATATACAGGCTGTACAGATTAAATTGAACACTCTGTATATTAGAAACTGTTTTAGAAATATTCACCATTAAATTTGAGATAATTGAGATATTGACCGTTTCCTCTAGCATGACTCACCTTGTACATAAAATAGCATAAAATAAACAATTTTTTCAAATAAAATTCTCCCAAGTCTAGCTTAAAAATTTTAACTAAACTTTATAAAAAAAAAATTTTTAGGATTGAAACTGAATAATTTGTAACCAAGAAAAACAGAAAAATGTAAAGGAATGGAAAAACAATCGAATTTTTTTTTAAGTAAAAAACCGTGAAAAAATTCAAAGAAGATTTAAATTATTCTAAAAATCAATAAAAATTTTGAAAAATTAGAAAGATATTGAGAATTGAAAAAATTCATGTAATTTGGAAAATTTTCAGGATTTAAAAGACTAAAAAGTTTGTCAATTCTAAAAGAATTAAAGAATATCGAAATTTAAATAATTAGAGATTTTTTGAAGCAATTCTAGAGATTTAGAAAATCCAGAAAAATCACGAAAAGAGTGGAAAATTGATGATCAAAAATAAGCCAAAAAATCAAAAATAAAAATTTTGATAGAAGCTGAAGAATCTAGAGAATTTTAACAATTTTCAAAGGGAAAAAATTTGATGATTAACAATTTTAGAGAAATTCTGATAATTCTAAGGAAATTAGTCTAAAAAATTTACAAATGAGGAGAAAAATTAAAAAAGTTCTTAAGCTAATTGGAGAAGTCACAAAAATCTTGGGAAATGTTTGGAAAATTCATGTAGAGGATCTAAGATAATCTAGAAAACATAAATATTCCAAAAAATCTCATTATTTTATTTCAAGTATCGAAAAATCCTGAAAAATCTGAGAAACTTAGGAAAATATCTTAAAAATCAACGAATTTTAGAATCTAAAGAATCTGGACAATCTGAAAATTCCAAGAGTCTGAATAATCTTAAAAATTAAAAAATTTGTAAATTCAAACAAATCTAAGGATTATCAAAAAAAAAAAAAAATTGTTCAGTTAATAAAATCCCAAAAATTTCAAAAAAAGAGAAACCTAAAGGAATGTGAATTATGAAAAAAATCTATAAAAATCCAAATAGTAATTTAAAACCAAGAGCCGCCACTGATATTAAGAATTTAATTCCAGATACAAAACAAAAAAATTCAAATATGATGAGTTCTGATTAAGTGAAAGTAATGTCCATGACATTCGTTCTAATCACAAATAAATTTCCATTTTGTGTAGAAATATGCATAGCTTTCATTTTTGAAGCGGAATCTTTTTTTTTATTTGACCATGGATGATAATAGACGTAAGTAGTTGATAATATGCTATTATGTATACAGTTATATAATGCATTTTACATGGTTGGGTGTATTATTAACATACGTTATAATATTTGTATAAAGAGTTGGAATCTTTCTTTTTCCGACCGTTTTACACTTTACTGAAAGTCAAAGGTAAAACCTTTCGAACTATTTCTAATAGTTTCGTTGCTACAAATACGTCATTGAAGTATATTCTTGCTAGTAATTATTTCAAGATTTTTAGGTCAAGAATGATGTAACTGAACAACAATTAAAAAAGATTTTTCAATTATAAATGCCAATTGCTCTCTAGAGACTAACGTAAATTGATCAATATACAGAGTGGCCTAATAACCTTCTTCATTTCATTGACTTTTCGATTGTAATAAAAAAATGTTAAAACTCTAAAATCTAATCTAAATCAAAAAATTCAGGAAATTATATAATAATCAAGAAAAAAATCAAAATTTGTTCAGTTAAAAAAATCCAAAAACGCAAAAATTCATAAAGGAAAACAAAAAATTCTGAACGAATGAAAATATTAAACGATTTTCATAAAAATCTAAGAAATCTATATGTTTACAATCAGTCTAAAAATTAAATAAATTTTTGAGTATGAAAAAATTGAAAATTAAAAAAAAATGTTAAGAAATCAAAAATGTCAATTTTATTTTTCTAAATTCTCAAATTTTCTAAAAAACTGAAAAATTTGATTTATCAGAATCGAAAGCTTTGTTACATCGTTGGGACACCTGTATAGTTAAAAAAATTGTTTTACTATACAGGGATGCCAGATTACAAGCTACAATACGAAATCATTATATTCGCATTGAATGTCGAATAAATGATGCAAATTGACTTTTTGCATTTTTTTAAAAACTTAGGAAAATATAAAGTATTCAGAAAGGTTAAAAATACTGAAAAATCTGTAAATCCAAACAATTCAAGAAATCTAAGATTTATGAAGAAAAAAAACAAAATTCGTTGGTTGAAAAAAATCCAAAAACTCAAAAATTCATAAAGGAAAACAAAAAATTCTGAACGAATGCAAATATTAGACGATTTTCAAAAAAAAACTAAGGAATCTATATGTTTACAATTAGTCCAAAAATCAATTGAAATTTTGAGTATGAAAAAATTGAAAAATCAAAATATGTTAAGAAATCAAAAAATTAGAGGAAAATTGAAAATTTACAAAATCCAGAAATCATTTAAGAGTTCATAAAATTCGGAAAATTTTTAATAGATTGTCAAATCTGAAAAATATCAAAAATTAAAAAAACCATTTTTTTGAAGAATTTTAAAGTTTCAAGAAAATCCAAAGAAATCACGAAAATATTGTAAAATGATGAAATGTGGATCAAAGATGATGATTTTTGAATAATAAATGGCATTTGCTCTCTAGAGACTAAAGTAAATTGATTAATATACAGAGTGGCCTAACAACCTTCTTCATCATTTTCGATTGTAACAAAAAAATGTTAAAACTCTAAAATCTAATCCTTTCTTTCGAAAAAAATGTCAATTTTATTTTTCTAAATTCTCAAATTTTCTAAAAAACTAAAAAATTTGATTTATCAGAATCAAAAGCTTTGCTACATCGTTGGGACTCCTGTATAATTAAAATAAAAAAATATACAGGGATGCCAGATTACAAGCTACAATACGAAATCATTATTTTTGCATTGAATGTCGAATAAATAATGCAAATTGGCTTTCTGCATTTTTTTAAAAACTTAGGAAAATATAAAGAATTCACAAAGGTTAAATAACTGAAGAATCTGTAAATCCAAACAATTCAAGAAATCTAAGGATTATGAAGAAAAAAACCAAAATTCGTTGGTTGAAAAAAATCCAAAAACTCAAAAATTTATAAAGGAAAACAAAAAATTCTGAACGAATGAAAATATTAGACGATTTTCAAAAAAAACCTCAAGAATCTATATGTTTACAATTAGTCTAAAAATTGAATAAATTTTTGAGTATGAAAAAATTGAAAATTAAAAAAAAATGTTAGGAAATCAAAAATGTCAATTTTATTTTCCTAAATTCTCAAATTTTCTAAAAAACTGAAAAATTTGATTTATCAGAATCAAAAGTTTTGCCACATCGTTGGGACTCCTGTACAATTAAAATAAAAAAATATACAGGGATGCCGGATTACAAGCTACAATACGAATTCATTATTTTAGCATTGAATGTCGAATAAATAATGCAAATTGGCTTTCTGCATTTTTTTAAAAACTTAGGAAAATATAAAGAATTCACAAAGGTTAAATAACTGAAGAATCTGTAAATCCAAACAATTCAAGAAATCTAAGGATTATGGAGAAAAAAACAAAATTCTTTAGTTAAAAGAAAAATCGAAAACTCAAAAATTCATAAAGGAAAACAAAAAATTCTGAAGGAATGAAAATATTAGACGATTTTCAAAAAAAACCTCAAGAATCTATATGTTTACAATTAGTCTAAAAATTGAATAAATTTTTGAGTATGAAAAAATTGAAAATTAAAAAAAAATGTTAGGAAATCAAAAATGTCAATTTTATTTTCCTAAATTCTCAAATTTTCTAAAAAACTGAAAAATTTGATTTATCAGAAACAAAAGTTTTGCTACATCGTTGGGACTCCTGTATAATTAAAATAAAAAAATATACAGGGATGCCAGATTACAAGCTACAATACGAAATCATTATTTTTGCATTGAATGTCGAATAAATAATGCAAATTGGCTTTCTGCATTTTTTTAAAAACTTAGGAAAATATAAAGAATTCACAAAGGTTAAATAACTGAAGAATCTGTAAATCCAAACAATTCAAGAAATCTAAGGATTATGAAGAAAAAAACCAAAATTCGTTGGTTGAAAAAAATCCAAAAACTCAAAAATTTATAAAGAAAAACAAAAAATTCTGAACGAATGAAAATATTAGACGATTTTCAAAAAAAACCTAAGGAATCTATATGTTTACAATTAGTCTAAAAATTGAATAAATTTTTGAGTATGAAAAAATTGAAAATTAAAAAAAAATGTTGAGAAATCAAAAATGTCAATTTTATTTTTCTAAATTCTCAAATTTTCTAAAAAACTGAAAAATTTGATTTATCAGAATCAAAAGTTTTGCTACATTGTTGGGACTCCTGTACAATTAAAATAAAAAAATATACAGGGATGCCGGATTACAAGCTACAATACGAAATCATTATTTTAGCGATGAATGTCGAATAAATAATATAAATTAGTTTGTTGCATTTTTTTCTGACATAAAAAATCAAGATTTCAGCAATTAAAAGTTCAAAAGTGTGGATAAATCCAACAAGTAACCTTTAAATATCAATTTCCCGTTTATTTTATCGTTACAAATCTCAACATTTATTGGCATAAATTTGTCATAAATATGTGTTAAACGAATAGACGTCTAAATTATTATAAACTATGAGAAATAGATAAAGTGAATGTTTATCGCGATAAAATGCCAAATCTTGTTTTCATTGATATTTATTATTCTTATATATAAAATATAATTCTTATGAAATTAAGGCACCTGTTACAGTTGCTTAATCCGGTTTTTCAATGTCGACTGATTGAATAATAATTGAAAAAAAGTGTACAATGAAATCGGGAAATTAATTATAAAAATGACTCGACTATTTTCATCTTATCTCAATAGTAACGAAGATGTTTATTATTTATTTGTTTTATAAATAAAATATTTAACTAGTATATTAACAAGTCCATTATGTAAACGTTCATTCACATAATAATTATTGTCATGTTGCATAATAGTCACAATCACTTGACTTGTTTGTAAAATTTATTAAAAACAAAGCTCTTGCATTCAATTCGAATTTATTATTTAAATTAAAGAAATTAAATAAAATATAAATAGTTAAATTAGCGTTCAATAAGAATAGTGTTATAGCACAGTCTTTAGAAATTGTAATTATAGCGGTAGGCTATGGAAATTTGAAAAAATGTTGATACTACTGACTTTGAGAAGAGTTTGACAATTATACTCCATTCGTTATTAATGTGCATCAAGAAGGCTGAGAAAGTCTGAATGCGGCTTTAATTTTGTCACTAAAACTAGTTACTAAACGTAAAAGACGCTTTATATTTCTAACCTCAATTTTCTACTTCAGTTGAATTGAATTCAGTAGAATGATTTATGAACAAAAGTCACTAAAATCTGATTTTCATGGCCACCCCATATGCGCATTAATAACGAATGGAGTATAACTTTTATGTGACAGCTGTCAAATATGTCAATGACGATATGACCTTGATTTAGTTTAAAGCATCGTTCACCTTTGTTAGTTATTCTGATAGAATTTGATTTAGCGTGTCATAATACCATCGACTGTTGTAAAAGATTTTTTTTTTTTAATTGAATTGTCATTTTTTGGGGTTTAGCTCTGCTTGGTTAAAAACTAATTTATATAATTTTTGATTTGATAAATCAAGTATGCCTTGAAAATTTGGGGAAAACATGTTTTCCTGTAAAGTTCTTTTTGTCTAGCAGATATGATAAAAAATTATTAAAAAAGTTGTTTAGAATAAACATCTGAGCTCGTATACCAAATTTCAAAAGCATCGGCCAACTACGATATTTTATGTTAAAAAATAAAATTAGTTGATTTGACAAAAATACATGGAAAAAAAAATTAAGTTATAGTAACCGAATTCTAAAATTATCAGAAAAGTATAATTTTTCATTTTTAAAAATAAATTTCACTGATTTGTGAAATAAATCTGAAAAAATGAAAAATTATAGTTGACCGATATTTTTGCAATTTGGTGTATGAGTCCAGATGTTGATTCTAAACAACTTTTTTTGATAATTTAATAAAGCTGTATATATATAACTCGGGGATTTTACCAATTTGCTTCATTATTGACATTTATACAATTACAAAAATATCTATACTCTTAAATAAATAAGTTTTTCTAGAGAAATTTACTTTTTGTATGACTATACTACAATATACAGGCTGATTTATTATTATCAAAACGACAACACTGACTTTATTATTATCTTTTTGAAAATATTTTTTTTCTGTTTGTATATTTGTTGAATTGCTTGTTTTAAAAATATTTTCAGTTATACATGATGTTTTATCATTCCAAAACAGCAAGGCAGCTTAAATATATTTTATTATTGTTATTGCCGATTTTTTTTTTAAATTGTTAAATTCTTCAGTTTTCAGACCACCATAATTGATGTTTTTCAAATGAAACATTCTATATTTTTTAATTTATCTTTATTCTTCTTTTGATTGTCTTTTGTTAAAATATTTTAAGGTTAGGAATATAAAGCGCTATATAAACGGGTTTTCAATAATTGTTCTAGTCGCAGTTTGCTGTGGTTTTCTCTTTCTATAGATTAATGTGATAAGTTCTGTCTAAATATTGTCTTATTTTTGCATTTAGAACATGTTGATAAAAATCACATTGAAAATTGTATACAGACGCATACGTATGGGCGCACCTAACCTCTTTTCGGAGCACTGACAGCTGTCATGTATCATTGTTTTGAAATGTTAAGCAAGACATACGTTTTTGTGACAAAATTAAAGCCGCATTTAGAGTTTTTCAGCTTTCTTAATGCACATTAATGGAGAATATATTCCGTTTTTTATTAATCTGCATAAGGGGCGGCCATGGAAATTTTAAGATGGTCACACTGGTGATATTACTTTGAAAATTATCTTAGATATTTTTTACGGTTTTATACGAATATAAAGCGTCGTTTACGATTAGGATATAGTTTTAATGACCAAATTGAAGCCGCATTTAGAGTTTTTCTTAATAACGAATGGTATATAGATGTATACTCAAACAAAAGAGGATCAATAGCAGACTACAAACAAGTGAAAAAATAGAGGGTATTTTTTATGGAAAATGACAGTTATGGCTGTCTGAAAATTGAAAAATTTTGTGTTCTGCTATTGATACTAATAATTTTTGATTAAATCATAAATTTTTAAAAATAAAAAAATAAAATAACTTTGCAACACCGCAATCAAGTGTTAAAATTGAAATATGACAATATAGCATATGTCATGATCAATATAAAAATAAGAAAAATTGTTCAAGTTGCCATTCAAAATAAAAAAAATAAATTTAGTCCTGGAATTATAGATGAAAATATTTTCAAAACAAGCAATTTTTGTATTATGCAAAAAATAATTCACGATGTATTAATAAATCACCCTGTATAATAAATATTCATCGTTTCAACAATTTGATTAAAATAGACTTGTAACCACAGTATGAAATTAAAATTAAAATATATTTTTTTGATAGAACACATAGTTGGCGACGACTTCAATATACCTGTACAACGCAGTATGCTATGAGCAATTCAACCATTTTGTTGTCACTTAACAATAAGTACAATAACATTGCGTTAACAAAACAAGTTTCCTAGCCATCTATGACGTACATAAAACATATGCCTTTTCACCGTAGCAATAGTAACTTGATCTAATTTACGTCATTTAATACTTTTTGTCTTCACTCTATATCCTGTTACTAGAATATAATATTAAAAAAAAAAAAAAATCAAGTATCCAAGTGTCATTCTTTTTTAATTGTTTTCAACTACAATGTAGGTATCTGTATTATAAACGGAACTCACACAGCACACCATGTGTTAATTATAGCACTCCATCGTCTAATATTAAAGATGTTAACACAGCGTTGGCCCTGTGTCAGTTTAAATCGAGAAATCGTTCGTAAAAGAACAAAAATTCGATAATAATGTGACCTTAAACAACGTCCACATTTTTCATCTTTATCTAACCGTGAATGTGTGTACTTAGTGTAAGCTAATTATGTTTGATTATGTTGGATTTTGTCCTTTTTCCACAAATATACGTCAGTAGAGAAGCGACGAACGTGCGCGATCAATCGTAACAACAAAAATGAAAAAATTATACAACAAATGGAGAATAACAATTCCCAATTTTAAGAATTCGAATAAAAACGATAGAAATTCGGGATTTTACGATTTGGAACAAGCTCAAAAAGAATACGATCGAAGTCAAAGTGTGCCAACTAGTGTCTACGTAAATAGTGATAGTGATAGTGACGAATTTGAAGATGCTAATGATGAATTATACTCGGATGTAAAAATGGAAAAATGTGATTATGATGTTCCTAAAATAAGTTTTGAGTTTTTTTCTCGAAAAATTGAAAATACTTACGAGAATGAAAATGTTACGGTTAAAAGTGAAGTAACTTTACGTTTATCCACCCCTGACAAATCCGAACAACCGCAAGTTCGGAGTGAAAGTTTGGAAATCCTACCAGTTATGGGAATAATTAAATGTGGAAGTAGCGATCCAAATTTAGTTCTACGAAATTCGGACGATGATGATGGGTTATATAAAATCCCAAGACGATTTACTAAATCGCGCATTTCTCAATCATTAAACGATTTTAAAATTGAAGAAGTACAAACTTATATTTCCAATCATTCAAGTATTGAACATGTCTCGTGTAGTCAAACGCTTGAAACGAATCAAAATGCTGAAAATTTTGATTATTGTAAAGTGCGAAGTAAATTACCGATGAAAATTCGAAGGCCGACGTTTTTAAAAAGACCGAAAGCTTGGAATCAGTTTAAAACGAAATTGAATAGTATGATGGTTGAACAAGCGGCACAACAGAGAGTTGGGGCTTATAATGATAAAGATAAAATTCTTATAAATTTCGAAGATGTGTATAAACAGTCGAAGAATAAATGTAAAAGTGCGTTGAGAAATACAGCGAAAATGTTTCGACGGAATCACGAATGTGAGAGTGACAGTTCCAATCAGATTGTGAAAAATGACGCGTTTTTTGATCGGCTACAAAATGAAGAAAAAAATGAGTTTGATTTTGCGACGTTTAAAAATGTTCTATGGAAAAATAAAGTAGCTGAGGTGAGATTTATTTATTGGAAAAATAAACATTGAGCAATGTGGATTTTACATAATTTTTTTCAATTAAGAAATTAATCAAACCGTTTTGGAACTGCAGACGTTTTTGTAGCTTTCTCCAAAAATGTATTGTTGCTTAGTTACAATTAAATACAGTGATTGGATATATTTCAGAGTTTGACTGTTGCTAAGCAACATCTTCAAAAATTCTGTATTATACTGAAAACAAAAAAACATTACAGCAGTTCTCAAAATTATTATTAACATTAGAGATAATAAATATTCTCTAAAGTTACTTTCTCTTTTGATTAATAATAACTTGAGTTTACGTTTATTTGAAATCTTGCATATAAATGTCAAAAGCTAGATTAAACACCTGAGAATTTAACTTATTTACCTAAAATTGCATAATTTCGATCACATTCTGATAGTTGTTACAACTTAATAAAGATTGATTTATCTACAATTTGCATAATTTATTCATTTCGGGATTTCCGTATAGCGGAACTAGAGTTAAATTGAAGAATTCATATCCGGTCATTCACACATAAACTGTAACAATGTTTAAACCGATCAACAATCCGTTTCTTGGACAAATTGTTGAGTTATTATAAAATCCAACAATGCTTAACCGGACTGGATTATTCTTCTCAATGGATTTTCTGTCTCTTGAATTATAATACATTTTTTTCAGATACGCTAAATTAATTTTTAATTGTATCGAATAAAAGAACAGTTACAAAATCGTTTTTTTAATATGAAATTCAGTATTGTATTAAAATAAATTACAGAATCGATTTCAATGAAAAATTGATATAAATATTCAACTCATGGTCGAAATTTAATTGATGAAATACAGTCGGCTATGTATACAGGGTGAGTTTCTTAAAAGTATATTTTTATTTTAAATCAAAAAGTAATAGTAATACAAAAATCAACTTTTGTCATTATAAACTATATTTTTTCCCCAATGCATGTGAATTTTTTGATAACTATTTATAACAAATATTGAACAATTAATATTAAATTATTGAAAAAAAAATTATTCCTAATTATTTTTCATGACATTCTGAAAAAAACAATGCTGAAATATTATTTTGCGAAAAAAAAAATTGATTTTTTTTTCAAATAGCTTGACAAAATAATCAAATTTATTCGTTTGGTAATATACAGGGTGTCCGATCGTATGCACATAGTGGATTTTTTAACTTTATGGTAGCAATTAGAAAGACGAAAATTCGCACATATCGTCCACTTTTGAAACTCTATAAGAATTTGAGAACAGAAAACCCAAATGTTATTTTGTTCAATCATAAAACAACAGAATATTTAAAAACAATTTTTTTTCTTCTCTTTTGGTAACGGATAATGGATTAGTTTAGGAAACACTATTTTGCAGTTAATTCAATTTCCTTATCAAAAATCTTAAATTGAAAAACAATAGTTGTTTCTAGTAGAGAATCGTAGTAATACTGAAACGGTTTCGATAAATTTGCTGCCATTTGTGGATTTTGAGTAAATTTATTTCTAGAACAGCATTTGCTGATACCTAAGCATCATTTCGAGCTATAAAAGAAAAGAGAATATCTAGAAAAGATTTTTTTTTAATATTTAGCTATTTTCAATGACGTTTGGGTTTTTTGCTTCCACATTCTTATAGCACTTCTTTAATAGATGTTTTATGCAAATTTTCCTTCTTCTAAATGCTACCATAAAGCCATGTGTCATAAAAAATAATAAGATATAAAAAAATTTAATATTAATTGATCAAAATTTGATATAAGGAGTAGTCGAGAAATTCTCAAAAAATTTTAGTTTATAATGACAAAAGTTGATTTTTGTGTTACTATTAATTTTTGATATAAAAAAAAAATTGAAAATCTCATTCTGTATACAGTGTGTCCTCGGATAGGTAAACTAAAATAAACAAATTTTCCATTTGTATTTGAATTTTTTGTGATTGTTGTTCTGCTTGTAACACAATTTTAGCTTTGAAAGATCAAGTATGTCTTGAAAATTTAAATATATTTTTCTATGATGTGCCTTTTATGTGATAGATACGACAAAAAGTCATTAATAAAAATTGTTTAGAATCAATATTTGGACCCATATACCAAATTTCAAAATTATCGGCCAACTATGATTTTTTATTTTTTTCAGTGAATTAATTTTTAAAAAGAAAAATCATAGTTTTCTGATTATTTTGGAATTTGGTTACTATGACTTAACTTTTTTCCATGTATTTTTGTCAAATCAACTAATTTCATTTTTTAACATAAAATATCGCAGTTGGCCGATGCTTTTGAAATTTGGTATACGGACAGAGATGTTTGATCCAGACAGTTATATTTAATAACTTTTTGTCGTAATTGTTACACAAAAAGAAAGCTCTGCAGAAAAACAGATTTTTTCCAAATTTCCACTGCATACTTGATTTTTCAGTCTTTAACCAAAAATATTGACTTAACTATGAAGAATAGCTTTTGATTAAAACTACTGTGTTTTAGTAATGTCAAATTCGACATTTCTGATAGCTGAAAATGACATTTGAAGACATAATTTTAAAGAATTTCTTTCTTCTTGCAATTTCCTGCTTGTTTGCAAAATATGAAAAACCAATTTGGGGAATTTTGATTTTGTAAAAAAAGAAATCGGCCAAAAATTCTAACTAGAAATGCTAACTATATGTCACAAAAAAGTTAAATTTGACAACGAATGTCGTTGTAATTTTTGAGGTTAATGTCAATTGCTAACATCAAATTGAGAGAAAATGCGTTGCCAACCTTACAAATTCCCTACAGACATATGAAAAATAAACCAACTAGCTATTTTATGACAATTGTATGTAAACAACTTTCCCATCTGCGTTTTAATGCGTTTCAACCTTTAAATGTGAATGTCAATTTCTAACATAAAACCACACTTTCAACTTTTCATTAAAAAACTGCAAATTTTCAGGGCCAAAATGGATTTGAGGATCTCCGCCGTTACGTCAAACAAGGCAGCGACTTTTGCAAAGAACTTGCAGCCATCCTCCAAGAAAGGTAACAACAATTCTAGCGTAGGTTCATAATTTTAATAAAAAAAATAGCTCGACAGCTACAACACATTTTTCTGTTTTTTTTTTTTCAGAGCCGATGCTGAGACGCAATATGCGAAAAATTTATCAAAATTAAGTTCGAAATTATCTCGAGCGTGTCGTGAAGGAATCGGCGGTTTGAACGAAGCTTGGAAAGCCGTCGCTGTCGAATTAGAAACACGTGCTGAAGTGCATCGTTTAATGGGTCAAGCACTTTTAGAAGAAACAGCTAAACCACTTCGAAATTTAACTGAAAATCAACATCGGACAAGAAAACAATGTGAAACTAACGTTGATAAAGCAGCCAAATCGTTAGCTGATTGGCGGGCTGCTGAGGCTAAAAGTAAAAAACAAAGTCATACGTGTGCTCGAGATAATGAAAAATTACAAGATGCTGCTGTTTTGGATACATCCAGATCGGGGAAATTAACGTAAATTGAAGAAATGTTAATTTGATTTTTGATTAAATTTTTGTTTTAGATTGTCGAGAAGCACAAGTTTGATACAATTGGGGAAGAATACACCGACAGACAAAGAAAACACAAAGGTAAAATGGTAAAAATTTTTGATTTTTTTTTTAATTCTTGGTTGTAGTTAGAAGGAAAGAAGCGCAAAGCTGAAGATGCAGTAAAAAAAGCAGACATTGAATATTACACTCTTTGTGTTCGTGCAGAACGCGCAAGATTGGAATGGGAATCGGCAGTTTTGCGTGGAGTTAACACGTTTCAACTTTTAGAAGAAGAACGACTTAACAATTTAAAAACTGTTTTAACTTCATATTTAAATCATGCGTCTGCACTTGGGCCACGATTAATCGAAGTAAATTAAAACTAAAACTAAAACTAAAAATAAAAAATTAACAATTCCAGGCTACAGAACGACTCAAACATCCCGTAGTCCAAGCCGAACCAACTAAAGATTTAAACACTTTTATAAATTTGCGCCAATCATCACAACAAGTGTCTGAACAACTTCTTCCTGATTTTTATTGCGAACATATAACTTTAGCTATGAATCGAGAGAGAAGAAAACAAGCTTTGATTAAACTTTTACATTTAATTCGACAAGATATAGAAAGAGAACGCAAATCAAAAAATGGATTAGAAAATTTATCGAAAGCTATTAAACAAACGCCCAATTTTGGAGCCGAAGATTCGCAACAAAGCGTTGGCGAAAAACTCTATCATGTTAGAATTCCAATTGTTTTATTTATTTTTTTATTGACTGTTAATTTTAGATGAAATCGATGCTGACGTATTTGGAAGGCGCCAGATACAAACTCCATAACGCTTTAGCGGAACTTGATAGTAAACCAAGATCCGGTCATCCATTAGCTGCTCATATCACTATCACTAGAGATAAATCAGGATTGCAGCAAAGCATCCTCAAAGTAATAAAAATCAATTTTTTTGAAAAAAAATATCAATTTTGATTTAGGTGCCGCAATGGCTTCGTGAAGAGTTTTTCGAAACTGAGAAAAGTCCATTGAGTGAAAAATCCCTTAAATCGGATAATTCAGATCCGCATAATAACGACATTGCTGATCCGGATTGGCCGGATAGGGGAGCTGCTGACGGAAATTCCAATCAACCGGATTCTGATTTTGGTATTGGATTAAATCAAAAATTCAATTTATTGTAATTTTGTTATATTATAGATGAGTTTTCTTCGCATTGCAGTAGCGCTGATAATCTTTGCACTAACGAAGACAATCAAGTCCAGCCAATCGCGCAATGTAAAGCTTTATACGCTTACACACCGAATTTAACCGACGAATTAGCATTACAACCGGGAGATTTATTAGCAGTTTATAGACAACAAGACGATGGTTGGTGGTTAGGAGAATGTAGAGGTAATGTTGGAATTTTTCCAGCTACTTACGTCGAAGTAATCAATTCAAACTGAATTATTAAGACTTGTACAAATTAATTTATATTTTTATATATTGTATAAATAATATTTTACTGTATGTAATATATTCTAGCGCTTATCTAATAAAAAAATTCAAACTTTAAATAAGCTTAAAATTAAATTAAGACCACACACTCGCCAATAAATAAATAATTCAAAACCAGCAAATAGTATTCATAAGCCACTAACAAAAACAAATCCTGTTGGCTTATCTTTCCAAACAATTTGGCTTAAAGTTTGACAATTGAACGTAACGTCATATACAGGGGTGGTTGCAAACCATGTTTGACACATGTAAGTGGGGTTACTTGTGTTATGCACGTGACCTGAACACGTGGCGTTTAAATCACAGAGTTTGGAGAGAGGATTGTCACATGCAAGAGCTTGAAGACACTCCCATCGCCAATGATGTAACTAATTGAAAATTTATAACAAACAAAAAAAAATTCAATTTTTTTTTTTTTTATGAAACACTCTATATAGCGATTGATAGGAATAAATGTACTGTTGCTTAGTTACACTTCAAACACTACTTTTATCAATCTTAATACATTTGAACAGTTGCTAAGTAACTTCTTCTATATTGTATTGAAAAACAAATGATTATATCGGCAGTTCTCAAAATGTGCTTTTAGTATTTTCAATAATAAATTAATTGAAATAGCCGTGACAGTGACAGCTATTAACAAATCACCATCACCACCAGAAACGTGTATTCGAAGAGCCGTGAAATTGTCCTTATGTTGACACTTCTCTACAATCAATGAAAAACCACGCCCATTTCCCGGGCACGATGTTCTGCACACGACGCACCCTCTTCTAAAATCTACAGAGTGCAATCGAAATTGTCTCCAACTTTTACATTTTCATTTTCACAAAATCAAGACTAAAATTTGAAATAGTTTCAATCAGTTTTTGAATGTAATTTAATAATTATTTTAATTTTTGATTGGTTTTACAATTAAATAGATGATAGCGTTTAATTGATGTTAACTTTTTCGATGCGACTGGTATAAATGTGTAAAAGAATAAAATGACCCTTTGGAAATGCTCCTAATTGGTAAGCCACACTCCTGTAAGTACTGGCAATATGTTTAGATCTTTTGTGCCTGGCGGTTATCGCGGCCTTGTTCAAAAAATATTATAGCCCTAGTTTAAAGTAGGGGTTGATCGGAAGAGCATGGGAACTTGCGGAAATGCTATCATTATTTCAATTGTTGATTATTTGTTTGCTTGTGTATTTAAGTGAGACGATTACTGTCATCATGAGTTAGGGAGCTGATAACAGATCTCATGAACTGTAACAAAACAATTTATTTGGACAACTCAAAAAAATATTTGAAGCTGTCAGAAATAGGGAAATCGAAGGATGAGCTAGTTCAAATTGTTTGCTTTTGGTCAAAGATGACTTTTAAGATTCAAGTTGCCAATTGATAGGAAGTTTGCGAGAAAAATTTACAAGAAATTAATTTATATTTATGATTTTTGAAAACTGATTTCTTTTTTCGTACATTCTTGACGGCGTTTCTTCTTGATAAAAATACAATAAAAATTTCCATCTAGACTCTAAATTCTTAAAATTTCATTCATTATTCAGTTTCTTCAAATTTTCTACAGTTTTTAGATTTGTTCAATTTTAGATTTTTTTCCATAATTTAGATTTTCGCAAATTTTTTTTAGATTGTTTGTATTTTCTAGATTTGTTATCTGGGTAGTTTGCCAAATTTTTTCGGATGCTTTTAGATTTCGCAAATTTTTCAAATTCCTCCTAAATATTTCAGATTTTAGATTTTTTTATAATCATTGATTTTCTAAATCTATCTTTTTAATTGTGAAATTATTCAGAATTCTGTTTCCTAGTTTTTTGAGACCTTAAACTTTCAAATTTTTTTGATTACCTTGATTTGTCTGTTTTTTAAGTTCCTTTAAACATTTTTCGTTTTTTAATTTTCCGGATTTTTTGCATTTCCCAGATTTTCTAGTTTTTTTAGATCTTCTAAAAGTCCTATTATTCTAAAAATATTTCGGATTTTTTAACATCAGATTCTTCATTTTTTGTCTGCATACTTTAATTTCCGAATTTTTGGAGATTTTGCAATTCTTGAATGTCTTTTGCTTCATCGAAAGAAAGCAGTTTAAAAATTAGAAACAAATCATATTAAAAGATGGGACATTCCATTAAAAAAAAAAAAAAAACTAGTTTCAGGTGTTGGGAAATTGTCGAAAATAAAATAAGAAAAATCACGAAAGTGGAAACAATATGAAAACATTTTTGAAAATCTTTTTTTTTTAATTCAACGCCATAATTTTACTAATACTAATAAAACATCCTGTATATTTTTGCATACATTTCAAATTTTTTTCCATAATTTAGATTTTATCAAATTTTTTGGGAACAAATTTTGCAGATTTTTTGAATTTTATTTAATTTCTTGCTTCTGCAGATTTTCCTCAAATTATTAAAACCTCTATATCTTCTAAACTGTTTTATTTATTTTGATTTTTTGAATTGGATTTTCCAATTTTTAGAATATCTTGGACTTTTTGCTTCTTTATTTCATTGATTTCTGTTTTTTTGGGGTTTCTTGGAGTCATTAAATTTTTCTAGATTTTTTTAGATTGTTTTAATTCTATAGATTCTTTTGTCTTTCAACCCCAAAACCAATTTTTTTTTTAATTCTTTATATTTTCCAAACCTCCAGAATTTTCTAGATTTGTTTTATTATCCAGGTAAAAATTTTCTAAATTTGCAAAGATTTTTTTGGATTCCTTTTGGTTCTTCAAATTCCTCCTAAATATTTCAGTTTTTTTTGTTTTCAGTGATTTTCTAAATCTTGAATCTTGATTATTTAATTGCCAAAGTGCTTAAAATTTATCCGTTTCCTATTTTTTGAGACCTTGAATTTACTTAATTCTAAAGTTTTTGTATTGTTAAATTGCTTAGATTTTACAATTTTTTGTTGATTTCATAGATTTTCTGTTTTTTTCAAATTTCTTTTTCTGATTCTCTTTATTTCTTAAATTTTCTAGACTTTTTTGATTGTCTGATCTTCAAAAAGTGTCATTATGCTAAAAATATTTGGGACTTTCTAACACCAGGTTCTTTATTTTTTTTTTTTAATTCCCGATATTTTATTGAGATTCTAAAATTGTTCACAGATTTTTCAGTTTTTCGATTTATTTATTCAAGTTTCTTTGATTATAAATTTAAAAAATTTTCTTTGGAAGAAATCCTGTTTTCTATTTGCAACTGTGCGAAAGAGCACGTTCATGTTGACTGAAGATTTTTTTTACGCTTCTGCAAAAGGTAAATTATAAATTAATATTCTGTTTTCATCAAACTTAGTATTTTGGAAATTGATTCTTCCACCTAAATGCAAATCCTTTTCAAATATTCTTTAAAAAATTACATCCTTCTGTAGCAGAAAAAATTCTAAAAAAAAATCTATTCTTCGAAATGGACCAAATTTGAGTTTTTTGTCGAATATTTTCATATTTCCTTTATTGCAGAATCTTTTAAATTGATTAGAAAAATTACCCATCTTTGTCGAAGCTCCCAGAATTCGACAAACTTAAATTTTTTATAGATAAAACTAAACACCTAACTTATTTATAATACTAAATCCATAAATGCCCGATTTCTGTATTAACTCTGAATAAACTTTTTTTTACCATTGTGCACAACTGACGACAAAAGCCGTAAAAACCAGACAATTTTTCACCTCTTTCAAAACCAGAAAATCGCTTCAAGTGTTTGTCAAAAACAGAACTCCTATAATTAACAAAAGACCCATCCTTATTCAGCCCTATTTTACTGAAAGCAACCAATCAGATGAAAGCTATTAAATGCTAGGAAGCGATTGGTAGCTTTAGGGTTGTCACCCTTAAATCAATACCACCAAAAGCCTACCAGAATTACTGAAAATCAGACTATAATTCCAGTTAATATAAAGACGTTATTTGTAGAAAACACAAACAGTAGGTATTTTGTGACAAGCTAAAATAATTCGTAATGCAGATTCTGATTTGGATTATATTCCCGTGATGATTCCGTTTCGCCTTTAATAATATTGTTATAAATTGCGATTCCCGAGGGATGCAACCACATTCTGTCAATGTAATTCAATTAAATACTATCATTTCGATTGTTAGAAGTGGTTTAAAGTTAATTATAGACAAATGAGTGGTAATCGTGGTCAGTTACCGGATTCTTCGTCGTCACCACCCGCAACGTAAGAAAAATCCAGAGTTTTAAGAGTGAAATTAATTGTAAATTATAGTATGCAATTCGGAGGATATAGTGCTGGAGAATTATCCGAAGAAGAAGTGTCTGATTTACCAAGTTGTGCTTTTGCAACTCGTCAATCCGCGAATTCTAATCTACAACATCATTATTTATCGGCTTTACATCACAGTTCTGGTAAGTAATTGGCGATCGAAAATTTTAAAAGACTTACAAATTTCCTCGAATTTCAGACAACGGTCAATGCGGCAGTAATTCTCTGACAAGTTCCGACTATTACGGCACATCTCCATATCGAGTCCAAAGGCATGCAGCAAACATCAGAGAAAGGAAACGGATGCTGAGGTCTGCTATTGGACCCACCGGGTACACCCGTCTTGATATGTGACTTGCTTGTATTTGTTCTGTATTTAGGTGAATTTGATTTTTTTTTTTTAGTTCTTATTATTATAGTAGTTTGTTGTTAGACTTTCTCCTTTCTATAATATCCAATGTTTATTTCCTAAATAATATCGGTTTGCAGCAGTATCAACTCTGCATTCGACGAGCTGCGTATGCATGTACCAACTTTTCCATATGAAAAAAGACTCAGTAAAATTGATACTCTACGATTAGCTATTGCTTATATCGCTTTATTGAGAGAAGTTCTAACAGCAGATTGTGATCCTTTGACTTATGTTGAACGATGTCTTCGAGGAGAAATTAAAGCTGATAGAGCAAACTGGAATACAAGTGGTAATTTTAATGAAAAAATTCCGAGCAATTAATTATTGGATTACTTTTAGATCTTACAGCGAGATTGTCGTGGATTAATTGGGAGAATTTAGGCGTTAGCCCCAATCGGAGGAGTGCACTTACGTCTCTTGCATTGTCCTCTGATAATATCAACCACTGATGAAAACATTGTAAATTGTCGATTTTTATGTGCAATATTATATCTCACAAAAATTATTTAAATAAAAATAACACTTTTACTCACATTTTAATCATTTCAAAATTTTTTAAACAGTTGAATTGTAAACAAAGTGTCGACAACGTAACATTCCTAAATCACTAAACTTTAGTAAGTAAGAATTAGTACTTTTAGTTGTATAAAATTGGCAGTTTTGATAAGAGGTAAAAACTTGATTTTCTAACCTAAAATGCCAGAATCGTTACGAATTTCTATAAATTATGAAAATTTATCGGAAAAATGGTGTAAATCAGTGCCTAATTACTCTAAACAATATTGTAATATATACTTAATGCGATTGCAACAAATGACTGGGTTTTTAGAAGAAAGAATTAGACAGAAATGGGGTGATGCTTATCCAGTTTGTAAATTACATAAACTTTCTGAAGAAAAATACCCAAAATGTGTTGTTGTTGGTACATTATTTAAAAATCAAAAGTTAAAACCGTCGATTTTGAAGCAGTTAGCTGAAGGAAATCAATTAACTCCACAACCTATAGTGACACATTTTACTGATAAGTCTGATGAGCTTTATATCGAGGATGAATTACAGAGATATTTTCTTATGGGTGAGGTGTATTTAAATTTAAAATATTTTATCAATAATATCAATTTCAGGTTTGGAGTGTGATAAATTAGTAACAGGCATCTCATGTGCTCTTCTTGGCACAAACGACGACAAAGGCAGGTTTCAAGTCGAAGATTACATTTTTGTAAACTATCGCCCTCAAGTCCCTCGACCTCATATCATCAACGACATTTTCATAGTTTTTCTCAGCGGTTTAGATTTAATCAAAAGCGCCAATTCTGCTATAAATCTCCAACTCTTCGTCTACTGGCTTAATGGTTTCATTGGCGATTTGAACATCCACCCATCAAAAGTCGTTCGTGTTATAATTGCAGGCAATAGTGTTCGATCCACTCCCGAAGTTGAAAAACCTTCAATTTCAATGCTATCCAGAAGACCTGATTCAACTCAATCTTGTGAAATTGTTAAATTACTTGATGAGTTTTTATTTAAAATTAGTCAAACTATTGATGTTGATGTAATGCCTGGAGAGAATGATCCAACCAATCATATTTTACCACAAAAACCGATGCATTTTTGCATGTTTCCTAAAGCTTCTATTTATAAAACTGTTAATCAAGTTTCGAATCCGTATTGTTGTTCTATTGATGGTGTGAAAATTTTGGGAACTTCTGGACAGCCGATTCATGATATTATGAAGTTTTCAGAAATTAGCGATCCTTTGGAAGCGTTAGAGAACTGTCTTGAGTGGGGACATTTAGCTCCAACAGCTCCCGATACTTTAGGTTGTTTTCCGTTTTATGATTCGGATCCGTTTATTATTGAAGAGTGTCCGCATGTGCTTTTTGCTGGAAATCAAAAGGAATTTGCAACGAAGGAATGTACAGGTAAACAAAATGCAGTTTTTTTAATTCTAACCTAATTTTCATTTGTCAAACGTCATTTTGACAGTTTTATACAGGTGTCTAATAAAATTGATTTCAGGTAAGGATGGACAGAAGGTGGTTTTAATAAGTATTCCAGAGTTTGCCAAGACGTTTCAAGCTTGCGTTTTAAATTTGAAAACTTTCACTTGTAGGCCTATAACATTCCAAGCTTTTCAATAAATACTGATTTTTTTATATCGTTTATTATTACATCATAAAATAAACAATAAACTATTTTAAATATATGACCATCTAATGAACTTTCTTCTACTTCAAATGACAATTTACATATTTATGTACACTACAATGATAAAAATCTCAATAAAATAAACGTACATATTGCTTCATATAAAGAAAAAATTCGAAAAATTGCATTTGATTTGACAAAAACAAGCAAGAAGGAATGTAGAAGGAAATTTGAAAATATAGTGTATTTATAATATTGGTCCTTGTCCTTATGTGCAAGTATTGCTTTTACAATATCAATGGTTATTCTACATTCTAGAAAATAATTTATATATAAAATGATGAAAATAGGATCTATAAAATATTATACAATATATATTTATTCATTATTTTCAATAAATTTCTATTCATTATCAAACAAAAACCATCATTTCTTAAATTCCTAATAAGTTGAATCACGTTGTAAGCCACTACGTTTAAAAATCAATACATTTATGTTATTTTAGTCGTTGTTCATCTTTAGCTGCAGGTTGGACGGTACAATAAGATATGCAATCTCTGCTTTAATGAATCAATAAAAATTTTATAGGAATCTACACACAATTGGTCGTTTTGGTCAAGATAATTTAAAATTTCTATCACACATTTTTCAATAAATCAATTTTAATGAACAAGTCCTGAACTTGGTGATCCCAAATTGTCAATTTCTCTTTGTGCTCTACTTATCTTACTTTTATCTTTTGGAGTTTCTTGTTCTCCAGTTTCCATCGCGAACATTTTCATTTTTTCTTTAAATGATAATTTTTCGGGAACAGCTGGCATTGTTTGATTCTTTTGTTGGGCTTGTTCAGCTAAGCGACGAGCTCGAGGATCTCGATATACTTCTTGAGCACCAATTACTCCAGGTGTTGCTGTTGATACACCGCCTGAAGAACCATCAGTTGGGGTTGTTGGTGAGGCCAGCATGGATTCAGCTTGACGGATGAAACTCTGAAAAAATATTTTCTTTACACTTTGAAAAATTAATATAAAAGTCTTACATTAGGATCCTCTCTGATCGTTGTCTCTTCAAGTTGTAATGTATTCGGAGGCGGTTGTGCAACCGCCGCCGCTGACGATGTATCAAACGAAACTCGTTTCGTATTATTTTCTCGAGCTCGCATTGACATAACTGCAAAACTGGATCCTCTTTCAGGCGGTGGTGGCGCTACTGGTTCCGGTGCTGGTGATTGATTTTGGTTAGTTGTAACCGCCCCTGGTTTTAAAATCGAAGTAGGAGGCGTTTCTTGTTTACTAACTGTCGTTGGGTTATGCGGTTGTGTCATACTCGGACTTGGACTTTCCTAAATAAACCAATCAAATTCGATTCAAATTAATAATTAAAAAACAAACCTTTTCAGTATCGTCATCATCTTGTTCAGCAGCTTCCATAGCTCTTCTTTGAAACTCCCTTTCTAATTGTAACACTCTTAGTTGTTCTTCTTGTTGAGGTGTTCTTTGTGGCAAAGCTAAAAGTTCACGAATTTGTTGTTCTTGCCATTGTCTTGATGCTTCTCTTCGTGCTTCGGCTTGTCGTTCTTGTTCTTCGCGTGCCCATGGATCTCTTGGTGTTTTTGTTGTTGTCACAGTGGATGTGGGGTAAAATGCCATTTTAGGCGGATCTTGACTACTTGCCGAATATAAAGGATGTGTGCTTGGTGGTGGTAATTCAGGTGGTTCGTCTGGTTTTTTCATTGGTTTAGGCGCAACAGGCGGATATTTATACGTCGGTGATGTTGGTGTATTGACTTGATTTTGCTGATAATATTGATAATAATTTTGTTGTTGTTGATTTAAATTGAGATTCTGCATACTTTGTGTATTTTGAGCCATCTGCATGTTATAATTAGGTGAATAAGGAGGACTATTATAATATTGTGAATAATAATTTTGATTATTACTTTGATAATTCTTATTGATTGGTGGTTTTTTGTTATCAACCAGTTTTTGCGAACGCACATTATTTGCTATTCGCATATCGACTTCTTCTTCATCTTTCATTCGATATAAAGGTATTTCGACTTTACTACTTTCATGTGCTCGAATATTTCCACTACTTGCATATCTCATCATATCATTTGTTTGATGTTTTAATGCATTATCACTTCGTGACACTCGCATTTCATTATTCAAATATCTTGAAATATCGGTATTTTGCGAATGTCTCACCACATCTTCTCTTAATAAACCACCACTTCCGACATTATTATAGCGAGTTTCGTCTTGGCGTTGACCGTTATGAATATGTTGAATATAATTCTGAGGTGGTGTATTATTCATTGGACTTTGATAGTTGTAAGTTCGAGTCGGTTCTTGATGGTAAATAGTTGCATTTGGTGGATAATTATGAATGACACTTGGATAAGAACCAGATCTATTATCTTCATTATGTAAACGATTTGTAGATGGAGGACTTTTCAAATTTGGAATTGACTGATGGAGATTCGAACGTGAAGAAGCATTTACAGTCATCGGAGTTGGATAATAAGCAGAAGCAGGACGCTGAGTGTTGGGTACTGATGATTGGAGAGAGTTTTGAGAGCTTCGAAGCGCCGAAGATCTAAAAAAAAAAAAAAAATTAAAATAAAAAATAATTCAACAATTGTATTATATTACCTGTCTCCCAGATGTTGTGGACTGGGAATTTTGTTCCGATAAACACTCAAATTTTGATAAAATCCTCCATCTTGTTGTTGATGTAAATTATGGGTGGATCTACTTCTCAAATTGGTTGTGTTATTAGTTGATCCATTGGTATTATTAGCTGCACTATTCGTATTAATACTATTATTAGAAGAAGTCCGACTGTAGCCTGGATTGAAGACATCGTGCGGATTGCGAGGTTGTTCAGAATTGGGTGAAATGTGATGAAGCGCAGGAACTGATTTAGATGATGGAATTGTACGTTCTGAATCCACCCTCGATGGCAAATCGCGTTCAGACATGCGTCGAGGACCTAAATAAATTTCAATCAATTCCAATACACAGCAAATAGAAAAACATTAAAAAATTGCATTACCAAATAAAATAAATAAAAATGGTTGCTGTCTAAACTAGAGAAAAACGAAAATTCGTGCCCAACATAGATTGTCTTACAATCAACAACGCCAACTTGGTAATCCATTAATGCAGCTAACCTAGCAGGATAATCCCGTTCGATGTCGATGCAACTTTGTGTTTTTCTTGATGTTATTATATCCATCGAATTTTTCATAATCGGGCAATTTTTTTTCGCCAAACGACAACATTTCCGTACCGTTTTTCGATGTTTTATATCAGAACAACTTTTCCATGTTTTTGGTAAATATTTTTTTTTTAAAACTATAACTTTAGGACTTTTTTTCGGTGATTTGTTATTTGATTTTTGATTGTTTTTACGTTTTGTTACAATGTAAGATTCAGGAAATTTTTTATTTAAATTCGATTTATCATTTTTTATTAGTGTTAATCTTTCTAAGCTATCGCATCTAACTAATTGACTATTGAAAGATTTTGGTTCAATTATTTCACTGTAACGTCTAAATGATTTTGTTCCCAAGTTTGGTGTTTTTTTAAGACACTCTTCATTTGTAACTTTCAATATACTTTTTGGTTTATAATCAAAAGTATCTTTATTGAAAATACAATTCCTAAATTCGCATTTATGCATTAAATCATCTTCAACACTCTTTTGTTCATTTTTTAAATCATTGTCTGAACTATAACGTCCGATGATTATCATTTCTTTGTTTATTTTCGGCGACAGATTTGGTTCCGAACTAAACTTTACTCTACTCTTCAATATTGATTTCTCCGATCGTTCAACATTTTCCTTCTCTAAATGTTCCGAAGATTTTGATAATTTCAAAGTAAAATCACTTTTCGAATCTGAACCATTCAAACTCCAATCGTGCAATAATTTCAAAACTTCCAATCTTTCATATTCTGTTAATTTATTTCTAGTCGACAATTTTTCTTCACTCACACTTTTACTATTACTTCCATAAAATTCGCATCTATGTAAATCAGGAAAACTAATTGCTTTTTCAAAATTTTTACTATCAACTTGTCCATGTCGCACTTCATCCGGTGATTTCCAATTTTTATGTTTAATCGGATCATCAGCATCAATGCGACTTAAATCTAGATTCGATTCGTGTACTCCACTATTAATACTCGAAGTCGAACTTGATAAATCTTGCATCGATGATGAATATAATCTCTGTGTTCTTATTTTTTTCGCACTTATACTCAAAAATTTATCAGTATCACAAACTTGTCCAATATCAATATCCGGATTTTCATGAATATCAATTGAGAAACTTTTCTGTTGTACAAAGTTATTAGCTTTTTCTTTCCATGATTTATGATTAATGTTACTTTCAACATTTTCAATTTGTTTCGTTTCAAAACTTGTACCAGTTTCATCGTAACTCAAGATTATATTTTTAGGAGACGGTTCGGAAAAATCTGTTACTTGTAAATTAAAAACTGGCTCATCAGATTCGACTTCGATACGTGGTATTGTGAATTTTCGCGTTTCCTTTTTATATAATGTATCGTCGGAATTGAAAAAAATGTTATTTTTTGGTTTTGTAGCTGGAGGAGTAAACAAACGACAATGACTCAAACTGTTGAGAGACTCTTGAGAACTTTCAAGTCCGTAATAAGATTCACTGTAGTAATCTCCAGCTGCTTGTACAAAACATAAAAAGTACACTTGAAGTATACTTTTTTCAAGTATTACTTACACTTAAAATCTATTAAAATTTTATAATTACCTCGATGTGGAGTTGGACTTGGTTGTTGTAACAATGTTGCTAATCCATGATAAACCGCTCCACCTTTTGCTACTTCCAATGTTACCACACTTCCAGTACGAACTAAAAATTCAGCTGCTTTTTCTTGAGTTATACCTAATAGTGACTGTCCATCAACTGATAAAAGTTGATCGCCGGCTGCCAAACGACCATCTCTATCGGCAGCCCCACCTGGTACCACCGATTTTATATAAATACCCAAACGCTCTTGACCTGCCCCTTTCGCCGCCACTATCGACAAACCCATGCCGCCGCCGGTTTTATGCAGCCTAATCACCTGCACCTGTGTAAAAAAAAACAATAATTTTAATTAAAAATTTAAACTAGTATGCAACCAACTATACACCAATGTGCGTAAGATAAGTCGATAAAACAGAAAGCTGTACCCAACTTCTGTCATTCTGAAATATTTTCGAATTTTGAAAATATTAAAAGTAGTGAAAGCTAAGAAAAAGTCCAAATAAGGACAAAACTTGAAACTAAACAGACAAAACTGCAGAAGGCTGTAACCAACTTATGTCAAATTTTGAAGCGTCACATCGAAAAATTTTTCTAATTGAAATAATTTCGATTTCCTTATGGTAAGAAAGATAAAAATTCAATTATTAGATTTTAGTGATATTTCAGGTTGAAGTTACATTTACTCACTTCTGGTTGTGTGGTGCTCAAAGCGCTCGGCGGCCTTGGTGCTGACATATACACAGTCCAATGCCCGGAACTGGTAGGTTGTGCAGCTAATCGACACAATCCGGATGCTTGTAAAGGATGTAAGAAATCGGCTAAACCCGGGGGAACTCCTTGAACAACATCACAACTAAATCCATCATCAGGTAATAAAAGTTGTAATGGTGGTGCTGGATCTTCATAAAGTGTAACTTCTCGTCCTTCAGCTCTTGCTAATTCATCAGCTACACTTTCAGCTGCTTTAGCAGCTTGTTCTAGGAGAGTAGGCGGAGCTAATTTTTCACCAGGTTCAGCTAAATCAAGCACGAATCAATCAATAATCAACTAATTACAAATTCTTACCTTTATATTGTCTCAACAAAGCACCTAATTGCATGGAATTTAATTTAAAGCAAGCCGACGATAGATTGGCTAAATCTTCCGGTGTATATTTCGGTGCTTGCATTAAATGTGCACATTGTACAATTTTAGCAAGATGACATTCAGCTGCTAATTCTAATCCTTGCGATTCAGCCCATGCTTGTAAATTTCTCAATCGATTAAAAAGTTTATTACCAAAACTTCGATTACATAAATTATTATTATTTATAACATTAGCTAAAGCTTTAGCTGATATCCAATGGAAAAGTTGTGAAAATAATTGTATAGTTAAAGCAGCATTCACACGGCATTTTCTTAATAAATTCATAGCACCACTCAATATATTAATAACTTCACGTGGATGATCATCACCATTAACTGATATTAATTGTGTCATTGCTGAATTCAATTCGTCAGTTAAACAAGCTACTAAATTTTTGAATGCTAATTGTACTGCATCAGCTAATGTGTCTTGAGCTTGGATTGAAAAAGCACTAACATGTCGATCAGATTTTAAAAAATGTAATAATTCACTTGCATTAGCTAACCAAAATGCTTGAGAAGTACTTTCAGTACTTCGATCTTGTACTGTATGTCTGATTAACATTGCTGCATGTTGAAGCAAAACTGTAAGTTTATGTGCGCGTTCAGTTGGTGTCAATTCAGGACGATAATGCGTCGATGCTCGATATCGAGCACAGAGATATAATGTGTAGGCGGGAGCCAATCGAAACGTCGGCGTTGTTACGTCCAAATGAGTTATCACCCGAGCCAAAAATTGTTCTTGAGGTTCTTCTGGGAATTCAAGCACTGCTGGGAGTATAGGGTCTTGACCGCGAGGATATCTATCCATTCCACTCAATCTAACCAAAATTAATATAAATCACTAACAATTGATTTTCTTCTTAAATTTAATAAAACAACAAACTAAAAACTAACCTGTTTTCTGACACCGATCCTAGCGATCTATTATCTTCTCTTGCTCCACTAGCAGTGGAAATAGTTTCAACGTTTCCTTCTAAATCAAAAGTCGTTTCGATATTTTCTCTTGACGGTTCGGTTGGGCTAAGCGCGCGAGGTGACCGACTATATACGTATAAAAAAAAAAGCAACTTAAAACAAACAGCCAACAGAAAAAAAAAACAAAACGAAAAAGCGCATGCATGATGATGATAAAAAAAAGAGATCAACCCACCTATCATATATCCTAGTGTTGTCAGTTACAGCCGGATGCCTGACTCTGTCTTCATTAGCTGGGTCTAAAAATCGATAAGTGTTACTGTTTCCAAATTTAACTAAACTCCCATGAGTTAAAATAGTCGTTTGATGAATTCGTTGACCATTTATGTAAGTATGAGCATCGGCATGACATGGAGTTAACGATGTCACTCCATCGGCATTGGTGATAACGCAATGACGTGGCTGGATATGAGGACCGTATAATTGAAGAGCTATACCATTTGCTGAACCAACCTGAAATAATTAATTAATAACATTTGCCAGACATGAACTCCCTATTGATTTAATTACAAACACGATAACAGATGAAATTACATTGATAATATCATTTATCAATAATGGTTTTATCTTACCTCCATGACATCATTATTAAGTCGGATCGTTCGCGACGTATCACTTGGATGTGGTGCTGATCCATCTGGTCCTAATTCGACTAAAAGTGGTACAGCATCGCGAACATCACGTGGATTTGTAGCATTACTACCTAAAGCTCCAGGCTTCTTTTTGCGTTTTCTTGGTGCACAATCGGCTGGTCTTCTTCTCACATGAAACATGATGGAGCCTAAATAAAAAAAAAATACATATATTATTATTTCAAATTATTGTAACTAACCAAAACGCGGAACAATTTTAAACGTTTTCATCATAATATCAAGAGTACGTCTGTTACATTCAAGACGTGTCTGAATCAGAAAATAGATTTCACATGCATTGGATGTTTACGCATTTTGCTCAATCTATTTGTAAAGCTTCGTAAACATCCAATTTGCATTTTGAAAAGAACCCAAATTGATTGTGTTAAAAAATTGAAATTTTCTAGTTAATTTTAATTAAATTCTGCTGATGTTTATTAGCGCCTATCTCTATATCCACAAATAGCCAGGAGTGGCAAGCAAGTTATATTTGTACCAACTCGAAGGTTTACAGCCATCAATAATTCAAAAAATATATTTTTTTTAATTATAATAAATAACAATTTACGATCAGTCGAATAAAAAGGTTAAAAGTTAAATCGACAAATAATAATAGAAAAAAAAAAAAAAAACAGAAGGACGAATTGTAGTTGACAACAAACAACAATAGTAGCGGGAATTACGCAAATTTTAACATACCTAACATTATTTCACATTGACTGTTTCTTAAACGTTTATACGAACGAAATCCCATCATTTTGAAGACTATTCTTTGAAAAAATTCAACTAAATAATAATAAAAAAAAAAAATGTCAAAAGTAAGGGTGTCGGCGCACAATCAACAACCCTCGACGGTTCGAGATCGACTAATACCAATACCATCAACATTAATTACTTTGAAAAATACCATAGCATGCAACTTACTAACTCTTTACTATGTAAAAAACTGACACAAATTTGAAAAAAAAAAAAAAAAGAAAATGTGTATAGCATGACATTGACCTACAACTCATTTAAATAAATTATTAAAAGACGTCGAATAGTACGCATGTATGTAACAAGCAATAAAAATCATTATTTGAACAAAAACGAACTATTTCTATTAAAATTGTAAACATTGATTTTATTATGTAAAGAAAAAGCGTGGGTGTTAACGCTAAGAAATAATACGTAAGTAAATTTATCAATTTTATTCGATTTTCCATCTTTTTTATCAGTCCAACAGGTTGAATTAACCGGAAATAAAGACGAAAACAAAGCCGATATTGTATTTTATAATGCTGCAATATCGCTAGTGCGTGACTAGTCCTCTTCAAGTAAGCACTAAAAGAAAATCAACACCGTAGCGGATAAGAGACAACAAAACTCGTTTGTCTGGCTTGTTTTAAGAACAAAAGCAGTTACTACTAGTACTATACATACGTCTAATGCCCCAGTCCATCATCTTTCAATAAATACTATCATGACGTTTTTACGCTCGATTCACAACAAATACACTTAAAGTACAATCCGGATTTGCCGGACTTATGCCGCATTTGTTCCGGATTTTATTCATAATCAAAGACGACAACAACGATCGCGGTTCCGCGGCGAAATCTCGCCGAGAATGACGCACAAGTTTAAGGTAAGATTTGCGACGAAGCATGCGCCAACAAGAAGTTCCAACAAAAATTGCGAACACTTATAATTAACTATTTTAATTTAAGTATAAAAATATTAAAAGTGTGTTCTTTTATAGTTGATTAAACATCGATTTTTAGTGTTTTAGATGTAGAAAAGGTGAGTTAGACGCCATCTGATGGGAATTTTCGGAACTAGGTTTAGATTTCTTGCGACTTACCGGTGTTAGGTGAATTCATTAGAATAGACAGTGGGCATTCATCATCGTCGAGGACGTATTCAGTATCAGGAATACCAGGTTGTTGGGTGACTTGAACAAGGCACCATTGTGATGGGTCAGTTTTGTTAAGACCGTATTTTTCAAGCATTTCGCGAACTACAGCACCAGCACAATCACGGACTGATAGAAGTAGGGTTTTATAAGGCACATCTTTGCATAAGGCTTCGCCGTAAATCTTCAAAGTTCCACCTAGAAAATTCCAAATTGTCTTCTTTTACAATTCTCCATTTATGAGAAATATATAATATAGTGTCACCATTAAAGTCGGCTACACATGGAAAAAAAAAATGGTAATTTAACACTTCTTGCAGGGAATGGCTGGAAATGGCATTTCTAGACAGAATTTAGAAAAAGTTGATTTGGAAAAGTTGCTTCCAATGCAATTTTATGCATGTGTATAAAATTTAATAAAGGTAACGTGAAGTTGACAACATTTTAGGCATTTTTGTTAAATTATTCTTTTTCTACAAATTCAAAATTTACCCAACTAGTAATAATTAGTTTATTTTTGAAATATTCAACATTTGAAGCCTTTTCCATAATATTCCATATAATCCTCGCATGGATCTCAAAGAATCACAAAATCTGGAAGAATTAAAGAATCTCAAAATAATAACAAAAATAGATCTCAAAGAATCATAGAATTTTAGAAAAAATACAAAAAACAAAAAATCAAAGAATATTTAAGGATCAAAAAATAACATAAAAAATCTCAAAATCAAGCAATCTCAAAAATACAAAAAAAAACATAAAAAAACAGAATTTTAGAGAATAAAAAAATCGCAAAATCTCTAAGAATCTCGAAGAATCAATAAACCACAAAATCTCATAAATTCAAAAAAATTTAAAGTCTCAAAAAATCGCAAAGAAAAGGACTTGAAGAACCTCAGACTTCTAGGGGAAAAAAATCGAAGAATTAAAAAATTAAAGGAGCTGAAGAATTTTAGAGAATGAAAGAATCTCAGAGAAAGAAAAAAGAAAAAAAAGCGAAATATCAAAGCACAAAAAGCAGAGAATTTCAGAGAAAGGAGAAACAAATTAGAAATCAAAAAATATTATAAGATTAAAAAATAACAATAAAAAATTCCAAGCCATGAAAAAAGTATTCTTCGAAGAATAATAAATCTCAAAAAAACAAAGAACCTAAAAAAGTCAAAGAATCTCAAATGCAAAAACATCTCAGTTTCAAGGCTACATTTGAGACAAATTTTTGTGATTGGCAAATATTCAGAAAAGGTCTTAAAATTGAGACCTATTCAAGTTAGAGTCATTTCCGACAGTCTCTCTATAATATTACATTAATTTGATGTTGGAAAACGTCTTAAATATTATTGAAAGAACGTTGAAATTATGATAACTTAGCATAAAAAAATTAATTCATTCCAGTTTGGCAAACTTTGAAATTTAGAGAAATGAATTATTTGCTAAAAATCTCTAAAAGTTCTTTAAATTTTAAACATGAGCATAAAATTGCATTAGAAACAACTTTTTCAAATAAAATTTTTCGAAATTCCGCTTAGAAATGCAATTTTTATTTGTTCTCTACAAAAAATGTTAAATTTGCCGCCAAACGAACGCCGCCCAATTCTAATTGCTGTCGTCATTTTTCATCTAATTTGGAGCAAAAACTGATCCCTAAATCAAATCTTAATTGAACCTTAAAATAAAATAAAAAATCCCATATGGGGTCAACTTTAATGGTGACACTGTATATGGGAATAAATAAACTGCCCACTAAAAATTGGTATAAATGTTTGCTAAGCTGGTACTTCATTTCTTCTTTTGATTCTAGTGAGAAATGTTTACATCTTTTGTCATTTTAGAGAAATTGAGGTTAAGATGATAACGCAAATTACACAAATGTAGATGACAGCTGTCAGACAAAAACGTCACGTTAGTTAAAAAAAATGACAACTTATGGTAATGAAACTCACTGAGCAAGTTTAATTGTTTGTTCAACCTAAAACCAATAAATTTCCTAGATTTAAAAGTTTTAGTGGACAGTTTATTAGTAAATTAACAATTGAATAAAATCATTTCACTACTTAAAAAAAAATACCTGTATCAGGCCCTCCATCTTTCGATCTGAACTGTTGTAATTTTTTCTCCAATTTTTGTTGTCTTCGACGTCTCATCACAGCTTCTGGATTTGATATTGATCTTGTAAATGATGTTTCTGGCAATTCTATAAAAACATCAATAATAAAATAAACAATTGAATAAACACTCACCTGTATATAATTTTTCAGCTACACCATCTTCTTTATCATTAATATCTCCATTTTCGCTTTTCATTCTCGATAATTTTTCTTGTTTTTTCAATTGTTTCTTTTCGCGTTTCGACAGTTTTCGTCTAAAACTAGCGTTCGAGTCGAGAGATCCCACAGAGTTGGACTAAAAATTTTAATAAATATACAAAAGAATCAAATTAAAATAGCATACAGTTTTATCGTCGATATTTTTCAAAAGAAACCGTCCTTCTCTATCATCAACATGCCAATTAAGTTGTACTAAAAGTGGTTTTTCATCTGGAAGCATTCGTCTTTCGGGACATCCCTCATGTAATTCGTAGAGGGCATATGAAGGCACTGATAACATTCGCATATCAGGTCGGAATTTTTCAACCAATGTTCCAATAACATCTTCAACTGTCGCATCTGATGCTACTCGTATACATTTTGTTGCTACTTTTTGACCACAATCTTGAAAGTAAAATCGCATAACACCGTGGAATTCCAAATCCTACCAAAAAAAATAATGTTTTAATTGAGATATTAGGAACCAATAAGGTCATTGTCCTTTACGTAGTATTTAAGACACGCCTTATTCCCAAGAAACAGGTGCATACATTCCTAAGGCTATTTGATACCTGAGTTTTCTCAATTTTTTTTTAACATTACTTTCTTTTTTTGCAACGCTTCAAATAATTTAGTATTATTATTAGATACACTACTTTACGCATAAATTTCATTTAAATTAGGAAAAATGACAATCTGATGGATTTACTTTCTACACCGCTTTTTATAGAAAGTTAAAAGTTAAAAATAGTTTTTTGAATCAGTGCGATTGCAATTCAATCTTCTTAAATGCAAGAAGACCTCGCCCTAGTAAGGATAGCGCGACATGTGAAACGGGAGATATGGTTGGTTGAATGGACCCAACCCAAGGAAGTAACCAACGTCGCATTGTCCAAATTCATCCAACCATATTGACTCCTAACTGGAAATTTTTAATATAAAATTACCTCATTTGGTTCCGATAATTCGAATAAATCCAATCGATTGGCGTTCCATTGATTGATAACATTTCGCAGGGCCTCTCTTTCGAGGGCTCTGCGATCGCTGCTATTGCCGTGCATCGACGTCTGCAAAATAAAACTGTAATTAGAAACAAAAGGGTTGTAACGCTTCGACTAACTCCCTAGAAGGAAGTCATCGTGGGAATATTTTTTAACATGTTGTATATTCTTAAAAATATGTCAATCCAAGTGTCTATAGAATGTATTGAAAGCAATGGCTATTGTTCAATTTTTAACAATAAACTGTAATCCCTCTGCATTTGACCAATTTGCAAGACTGGATTTCGAAACAACTGGCTTTTTCAAACACTAATTTTGTAATAAGATATAGAGGTTTTTATCAGCTTTTTCCCATATGATTATTACTGAAATATCTCAAGAATCAGCCATCGACGTTAAACAGAACACCTCGGTGTTGGTTTGTTTACGTCTGGCATTCTACAAGATACTTTTATCAGGAGTTTTTAAATGGTGCACGTTATAAATATGTCATGATAATCGCGCCTTATTTAGTTATACGAGAAAAGCAGTAAAACTACATTAAAATACAAATTTAACATTTTTTTAGTGTGAGTTGCTCTTTAAACAGAATTTTTTTTATTTTGAAAATATCAACGGAAATTTTAATTAAAAAACGTCAAATCGATTTACTACAGCGAACCCATTATTCAATAATTCGTACAACTCAGTGCCATCTCTTAATAAATCGAAAAACGCTAATCCTCAAATCCAAAGTACTTAAATCCATAAATTGACTTATTCCGAAAGGTTTCATTTCTCCACACCACTATTTACTTCTATTGGATTAAACTATACTTAATCTTATTGTTTTGATTCTAAAAATTCAATACATTTTTTAAACAATTAATATGACCTTGAAGTACACTATACGCCATTTGTTATTAATGTGCATAAGCGGTGGCCATGGAAATCAGATTTTAAGGTGGCCATACTGATGACATTGGTTCATAAATCATTCTCGGTATCTTCCTTACGGTTAGCAACAAATTCAACTGAAGTTGAAAAACGCAAACTTCAGACAGATTGATGCTGGATATTTTCTATTAATTTTGTAGAAATGAAAATTTAAGTAATATGTCATACATTTTTGAAAAGCTATTTTCAAGGACTACTGAACTAATGAAAAATACAACATAACTTCCATGAGAAAAAACAAAAGATAGAGGTACTAACCCAGAAACAAATGAGAATCGGGGGTTCTTGTTAAAATTAATAAATTTGTCTCAAAAAAAAGTCTTTACAATGTAATTTTTTGAAAGTCGAATAACAGAGAAAAATTGAAATTGGTAAATTTTAATTTTTTTCAAAATATCTCAAATCTGGGAAGAAATACAATAAATTTGAAATGAGATTTACTTTGAGTATTAAATTTTATAAAACATTCCCCATTTAACCGTTGCTCTATTTCTTCTAATAACTGAGCATGGTGAGCATCGAAATATGGACAACTGTACATGGGAAAAAAATTAACTGTCCATTTAAAATTGGGATAAATGCTTGCTAAGTTGGTAGTTCATTTTATTCTAATGAGAAATGTTTACACCATGTTATTTAAGAAAAATTGAGGTTAAGTTGATAACGCAAATGTAAAAGAAAACTCAGAAAGAGACGTCAAAAAACGTAAAGTTAGTTAAAAAAATTATGCCAACTTATGTTAATGAAACTCACTGAGCAAATTCAATTGTTTATTCAACCTAAAAATGACAAATTCCCTAAATTTCAAATTTTTAAAGAGCAGTTTAATTTTTTCCCATTATTAACACAAATGCAGATGACAGCTGTCAGACAAAGGCGTCAAGCTGCTTAAAAAAAATTACCAACTTATGGTATAAAACCCACTGAGCAAATTCAGTTGTTTATTCAACCTAAAAACGACAAAATCCCTAAATTTCAAATTTTTAAAGAGCAGTTTAATTTTTTCCCATAATTAGCACAAATGCAGATGACAGCTGTCAGACAAAGGCGTCAAGCTGGTTAAAAAAAGTTGCCAACTTATGGTATAAACCCACTAAGCAAATTCAGTTGTTTATTCAACCTAAAAACGACATATTCCCTAAATTTCAAATTTTTAAAGAGCAGTTTATTTTTTTCCCATAATTAGCACAAATGCAGATGACAGCTGTCAGTCAAAGGCGTCAAGCTGGTTAAACAAAAGTTGCCAACTTATGGTATAAAACCCACTAAGCAAATTCAGTTGTTTATTCAACCTAAAAACGACAAATTCCCTAAATTTCAAATTTTTAAAGAACAGTTTATTTTTTTCCCATAATTAGCACAAATGCAGATGACAGCTGTCAGACAAAGGCGTCAAGCTGGTTAAAAAAAGTTGCCAACTTATGGTATAAACCCACTAAGCAAATTCAGTTGTTTATTCAACCTAAAAACGACATATTCCCTAAATTTCAAATTTTTAAAGAACAGTTTATTTTTTTCCCATTATTAGCACAAATGCAGATGACAGCTGTCAGACAAAAGCGTCAAGCTGGTTAAAAAAAAATTGCCAACTTATGGTATAAAACCCAATGAGCAAATTCAGTTGTTTATTCAACCTAAAAACGACAAATTCCCTAAATTTCAAATTTTTAAAGAATAGTTTATTTTTTTCCCATTATTAGCAGAAATGCAGATGACAGCTGTCAGACAAAGGCGTCAAGCTGGTTAAAAAAAGTTGCCAACTTATGGTATAAACCCACTAAGCAAATTCAGTTGTTTATTCAACCTAAAAACGACATATTCCCTAAATTTCAAATTTTTAAAGAGCAGTTTATTTTTTTCCCATAATTAGCACAAATGCAGATGACAGCTGTCAGTCAAAGGCGTCAAGCTGGTTAAACAAAAGTTGCCAACTTATGGTATAAAACCCACTAAGCAAATTCAGTTGTTTATTCAACCTAAAAACGACAAATTCCCTAAATTTCAAATTTTTAAAGAACAGTTTATTTTTTTCCCATAATTAGCACAAATGCAGATGACAGCTGTCAGACAAAGGCGTCAAGCTGGTTAAAAAAAAAATGCCAACTTATGGTATAAAACCCAATGAGCAAATTCAGTTGTTTATTCAACCTAAAAACGACAAATTCCCTAAATTTCAAATTTTTAAAGAACAGTTTATTTTTTTCCCATTATTAGCACAAATGCAGATGACAGCTGTCAGACAAAAGCGTCAAGCTGGTTAAAAAAAAATTGCCAACTTATGGTATAAAACCCAATGAGCAAATTCAGTTGTTTATTCAACCTAAAAACGACAAATTCCCTAAATTTCAAATTTTTAAAGAATAGTTTATTTTTTTCCCATTATTAGCAGAAATGCAGATGACAGCTGTCAGACAAAGGCGTCAAGCTGGTTAAAAAAAATTGCCAACTTATGGTATAAAACCCACTAAGCAAATTCAGTTGTTTATTCAACCTGAAAACGATAAATTCCCTAAATTTCAAATTTTTAGTGGACAGTTTATTTTTTTAGATAATATTTACAAAGGACAGTGAACTCTTGCCGAGTCCGTCAAATTGTCTTGTATGTATCTACCTTGACCTTCTACTAGTTAGCAATCCCAGCTGCAAGAAGCTCGTTCAAGAAAATGTTCAAACAGTTAATAAACAATAAAAATTTATTCGTATCGTTTAAAAATAAAACTGATTTACAACAACACGAATAGTTTTACACTTAGTCATGTAGGTCGGATTACATAAACAAAGTTTTTTTCTTTTGTTTATATCTTCGTAATTGCAATGCAGATGTGTTACAACTTGGAAAAATATATCATTAACATTCTAATACCTATTCAAGGTCGTAACCTTCAAGAAGATTCTTTAAACACTCCCAACTTCATTGTTTCCATAATGATAAGATAATCTTCAGAAAAAAAAAAGAAAAAACTGTCAAAATGATTCATTGTCTGATTAAATCTTCTTGCACTAAATTTAATTAACCTCAAGATCAACAGCTGTAAAGTTGTTTAAAATACAAGACAACAATTAGTTTAAAATTTTCTCTCTTTTACTTTACTGGTGACACGGTTTATATTTCTTGGGTCAACGACGCAATTTTCTAAGTTCTAATTATTCATCAAAGTGTTTCGAATTTAAAAATTTGAAGATTGCACAAAATTGGAATAATCGAATAATTCACCATAGTAACCCAAATAACAAATTAAACAAGTTGCTATAACGACTATCAAAATGGTAACTGAGATGACTAAGGCTTCCACAATCGTAAAAAGGATTCTCACACCTGAGCAAAAGTAATAAACTTTGTTTCCTCTGAATTTCCGTTAATTGGTGAATGGATTAAAGGCGCTCATTAATGGACTACATACATATTGATTCTTACATAACAGAGATTAGGTCAAAAGGAAGTGAAAGAAACAATACAGTGTTTAAAAAAATAACAATCTTGACTGACAGACTTTGAGACGTCACTCTGTATAATCTAAACAGATGATAATGTTTCGTTTATTATGAAACCTAAAACAGCTCCATTAAAAAAGTATTTTTATTCATTGAATAGATTCTAAAGAGTAAAATTCGGCGAATTGACTGAATCGAATTTCACAATAATAATAGGTGGTCATGATTCATACCAACATAAACTTCAAGTTCAAGAAAATTAAAAAAAAAAAAACAAAGCACCGCGTGTCCACTGTGTCGGTGTAAACCTGGCTTTTACCTGTTCTTGCAACTTTTCAATAGTTTTCAACTTCCGGAAAGTTTATAATTTCATTTAGAATTTAAAAACAAATAAATTTAATTACCTGTTGTTAAGGTTATCCGATAGATTTCGGAAAAACACTACTTTGAAACACAAACATTTATTTTATTATGACCAAAGGCCACTTTGACACTTTTCTTCTAATCACTACACTATTAGATTATAAAACAATTTTAAACTAATTACATAGTGTTGATGCACTTAATTTAACACTAAAAATAATGGTTATTTTAGTTTTATCAAAAATTTGTTGATGGAATGTTTGAAACTTTCAAGAAAACGGTATCTACACGCCTCAACCGCGTCTTCGCAACTCGCATTCCCGTCATTTGACAAGGTGTAACGTTTTCGTAATGCGCATGTGCGAAAGAAACAAGTTCAAACTTTCTATTTAAAACAATTTGAAGATTTAACACCATTTTCTGAATTGCAAACTAATTAATAAATTGTTTACTTTATGTTTTTGTTGTTTAGTTTCCAAACAAATTAATATCAAGTTATTTAATGGTTTTGTGTTTTTTCTATTGCGTAGTTAATTAATTAATGCAATAAAAAAATTATTCAAATTTAATAAAAACAATGATAAATTTGAAGAATTGATTTTATTGAAAAAAAAAAAAAAAGACTGAAAAATCAACTTGGTTTTGCGTTTCAACTTCGTTGAGTTTGTGTATTGTTGGTTGCATAACCAACCACTGTTTAATAAAATTAGCCGTTTGGAATTATAGTTTAGGCAATTAAATTTATAACAGAAAGAAATATAAGTTGCCTCTTATAAACTTAGAAAATAAGCTGCATACTCAAGCAAAAATTGAATAACACAGAAGAATTTGTCGCGTCAAGAAATATTCTAAAATGATAAAAAAAAATCTAAAATAATCAAAGAATCTCTAAAAATTAAAGAATTGCAGTATATCAAAGAATTTCATCTCGGAGACTCAAATAAATAGAAGAATCTCATTGAATCAAAGATTATAAAAAAAACTTAAAATATCTCGAAAAAACAAAAGATATTAAAGAATCAAAAAATTGAAATATTTACAATAGAAATAAAACATAAAAAAATTAGCAAAAACAGAAGGATTTTAAAGAATTAAAGAGGCCCAAAAAAATAAAGAATTGGAAGAAATCAAGAAATTAAAAAATCTCAAAAAATCAAAAAAATTCTAATCAGAGAATCACATAAAATCAAAGATTCAAAATTGAAATTTCAAGTAATCTCTTAAAATCAAAGAACTTTGAAGAACGTCAAAAAAATCAAAGAATCCCAAAAGATCAAAAAATCTTAAACAATCAAAAGAATTCAAGAAATTTCAAATTTTAGGAATGGAAGAATTTCAAAGATTAAAAAAATCAAAAATTAAAAAATCTTAAATTTTAAACAATCTTAGAATCTCAGAAAAAATTAAAAAAATAACGAAGAATATTAAAAGATCAAAGCATAACATAAAATAAAAGAATCACAAAAAAACAATAAATCTTGAAAATGATCAATCAACGATTTTAAGAATTTCAATAATTCAAAGAATCTCCAAGAATGAAAAAATGTGAAGATTTCAAAAAATCTCATGGGATCAAAGAATTAAAAAAACACTTAAAAGATTATAAAAAAGTCAAAGGATATTAAAAAATAAAAAAATCAAAATACTTCAAAAAGAAATAAAACCAAAAAATCAAAAATTCTCAAAAACAGAAAGATTTTAAAGTATCAAAGAGGTCGAAGACATCATCCAAACCAAAGAATAAGATAATTAAAAATCGAAAAACATAAAAAAAAATCATACAAAATCAAAAAAAAAAATAAAAATTCATAGATTCAGAAGTTTGAAAGGATCGAAAAACGTATATCAAAGAATCAAATAAATAAAAAAGTAAAAAAGTCTCTAGAAGTAATAGAACTCAAAGAAACGAAGAATATAAAAAAATCAAAGAGTTTGAAGAATCTAGAAATCTTAAAGAATATCAAAAAGTATCGGAAATTTCTTACAACCAAAAAATAAAATAATTTCAAAAAATCGAAAAATTGCAACAAATCTTAAAGAAATGTAAAGAATTTAAAAAAAAATCAAAGATCACAAAGAATCTTAGAGGAAAGAAAACTGTCAAAAAATTAAAGAATTAAAAGAATCAAACCATTTTGGGGAATGAAAGAATCTCAAAATATCTCTAAATCTCTCGAAAAATAAAAAAAATGAAAAATAGAAAGATATCAAAGAATTAATGAATCAAAAAAATAAAAAAGTAAAAAAATCTAGAAGAATAAAAAGAATACCTATAAACCGAAAGAATTCAAAAAATTGAAGAGCTCAAAGAATAGAATTTAAGGAATCAAAGAATTTCAAAGAATCAAAAAATTTTGAAGAATAAAAAAATCGAAGAATCACATAGAATCAAAGAATTTCAGAAATTCAGTTATTAGAAATCAATTAAAAAAATATTCAATTATCGAAAAATTAAAAAAAAAAATCATAAGACTTCAAAGAATCAAAATCTTCGACGAGTGAAAAACAATCACAAAAAATTGAATAATACAGAAAAAGCGAAAGATCTAGTAGAATTGAAAAATCTCAGAATAATACAGAAAAATTAAAGAATCCTAAACCATCATAGAATCCTAGAAAAAAATTTAAAAAAATCAAAGAATATCAAAAGATCTCAGAACAACGTAAAATGAAAGAATCACGAAAAAACTATATCTTGAAAAAGTCCGAAGGAATCAAATAATCTCAAAAAATAGAAAATTCTTGGATTATTAGAAAATCAAAAAATTTCAAAGAAACAAAGAATCTAAAGAGAAAAAAACAAAAAATTCCCAAAAATCAAAGAAGCTCTTAAAAATTTGAGAAACTCAGAAGATTAAAAATCATTAAAAAAAATCTCAGAGTCAAAGGATATAAAAAAAATCAAAGGATTAAAAAATTTCGAGTCCCTGATAGAATTTATGAATTTCAATAAATCAAAGAATGTCTAAGAATAAAAAAATGTAAAGAAATCAAAAAATCTCAAACAATCAAAGAATTTTAGAGAATCAAAATATCTCAAAGACAAAAAATCTCAGAATGTCTAAGTTCGAAGGAATCAAATAATCTCAAAAAATCGAAGAAACAAGGAATCTAAAGAAAAAAATATCCCAAAAATCAAAGAAAATCTCAAAAATTTGAGAAACTGAAAAGATTAAAAATCATTAAAAAAAAATTTCAGAGTCAAAGGATATAAAAAAAATCAAAGAATTAAAAAATTTCGAGTTCCTCATAGAATTTATGAATTTCAATAAATCAAAGAATGTCTAAGAATAAAAAAATGTAAAGAAATCAAAAAATCTCAAACAATCAAACAATCTCAAAGAATCAAAGAATTTTAGAGAATCAAAATATCTCAAAGACAAAAAATCTCAGAATGTCTAAGTTCGAAGGAATCAAATAATCTCAAAAAATCGAAGAAACAAAGAATCTAAAGAAAAAAATATCCCAAAAATCAAAGAAAATCTCAAAAATTTGAGAAACTGAAAAGATTAAAAATCATTAAAAAAATTTTCAGAGTCAAAGGATATAAAAAGAAATCAAAGGATTGAAAAATTTCGAGTCCCTCATAGAATTTATGAATTTCAATAAATCAAAGAATGTCTAAGAATAAAAAAATGTAAAGAAATCAAAAAATCTCAAAGAATCAAAGAATTTTAGAGAATCAAAATATCTCAAAGACAAAAAATCTCAGAATGTCTAAGTTCGAAGGAATCAAATAATATCAAAAAATCGAAGAAACAAGGAATCTAAAGAAAAAAATATCCCAAAAATCAAAGAAAATCTCAAAAATTTGAGAAACTCAAAAGATTAAAAATCATTAAAGAAAATCTCAGAGTCAAAGAATATAAAAAGAAATCAAAAGATTAAAAAATTTCGAGTTCCTCATAGAATTTATGAATTTCAATAAATCAAAGAATGTCTAAGAATAAAAAAATGTAAAGAAATCAAAAAATCTCAAACAATCAAACAATCTCAAAGAATCAAAGAATTTTAGAGAATCAAAATATCTCAAAGACAAAAAATCTCAGAATGTCTAAGTTCGAAGGAATCAAATAATCTCAAAAAATCGAAGAAACAAAGAATCTAAAGAAAAAAAACTCCCAAAAATCAAAGAAAATCTTAAAAATTTGAGAAACTCAAAAGATTAAAAATCATTAAAGAAAATCTCAAAGTCAAAGGGTATGAAAAGAAATCAAAGGATTAAAAAATTTCGAAAGATCCAAAAATCTCAATGAAAGAAAAATCCTTGAAAAATATTAGAATCGTAAAGAACTTCAAATAATATTAGAGAAAAAATTTAAAAATTAAAAGAATTTTGAGGAATAAAAAAATCGCAAAAGACCTTTAAAAGTCTAAAAAAATAAAATGAAAAAAAAAACATTTAAAATTTTTAAAGGATCAAAAAATGAAAAATGGAAGGACTTCAAAGAATCGAAAAAAAAATAAAAAAAGTAAAAAAATTTTGAAGAATAACAAAACTCAAAGAATAGAAGAATATCAACCAGTATAAAAAAATCCTATAAAACCCAAGAATAAAATAATTGCAACAAATAAAGAACATCAAAGTATAAAAAACTCAAAAGATAAAAAATCAAGAATTCTCGAAAAACCCAAAAATTTAAAAAAATCAAAGAATTACAAAAGAATAAAGAAAAAATCCCGAAAAATTATAACAAAATCAAAGAAATTCAGAAACTTAATAAAAAGATGAAATAACAAGGTAAAAAATGCACTAAAACATAAAGTCGAATGAATTTTTTGAGTGTAATGTTCTATGTCGTAAATAAAAAGTTATGTTCCTATACGCCTATAAATTTTATAAGTAGGCAACCAACATTACAGCAAAATAAAAAATGCGCAAAAAAAATAATTTTGAAAATAAAACAATTTATGAAACTGTTAACAATTGTCATATCGCATCTCCTAATATAACAAAAATCAGCAACTCTTAACATTTTCACAATTGTTAATACACCGCCGCTTATATTTTAAGCACAGCTAATACAACAGAGCGCTAAATATCGATTTTGTTTAGAGCGTCGTCGCCGTCTACCATGGAAAGATCGTGTTCTAATAATTAATCTTATCAAAAATCCTCACTACAATTAAAACAATGTATATTTAATAGTGTTTATAATAAAAAAGTGATATAAATAAAAAAAAAACTGTTATAAAAAAGCATCGTTACTATGGGATCAATCGTTTTAAAATCCCTATCAATACTCCTAGGCCTGTTTTTTATATTTGTGGGTTTTATCAAACTGTCCAGTTATATTTCAAAAGATTTGCATAAAGATTTGGTAAGTAAGAGAAAAATAATCGTTACACAATACAATGATATTTTAAATTGTTGGCTTCGTGCCTACTTAGCAAATATTTTCGCCAATTTTGATTATTTTTTCCAGCGAAAAGAATACGTCAAATATGCTAAAGTTTTTCCATTATCTGAAGCTTTCGATTTTAAAATTCCATCCAAATGGTATCGACGCACAGTTGGCGCTTTAGAAATAATCTGTGGCTTAGCAATGGCTTTTGTGCCAAATCGTAAGTAATTAAATAAAAAATTTTCTTAATGATGATCGGTCGTTGAAAAATAAAAGTCTGTGAGCAAATAAACTGATATTTATAAAAGTTACATTTTATTTGTGGATCTCTGAGCAATGTGTTTATTTTTGTTCCATATTACTAAATTTTTGACCGCAACCTATATATTTTGTGTCAATGTTAATGTTAATTATAGCATTTTCTTTTTTCAGATAAAGTCAAAAACGGCGCCAATTTATGTCTACTTTTGTTAACTTTAATGGCGGTTTATTCGCATTATATGGTTGCGGATAAACTGGAAAGAACAGCACCTGCTTTAGTATTCTTGTTTATGTTAAGTGGACGACTTGTTGTTTATTATCAACTAAGTCGACGAGAATCTGAAAGACCAGAAGCTAACGTCAACGGTTTCAAACAAGAATAAATTTTTTTTTAGAAAAATGAATGATTTCAACTAACAAAATAAAGATTAATGTCTGATGATGACGATGTCCATTAAATTAAAGTCAAGAACGATACTTAAATGTGTACCTACAAAATTGATTATTTACAAAAAAATTGTAGTGTAGTGTGATGGTGACTGTTTTTTGAGATTATTCAATAAAAGTGTCTTTATTATTAATTGTTAAAGTCGATAAAGCTTCAGCTTTTGAGTGCCGCTTTTTTGTTTGATTTATTGTAAATGTTAGAGATTTTAGAATTTCACTGCCATTTCGAACAAAAAATTGGTATACATGGATGTTTTGCAACAGAACAAAAGTACAAATAAATTTAACAAAAATAAAATCAATTTTTTTCCATTTTTCATTCAATTTTGATTGTATGAAAATGTCATGTCCAGGATGAATGGGCAGATTAATGTCTTCATCATTGATTTCCATACAGGGTGTCTATCTAAAACTCAAAAAATAGCGATTGAAACACCCTATATTTTTTATGTTTTTGAATTCAACAAAGATAATAAGAACATTTTATATAATTTCAATTTTTGAAACATTTTATATTTAAGACTTTTTTTGACAAATTGGTAATTAAATATTTGGAAAAATTATTAGGTATTTCACAGGGGTGTTCCACGACGGTGGCGTTTATCTATAACTCAATAAGTACTGATATATTATTGAAAATTTGGCAGTAAAGTTTTTATTTTTCTAAAATATTCTTAGAAAAGTAGACATTAACTTTTTTATTTTAAATGGAACACCTTATATTTTTTTATGTTTTGGAATTCTACAAAGTTTTTTTATTTTCATATTTATCATTTTTTTCGGGATTTTTAAATTGTTTCCAGACTTTTCAACTTTGTTAAAATTGTTGTTTCTTTGGATTTTCTATATTTTTAATTTTTTTAAATTGTTCGATTTTCTCGCATTTCCTTGCTGAAAATAACCTTCACATTTTTTTTTAGAATTCTCAAATTATTTGCATTTTTTCTATAGGATTTTCTAGATTCTTATGTTTCCAACATTTTTAGGATTTTTCGTAAACCTACTCAGATTTCTCAGATAGATAAATCTTCAAATTTCCCAAATCTTTTGGCAGTCTTTTTTTAATTTTAGATTTTTCAGTTCCTTCAGTTTTTAAGAATTCTAAGATTCTTTAATTTTTCAATATTTTTCAGATTTTTTTACTTTATGATTATTTTCCAGATTTCTTCATCTTTTTGAATGCTTTAGGTCTTTGTTATTTGTTTTTATGATCAATTTTGATTTTCAATTTTTTTTTCTAGATTCTACAGTCTTTTGATTCTTCAAATTTTGAGATTTTTTACTTTTTCGATAAGTTTCTGTTTATTTCAATTTGTTTAATTTAGAAATTATCTAAATGCTCCAATTTTTCCAGAATTTCCAAAATCTTAAAGTTTTTATATTTTTTCAGTTCCAGATAAAGTACTTTTTATTTCAGATTTTTCAATTTTGTTGGTTTTTAAGAATTTTCAATGTTTTTTAGTTTCTCTAGATTTTTCAGACTGAATATTTGATATCACAATTTTTCATTTTTTTTATATTTGACTTTTTCGAGATATTTAGTTTCTAAAGAATATTTTTCGAATCCATTAAATTTTAAAGTACATCAGATTTTTGGAATCTCTTTGAATTTTCTTTATTTAAAGTTTTTTGATTTTTTTAAAATTTTGATTTTCAGACTTCTCTCTCATTTTTTTCTTAGCCATAGAGTCTATAGACATTATCTAAATTCTTTGGATATTTTTAATTCGTCATATTTTCAACATTTTGAGTTTATTTTTGTAATTTTTTAAATCGTTTTGATCTTTTCGATATTTTCTTTGTTTTCAGATCCTTATGATTCTCTCTAATTTTTAGAATTTTTGAATTTTCAGACAACTTTGATTTATTAAGACTTTTTGAGACTTTTTGATATTTTTAGAAAATTTTCACCTTTTGAAATTCTTTGATCCTTGAGATTCATTGATTCTTTGCAACATTTTGATAATTTTCGATTCTATAAGATTTTTTTATTCTTCGAGATTCTGTGATATTGACGTTCTTTGTTTTTCGATAATCTTCGAGATTTTTGGTTCTTTGATATTTTTTTATTCTTGTAACTCTTTAACAATATTTGATTATTCAATAGTGTTTTGAGATTTTTTGTATCTTAAAAATCTTTAAATTTTCTATAGATTTTTTTCATTCGTTGAAATCGAATTATTGTCATTTGTAATTTGTTATTTTCAAAAAATCGTAGTAAGCGATGGAATATAGACTCTGTCTTCGCTTTTATTTCAAGAGATGCGCTGAAGCTTAAGCAATCTAATGGAAAAAATTTTCCTAAGTTATCCTGAATGGATCTAAAGTTATAAATTTTTCTAATTGACATAACTCAAATAAGTCTAAGAAACCCGGGTGCCTTACAACGACTATTTAAAAGTTTCAGTTTAAAAAATAGAATTTAGTTGTATATTAAACTTTGGAACACTTTGTAATCAAATAGAAATATTTTTAAAAAGTGCTCTATCACTAGACTTATTGTTTAAAAAATATAACAAGACGATAGTATGCATAGAAATAAAGTTATGGATCTCGCACGCATCCCTGGGTCACCCTGTATATACGCCGCGTGATTCAAACATGTTATTCATTTGATGTATGATATTTATGAGAAAAAATCCAAACAACAGATCACTAGTTAATTGCTGCATCAAACAACTAAAAAGTGGAATTTTCTTGGTTTTACTGGTTGCATATCTAATTTCTGAGAATCTCATTGCGGTTTGTGGTTTAACGCAACTAGAAAACATGATGTGCATTATTTTGAATAATAAATTATATCATTTACACTAAATGAACTACAAATAGAAAAAGTCCTAGGATAAGTTCAATGTACTGTGTAGGTAAAGATTTTGCTGGGGGAAAAACCCCTAAGAAAAGTCAATATTGATAGGAAGCTTTTGAAAAAATTTATACCGAACACTAACTTTATTTGTAACTATATTTCCGTATGTCGACGCTTGATGTATTTTTTTGCCTTGTCACGTATATGACATTTTCGAGTTTTATATAATCAATAATTCTTTGAAGTTTTTTCATTTTTGTAGATCCTTCGAGAATGTTTGATTTCTTGCATCTTTTTGATATTTTTGATTCTATAAAATTTTTTTATTCTTTGAGATTCTGTGATCGGTTCTTCGTTATTTCACAGTCTTTACAATTTTTCTGAGTCCTTTGGTTCTTTGACACTTTTTGTTCTTTGATTTCTTTCAACCATTGTTTGAGATTCTCTGATTCTTCGATAAACTGTAAAATTCTTTTAATTCTTTGATATTATTTGTTTTATTTTGCGATATTTTGATTATTCAGATTTTTAGAAATTTCTTAGTTTTTTGAGAATCTTTGTTTTTTCGGTATGTTTGATAATTTTGAATTTTTTTTTAATGTTTGAAATTCTTTAGTCCTTCAGACTTCTTTGAGATTGTTTGATTTCCTACAACTTTTCGATATTTTTTGACTTTATAAGATATTTTTATTCTTCGAAATTGTTATGACGTTCTTTCTTTTTCAATAATTTTTAAGATTTTTAGTTCTTGGATATTTTTTTATTCTTTGATTTCGTGTAACTCTTTGAGATTTAAGATTCTTTGATTTAAAAAAATTTTTTTTAGATTCTTTGTTTATTGGAGAATATTGATTTTTTGAGTTTCTTCAACTCTTCAAAATAATTTGACATTTTTTATCTTTTTGAGATTCAATTCTTGTAATTTTTTGTTTAAGATTCTTTGATCTTTTCCAATTTTTTGAAATTCTAAAATTCTTCAAAACTTTTTTAGATTGTTCGATATTCTAAAATTTTTTGTTTTTTTGCAATTCTTTGATTTTTTTTGGAAATTTTTGAGATTCTTTGTTGGCTCAAAATTTTTTATCTTCTGAGTTTCCCTAATACTTCAAAATTGTTAATTTTTTCGATATTAATTTCTTGTAACTTCTTAATTTTTTTTAGATTAAGATTCTTTTATCTTTGAGATTTTTTAATTTTTCTTCTTTTCAATAATTTCTGAAATTCTTTGATTACTGATTTGTAGTTTTTAAATTTTTCGATTTTTTTAATTATTTTTAGATGATTTTTTGAATAGAAAAAATTTAAAAAGATGTCGCATAGTCGCTGTAACATAAATCAAAAGCTAAAAGATTTGAACTGTTTGTGTATAATGTGTTGCATACACCAACACTTTTTTAAACTAAAAAATAAAATTAATGAGTTTAAAATTTGTATATAAAAATTATAATAATATGTTTTAATTTTGCTTTTACTGAATTTTCATTTGTGTCAAAATCTCTGATAATTTCTAAATACCCTGTATCAATAGCTAATTGAGCTTTATGGACTATCCCAATTCATAATCTTTTGCGTACATAAAACCCAAATTATCCACTTATTACATAAACAGTTATTATTTCTCTTTTTTATATCCGCAAATGCTCATCCATTAACATCGTTCTTTTTTTATATCATTAAATTCACTATAAACATTTAAATTCTTAATTAAATTCTGTGTAAATTTGGTATAGGTCATGAATTTTAAATTCCTATTCACATAATAACCAACAAACTTTCACCGAAATATAAAAAATTTGGTGAAATTTTATTGCGTCTTGAAAAAAACTAAAACCTAAAACCACATACAGAAGAAATGAGTCATTTCGAAACAACAGCAGTATTTATTTTTAAATCGACAACATTTTCCTTTATTTAGAAAAAGTATAACGATCAATCTTTAATCAATTCAATAAATTTGTCACGATATAATACTAATGATATATTTCACGCATAAATAGCGAATTATTTTCTAATTGCTCGGAAATAATTTATATAAATCTGCAGAGTCAAGTTCAATATTTTTTTTTTGGCATTTGCCGTGATATATAGTGCGTGTTTATACGAGTATAATTCTTATTATTTATTTTCTATAAAATCTTTCCAAGTCTTGTTACTTTGCAACTGGTTCTAATTAAAAAAAAAAAAACACTTCTTGTATATGAATGAAAGTTGCTTGTTAATGAACTAGTTTAATTGCACACTTTATACAGAGTGTTCTATTGATATATATCTTTCTTAGATTCTTGGCAAATCTAAAAAAATTTGATTCTAAACTCAGGTGTCTTGAGAAACCAAAAAAAACATGAAAATTTACAAATTCAAGGAATCTACAGAACTAAACAGATCAGATAGTTTTAAAAATTTGGAATGTTTATGAAGGATTTAGAGAATCTGAGAATCAGAAAAAAAGAAAAATCTAGAAAAATAAAAAAAATTGAAGAATGCCGAAAAAAGAATCTAAAAAATCCACAAAAATCAATGCATCTCAAATATTTGCAAGAAAATCAAAAAGTCGCAGATTCTTGAAAAAAATCGAAAAATCTTCAAGAATTTAAGAATATCAAAAAGTTGCATGAAATCAAACAATTTCAAAGAACTTGAAAGAACTGAAGAATCTTAAAGATTAAAGAATTCTAACAAATAAAAAAATTAAACATTTCACGAAAAACAAAAATCTCAAAAAAACTAAAAAATTTCGAAAAATAAAAAAATCATAATAAATTAAATAATGTCAAATAATTTTACAGTCTATCGAAGAATCTCAAAGAAAATTTACAAGAAATCAAATAAAAAAATATTAAAAAACCGGTAATCTCAAAGATTAACGAAAAACAAAGAACCTCAATATAACAGAATCTCGAAGAATAGAATAATATTATAGAGATTATCAAAAAGTTACAAGAAATCTAAAAAAGCAAAGAATCCCAACAAATAAAAAAATCTTTAGAATATTTAAAGATACCTAAGATACAAAGAATCTTAAAAAGTAATAAGTCAATAATATTAAAAAATTTCAGTCTATCGAAAAATCAAAAATTCTTAAAGAGTTACAATACACTAAAAAATTAGAAAATATGAAAGAACCAAAACAAAGAACCTCAATACCACAGAATTTCGAAGAATGAAACAATCTTATAGAATCAAGAATTATCAAAAGTTTCAAAATTCTAAAAATGTCAAAAAATTCTAAAGAACCAAAGAATCTCAAAGATCAAAGAATCCCAACGAATAAAAAAATCTCTAGAATATTTAAAGATACCTAAGATACAAAGAATCTCAAAAAACTAAAAAAAAATCCAATAATCAAAAAAAATCTCAAAAAGTAATAAATCAACAATATCAAAAAATTTCAATCAATCGAAGAATCAAAGATTCTTAAAGAGTTACAAAAAATCATCAAAGAACCAAAACTCTCAAAGATTATAAAAAAAAGAACCTCAATATAACAGAATCTGGAAGATAAAAAAATCTTATAGAATCGAAAATTATCAAAAAGTTGCAAAAAACAAAAAATCTTAAAGAATCTCAAAAATCAAAAAATCCCAAAGAGCATACAAATCTGGAGTATTTAAAAAATTTAAAAGATTCAAAAAATCTAAAAAATCCAAGAAACTAAATAACTCGAAAAAGTCAAATATAAAAGAAAACTGAAAAAATTGTGATATCAAATATTCACAGTCTGAAAAATCTAGAGAAACTAAAAAATATTGAGAATTCTTAAAAACCAACAAAACTGAAAAATCTAAAATAAAAAAGACTATCCAGAACTAAAAAAATATGAAAACTTCAAGATATTGGAAAATCAAAAAAATCGAAGAGATGAACAAACCTAAAAATCTCAAAATTTTGGAAAATCTAAAAAAAATTTAGCATCTAGATGATTCCTAAATTAAAAAAATTGAAATAAGCAGAAACTTATCGAAAAAGTTAAAAATCTCAAAATTTGAAGAATCAAAAGACTGTAGAATCTAGAAAATGAAAAAAAAATTAAAAATCAAAATTAATCAAAAAAAACAAATAACAAAATCCTCAAGCATTTAAAAAGATGAAGAAATCTGGAAAATAGCAGAAAATCATAAACTAAAAAACATAAAAACTCAAGAAATTGAAAAATCTTAAATTAAAAAAAAAATTTCTATTAGACTGCTTAAGCTTCAGTGCATCTCTTGAAATAAAAGCGAAGTCGGAATCTATATTCCATCGCTTATTACGATTTTTTGAAAATAACAAATTACAAATGACAATAATTCGATTTTTCCAAATGCAACACTCAGCATTGTAATTTCAACGAATAAAAAAATCTATAGAAAATTCAAAGATTCTTAAGATACAAAAAATCTCAAAACACTATTGAATAATCAAATATTGTTAAAGAGTTACAAGAATAAAAAAATATCAAAGAACCAAAAATCTCGAAGATTATCGAAAAACAAAGAACGTTAATATCACAGAATCTCGAAGAATAAAAAAATCTTATAGAATCGAAAATTATCAAAATGTTGCAAAGAATCAATGAATCTCAAGGATCAAAGAATTTCAAAGAACATAAAAATCTCAAAAAACAATCAAAGATTTCGAAGAAACAAAGAATTTCAAAAGGTGAAAATTTTCTAAAAATATCAAAAAATCTCAAAAAGTCTTAATAAACCAAAGTTGTCTGAAAATTCAAAAATTCTAAAAATTAGAGAGAATCATAAGGAAGTGAAAACATCCAAAATTCAGAAATTTCTGGAAGATCTAAAGATCGAAACAATTCAAAAAATTCCAAAAATAAAAAAATTATCGCAAAATCTTGAAAATTTGACAAATTAAAAATATCCAAAGAATTTAGATAATGTCTATAGACTCTATGGCTAAAAAAAATAAGAGAGAAGTCTGAAAATCAAAATTTAAAAGAAATCAAAAAATTTTAAATAAAGAAAATTCAGAGATTCCAAAAAGCTGAAGTACTTAAAAATTAAAAGAATTCGAAAATATCCTTTAGAAACCAAATAACTCGAAAAAGTTAAATATAAAAAAAACTGAAAAATTGTGATATCAAATATTCAGTCTGACAAATCTAGAGAAACTAAAAAATATTGAGAATTCTTAAAAACCAACAAAACTGAAAAATCTGAAATAAAAAAGACTTTATCCAGAACTGAAAAAATATAAAAACTTCAAGATATTGGAAATTCTACAAAAATAGGAGCATTTAGATTATTTCTAAATTAAAAAAAATTGAAATAAGCAGAAAAAAAAATTGAAAATCAAAATTAATCAAAAAAACAAATAACAAAGACCTCAAGCATTCGAAAAGATGAAGAAATCTGAAAAATAAACATAAATTAAAAAAATCTGAAAAACATTGAAAATTTAAAGAATCTTCGAATTCTTGAAAACTGAAGGAACTGAAAAATCTGAAATTAAAAAAAGACTGCCAAAAGATTTGGGAAATTTGAAGAATTATCTATCTGAAAAAATCTGAGTAGGTTTACGAAAAATCCTAAAAATGTTAGAAACATAAGAATCTAGAAAATCCTATAGAAAAAATTCAAATAAATTGAGAATTCAAAAAAAAAATGTGAAGGTTATTTTCAGCAAAGAAATGCGAGAAAATCGAACAATTTAAAAAAATTAAAAATATAGAAAATCCAAAGAAACAACAATTTTAACAAAGTTGAAAAGTCTGGAAACAATTTAAAAATCCCGAAAAAAATGATAAATATGAAAATAAAAAAACTTTGTAGAATTCCAAAACATAAAAAAATATAAGGTGTTCCATTTACAATAAAAAAGTTAATGTCTACTTCGGTATAAGCAGAAGTGCTACATGTCTAAAAATATTTTGGAAAAATTTTCAATAATATATCAGTAATTATTGAGTTATGGATAGACGCCCACTGCCGTGGAACAGCCTGTATAATACTTAATAATTTTCTCAAATATTTGTATACCAATTTGTAAACAACAATACAAACAACAAGTCCAAGTTGACACATTATTCTTATTCTTAGAAAACGTAAATTTTTTTTACAAATAATAAACAGAACTTCCTGAATTATTATTAAAATCAATATTCATTCAACCGTTATATTTGTGTAACAAATAGTTTAAATAAAAAAAATTATACACAAATTAATTATTGCATTTATGATTTGGTAATAAAATATTAATAACTTTGTAACTACTTCGTGCGTCTAAAGTAATAAATGATTCTTTCGGTACTTTTCCCACAGTTTTTAACAACATACATTATAATTAAAGAAAAAATTTCATCTGTAGCTAAGGTCAAAAATATTTCATCACAAAATTATCTTGGAAGATTTTTAATTGGTGTCATAATTATTTCATATAAATGACAACGTTATACAGAAATTTTTCTATGAGAACTTTTCACCTTTTTCACGACCTTTACTCAGTTTTAAATTAAAAAAAATTGCTAACCTTATGTGAAAATAGGACAATAAACAAATTAATCAGATGGTCAACAATTCATCGATGATTTATTACCAGATTCTTGGTGAATGCATAGATTCGTAGTCTTTATTGTCTGCAATAAATAACAGTGAAAGATTTTTTCTATCGTAATATTATTCGAAAACTTTTCTGGCGGAACTTTGATCAAAAGAAAAAAAATACAATACATGAATATCTTTAAATCGAGAGTCAAACAGAAGCTTGGAATTATACTACATTCAATCCGTAATTGAATACAAATCTATTGGAATTTAATCTTTAGTACTCTAACCTCTTTCAGCGATAATCCATTGATCTAATTAATATCATAGCAACTTTCAAGCAAATCGAATGGCTAATAATACAAAATTATAGCTTATTATTGTCAAATTTCGCAACTTTTATATTTTAAAGGTCGACAAACTTTGTGAGAAATTATTTTCAGAATTAGTAGGAAAAGATATATTTTCTTCGCGCCTACGATGACCTACTACTAACAGTACTTAAAGAGGTGAAAGGTCAAAAAATCAACAACTATAAAGTGGTCATCGAAAACAACAACTTAGAAATTAAGATGAAAAAATTATTTCTTAATGTATAGAGTTCCTCAACTAAAATTTGCACCCCATTAAAATCTCCAATTCCGTCCAAGATTAAAGGTAAATTTTAGTTTAAAAGTTTGAATTTTAAAATTATTCCTGTATCCCCCTAGCGCCTAGAGCTACCGTTTTGAAAAATTTAAATAGCAAATGACACACATATTTATAAGTACATTATGCAACAAGTTTTATGAACGGCGTTTAAGACACGAGCAGAGCAACTTTTTATTGTTATCTAACAAATTTCATAAAACGATATTTTAGACACAAGATTTACTTTAGGCGTAAGTATGTAATTATAGTATATTATGCAACATGTTTTATGACTTAAGACACGAGAAGGATAAATGTTTATTGATATATTACAAAGTGGATTTTATAAAAGATGGTTTAGACACAAGGATTAATGTAAGACATGACCTGATTTTCTGTCTTTTAGATAACAATTTTATTAGACACGAGCGGAGCGCTGTTTATAATAAGTTAGAAAAAACACTAGATATATGTCTTAATGTACTTAAGACACGAGCAGAGCGACTATTTCAGGAATATTATATAAACGACACTTTAGACATCAGTTTTATGTAATAAGCACGAGCGGAGAGGACATTTTTAAAATATATATTATTTAGGAACGTCATAAAGACTTAAGACACGAGCGGGGCAATTATTTCAGACATATTTATTATACAATAAGTTTTATAAAAGACGAGTCTGAATTTAAAATACGAGTAGAGCTAATGTTCTTAGACTGTAAAATAACAAATTTTTTAAACTGCACTTTAGACACAAATTTTACATTATACACGACAGAAGTGTGTATTATTTATAGATACATTATGCAACAAATTTTATGTACGGCATTTAAGACACAAGCAAGGCAAGTTATTTTATCGTTATCTAACAAATTTCATAAAACGACACTTTAAACACAAGATTTACTTTAGGCGTAAGTATATTATGTAGCATGTATTATAACTCAAAACTCGAGAAGGATAAATGTTTATTATTATATTACAATATGGGTTTTATAAAACACAGTTTAGACACAAGGATTAATGTAGGACACAATCCGATTTTCTGTTTTTAGAATTTTATTAGACACGAATTGTTTATAATAAGTTAGAAAAAAAAAACTTAGACATGTGTCTTAATGAACTTAAGACACGAGCAGTGCGACTATTTCTAGAATATTATCCAACAAATATAATAAACGACACTTTAGACACGAGTTTTATAGAATAAACACGAGAGGAGAGGACGTTTTTAAAATAAATATTATCTTAAAAATGTCATAAACACTTAAGACACGAGCGGGGCAATTATTTCAAACATGTATATTATACAATAAGTTTTATAAAAGTCGAGTCTGGATGTAAGACACGAGTTGAGAAAAAGTTCTTATACTATAAACTAAAAAATTTCATAATCTACAATTTAGACACGAATTTTACATTAAAGATGCAAGAGCATTATTTATTTATAAACACATTATAAACAAATTTTATAAACGACATTTAAGACACGAGCAGGGCGAGTTTTTTTATTGTTATTTAACAAATTTCATAAAACAACGCTTTAGACACAAGATTTACTTTAGGCGTAAGTATATTATGCAACATGTATTATAACTTAAGACACGAGAAGGATAAATATTTATTAATATATTACATATTTATTAAGGATTAATGTAGGACACAACCTGATTTTCTGCTTTTAGAATTTTATTAGACACGAATTGCTTATAATAAGTTAGAAAAAAAAACTTAGACATGTGTCTTAATGAACTTAAGACACGAGCAGTGCGACTATTTCTGGAATATTATACAACAAATATAATAAACGACACTTTAGACACGAGTTTTATGTAACAACAGACGACTCGAAATGTAAGACACTAGTGTAGAGTTAATTCTTAGACTACAAACCAACAAATTTCATAATCTACACTTTACATGAGAGAAGTGTGTATTACTTATAAATATATTAGGCAACAAGTTTTATAAATGGCGTTTAAGACACGAGAAAAATCAATGTTTATTAATATATTAAAAAATGAGTTTTTTAAAATACAATTTAGGCATGAGGCTTAATTTAAGACACGAGTTGATCTTCCATGAGTTTCAATCATTAGACATGAAGGAGGCGTGTATTTATAGTACACAGCTGCATGTGTTTATTGATATTTTATAAAACATCACTTTTACCATAAATTACAAAAATCTAAAAGTAGGACGACAAAACATGTATCTTCTTCATCAAACAAAAAATTGAGATAATTATACCATTTCTTATAGTTTGAAATTTTCTCTTTTATGACACAATGACATACAATACAAGTGTAAAATTACAACGTTGATTAAGTACTATTACCATTAACTGTTAATTACTCCTTCGCAATCATCTTTCAAATTATATTAGAAAACACCAATTTGCAATGTTGTGATAAGTCGACTCAATTACTTATCTTGACAATGATAAGAGATATTAAATACAGGAAACTACATCATAATCAATTCTCAAAATGATATAATTAAAATCAAACATTGACTTTAATTAATTTAATTTTTTTTCTATTTGAATTAAATCAAATCATAATTCAATGGACAACTCTTTACTGCAATTCCCAGCAGCATTTACCATTTGAATATCTCTTCAAAGTCCATAAAAGCATAATTAAATAGTCACAACACTTGAAGAGTAGATTACAAGGCGCTGAATATAACAATGTGGGTGATGACATTTTACAACTAAATAATAATCAAAACAATTGTTTTATTTATGTAAATTCAAACACACAAAAAACTAAACATTTTCCCGTTATTTATAGTCAATGCTCGAAGCAATATAATTTATCAAAAAGGAAAGAAAGCACTGTTGCAGAACAACATTTGTGTGGGGTGCGGTCTCATTTTCAAAGTGAAGGTGCAAGAAGATACGACGACTTTAATAAATCTTTATAATCTAATATTACCATGTGTACATTCTTGCAAACAATTGTCAAGATTTATTACTAAAAGCTAAACTCAAAACAAAATTTAAAAAAAAACACAAACGTGATAAATAAAGCTATTATAGTTTATGTAGCGTGGAATGTTTATGTATCTTTAAATTTAATTTATAGTAGGACTTTTATGACGTAATTATAACAATGTGACTTGTGTAGATGAAAAAAAAATAAATTTCTAACCTTAAAAACTGGTCTTACTAATTAGAAAAAACTATGCTGGCTTTGCTTGATTTAGATCTGTCAGTTTAAAATGGTGGTTTCTGCCAGTTTTTGTAGATAAAATCCATGAAAATGTGCTTGAAATCTTAAACGTGAGTAATTTTTATTATTGATGATGAATTTTAACTTTATTCGAAAAAATTCAAAATTAAAAAGTAATCCACCCATTGGTGTTCCCCCTGAATTCTTTATTCCTTGCCACTCGCTCTTTATTCACACGATAATTAACACTATTAACAAAAGAAATCAAAACTGTTAAAATTTCCCAAATGTTGATTGGTATTTATGACAACAGATTCGATTTAATTGCTGATTTAAAAACACACTAAGCAAGCTTTGCTTGATCGAGTTCTGACAGTTTTTAGGCAATTAGTGAATAAACTGTATGGAAATGTGCTTAAAATTGGGTTTTCGATAATGCTTTCCAAAATTATTGATTTTCTAGACTAAAAAATAATTGACTAAAAGAATAATTACAGTACCTGATTTTTGTCCAATCCATCAAGTTATTTTCTTTCTTCACATTTCAACATCGCGAAAAAACAACTAAATATTTCACCCATTGGTAGTTCCCAAGAAGCGTATTGTTTTCTTTTCTTTATTTCTTGCCCATTTTCGCACTTTATTCACTCGTTGATTAACTCTATTGAGAAAAAAATTCAAAACTGTTAAAATTTCTAAAATGGCTGCATTTGTTGATTGGTAACCATGACAACAATTACAAATTAAATGTTAATTAGAAAACACTAAGCAAGCTTTGCTTGATTGAGATCTGTCAGTTCGATTTTTTGACAGTTTCTGAAAATGTACTTAAAATTTTAAAACACGTGAGTAATTCTGTTTATTATTCTACAGAACAGCAAACATTTTTAAACTGATGATAACAGTACCTAATGTTCAAAATCCACCAAACCATTTTATTTCTTCACATTTTAAAATCAAGAATACAAGGAAATATTTCACCAATTGGTATTTCCCATGAAGCGTGTTGTTTTGTTTACTCGTTGATTAACACTGTTAACAAAAAAAAACACAAAATTATTCGAATTACCAAGATGTTTGCACTTGTTACTAATATCTATGACAACAGATGTGATTTAATGGCTAATTAGCAAATTCTAAGCTGGCTTTGCCTGATTTAGATTTGTCAATTGTTTCAATGTGGCGTAAAGTTTTTTTCTATAACAAACTGAAATTTTAAAAATATTAAAATTTTTATTAAAGAAAAATTCAACTTCCCAAGATTGTTGTTGATTGGTTTCCATGACGACAATAACTGGAGATGTGATTTAATCCAGTTTTACAAAATAGCTATAAAATCCATTTTACGCACTTAATTAGTTCTTTTTTCAGTATCAACTTTGTAAAAATTTATTTACGCTTGATTCTAATCTTGAGTAGTTTTTTTACAGGCTTATCCGTGACTAATAAAATAATTTATTCAGTGCTTTTTCGTAAAAATTGGATTGTTATAATCATGTTAACTATTTATAATAGACCATTAAACTATAAAAAAATTGTTTATTAGATTTTTTTATTTGACAAGGTGAGTAGCTTCTATTTTTTTTCTTCAAATATCAATAAATCAGTTTTGAAATTTGGTTAGGAAAAAACCGAAAGGTCATTAGTTAAATAAACTTTCTCATGTTCTACATATTAACAAAGAACTATTTCAGTTTATTTCGTCTAATTAACTGTACCACGAACGGATACAGTTTGAATGGAACCAGATTATAGAAAATGTAAATTTTATTTTACAATAAAATTATTTGAATAATTGATGGATTTGGATTAATCAAAAATATGTTAAAAAATTGGCTATAAAATTTGGAACGAGTTTAAAAAAATGTGTAAGAAATTTGTATCAATTTGAAATTCACACCTTTTAAATTATTGCTGTTTGATATTCCAAACACGAATAATGATCCAAAAGTAAAAAAATTACAATTGAACGGTATTTTACATAAAAAAAATCCTTTGAATTTCCAACAATAAAGCGGAGAAAATAACAAATATTTGAGAACATGTTTAACGGTTTTCTTTCGAGAAAATTTCATTTGAAGTTACTTCTGCTTTGATCGATTGTCTTAAGGTGATCTAACAGTAAAAATAAAATTTCAGAGTTGTTGTTAAGATGGCAAGATAAAATCAAAGATGTTAATTCTAATCTATGAAATTGGAAAGCAGTACAACAATTGTTAATAATGCATAATTTTACATACACGATGTTCAAAAAAAAAACTGAAAATGTAACTAAGTAGGTTAGTCAATTTTTGTCCGAGTCTTCGTGAATGCATGCATTTTAAATAGAATAAGAAATGATGAGTGAATGCATTTACCATTCACATCAAATATGAAGAAATCTTTGCACTTATTTTGGTATTAACGATTGTGCCAACGTTTCCATTTTTTTTTTTATAATCAGTCCATTGGGATTTGAGAAAGCGTTGTCTTCTTCTAAAAATCTAAATGTTAACTGTACATAAAGTTGCAAGTATGTTAAAGAAAAGTCCAACTACACATATTTGTAGTTTGAAGAAAAGTACCGCTACGATTTTAAAAAAATCAAATTTTTACATACTTGAAAATCGATAACGTGAAAATGTAATTTAATCATTGACAGTTACAATCTTCATATGTCTATAAATCTATTCAACGAGTGTTGAGCATTGAAGTAACATTTTATGGTTGTCTTTATGAGTCGGCAATGCATTAATGCAACAGTTTTTTCAACTTAAATTACAGATTGTAACAAAGACATCTATTATCTCGTATTTTTTAACTTTTCACTGAAAGCTTTGATTTTTGCATAATAGAAAGTCAATTGAAAAAGCGCAACGAAGCGCATATCGACCGTGAAAAATGAATTAAATGTATAATCGCAATCTTCACTATTTAAATAACAATGTTTTCTTATTGTAAACTGATTTTTTAAACAATTAAAGATAACGCATTTTCACTGGGTTTGTGTCTTGATGTATCATTGAAATCTCTCGAGTGATTCCATTTAAAATGCATTATACAGTGAATATACGAGAAAAAGTGAAACAAAGAAAGGATATCCAACCGCTTTAGACCACATCTAAGCTGGTCGTAGCAAAAGTCAGTCTCATCGTAACCTGTGGTCGGATAGGAAGTTCGGTTTATAGTGATATGTTAATTGTTTATGTTTTATCATTCCAAAACAATTTTTCGGAAAATGATTTGAAATTTTAATTGTGGTGAGTGAAAATTTTAACAATATATTATTATTATTGTTGATTGTTATTGTCGTCTTCAACCTTTTAACCTTTTGTAAGACAATACTAAAAACTTGAAGATTTTGTCGCGGTCTAAAAACTGGAAGCGATTTAATACACCTCCACTGTTATTGTTGTCCGAAATCAACAACAATTGCTATTGTTCCACTATTTAGTAAAACGGTTAACATACTTTCGGAGTGAATTATGGATGACTGTTGATACGGCACTAAAGACGTGTGTTGAAATTAAATTAAAATTTTTGACCGCTACTTAATTATTTTAAGATTAAGTTTCAAGGAAATGCACATGTGTGTTACGTTGTTTTATTTCTAACAGTTATAATCTCGTGGGATTCTTTAATACAAAGTTTCGAAAACTTTATCATGACCTAAAGAGATTTATTTTCAATTTGGTATATCTATTGCAGGAATTTAAACCGGTCTTTATATAGTTGAAATGTGCATACATTTAATTGGAAGATTTTATTGTTGGAAAAATGTTTAATTAGAGTAGAGTTTCAACAGTCATTTATAATATTTTAATTATTATTTATTGCTGATCTAACGACTAATAGGTGTAAAGAATTTTATAAAAAGAAGACTATTATTTTCTCCGCAATATTGAATACAAATTGCGCCAAAGAATGCGATCTTAGTTTCTTAGGAAATGTTAGCATCAAAGTGTAATTTCTTTTTGCTGAGTTGGTTTTGTAAAAATCATATTTTGTTTTTATCATAGCTGAGAAAATGTTAACAATAATCGAAAACAAAATTTTCTGTCAGATTATAATTCAGGAGTTTTGAAATAATTAATGTAATTCTTACATCCGCAGTTAGAAAAAAAAACACAAAATTTTCACTTTTGTTTTTGTCCGAGTCACTTTAGATATTTTGAAAAATAAGTTGCTGGTCAAAACACCGTCCATTTCATAAGCGACTTTTTACACACGAGTTTTAAATTAGACACGAGAAAGCAACATAGAACAATTTCATAAACGATTATTTAATACACGAGAGAAGTTTGTATTTATTAATAACAAATTTCAAAAACAATAATTTAGATATGAGTTTCACATTAGGAACGAGAGACATGTATTTACAGTGTATTATGCAACAAGGACTTTAAAACATGAGCGCGGCGTGCGTTTTATAAAAAACGGTTTTGATATGAGCAATAAGTGTTTTAAAACAGCGCGTTTAATAAATTTTCGGTTTTTAAAACACCTTTTAGTTACCTATTTTATTAGACACAAGCGGCGCTGTTTATAATAAGTTAGAAAAAACAGACATGTGTCTTAATAAACTTACGACACGAGCAGAGCGACTTTTTCTGGAATATTATATAAACGACACTTTAGACACGAGTTTTATGTAATAAGCACGAGCGGAGAGGACATTTTTAAAATATATATTATTTTAGGAACGTCATAAAGACTTAAGACACGAGCGGGGCAATTATTTCAGACATATTTATTATACAATAAGTTTTATAAAAGACGAGTATGAATTTGAAATACGAGTAGAGTTAATGTTCTTAGACTATAAAATAACAAATTTCTTAAACTGCACTTTAGACACAAATTTTACATTATACACGACAGAAGTGTATATTATTTATAGATACATTATGCAACAAATTTTATGAACGGCATTTACTACACAAGCAAAGCGAGTTATTTTATCGTTATCTAACAAATTTCAAAACGACGCTTTAGACACAAAATTTACTTTAGGCGTAAGTATATTATGCAACATGTATTATAACTTAAGACACGAGAAGGATAATATATTACAAAGTAAGTTTGATAAAAGACAGTTTAGACACAAAGATAAATGTAAGACACAACCTAATTTTCTGTTTTTAGAATTTTATTAGACACGAGCGAGGTGCTGTTTATAATAAGTTAGAAAAAACTCTAGATATATGTTTTAATGTACTTAAGACACGAACAGAGCTACTATTTCTGAATATTATCCAACTTATATAATAAACGACATTTTAGACACGAATTTTACATTATAAAGGCGTATGTATTTATAATATATTATGCAACATATTTTATGACTTAACACACGCGAAGGGTAAATGTTTATTGATATACTACAATGTGAGTTTTATAAAAGATGGTTTAGACACAAGGATTAATGTAAGACACGACTTATTTTTCTGTTTTAGAATACACTTCAGATACCAATTTTATTAGACACGAGCAGGACGTGTTTACAATAAGTTAGAAAAAAAAACTTAGACATGTGTCTTAATGAACATTAAGACACATAGATATGTATATTCTTCAATAATTTCAATAAAAGACACGAGTCTGAATGTAAGACACGAACTAATCTTTTGTTTACAGATTAGACACGAGTAGAGCAAATTTTTCTATAATATTATCTAACAAATGTCATAAACGACACATTAAACACTTGTTTTTAAAATACGCGACATTAGAATAATTTACATTTTGAAGGTTGGTATCCATGAAATGTTATAATGTTACCAACTACGTAAAAAAGTTTTTAAATTAACATAAATTAAAATGGAGAAAATAGCAAAACTGAGAAAAACTCATTCATATCAACATTATTAAATTCAATCATTCATAACTTTTTATCGCACTAGTGAATGATACGTCACTTTATCCTCTTTAAATGATAATTACAAGCCAATTATAACTTACATGTAAATAAATAAATCATTACATTTCGTCCAGCATTACACGGTAATTATACCCGCATGACATTATTTTTATCTAAGAATAAACATACTTTTCAATTAATAAGAATTATTTATTAGTTTTAGAACTATGCACTCTTTATTAACTTAATAATTAGCTTCAGTATTGTAACAAACTATTAAATATTTGTACGTTCTTTTAAAACACTTTACACAATATTTTCCCAAATGGATTTACATAATGCCTGAAAGAGTCGATTGTTCTAATTTCATTCTAAAACAAAACTAGCAATTATTTCATTAGTAAATAGCTTGTTTATATTGAAATAAATTAAAATAGACACCCGCTGTGATCCTTTTTTCAACAATAAGTCTTTAGACAAATGAAAGAACTAATTAAGAAAGTTTTCATTATAAGTAGCTGTTAATTACCAAGATTTAACGTCAATCAAAAATTGACTTTTAAAAATTTAATAACGTTATAAAATATGATATAATTTTTTTTTTATCGTATCATTTACCACACATATGGTGTTTGTTTCAAAGTTATTTAGAACACGAAAATTATTTATAGCGGAAAAATACAAACTGTTCCCATTACCTTCAAATTAGCTGAATAACACAAAGTGAAATAAAAAATTCAATATTTGAAAGTTGTAAAATAAAATTACCAAAAGAAGTTTAATAATATAATGTAAGTAAAGTAATAACTGTGATTTTTTTTTTTTAAATAAGAATAAATATTACGGATCGATAGAATAATTAGAATGTATGTATTTCAATTATTTGCATATACTACTAATTAGAGAAATTTGAAATAATGAGGAATTATATGCCCTTCCTGCTGGGTTTCATAATAAAAGCAGCAACAATTAGAAATGAATTAAAGTTATCATTATCTTCAGTTTGTAATAGTTCACAATGATTAATTAATTGATACTAATATAAAAGTATACAGGGTGATTCACATAAATGATTTATTGAACATGTGTGAAATAATTTCAGCTTGTATTCACTTCCGGGAAGTTGATTCTAACTTTGAATATTTGCATTTTTTGGAAATTTTTACAGTTGACTCGATCCAATAAATTAACGTCCCAAAATGATGTACAGGGTGGTACATTTTCGATGTCCTCATAAGTATACCTGTAACACATTTTCGAAATCGTTTTTTGAAAAAATAATTCTGGTGTATACCATAAGTTGATATCCGTCTTTTGTTTTTTAATTATAAGCAAAAATTGACAATTTTAACAATATTTAAAAAAATTCATAGCTACGTTAATTTTGAAGGTACACGATTGAAAGTGAAACAGAATTATACAGACTTTTACGTAGAATTCAGTAATACCAACACATATTTTTTTGAGTCATTAGTTTGGCTGCAGAATCACTAAGTTGCATTTTTCAAATGAAAACCATAGTTAAAAAATCTGATCTAAATAATATAAATATGTTATAGTATATTTCCACAAATTTGCCAAAACAAATATGATATTTGTTAATAGTTGGCCATGTGAAAAATAGATTTCTATAGAACTGAGTGTTCAAGTGTAAATAAATTTTATGTAAAAGCACTAAAAGTAGGAACGTCTATTAATCATAAAAGTATTATCGAATTTGGTTGATATATTTCTAAATAATCAATTTCTAAAGAAACCAATTTTTTTATAGCCAACTACATATCAATAAGGAAAAATTGAAACAATTTATTCTTCAAACAATTAATATTGGAAATTTATATATTTTAAAAAACAGAAGCGATGTAGCTGTCAAAAGTGTCACAGCCAACTATGGTTTCCATATAAAAAAATGCAACTCTGTAATATGTCAGCTAAATTAATGACTGAAAAAAATATTTATTGGAACTACCAGTACTACTCCAACTAACTCCAATACTAACGTAAATATAGATTTTTTAAAATATCAGCAAATTATATAACTAAAAAACAAAAGACGATATTAACTTGCAGTATTCAGCAAAATTATTTTCGAAAATGTGCCATTCGTTTTTTTCAAACGTTTTAGTTTTGGAGATTGAAAATGCACCACCCTGTACAGTTGTTACAAAATTCTCGTCAAACATTGGCTTCAAAATTATAACAAACAACAATTCGAAGAAAAAATCCAAAATTTTAGAGAACACAAAAAATACAAAAAGCTGGAAGACCCAAAATCTCGAAAATTTTCTAAAAAATCTGAAGAATTTAGCTATAATTTTTACCTAAAAAAATTACTAATCAGAAAGTCTGAATTATTTCTGAATTGAAAAAAAAAAATCTGAAGAAATAATCAAGAAAATTTTCAAAAATTCAAGGTACTGGAGGATCTATAAATAAATAACACTAAAAATCCAAGTAATAAAAAAACCTGAAAAATCAAGATCTCAAGCATTCAAAAAGTATGAAAAATCTAGAAAAATCCAAAAAATCGAAATAAACAGAAACTCATCGGAAAAGTAAAAAAAACACCAAATTTGAAAAATAAAAAAAGTTACATAATTTATAAAATTGAAAAAATTCAGAAACTTGAATAACTTGAGGAAAATAGCAAAAAATAATTAACAGAAACAATCTGAAGAAGTTTTACAATCTGAAGAAATTCAAACCAAAATTAAAAAAAAAATTAGAGGATTTAAAGAATCTATTTTGTGCCTAGAATTGAGGAATCAAAAATTTTAAAGAACATAGAAAATAACTAGAAGCTGAAAAAATCTATAAGTAGGTATACAGGGTGATTCACATGAATGATTCATTAGAAATTTATTGAAATTGAGATTTGAAAGTTTAGTCATGTGTAAGGTAGATCAGAATCTATTTTCAAAAAAATTTCAGTTTGTTTACACTCCCACTTACACCGGAAATTGATACTAACTTTGTTATTTTGAATGTCTATAAAATTCTAAATGCATTTTATACTAATTATGTTATTGCTAATTCTAACCGTTTTTGAAATCTTTGCATTTTTTGAAACCCTTTGCCCCAAATATTTTTAACGACCTATTCACAAATTTTATTTGAATAAATTTTTATTTATTGCTTGGATTCACAATAAAAAAATATCTTTTTTTACAACTATTAATTCCAGCTCATGAATCTGACGGAAACTCATGTGCCCAATAGCACTACAACCATAAACATGATTCTATAATTTTTTTTCCCACATTTTTTTGATCGTATCTGAAGATAAACTAAAAGAATTTTTACGCATACCATGTTATAAAATAACATAACTGACAGCAAACTCGTCGTTTCCATGGATGTCAATTGTATGTTAATCCGACGTTTACATGTTAGGAGGCCAAAAGGGCAGTTAACCTATTTTTATGTTGTTTCTAAATGTTTGATTTAAGTAATTTCAGTTCAAAAATCTAACTTAACAATAGCACAGATTTCTATTAGAAACATTTACGATAAATTATTGCACGCACGGGAGTAAAAACGTTATTTTAAAGACTTTAAATTATCATTTAAATCCTACGAGTTTAACTAAAGATAAATAAAATATTACGGCAATAAAAACAAAAAAATTTAATATAATTTTTTAGAACAGTCTCTAGATGATGTTTCGACTGTATTGTGCGTTCAATAATCTCTTGGGTGAAATGTCAATCTCAAAAAGCCAATGATGATTCAGCTACTTCTTTGCTCTGTTAACTAAACTATTGAGATATAATCGTTGAGTAACACTTGTCATTTTTTTTTTGGCAACCGGATATTATATTACAATCAAAAATGAACCAATTTATAAAATATAAAATTGGTAATTATTCAAATAAAAAAAAACTTGGACAGGTGTCTTATAATGAAAAAAAAAACTGATTGAATTGCATCGAGTGTTTTATATGAAAGAAATAGACAAGTGCAGCTATGATCGATGATAGTATCCTGTCACGCTTGAATGGATGAACAATGTTTTGAATCCAAACTAGATGACCGACAATTGCATTTAAAAATTCTATGTAATAGCATGCAATTGAAGAAGTAGGTATTTACTACAACTTTTCGATTTGTTTTTCAAATTAAATTGAAAGAAGAAAAAAGTCATTAAATGTAACTGTAGTATAAATTATATTTTGATAATCTAATGATGTAACAATGTAGGAAGAGAAATCTCGAAACCATAAATTTTAAATTTCACGGACAGTCCGTTATTCTGGACAAAGATAATAGATGTATGATAATTATAAATGACAACATATAATTTCAAAAAAAAAAAAAATAATAATAAATTTCATGCTAAAATTTTTCATATTTAAAATAGTTCCACTACCTGGAGCTAGATTTTTGCTAAAAACTATAATTATTAAAAATTCCGACGTAAAATATTTCCTATTTGACAATTAGATTATATAAAAATGATAGATAGTCGTTACAAAGCTACTCAAGGTCAATCTAACTTGTTAACTTTAACTGTCATGAGTTTGCTGAAATAAAATTATGTGGAAAAAATCATGAATGAAGGATTAATGAGCAATACAATGAACATACAGTTGCATTTGGTGTGTCGTACATTATATCTATTCAATGGAATTTAAACTAGAAAGAAGCTTTTATAGACTAGCGGGATGAAAAGACGATTTTTTAGCGCTGAGACATTTTAATAGGATTTATTGTAAAAAGAGTTGCACAAAGAAAATCTTATAATTTCTTAGAAATACAATTTTCCAAGTTCGATCTTTGAAATAGATTACTAAACTGTTCTTCATTTCGTAGATTTTTGGAATGTTTGAGTAAGATTTTAGTTTTTCGAATTTTTTACATCTTGCAGATTTTTTACATATTTCCAATAAGTAAATGTTTTCAAATCTTTTTTAATATTTTGAATTTACCAAAATTTTGATTCTGTTTCAATTTGGATTCATAAAGAGTGTTCCATTAGTATCTGCACGAAAGATTATGGATTTGTGGTTGTATTAAAAAAAAAAAAAAAATATGAAAAAAGAGAACATCAATTTTACAAATATTTTTATATCACTTACATTTTCGGTTTAACCGTAAGTCTATGCAATATGTATTTTCACATATTTTAGTTATCCTCAAACTTAATTGTCCAGTTTTTTTTTCGAATTGGTCTTTTAATTTGCAACTTTTCCGGAAAAAACGTATAGCTTGTCATTGAGTTAAAATAATGGAATGAAATTTGCTACGTACTTAGCTGGAACAACCTTTTACTCTATTCTGTGAAGAAAATGCAGAAAAGTCCAAAAATACAGTAAATTTTACTTTCAGACAATTCAAATTGTCAATTCAATTCATATTTGAATGCAGTTGTTTCCGCTATTTAAATTATTTTCTTTTGTTGTCGCATAAGAAATAACTATTATTTTTCAATTTCCACAATATTAATTTTATTCGAAAAAGTAACTAATTTTATTTAATTTTTCTTGGTGAAATATTGTTTCTATGACTACTTGACAATTTGACAATAAAAGTTTCTGCTACAAGTAACCATAGGAACCATATCTTATTGAGAAAATTCAGATTATTATCCAAAAATACATAAAAAAAGCTCAGAATATATGAAAGGAAAGAAAAATAAAAAACAAAAACTGCGTAATAGAAGTTTGACGCTACAATTTAAAAAAATAAATTTCATTTGTCATATAATTTTAGTTTTGAAAAATCAAGTATGACTTGGAAATTAAAGAAACATTTATTTTTCTATAGAATGAAGTGCCTTTTATATGGTAGATACGACAAAAAGTTATAAAAAAAAGTTTTTTATAATCAACATCTGAATGATTATTTAATTTTCTGTTTTTCTGTAGAATAAAATTCCTTTTGTCCAACCGATATGACAAAAAGTTATTGAGAAAAGTTGCCTAGAATATCTGAGTCCGTATACCAAGTTTCAGAAGTATCGGCCAACTACGATAAAAATAAAATTAGTTGATTTGACAAAAATCAGACATCTATGATTTTTACTGATTTGTGAATTTAACCTAGAAAAAAAATTTGATAATCATAGTTGGCCAATAATTTTGAAATTAAGTATATATGTCCAGATGTTGGTTCTAAAAAAAAAACCACTCCACTCTATAGAAAAATAAGATTTTCTTAAATTCCCAAGGCATACTTGATTTTTCAAAACTAAAATTATATGACAAATGAAATTTATTTTTTTCAATTGCAATGTCAAACTTCTATTACGCAGTTTTCGTTTTTTATTTTTCCTTCTTTTTATATATTCTAAGCCATTTTTTATTTTTTTATGTATTTTTGGATAATTATCTGATTTTTCAATAAGATATAGTTCCTATTGTTACTTGTAGCAGTAACTTTTATTGTCAAACTGTCAAGTAATCATAGAAACAATAATTAATCAAGAAAAATCAAATAAAATTGGTTACTTTTTCGAAAAAAATTAATATTTTGGAAATTGAAAAAAAATAGTTCTTATGCGACCCAAAAGAAAATAATTTAAATAGCGGAAACAACTGCATTCAAATATGAATTGAATTGACAAATTGAATTGCTCGAAAGTAAAATAGAAAAATTTACCGTATTTTTGGACTTTTCTGAATTTTCTTCACAGAATAGTGTAAAAGGTTGTTCCAGCTAAGTGAGTAGCAAATTTCATTCTATTATTTTAACACAATGACAAGCTAGACGCTTTTTTCTGAAAAGTTGCAAATAAAAAGACCAATGCGAAAAAAAGAAAAACAGTTAATTTTGAGGATAAGTAAAATATATAAAAATAAATTTGAAAAATTGCATAGACTTCCGGTTAAACCTAAAATGTAAGTTTAGAAATTAAAAAAAAAAAAAGTTATTTTTTATGCGACACCAAAAGAAAATAATCTAAATACCGGAAACAACTGCATTCAAAAAACAAGTTTCAGGTGTTTGAAATTTGTTGATAAAAATTAAAGAAAAACTTATTTTGCTATGGAGTGAAGTGCCTTTTATGTGGCATATACGACAAAGAACTATTGAGGAAAGTTGTTTAGAATTTTTTCGAAACAATCGACCAACTATGATTTTTAATTTTTTTCAAATTCATTTGACAAAAATTTATTTTTAAAAGTGAAAAATCATATTTGACTGATAATTTCAAAATTCGGTTTCTACGACTTATTTTCTTTTCCATTTATTCTTGTCAAATCAAATTTTTATTTTTTAATATGAAATATCGTAGTTGGCCGATACTTATGATGAAATTATATGACGAATTAGTCTTTAACCAAACAGAGCTAAATCCCAAAAAAATGTCAATACAAATCGAAATTTTTCATCTTTTATCTATAGACACACTGTATATAAACTGTTTTTGAAAATTTTTGAATTTTCTTGTTATTATATTATAAATTGTGACTCTAGCTTCGTGCATGCGAAATTTCATTTTATTCTAGATAGAAAAGCAGAAGAGATTAATTTTTTTCTGAAGAGTTGCAAATAAAAATCAATAACTCAATTTGAAAAAAAAAGTAGTGATTAAATAAGCATTTTACAGCTGAATAAAAATTTTTCAAGATAAATTTAATGTTTTATAGACGTTTTAATTTTTTAGAATAAATCAGAAAACAATAATATCGTAACAGCCTGTATAAAGTGACTATGTCAAAAAAGTTAATGAAAGAATATTTAGTGATGTCCATTTGTATGTGACAAATTCTTCATTCTAGAGGAATATGCTACATTCCATTTATTTTGTAAAATATACTTTTATGAAAAATTTCTCAACTTAATGGACAAAAAATTATACTTAATTATAACAGACATGAAATATTTCCCCAAACTTTTGGGACACCCCATATTGACACAATAAAATATATTTAAAAATTTAAATTACGCAAACCACGGACAATTCCTGTATATATTTTATCATCGATTCTTATTTTTTCATCACCAAAAAATGTAAAAATTGGAAAGTTGCGTTACTAGATTTCATTCAAATACACTCTATTAACATTATAGTAATTTCAGTTACATAAAAAAAAAATATTCGGCTATGTGTAATCGTCGAAAGTTGAAGATTACTCAAATTTATGAAAAAAAATTCCAAGCACGTGATCCTTCTTTTTATTAATAAAATCAAATTAATTGTAAAATCCGACATATTGTGTTTAAAAAGTAGAGAAACTTCATCTAAAGCGCACGTGAGTTTAATTACTTGTTGTGTATTTTGTTTTCATTAATCTTATTGCTCTATCTAACCTCACGCAAGTTGTTTTGTAGTCCTACAATCCTACATAGTTAAACGTGATTTTTCATTGACTTTAATACGCAAATATTTCTGTTTATGCATGCGTTAAATTTGGTTTTAATTTAAAGTACTGTTAATTAAGAAAAATTGTAATTAAATTTAGTTTTGTCTTCTCGTATTCAATCAAATTTTTCCAGAATTGGTAATGAAGATTAGGCGGCGTCATCTTGTTCTTGGATTTAAATGCGTCATGGAAAAATTTTTCCTATCTATACAACTGTCAAGCTTTCAAACCTCTCTTCCGCCGTTATATTATCATGATGGTCTTAATTTAATTCCATACTTTCCATTCATCATCTATATATTCATAGCTGATTGGTTGATTCGCGAACAAATCACGCGTTTGAATTTCTGATTTTAATTAATGATTAAGCAAACGTTTGATTATTGTTTTTTTTATTGGGTGATGGTAGCTGTACATTAATCGCTACCATGACGAAGATGAATTTATAGAAGCATTGATTTTTTTTATAAGTGAAAGGACTTTTCGATAAAAAATAAAGAAAAGATTCCAATCTCAATTACTTAGAGGTATTGTTTTTGTTAGTGAATTAGTGTCGGTTATTATAGAGAATATTGAATTTTGAATGTTTTTGTAACAAAGTGAATTTATTTATTAGAGGAATTTTCCATGTTTGGATGTAGTATCAATGTCATAATTTTATAAATATTTTGAATATATTTTAGGAAAAAAATTGAATTAATTAATGTAATCACTTTCTATTTATTTAAAAAAAAATATGTTTTACGGATTATTTAACATATTAACAGTGAAGAAAAAAAACTTAAGAATTCATAAAATTTACGAAAATACAAAAAAATCTTGGAAGATATTTGAAAAAATTCAAAGAATTTAGGAGCTTTGAAGAAAGAACTTGAAATCTAGAAGCTCTGAAAAATAAAATTCAACAAATCTATAAACAAGTGGAAATTTTGATAAATCAGAAAATCTTTTGAAGAATTTAAGAGAATCTGAAATATTTGAGGCATCTAAAAATTGATATAGAGAATCTTCAAGTATTTAGAAAATTCAAATAATTTAAAAAATCTAAAAAATGTGAGCAATCTCAAAAATAGTCAAAACTAACGAGATCTGAAAAAATTTGAAAAATCTAAAAAATACAAAATTGGAAAACGTAAATGATTTCGAAAATCTGGGGCATATCAAGAATTCAAACAACAAAAGATTTTTGATAGAATCCAAATAATAATAGAACACAATTTATCCAGAAAATCCATCAGGCAAGAAACATGTCAAAAAAAAAAACATAGAATCCAGAGAATCTAAAGAGACGGCAAGTCTATATTGAAGTTTATAAAAATCTTCTTTCTTCCAAGAAAATTTTAAAAAACTATAAAAATAATAAAAGTACAAGAAAAACTAAGAGAACTTTCCAAAAAAATCAGGAAATCTTCAAGAAAATGAATCCCAGAAAATCTATAAACAAGAGGAAAATTTCATAAATCAAAAATTCAGAAAATTTGAGAATCTAGAAAACTGAAAAATTCAAAAATACAACAATAGAAAATTTTGAAAACAAAAAAAATTAAGAAAGATTTGGAAACAATTCAGAAAATTCCAAAAAATCTTAAAAAGCTTGGCAATATAAAGAAAACAGAATTTAACATTCCATAGAGTCCAAGAAAATAAAAAATCTAAGAAACCAATTAAAATTTGGAAAAATCGCGAGAATTCAAGGAATTTGAGAAAATCAATAAAAGAAATCTAAAAAAATTATTCCTAGAAAATCTACAAATAATAGGAAATCGAAGAATTTAAAAATTTAGAGTTGAGAAAAATTTAAATAATTTTGGAATATGCAAGAAATATAAATAAAAAAAATCTGAAAAATTTGAAGCATCAAGAAAATCGAAAAATTTGGAAAATCCAAAGAATCTAAAGATCAAAAATTTAAAAAATCTTCAAAATTATAAAATATACAGAAAATCGAAGAAATCTGAAAAAGAATCAAAACCAAAGATATCTAAAAAGTCTAAAGTAATATAAAAATTAAGATTGTTGGAAGAATCTACGAAATCTAAAGAGTCTAAAGAATTTAAGGAATCGAAAAATTTCAAAATTTATTTAACAATCTGAATGTTTCGAGAAAATCTATAAAAAATATAAAAAATCAAGAGTATCCAAGAAATTCCAAAGAATCTAAAGAATTAAAAAATCAAAAAGATCTTATGAAATCTAAGAATTCAACAATTGAAAATTTTGATAATTCGAAAAATCAAAGATTTTGAGAATCTAGAGAATCTAAAAAATTCGAAAATGTAAAGAATTTAGTTTAAGTACTTAAAACATCTAAAAATTGAAGGATTATTAGGAATATAGAGAATCTTCGAAATAAAGTAAGTATCATTTTCCAGTAGAGTATAAATTGTTACTTCTGGGCCAGGACATTTGGCGTCTTAAAAATCAAAGCAAAATCTTACAAATTTAGCTGTTTGCCCAAAAGCAGACAACCGAATAGGGCCTAAAACTTCCCAGATATCATTAATTTTTATCCACCACTAAAGTTCCCAAATATGTATAGGCCACCAAAAGTTGCTCACACAAAAAACAGGGTAGAATCCTACAAATTTAGCTGTTTGGCCAAAAGCACACAACCGCAAACGGCCCAAAACCTCTCAAAACTTATTAATTTTTATCCACCCCAAAAGTTCCCAAATTTGTGTAGACCATCAAAGATTGGGCACACGAAAAAACTGTTAAAATCTCTCAAAATCATGTAAAATTATCTCACGCCACTCTAAGAAACTCACAACATATCGAGTTTTTAGACACTCCAAAATGACTTTTTATTTCTGGACCAGACTAATTGGCGCATGCAAAAAAAAGAGAAACACAACACCAAATCAAAGAGGTATATTTGGCGCCTTACAAACTGATGTAGTGAAATTCCTTTAAAAATCATAATTTTCTATGCTCCCAAAAATACTCGAAACTCAATAGACCACCAGAAAATGGGCACATGGGAAAAAAATCCAAAATCAAACAAAAGTACATTAAAAGCACCCAAAAAACCTCACAACATTCCTTGTTTTGAGATTTTTACTTTTGGAGAAAGCATTGGCACATGCAAAAAATTCACCGGTCGGTGTGGCGACCAGTAATAATATTAAACAAATAAAAGCTCTTGTTTTCAAATTCTCAAAATGGCTTTTTTATATCTGGACCAGGATAATAATTGCAAAAATTAAAAAAAGCCAGAGTTCTTATTCACATCCCTCGGTTTGCAACACCCCAATATTCGACTATGCCTTCATGATAATTCTTGGATTCAAAACAAGTTGAATTCGCAACAATTCAAACCCGAAACCCCTTGGATTGAACGCGAATATCTTACCAACACACCTATAGTAGATCTTCAGTCTTTTTCGGATTGAATATATTATATTGTCTATGCTAATTTTCTTATTAATTAAAAAAATGATTTCGTTTCGCATGCGTACATAACAATTATTGTGTCGAAATTAAGTTTATATTTTAAGGGTAAGCATGCACGTAATACGCTGAATACGCTCCATCGTGCAGCGCTTAAATTTAATTTTTTTTTCTTATAACACAACTTACTAACATTGAGTTTTTTTTAATTTTGCATTTGTGATATTAAAAAGCTTACATATTTTTATAATAAAGTTTAATGCAAAAGGATAATATGGATGTCGTCATCTAAGCCAGGATGTTTCGATCAATAATTCGGTTTGGCTTTTTACTTGTCGATTACATAGACAGTTGACAGTTGATACCGCAGTGGCGTTTGCATCACGGCCCCAGAACAGATACCTCTCCAATCGTTTTTGATAGGTAAGTCAAAGTCTTGATATTTACTAAATGTAATTTGGGTAAAGGTTCACAAAACGGGCTTCTACACTATCGAACTGAAACTTACACAAACACTTTCTAAATAATGCCAGTCACACATTCCACTATGAATTTTCTTGCGCTTTTGTAAAACAACTACAAAATCGCATGGGCCCGGTCAGGTTAGGTTAGAGAGCAAAGTAAAGCTGGGGCGTTGGACCAATTTTTAATTTTTTTTCTGAAAACTCCAGAGAAAGAAAAAATAAGAACGGAATAATGGAATCGTCAAACCGTCTGCCAACCTCACGTAACAATAGGAGAAAAGAAACAATCGGTTCTTTAACACTTCTAGCGAAAAACATTGTAAAATTGACCAAAATAGTGTCATATTTATGCATTTTTATTTCGTAATTTTTTATTTATTTAGAAAAAGCGCATGAAAATTCATAGTGGAAAGTGTTACTGGTATCGTGTGGAAGGTATTTGCGTAAGGTTTCATTTCGATAGTGTAGAAGCCCGTCTTGTGAACCTTTACCTTTAAGACAATTACCGAAAACACGAACGCACGTGTGTACCTACCGTAGGTTTTCCACATTTTTGCTTTTTTATTAGGTGAACAAGCTTTATGAATGGTATTTAATTAATAATATAACGCGTTTAAGATTTAAGATTGTTAGTTCCAATTAAAAAAATTTGCCGAAGAAAATGTTTTATAGTTAAAATTCATAATAAAACACTAAAAAATTACGTTACATACGTGCGTTCGTGCTTTCGTTAATTCTCTAATGTCATAAAGAAAAACATTGTTTTCGCGTCCAAAACATGGTAGTCATTGATAACTAGAATGTAATATTACATTACAGTATCACCAACACTTAGAAGAAAAATAATCCTTATTTATGGAGAAAATTAAGTTGCACCATGCTTGTTGCTTCAATGCAACCTGTACCCACTTTGGTTAATTTGACAATATTTTAACCATCTCTCTTAATTTCAGATTATCGTTTCAATTTGCTTTATCTGACTATCGTTTCTAGTGATTTTTCTATATTCAAATGAAAGTTAAACATTTATAATATCTTTTATCATCAGTTTTTTATAATATGATAATTCATTTTTAATCTTATCATAATTTATTATTTGGTATTCTATTTTATAGTTTTCTAAAATTTTCTTTAAATCTTTCTTAATATCGCGTAAATTCAGTGGGAAATAGCCATCCCCTACTGAAATTCCATATTGTATAAAGCATTAAAGATCATTTGTTATTATTATATTATTCTTTTAAATAACGTAAACCATAGATCGGTAAACCACGTACTCAAATAATTTTATAGAAGTAGATATTTTTATTTATAAAATCAAACAGATTTAATGGATTAGGATTATTTTTATAATTATCTATTACTTTAAAAGATTATATTCATTAACGTAATTTTTCTATTTATCTAGCAATTCTTCTTCTAATTTAAAATATAATATTTACTAACTTTTTTTGTTATTCAACATGATTATTAACTGTTTAAAAATTTTTAATAATTTTGTATATAATTCTAACAACTTATTTGTGATTAATATTTTTCTTTTTCTGCAAAAACATACGACTAGCAACCTACGTCACCACTTATAGCATTTGTTGATTTTTCATAACCCAATGTTTCTGCTAAATCTTTACCTTTAAACAAAGGTTGATTATCATTATTTAACATGAAAAATACGTCTTGATCGTAAACTTACAAGTAACAGTATTATCTATGTCAATAATTTAATTTATTTTTTATTATTGGGTGACCGATCCCATTTATACTAGCTACATACGTTATTTGTTTTGATCATATAATTATTTCAAATAGCTTTCTCTTTCTCTATATACATACGTAGGTTTCATATTGCCTTATATATTGTACTGGATCCCTTTTATTACAAATATTGTTTATTATTTTCTTCGACAATTGATTAAATGATCATTAAAATGATCACCTCCATATATAATACGTATTCTTGAATTCTGAGGCTTCTCACAGTTTTACCTAAACAAGGACAGTGTGCTTTAACACGCATTGTTTATGAATAATTTCTTATGAAACAAAATGTGATAAATTAAATGAATCGCTCACATACCGATGATCAAGAAGCATGGCAAATGTTTCAGAAAAAGTTAAACGATATGAGAAGTAAAGCCAGTAATGACTTTGAACGATTAGGATACTTTATGATTACTCCCAGATTACTACTTGATAAAATGCACATGTCTGTTTTTAAAAACACAATTTTAAATTCTTTAAAGTAGGATTCATTGAATTAACAAAAAAAAACATATTTATTAATCAGCAAAAAAATTTTGTATAGTATTGCACTACTGAACGAATACAAGAAAACGAAGAACGTCATAATAATCAACAAACAGACATCAAAAAACACTGATAATGATGGAATAAATTTAAATATAAAAAAAATCTGTTCATTAGTTAAAGAAATAGAAAATATACTTTGTCTTCCCTAGCGGTTAATATGCTACTTTGTCTACTATTTTTAATTGAACAAGGCACAATTTAATATTCTCTATAGAATATAATTTGTGTGATCCTTTCATTAAAAATATGTTTTTTTTTCAGGATTTTTTTAAGGCACCTACGCCAGATTTTTGAATATGACATCGGACTTATCAAACACTGTAAGTATTGCCACAGAATTATTACATAAAAAGTTAATTGAGGTTTACATATGATATTTTTTTAACACAGGTTGTTAACTACCTGATGTTTATTTCAAAAAACTACAACGCTTCCAAATTTTTAAAACTGAGATGTATATTCAAATTTTGAATCTTCGCTTGGCGAACGAAATTGACAATGCGCAGTCCCATCATCAGTGTCGATAACTAAACAATATTTGAGTTGGCAGATTCAGTGTAATTTTATTTTGTGCAAGTGAGAGCAACAGGTTCTGTGAAAAAAATTGGTAGTATACTTGTATGACATTTAGAATATGCTGTTTGGAAAAAGTTCAACTTAAAATTGTGTAACAAATGGTATAGTATAAACTATAAAAGTCTAGGGAAAAAAAGCAGAAGGGATTTGTAACTTAAAACGGTGTTTGCGTAAATAAATTAAATTTTTTATGTAGCATTCTATTAATTAATTCAATTTTTGTGTGCCTCTAGGATCTCCATCGTCTCGACTTGAGTGAAATATTCGAAGATGAATTATTTGCAACTAATAAGAACAATACAGAAGATGATGTGCGTAAAAATATTTACATTTATTTTTCTAATACTACACATTTATCTTCAAAATGTTATAAATCATTAGACAGTTTGATTTCATGCGCCAACAAAACAATTATCAGAAGAGAAAAAATTGAACCAAGTCTGCTAAGCCTCCTATTGAATGGTGTTGAAGCAATTACAAATTCATATAAATATAAGGAATTAACACCAATAAAAATCACGAGTTTGTGTCAACCGCTGTTTACAGAAATACAACTTCGTAACAATTTTAACAAAACTTCAAAAAAAAAAAAAAACTCCAATTGCTTATCGTATAGAAACACAGAATCACCCTATTGGAAAACAACACCTCATCTATACCACAAGACCAGGTTCAATAAGTGCTTCTTCAAGCTCAGAAGATATATTAGAGAATGATGATTCTGATTCAGATTCATGCGTCTCTCGTTCCAAAAAGAGAAAAACCTACCAAAAAGCTGGGGAAATGTAAAAGGAGTTATCTACACAGCAGATTCAACATTTGATGTTGAAATTTTTGAGAACGCAAATTATTGTATGCTTGTGGAGGATGACATTCTGTGTTATTTAGATGCTTTTAGTGAAATAATGCAGAAATATTTGCTATGCAATGTTTCGGTGGGGATAAATTATGAACTACGTGAAAAAGCTTGTACCAAAATCTACATGCCCATCACCCCTTTATATCATCAAATACTTTGCGCAAAACATTCTTGTGACACGGACAGATTGTACAAACTCTAATGTTCTAGATATATTTCATTATAAGAGTACCTAAACCTGACCCAGTCGGTCCGCAATTCCATACTCCACTGAAAGAATCCGGAACGACTCGCTAGTTAAATATAAATTACAACGAATTGAAATTTTTAAAACCTAGTTATTTATTAAATAAGGTTAGTTAGTTTGGAATACAATTCATTATTTTTCCGTTTTTTTTTAAATTTTTTATGTTTAGTTGTAACCATTGCTGAATAAAAAATGTTTTATTTTAAAATTTGTTTGTACTGAGACCTTTGTTAATGAAGATGAGTAATGATAAATAAACAAAGTTTTTATACATATTTACTTATAATTTGTTCTATTTTTTTATCTCTACTTGTATCATTGCTCTCACTATTTCAGATATTACCTAGCTATTAGACATATTTGATATTGTTTATTTATATTATATGACCCGTTCTGTTGATTTGCCAAAGGCTCATAAGTCGAAGACGCATTCAGGATTGATGGTTGTGCCAATGATTCTCTTCGATGGACACATACCTATAAAGGGTATAAGCTGTCGTGAAAGAGAAGATGCTGTAAGAATAGATCGGATTGTAGTTGGAATGAAAACGGGGAATGTTTTCCACTTATTTTTATCAATTCTGTAAATATTCTGAATCCAAGAATTATCATGAAGGCATAGTCGAATATTGGGGTGTTGCAAACCGAGGGATATGAATAACAACTCTGGCTTTTTTTAATTTTTACAATTATTATCCTGGTCCAGATATTAAAAAGCCATTTTGAGAATTTGAAAACAAGACCTTTTATTTGTTTAATATTATTACTGGTCGCCACACCGACCGGCGAATTTTTTGCATGTGCCAATGCTTTCTCCAGAAGTAAAAATCTCAAAACAAGGAATGTTGTGAGGTTTTTTGGGTGCTTTTAATGTACTTTTGTTTGATTTTGGATGATTTTCCCATGTGCCCATTTTCTGGTGGTCTATTGAGTTTCGAGTATTTTTGGGAGCATAAAAAATTATGATTTTCAAAGGAATTTCACTACATTAGTTTGTAAGGCGCCAAATATACCTCTTTGATTTGGTGTTGTGTTTCTCTTTTTTTTGCATGCGCCAATTGGTCTGGTCCAGAAATAAAAAGTCATTTTGGAGTGTCTAAAAACTCGATATGTTGTGAGTTTCTTAGAGTGCCGTGAGATAATTTTACATGATTTTGGGAGATTTTAACAGTTTTTTCGTGTGCCCAATCTTTGGTGGTCTACACATATTTGGGAACTTTTGGGGTGGATAAAAATTAATAAGTTTTGAGAGGTTTTAGGCCGTTTGCGGTTGTGTGCTTCTGGGCAAACAACTAAATTTGTGAAATTTTGCCTTGTTTTTTGAGACGTTTTAAGTTGTTTTTCATTGATTTTTCCATGCGCCAATAGGCTTGGTCCAGAAAGGAAAAGCTATTTTTGGAGTGTCTAAAATCAAGGCATTTAGTAAGTTTTTTAGAACTTTTTCGGATGGTTACTTTTGGTGGCCTACACATATTTGGGAACTTTTGCGGTGGATAAAAATTAATGATTTCTGAGAGGTTTTAGGCCCTATTCGGTTGTTTACTTTTGGACTAAGATTTTGCCTTGATTATTAAGACGCCAAATGTCCTGGTCCAGAAGTAACATTTTACAACCTACTAAAGTACCTATCTAGAAAATTCAGATAATCAGAAAAATCTAAAAATTGTAAAAAGTTAAAAAAAATCTAAAGGAATACAAAAATTGGCGAAAGTAAATAATCTTTAAAATCTAGAAAATATAAAGAATCCAAAAAATCTAGAAATTCCAAGAATTCAAAAAACAAAAGATTTTTGATGAAAGAAGACATCAGGCAAGAAACATGTCAAAAAAGAACCCAGAGAATCTGAAGAGATAGAAAGAAATATCATAAATTTTTAAAAATGTAAAGAATACAAAAAAAATAAGAAAATTCAGAAACAGAAATAAAGATTTTAAAAAAATCTTCAAAAAACTTAGCAATATCAAGAAAACAGAATTTTCAAAATTTCAATAGAAAACCTAGAAAAACTTAAGAAAAATTAAAAAAATATATCGATAATTCAAGAAAATCCCAAGAATCTAGAGAATAAGAAAATCAATACGAATTTAAATATGATTAAATAAAATATCGAGAAAACCCAAAGAACCTATAAAGTATATAGAATCAAAAGAATCTTAACAATCTGTTAAGTTTGAAAAATTCTATTCAAGTAAAAGTCTAGAAAATTTAAGAACAAACTTGAAATAAGTGTAAAAATTATAAAAAGTTGGTAATTCAGGAGAATACAAAAAAAACATCAAAAATTGTTTCGAGAAAATTCAGAGATTCCGGAAAATTATAAACAATCTAGAAAATTTAGAGAATATATGAAAATTCAACGGATCTGAATCATTTGAAAAATCAAATGCAAAGAATCCAAAATTTAAAAAATTCAGGGAATAAAAATTTAAGAAAATCTTTAAAAAACTTATAAAGAAAACATAAAAAATATCTAGATCCTGAAAAATTTTCAAAATTTTAAAAACCCTAAAATAAAAAAAATAAAATTTTTTCCAGCCTTGACAAAAACATTAATTTTAATCTAACGGTTTATTAATCGCTTGTTTTTATTGATAAATATTAAGTAGAATTGCTTTAGAAAATCAAGTTTACTTATATGGTGAGTTACTTAGTTGGGTAATCAAAGAACATCATCTTTCCAAACAATAAATTATGAAAACTATGGAAACCACAACGTTATGATAAATTATTGAAGTCAAAAGCAAACGTAAATTTCTAATTTTGCAGTTTCATAATTTTCAATTTTCTAAAAACATAAAATTTTATATTTTTCAATTAAGAATTTCAAGCCAATTTTTCATAAAAGTATAAATTTAATATCATTTTTTGCATCAAAATTCAACACAGCGATTGAATACGTCCATAAATTTCATAAAACTGATTATTAAGTGCTTCTTTCTTGTAATTTAAGCAACGTTGTATTTCTTATGTTTAAGAAATGTTAATACACTGGTTTACAGTTTTTTTTAATTTTTTTATTCGATGTTAAACCGAGTCATAACTTAGGACAGAGGCTTTAACAACTCTTGGAAACGCCTCTAATTGGATACAAGTTGTTAACACATTGCACTCATTTGTAATTAGAAAATTACGTAAAAATCTGTCTTAAAAAATTAGCAAAACGGAAGCAGAATTTCAAAGCGAAATACTTTTCAACCAATTATGGTTTTTTCCTTTCTTTTTACTTCTTGTATGTAATTACCATAAAATAGTCGACAATGACATCCTGTAACTGAATTGAATGACCACTTGGTATTTAAGAACTCTAGAAGTTGATTTATTGCATTGCTTTTAAATTAAGACAAATTAATCAAAAAATATGATTTATTTTACTCCAAAAATTTCCCATTCAAGCTCAGATTTGATACGAAAATTGGGGCCAATCATCATCAAAGTAGGTTACATTTTATCGTTAACAAAACAAGAGGCGCTTTTAGATTAGAAGCCAATTACTATCAATATTATCATTATTTCAAGGAATTTTATATTAAAAAAGGATAAATAAATATGAAATAACCGTATAATGATGGCGGCAACTAATTAATCTGAACGCAAGTTATTTTAATAAAATATAAAATAATTTCTTCAACATTCTCTTCTAATTAATTGAAAAATAAAAATCATATTTTTTGTTTTAGAAAGAAAATGGAAGCAGTGATTCGTGAAGGGACACTTCGTTTACTAACTTCTGAAGCATCTTGTGATGTTATTCTCAGTTGTAGAGGTCATCGTTTGATGGCTCACAAACTCATACTTTCAATCGCTAGTCCTCTTCTTAAAGTAAGTATCTTAATGAGTGGAAAAATTTTAAAGAAAAAAAATTACAGAAAATAGTGATTAAATTCCTAATTAATTGTTAATTTTTTCTGTTTATTATTTGATCTCAAAAAGACATCAATCATACACCAATAACAAGCAAATAAGAGAATAATTGTTATAGAAAGATTAATGATGTTGAAGACTGCTCTATGCCTTTTATGTAGAAAATTAATTGACTTAACCAACAATTTTTTTTTTTTTTTTTGATTGAAAAAAATGTAATAACAAGCAATGATTCTTTTGACTGACTTGTCGATACGTTATTATTCAATGTCCTTTAATTTCAGGATTTGCTCCTTCTAGACACAACCGAGCCATCAGTTTTAATCTTCCCTGATATATCCGGAAACACAATGTCATTAATTCTGGATTATATTTATACCGGAAGTGTCGTAATTTACTCAAATATTATAAATGAGTTTTTAACAGCAGCATCTCTCCTTCGTCTTAATCTCGATGTAGAATTTTTAAAAAAGTGCAATAAAAAAGAAGAACATCAAGATGAAATTTTTAGTAAACGAAACCAAAGAAAATTACCGAATTTAGTGCCAATAACAAATAATAATAAAATAAAAAAAGAACAGCGAAAATTGATAAGGTGTGTATTGCCGAGTCCATGGGCACCTAGAGAAATGCCATTAATGACAGATCCAAGACATCATCATCATCATCCTACTCCAGCTGTAAGATTGGTAAATATACAATGTCAACAACTTGAGAAAATAATTACATACACGTAATGTCTTTCAATGAGCGCATTAGCGTGGTACACTTTACTATTCAATTGTTTACATAAAACTTTAAATATTGACAGAAAGCTATTATTGCTATTGATCACTATAGTAAATTGATTTTCATTTATTTATTTTTTTTCAAAGACAAGTGAATAGTTGCATGCTTCAATGCTTTAACACTGTTAAAATAAAAATAATATGTAATAAATTGTTAAGACAAAAACTTGACATTGTAACGGATCTGTATTATCAACAACCTACTTTATTTGAAATATTTTGAATTCTTATTTTCTAATTGATAGGATTAACAGGATGCTCGTCAAATTATCATTACCAAGACTTTATTAATCTAATTATAAGAGTGTTTAATAAATAGTCCAGAAATTATAAGAGAATGCAATGTTAAGTTGATAAGAAGATGGATAAAATCGAAAAAGTTTATTTTCAAAATTATTTAGAATTTTGAATTTTTCTTTGATTTTCTGTAAGTCTTTTTATCTTTTAAGTAACCTTGATTTATTTGAGCTGTTTTTATTCTTCAAAGCTTATTTAGATTCTTTGATTTCTTAAGTATTTCAGATTCTTCGAGGTTTTTAGTTTTTCTTAATTTCTTTGATATTCTCAATACTTGATTTCCTGTAAAATTTTGAGTTTTTGAGAATCAGTGCTTTTTTAATTCTTTTATATCCTTTGAGATTTTTTAATCCTTTGATTTCTTGAAACTTTTTGATTTTATTTTGATTTAAAGCAATTAGTTGAGATTCTTTGATTTTTTATATTCTTTCTTGAAGTCTTTCAGATGCTTCGCTCCTTGAGATTTTTGGAAGTTTTTCAATTTTTTGATATTTCTTGAATCTGTTTGATTCTTTAAAATTGATCTTTGATTTATTAATGATCGATGATCTTTTGGTTCTGAGACTCTTTTATAACAATTGAGATTTCTTATTTGAGATTGTTTAATTTATTGTAATTATTTGAGATTATTTGATCCCTTGTGTATTTTTGATTTTATGAGATTCTCTGAATTTTTATATTCTTTGATTCCTTGTGGTACTTTAGTCTTTCAAGGTATTTGATTTATTTATATTTTCTGAGATTCTGTAATTCCTTGAGATATTTTGTTTTTTTGAAATTCTATGATTTTCTAAGAAGCGGCTGCACGGACGTCGATCAACGCTGATCCAGGTTTAAACCCGAATTTGCTATGGTAATATTTATTAACAGGTTTGATCCGCGTTTCTGCTACTGGCTCCTAGATGGTTTTATACGTATTCTTTGAAGTTCTTTGATTCTTTTGAGATTCCATTGAGATTATTTACGTTTCTTTGATTTTTTAATTTTTCGAGAAAAAGATTCCTCAAATTTTTCTAATTCTTAAGTTTATAATATTCTACAAGTTTCTTTGTTTTTTTTTTTCAGGGTCTTAAAGTTTTGAAAATCTTTGAGATATTCTATTTTATATGTTTTTTCTCATTTTTTTATATTCTCTTCATCATTATTAAGATTTTTTATATTCTTCAGATTTATTGAAATCCAAGATTTTCAATACTTTTCAGGTGAGATTTTCCACTTATTCAGATTTTTTTTTACTTCGTGTTTTATACAAGTTCCAGATTTCATCTAAAATCTTAAAATTTTCAACTCTTTGAGATTATTTATATTCTCTAAATTCTCTAGATTTTTTCACATTTTTTTGAATTTCTAAATTTTAGATTGTTTCAATCTTTTAGATGTTTTAGAGAATTGATAATTGTATGAATTTTTTCGGTACTTTCTTACTCTTTAAAATCCTCTAGTTATTATTTTCTAAAGATTTTTACATTTTTCTAAATTCGATGAATTCTGTGTCCGTTTTCATATTTAGCAGATTCTTAGAATGCTTCAAGTTACTCACCTTCTTTCTTCATTCAGATTATCAAAATTTTTTGGATTTCTCTCATACTTTTTTGGATTCTTTTTATAATTTTTTTATCTTTTTATTATCACATTATCTAAATCTTTCCTAAATTCCACCCAATAAATTCTTTAATTTTGTTATAATCTCTAAAGTCTAAAGATTCATTAGATTTTAAATGTTTTCTACATTTTTTAAATTTTCGATTTTTTTTTATTTTTCAGATTTCTTTGATTTTTCATCTTTTTGAAATCTTTTGGTTTTTCAGATTCTACTTATTAAACAGTTTCTTTGCGTTCTTCAATTTTTATTTCTTCAAATTTTTCAACACTGAGATTTTTTTAATTTTCCAAATTAAGTTAAATTATTAGATTCTCTTTTTTTTCAGATTTTGCATATTCTTAAAATCTAAAATTTATAAAAATTTATTTATATGCTTTGAGTTTTACACATTTTTTATGTTTTCTGGATTTTCTTATATTCTTCAAATGTTCAAGATTCATCTGCTAGTCAAGTGTAAAGCTAAAGCTTTTAACATTTAAAACGATTCGTAAATAGAATTTTTTGTTTAATTAATGGACTTAATTTCGGAAAAAACGCCAAGTCATGTTACGGTCTTCTCCAAAATTAATAACAGGATTGTTAATATAAGATATGGACATAGTAGGCAAGCAGCATCCAATTTAAATTTAAAAAAAAAAAATGCTGAGTTCATCTTAAAGCTTTTTAATCTACTCTTAAAATAATTATTTGTTTTAGAATTTACATCGCCCATTAGAAAAAGAAGAAAACGATGCGAATAATAATCAAAAAACTCATTCAACAGAAATCCAAAATAATCAACCTTCATGTTCCGATAATAGCTCAACCGAACTTGATCTATCTACCTCTGAAATATCAAAACCGAACGAAGAAAATAAAAAACAAAAACCTTTTAAATGTGACGACTGTGGCAAAGCTTTCAGCCAATTACGAAACTTCAAATATCATCGATCAGTACACGAAGGAACGAAAGAATTTGCAGCCAAATGTCCAGAATGTGGTAAAAATTTCAACGATCGTGGATATTTAAGCAGTCATATGAAAATCCATCGCGATCGAAAAGAATACGCTTGTCCGCATTGTCCAAAACGATTTAATCAAAGAGTAGCTTATAATATGCATTTACGGATTCATACAGGTTAAAAATTAAATCAATTAAAAATATCAAAAATTATTGGTTTTCTTTTAAAGGTGTAAAACCGCACGAATGTCCTACATGTGGTAAAAGCTTCTCAAGAAAAATGCTTTTAAAACAACACCAGCGTGTTCATACAGGAGAAAGGCCGTATTCATGTCCTGAATGCGGAAAATCTTTTGCTGATCGATCGAATATGAGTTTACATGCCAGATTACATACAGGTAAAAAAAATATATTAAAAAAAAAATAACAAATTAATTGTTTTTTGTTTAGGCATCAAACCATATTCGTGTACTCTTTGCACAAAAAGTTTTACGAAAAAACACCATTTAAAGACACATATGAATTTTCATACGGGTCTTAAACCATACACTTGTCAGAAATGTGGATTGGCGTTTTCGCAAAGTAGTAATATGCGAACGCATTACAAGAAGTGTGTGTTAAAAAATGAAGATAATGGAGGTGGCGGGATGGAAAATATAGATGTGGAAAGTACTTAATATTGTAATGCTGCCGTATTTTATAAATTTGTGATAATTTAATTTTTAAATAAGTTTTTATATTTTGTATTTTTTTATATTTATTGTATTTATTTGTTCATTAATAAGTATTTATTGTTTGAAAAAAATTTAATTCGTTGATCTAAACCTTGACAAATAATTGTCTTATCCAGTTGTTAAATTACTGATTTTTTTTCGAATAATTATCATGAACGTACAATTTCCGGAAAATTTATATTTCCAAAGACTCCGAGTGGAATTAATCATTTCCTTTCGCTGGCAATTACTATGTTAAAACAAACCGATAAATTTCTAATTGATAAAATACGCAAGAATTTTTCTATAAAAAATTAATAGAAATGTCAATAATTCCCAACACTAATTAACAATTCCTATAAATCAAAATTGTATTAATTAAAGAACGTTGATTATAAATAAATAAAATTGCTTCTTAATTTTAAACTATAAATCATCCACTTATCATTTTCTTTTGCAAATAATTAAAACATAAAAGTCTACTCTAAAACTGGTTTATTCCAATCCAGAAGAAAAAAAAAATTATAAACAAATTAAGATTGAGTCAAGTCATTCGCCGAAATAATTTCCTGACATTCAGCTTTAGTAACACATCGACCTGATGTACTATCTCTGAAGAGATCTTTTTTGCAATAACAACCTTCAATGCATTGCAAAGTGCATGGTCTTACTTCCGGTTGATTGCATGTTAAAGGACATGCAGTTCCGCATTCTCGATATTCTTCGCCTTCGTCAAAACAAACATTTTGAATACTAGACGAAGCCACTAAAAAATTTATTAAAAAAAAATCGAATTTAAATTATAATTACCAAAAGTAGCAATTGCCAACATAACTAAACCAAAAATAAAATTCATTGCACTTTGTGTCACAAATCCCTGAATTTTGATTTTTTTCCGAAAAATGTCACACTTTTGTAATGAATTTTATCTTAGAATTTATCATTTTGTTAATTTATATGGTAATAATTACAATTAAAGGATATTTACTATCAATTGGATAACAATTCAATTTAAATAACAAATTTTCTGATTTATTACTCAGTTTTTAAATAATTCAACAACTTGAACAAATGGAGTTCAAAAAAATGTCTTCATATCTTTATCCACACAGTTGATTTGATTTTTCAACTTTTTGTGTAAATCCCACAAACTGCATAATAAGTGTTACTTGGTTATTACAGAGCGTAAAGATAGTTATTACAATCCAAATAATAAATCTATTTTAACAGATGCGTGCAGAAAATTGTAGTTTATTGTAATAGAGAAATTTATGGCCTTTTAAAATTTTTCAAACGTAATTACGAGGCCAAAGCCGACAAGCTGTTCAAACATCAAAAAATTATCTAAAGAATATAAAAAATTTGCGACTTTGAAGGACACTTAATAAGGTTATGTTACAAACGACATTAGACAGTTTTACAGTTACAAAGTTGATCAACTACGTCAGACAAATGCGCATGCGCTCGCTTTTTCTATTGGTGGATATGAAACGGAAATGACTGTGTTGTCCGTTTGTCCATGTTCATGTGCTGTCACATTCAAAAAAAAAACGGTAAAAATGTCACAAGATTTATCGGAAGCTTACAAAAAGCTTCAATTAGAACTTGAATTAACAAATCAAGCTCTTCACGATTGTCGTCGTCAAATAAATGTAATTCAATCGAGTGAACGCGAGTATCAAGAAGAAATTAAAATTTTACAAGCTCAGCAAGCAGAAGAAGAACAAAAGTTACAAGATCGAATCCAACAACTTGAAGAATCAAATCAAAGGTCGAAAACTATTCAGAACGGACAAATAAATCAATTAAAAAACGAATTGTCAATGAAACATGATGAAATAGAAAAAATCAAACAAGAAATCAATCATTTAAAAGAACTCAAGAATGAACCAACTTCTAAAGATAACACAATTGAAGAAATTACAAACTTAGAACAGTGCAATGAGGATTTATTACAACAAACAAGTGATTTGAAAAACGCATTGAAACAAATTTTAGAATTACAGGAAACTGTCAAACAACTACAAGTAGATTTAGAATTTTACAAGGAGAATTTTTATTGTAAAAAACAGGAGTTGGATGAAGCGAATGTTTTAATTCAAGAACTTAAAGATGAAAATTTGTGTGTTAAATCAGAATTAGATTTAATCAAAGCAAAACCACTGAATGATAAAAGTGAAGCAAACTCGTTATTTGCTGAAGTGGATGATAGGTATTTTAAATTTTGAAAATAATTTTTAATTCAAAAATCAGACGTTTACAGTTACAACAAAACTTGAAAACGATGAAATTGCAATATTTAGAAATAAAGCACGACCGAGTCAATTTATTGAAAGAAATGACAAATTTGCGCAGCCAAAATCTAAAACTGACGAGTCAATGTGAAGCTGAAATTAAAAATAGAGAGGATGATGTTTACCGATTGATACAAAGCTACAAGTAAGACATTTTTCGTAATTTCATCACAATAACTGTTTTTTCAGGTTCCAAGTTGAAAATTTGAATGCATTGATTAACAGTTATAAAAAACAAATAGAAGAAAAAGATGAAGTGACGGGAATGTCCCTTGAAAAAGCTATGAAATTCTACGACAGAATGTTATTATGGAAAAAGTAAAAATTTAATCTTAATTTTATCTTTTTTTTTTTTAATTGATTTTTTTAGTGAAGAAGTCGAAAATGTTAAATATAGACTAAAAGATTCAGTTTGTAATTACATGACTGTGACGTACGATTTAAATAATGCAAATAAAAAAATTGAAATTTTGAATTTGGAAATAATGAAATTGCAGGATGAACTGTCGCAATTGAAAAATGAAATTCGAGAGAAAGATCATGAATTTAGTAAACTCAAAGGAGTAAAAGATGAGGAAGAAGAAATAGACAAAAATAGAGAAGTGCAGAAATCTATAGTAAAAAGAGATAAAGAAAATGAAAGTGCTATCAAAACTGTTAAGTTTGATGAAACCACAATAGTAAGTCGTCCAAAAAACATTAATTAATTTTTTTTTTCTAATTATTAATGTATTGAAGCATGTTTTATAGAACCAAAAAATTATTTCGAAGTATTCTCAGACTGTGAAACATTATCGTTTCATTTTCTAAATGTTCAATCATAGTTCTCTTCAAAAGTAATAATAATTTTATCTAAACTTTGTATTTTTCAGTTAATTTGAATAAAAAGCGTTAAGTTTTTATTGTTTTTTTTTTATTAAAATCTAACAGACTGCCCATTAATGATTTGTAATCTTTAAGATTCGATTGTCGTTTTTCCCTTTGAACGATTTTTTTCTAAGTTCGATAAACACGATTTTAAGTTAAATTTTGCTTCAATTATAAAACGAGAAAAAGTAAAAATCGTCAGATTCACGTTACTTTTTGCAGTAAAACTTTCAGTCATTTTGTCAATGTCCCAAGACTAGTTTTAGTACATTTTGTATAGTCACATTGCCAAAACCGTCTCTTTATTGGATATTCGAAAAGCAATCCAGAAAAGTTACTTTTTGGCAACGTTCACTACAAACTATTTTACCTTGAGTCGCCCACATTTTGCTCCGATTGTTTGAACCTCCCGTCCATGGTCCTTTCCATAACTGCCCCTTTTACATCTTTTGAACTTTTTTTTTTGCAAATTTAATCACTTTTTCACTCACTTTCAACACTTTAATTGAAGTATTATAAACAAACAAAACTACCAGATTTACCGTCAATCTAAACAAGCACGTAGCCATAGCAACCAGCAGCTTTCTAAGATTACATATCACAATTTTAAAACCGAATTATTATAAAATAAAATTTATAATAATTTATAAGGATTACAAGTGTGTTGTAATAATTAGAAGTTTTTTTATTTTAATAACATAAAAAATTTAAAAATACATTTTCAAATTTAACATATGCAACCCAAAATACACTAAATTACAAATGACAGAATTGACAGCATTTTGACATTTCAACCCTAATCAAAATATGTATTACTAAACAATTCCAACCATTTTATTTATAATAAAATAATGTCGCGTGCATCAACTCGTTTCGATTCAAAAAAAGTCGTAAGTAATCATTACAATTTGTATTATTAAAATTCTCAATTTTTTTTATAGAATTCTGAATTGGTGACCCTAACTTACGGTGCTTTAGTAGCCCAAATGATTAAAGATTTAGATAATACCGACGATGTGAGCAAACAACTTGAACGTTTAGGCTACAATATGGGTGTTCGGTTAATCGAAGATTTCCTCGCGAAGACAGGAACTGGTCGTTGTTTAGATTTAAAAGATACTGCAGATAAAATCCAAAGTGCGTTTCGAATGTATTTAGGAGTTCAACCAAATATAGCAAATTGGAGTCCGGCTGGTGATGAATTCTCGTTTATTTTGGATACAAATCCATTAACTGATTTAGTTGAGTTGCCTGACGAATTGAAAAATTTGAAATATTGTAATATTATATGTGGAGTGATTCGGGGGGCTTTGGAGATGGTGCAATTGGATGTACAGAGTTGGATCGTGCAAGTATGATGTATTTTATTTAATATTAAATATTTTCAAATTGATTTTAAGGATCAATTGAAAGGAGATCAAAACACTGAAATTCGAGTCAAGTTTATTCGAAGATTGGAAGACGCAATGCCTGCTGGTGAAGACTAAAAGTGTTTGAATTGAACTGCGTTTTCTATGAATTTAGCTAAAGCTAAAAGCATTATTCGCTTAAATTTCTACCAATTATTTGTAGACTTTTTAGCATTCCTGCGTTTGATAATTTAATAGGAATTGAAACAGCTGGTACTCCTTAAATATTAAAATTAATGATAACTACTTATTCTCCGTCCTTATTTACATAAATAGTAGATATCTTGAATATTGGTATTATTCAGTTATATGGAACACAAGTATCTTAGAAGTAGTAAAGAATTTCAATCTGATGATCCTGAACATGTCCAGTTGAAACAAATATGTACAAACTGGTTAAACTACAGCAGGGTTGACCTTAAGACTCTGTGGAGGATGTGATGAATGGTTTGCAGAATTTGATTAAGAGCTTGAGGTTACATTGGGATAGAAAACCAGTGTTTTTGGTAGATGAAGTTGACAAGCCTTGTATAGCCGCCATCGAGAGTAAGCTTTCTGAAAAACAAATACGTGAGATAGGAACTACTATCATTGATGTGATATGTTCGATTTTGAAAACAGAAGATAAACAGTTAGAACTTCAAGCTGCCTTGATCACTGGCATTTGCAATCTTGTAAATTCTGGACTGGCACCTATGGACAATACAACGCCGGTATACTTCTTGAGCGACGAGAGATTTTCTAAATATTACGGGTTGACTGCTCAAGATGTTGAAACTTTAGTGAAGAGACTCTGTGGCTTAGGGGGAGATGCTAAGAAGACCGAGGAAATAATTAGCTACATCAACGCAAAATACAACGGCTATTATCAGCCTTCGTGTTCTGGTGAATACAAGAAAGGTGCCAGATACTGCTTATTCTCCGTCCTTATTTACATAAATAGTAGATATCTTGGATATTGGTGTTCTTGGACGGACGGAGGTTTTTTGACTGGAAAATTTGTGTCAGTACTCAGGAAATCTGTCGAAATTATGAGTGCTATTCAAAAACTGTTTTATTCTGGTACCATTGAAATCGAATATCAACGAGCAGTTCAACATATTCTCGGACTGCATCGTGAGGAAATAGACCCGGACCCAAATGCAGTTTTCAATTTTTTTTTACAACGAGGTTATTTGGCACACAGTCCAAAGAAACCAGTAGGAAATGTAGCAAAGAGCGGACATAAATATGTAAGAATTCCAAATCTGGAGATTAAAAAACTTTACAAAAATATGTTCATGCTTTACTATCATAATCTTCCAAAAGATATTAAATCAAAATTGACTTCTTGCGGACAGATCTTCAACTCATTACCAACGCTAGACAGTACAATGTTTCGCAACAAACTAAATGACCTCTGTGAACACTTGAATTGTATTTTTGAATTTCTACAGTGCGACCGGATTATCCAGTAAACTATATTGATGATGATAATAATAAGAGGCAATCTGTCTACATTGATGTTTGGGGGCATCAGGATAAGTTCGCCATTATCTTTGAAGTTAGATACAATTCTCATGCTACTAGTGAACCTATCGAAATTGGAAGTAAGACAAAAAGCTCCCTTGCTGCTGCAGAAGACATAGTTGAACTTCTACCTGGTAAAAACAAACCAGAAGACGGAACAAGCGGTAAAGCTGGCACTGGCAGAGATTTAGAGGTACTGAAGTCTCAAATTGAGAACTACGTTCTTATAGGTCTGGCTGTGGATGGTGATTATACTACTCATATGCTTGTCTTTCGAGATACATCCAAATGGGAAAATGTAATTCAAGTTAATCCTGAAAAGCATGTTGTAGAACTAATATCAACTCATCTAAAATGATAGAACTGGTTAGAATAGTATTATGAAATTGAGTCTGAGTTATTTACTGATAAGAGTTTGCTTTCTCTTCATTTAATAAATTTATTTTGTGAAAAAAGAGTATTTTTTTGTCTTTACACCTTTGCTTGTTGCACTGTTATTGATGTAGCAATGCTGATTTGTTGAATATAATTGTGACAATTAACTAGCGTTGATTCGCCAAAGACTCATAAGTCGAAGACGAACTCAGGATTGATGGTCGTGCCGATGATTCTCCTCGATAGACACATATCTATAAACAGTATAAGCTGTCGTGAAAGAGGATTATTACAATACTATTCAAGTGTTGTTGCATTTATTAGCAATAAGTCTCATTTTGAAATTGTAGACTGCTTAAAACGTGCTTACAAATCTAATATTAATATCTGGAGTTGTGCATAATGGTCAATAGTTTTCTCGATTATTGAGACTTCAACTTTTTTAATGTCTGCTTTTCAAAACATTCAATAATCACTATCAGTTGCTTAAGAGTTGTTTAAGCATTTCATCTGAGGGAAAAACTATTTTCAATGATGCTCCATGAACAAACGATCTCAAATTTAACTTTTGTATTTTCTACCGTGGATGAGTGTCATTCCATTGGTACTGATCACTGAAAATGCAATCCTAGAATTATCTGAAGAACTAATATTTTAATATACTTTACTTCTTTCTAAACTGTGAGTATAAAATTTCTAATTTTACGAATGAAACTGGTAAACTTGATATACGATTTAGCATATTACCCTTTAATACACCTAAATATCTCTCGACTGGATTGTTTGTACATTTCAAAAATCTTTTTTTTTTATTATCACGTAGACCTATTTCATTATTATAATTTATTGAAAACAGCAGTTAGCAATAAAAACATCAGAGGTGAAAAAACTTTAAAAATTGGGGAGATGGGAAGTTCCCGATTGAATTTGATATTGAAATTTTCACAGTAGTTAGATATTATTATTAGCTATCAGCTGTCCAAACGGCATCGAGCGACAAAAACGTTAAGGGGGTGAAAAAAAATTTTTAAGACGCCAAATGTCATGGCGCAAAAGTAACATTTTATACTCTACTGGACAATGATAAGAAATCTATTGGTGCGGTTAAATCCCGCAGAGAGGGTTTTTTAGAGCGTTAAGCTGATTATATATCACTAGGTATAAAAAAAAAGTTTGGTGATTAATAAGAATTGTGTTGAAAAAATGGGGCTAAAAACAGCAATTGTTGCAATTTCAACAACAAATTGTTTTTTAATAGGTGATACTTTGAATTTTTTGTTTGTTTGTATTTAGTTTTGTTTAGTTTTTGCATTCCCGTTTGCTGAAGACGAGCCGAAAATTGTCGGAGGAGTTGAAGGCAACAAAGAGGATTATCCTTACGTCGTATCTTTACGAAATTCCAAAAATGATCATTTCTGTGGTGGCACTCTAATTGACAGTCAGCATGTTCTAACAGCAGCGCATTGCATCAAAGGGTACAGTAAAAATTGGCAATTTTTTCAAAATTTCATTTTTATTATAATTAAAACAAGAACTAAATTTATTCCAGAGGCTATGCTAAGTACGTAGTTGTCGGCAGCGACTCCCTAGACAAAGGCGGCACTTCTTATAACATAATTTCCAGCATAATCCACTCCGACTACAACGAAAACTTAATCAAAAACGACATAGCACTTTTGAAAATTGACAAAAAAGCTGATTATAAATCCCCGTTTCCTGTTAGAATGCACTCGAATTTATCTAACTACGAAAATCCGTGCTATGTTATGGGTTGGGGTTTGACAAAAGCTGGCGGAAATCTATCCAACAAATTTAAAGTAGCTGCTGTTAAACCAATAACTCCTAAAAAATGTCACGAAGAATGGAAAGAATTTTATAGTTCTGGAGTTATTTGTACAAGTAGTGAAAAAAATGCTGCGTGTCAGGGGGATTCCGGAGGACCACTAATTTGCGATAACCATCTAGCTGGAGTTGTGTCGTTTGGAAAACCGTGCGCTACAGGAAAACCGGACGTTTTCACCGCGGTTTATGCTTTTAAAGAGTGGATCGACTCAAAAATTGATGAATAATAAAAATTTTTTAATTTTGAAAAATGAGTTGGCATCTAGTGACGAAAATATGAAATAAAATGTTGCAGAAAACTTTAATATTGTTTTAATTAATATTATAAATAGAATTAAATTGGTTTTTATGAATAGTTTTGAAGTAAATATATAGACGATTGTAATAAGTTTGAATGCATATAATTTTTTAATTTTTTTTATTTGGATTATTTAGTGTGAAATTGGAAACAAAAGTCCCTAGCGGTGCTTCGTTGCACCTTCCAGCTTGTCATTTGTTGACAAGTCGTTTTATCTAAAAAAAAATCTTAGTTTTAGTGTTTTGTAGTCATAGTAGAGTTTAGTAATTTAAATATTAATAAAAAATGGATAAATCCCTAACAAATTTTGGTAAGTATTTAACAATTTTACAATTGAAATTAATCTAAAGCTTTGTAGAGTTAACCGACAGCACCATAAAAATGAACTCCGATTCAGGATCGGATAAAAGTGAGGCAATTGAAGTTTTAAGCATTGGCGAAAATGATCAATTATCTTCAAACGGCGGCAAATCCGACGAAGATTTCGATAATAACTTGCCTGAAACAGTGACTTTGTTAAAACATGAAGCAACAGGTGCCAAAGTTTACCTCGTTGGGACTGCTCATTTCAGTAACGAATCGAAAGAGGATGTCATCAAAGTATACAAAATATTTATCTAAATAAGTCTATAAATTGAAAATTTTTAGGTTATACAAAATGTCACACCTCATGCAGTAGTCCTCGAGTTGTGTTCTTCCCGAATTAACATTTTATGTCTTGACGAAAAAACAATACTTGAAGAAGCAAAAAACATCGATTTTCAAAAAATCGTTACAAATATTAAGTCTAGTGGCCTTTATAATGGAATTATGTATATACTTTTGCTCAATATGAGTGCTCATATCACTAAGGAGTTGGGAATGGCACCAGGAGGCGAATTTCGGGCTGCTTATAAAGAAGCGGAGAAAATCGCTAATTGCGAAGTGCTTTTAGGCGATCGGCCGCTTAGTATTACTTTGCAAAGAGCTCTCTCGAAGTTGACTTGGATGCAGACTTTCAAACTCGCTTGGCATTTATTAACATCCAAGGAAAAAGTCAGGTAAAAAAAAAAAATAATCAAAAAACGCAAATGTTGTACAGTCTTGTCTATTTTTAAATTAGAACAGACGCTATAATGATTCGAATTACGCGCGCTAGCACGATTGGTCGATTCGATCCATTGCTATAGCAACGTCATAAGTCAAAGCGTGAATTTTAATTTTTTTTCAGTGTTGAGGACTTTAAAAATAAATGTTCAGTCTTGACTATCTTTTAATTAGGAGGGATGCTTTAATAATTTGAATTACGCGCGCTAGCGCGATTGGTCGATTCGATCCATTGCTATAGCAACGTCATTATAATTGGTCAAGTTAGAGCGCGAATTTCAATTTCTTTTTCAGTGTTGACTTTAAAAATAAATTTCACTTAGTCTTGACTATTTTTTAATTAGGAGAGACGCTATATTGATTTGAATTACGCGCGTTAGCGCGATTGGTCGATTCGATGCATTACTATAGCAACGTCATTATAATTGGTCAAGTTAAAGCGTGCATTTCAATTTTTTTTCAGTGTTGAGGACTTTAAAAATAAATTTTGTTCAGTCTTGACCATTTTTTAATTAGAAGAGACGACATAATGATTTGAATTGCGCGCGCTAGCGCGATTGGTCGATTCAATTTATTGCTGTAGCAACGTTTTTATTATTGGTGAATTTGAAGCACGACTTTTAAATTTATTTTTTTTCAGTGTTGAGGATATAGAAAAGTGCAAAAAACACGACATGTTAGAACAGTTACTGACAGAACTAGCTGGGGAATATCCAGCGTTTAGAGATGTTTTTTTAAATGAAAGGGATATTTTCCTGACTCATTCGTTGCAATCGGCAGCTTTTGCTATAACGAAAAAAAATCGGTCTAAAGAAGGTAATTGGACATTTAATTGTATTTTTAATATTTTATTTTTTTTCAGTTGGTTCTAATGGTGATGGTAATGAACCAATAAGAATTGTAGGAGTAGTAGGTATTGGCCATGTCCCAGGTATAACAAAATTATGGTCAATTGACCAAAAATCTTTCATAACTGATATTTTAACAATTCCTCCACCATCACTTACTTCAAAAATTGTTAAAATAACTGTTCGAATTTCAATTTTAACTTTTGGTGGATTTTTGGTTTATAAATTTGTACCAATTCCGAAAATGTTCAAAGATAATGCGCATATTGTGATTCATAATTTAATAACTAGTGTTAAAGCTAACGCTGGATTGAAATATGGAGTCAACTAGGGATTTTTTTGTTTTGTTGATTTAGTACTAAGTCAAAACATTCCATTTTTTTATATTTAAAATTATATTTTTTAACAATTGTTATATCAAATGGAAGACTTGTTGGCAGGATTTTTTTTAAGTACTGAAAATTATTTTTAAACATTTCCTGCACACCTAAATCCTAAATTTCCTGCTGAACTATCTTTAGTGTTAAAAGAACGTGCTGCACATCGATATCTCCAACAATATGATTGGTGGCATAAATACGAACCGCCTTTTTTCACTTTTGCGTCCTAGAAAAATTTATTTTTGTTATGTTGGTAATAATAATAAAAATACTGACTGAATCTTTTTGCCAATTGTCGGATGTCCATTCCCATACATTTCCTGCCATGTTGTATAAACCGAATTTATTAGGCGGGAAACTATAGACTGGGGCTGTGGATAAAAATCCATCTTCGACTGTATTCGACACCGGGAATTCCCCCTGCCAGATGTTAGCCCTAAAACAATTAATCAATTTGTTTTCGGAAAATTACATTAATTACCAATGATCCCCTTTTGGGTTTAGTTTGTTTCCCCACGGATACAATTTCTGTCTAAGTCCACCCCTACACCCCATTTCCCATTCGGCTTCAGTTGGTAGTCGTTTCCCTAAATAACTGCAAAATTTTTCTGCATCGTTCCAAGAAACATGAATAACAGGATGATCCATTCGATTTTCAATATTCGAATTTTCACCTTCAGGATGTCTCCAACTCACTCCTTTCATTTTAATCCACCAAGGTGCTTGCACTGCACGAAAATCTTTAAATTTTTCACGTTCTTCTTCAGGAATTAACATTTCAAAAATAAAACTATCACCAAATGTTTCAGCTTCAGTAACATATCCTGTTTTATCGACAAAATCTTTAAACTGTTGATTGGATACTTCATATTTATCTAAATAAAACGATGAAACTGTGACGTTACGAATGGGGCCTTCATGGTCGCTTTCAAATACTGGTTTATCAGTACCCATTTCGAATGTGGACGAATCGATTAAAATCATATCAGATTTATCGAAATTTTTCCGTCCGGAATATTTTTCAAAAGATTGTTCTTCATTTAAACATTCAGAATTGCGATTTAATTGACATCCGCAGTCGCTTAAGCTGGTAGGAATTGACTTAAGTAGAAAAATAAGTAAATGTGGTAAATTTAAGTACATTTTGTATAGGAACCAGTACTAAAATAATTAACAATTAACTTCTTATCAAATTTGCATTTTAACACTACACCTAATTTGTGGTTTTGCGATAAAACTTCAACTTACTCATTTTTTTTTTAGGTTATGTTTAGTTATGACATTTTAATGATTTGTTTTGACATTTAAGCAACAGGATCGTATTCGCCCAATTGAAATTAACATTTATTTTTTAATTCACAAAACTTGAACAATTTCATCGCGACTAGAGCCTGCAATTGCTGTTGCTTGTGCAGTTATTATAATTTACACAAGGCATTTGATTTAATTTAATTGAAATCGTCTGAAGTAGTTGGCGGTGTGTCTCTTTCAGAGGAACTGCAAGAATGATCATACATACAAATACAAATTAATTGTTTTGAGTTGTCTCACCTTTCGTCTGTGTCTATTTCGCCCATAGCATTGATTTTTAATTTCGACAGTGTTGAAGTCAATGCAAAGAAAATTACCAATGCCCCAAAATGGTTTTTTAAACGTTATCGTAACTTGTTTAATCCCCGGTTTCTCCGGATTTGTTTCCATTTTATGGATGGTACATTTTGATATTGATATGGACGCCACTAATATAGTATCATGTGTCACGGATACTTCTTTTATTGATGGGATTTGTTCTTTCTCACTAACTATTTGACCGTAATTTATGAAATCCACCATTTTGTCGACTATTCCAAATTTTTTTGTCTTTAACAAAAACTGGAACTGATACAGTTTTTGTAGGACCTCCATATCTACACCATAAACTTTTGTTGTCATAACCTAAAATAATAACAGAGATTCTAAACGCCAATTCAAAAAATCAAGAAGAAAATAATATTATTTTAAAATTACTTACTCAATCAGTTCAATAAATATTCGTTGAGCTGCTTATGCTAGTTTAAGCCACAGAACACGTTTACGCTGTTTAGCTGTTGGTTTACCAACCCAGTAGAACTTAAGTACAGTAAAGAATTCTTTACTGTACTTTACTAAAATTACTTTTAATTTTTAGCGCGTTTTTAAATGTATATATGAGGTGTTGTTGTAGTGTTGTGTTAAGTGGTTTTTGTTATTTAAGAACTGAATTTTAGTGTAAAATGATGTGAAGAAGAACTGTGCTAAAACCGTACTCGCCCAATCGAAATTAACATTTATTTTTTCATTTTGATTAAATACATAGATTATCAATTTAATTTAAATCACAAAACTATCACTTATTTTGTTTTTTTCAATTTTTTATTATCTTGAACAATTTCATCGCGACTGGGGCCTGCAATTGCTGTTGCTTGAGGATTGGATACAGCTAGACCGTCTTTTCCGACGAAAGCGGTGCCACGAGGAGCAGCAGCTGCTACTCCTCCAGGTCCAGCTAAAGCTATAGCTCCAGGTTGAGCTTGCGAAATTGTAGGCTCGTTGGACTTAACAGCAGCTTCTACGACTACAAAAAAAAAATAAATAATATCGCAAAAATAATTAAAGATTATTTGTTTACCATCAGCTTCTTTTTCTTCATTGTTATTGTTATTGTCTTCAAGTTCGTCGGGGATTTCCCTAGCGTCAATAACAACAGCGTCATCTTCTTCTTTTTCGTTTAAATTTGCATTGTTTTCTTGATAGGTTTCAGGTTGATTCAAAAGAACTAAATTTTCAGGATATTCTGGAGCGCTTCTAAAAAGGACATTTTGATACGGAAGGATATTTTTGTTGAATTTAATATTTGGGTTAAATTGATTATAAGGATTCTGAGGATAAAGGGATTGTCCATTTAGAATGAAAAAACTAGTGCCAGGACGAATATTAAATTTAGGATTAAAAGCAGGATTTCTATCAGCTTCAGCAAGGACGTCAGCTTCAGTTGGTTGTTTTTTTGTAGCTGAATCATCTTCATTGAAAGTTTCCAATTTTTCAGGTTTTTTTTCTAAAAAACGAAGTGTTTTCCCAAATTACAGTTATCTATAATTGGGTCATATTTATTTTCTTGTCACTTTCATTATATTGTCATCCAAGGTAGTAATTTATTATTACACTCAAGTGAAACGTTTATTGCATAAAAGTGTCATTGCACTAAGACACGCGATTTGAATTGAAGTTAAAAATGCGTTGATAGTGACCCAATTTCGATTACAATACGTACCGTTGGGTTTTAATGGGGGAATTTTCGATGGATTAGTTGGTACTTCTTCGGCATCTTTTTCAATTGGTGGAATATGAGCAGGTTTTGGATAGCCAGCAACGAAAACAGGCCGAGTTGGGGTTGGAGAATCGCGGATTATTACGTTAGGACCTTGTGGGAGGAGGAAATTGCCAGGAGGAGTACCAGGCTGAAGAAGAAAAGGTTGACCAGGAGCCGAAGCACCACCAGCATATAAAATTATCTGCGGTTGGATTCTGCAATAATAAATCATAAAAATATTTAAAATGATTGGATAATTGCCATACCTGGGGAAGTTTTGTTTTCCTCCAGCCAAATTATACGTTGGGAGTTGAAATTGCGGTTCTAATAAAGACAAATCATATTGTAGTTGAGGACGGAATTGTTGTCTTTCAGGATAATATAAAATTTGTTTCGCTTCATTGCTTTGCTGAGGTAAAGGTCCACATAATGAAGAACATATAGATGTTAAGATCAAGGCTAAATAAAGAATCATTTCTGGAAAAAAAAATGCGGTTGATTATTTTTGCGATTTTGTGTCACTAACCTCAAGTGTTTAGAATATATATATATATAAAAAGAAAAAGTGGCCGCTCACTTCCATCAGAGTGTGAAGATTTTTTTTTTCAAAGTATGTGTGATACAATTGTTGAAAAATGTTAATAAGAGTGGAAATAATTTAATTGTGGTGGGTTTTTGCGCCTTTCTAATGGGAATTGTGAGAAAAGGATTGGCGAAATAACATTTTTAGAGCAACAATTCGATTTTTTCACTTTGTACAGTGGAACCATTTGGATTGGCAATTGCATATTGCTATATAGAATAAAAATTATTTGAGTTTGCCACTCTTAAGTATTTCAAATAAACCACTGTGTATATTTACAACAAGTTTAGCCTAACGGTATTAATATATTTTTGTCACTAGTGATCATGATAATGATCCTGTGGGTTTATCATTATAAATACTGAATGATTCTTAGCTAAGATTACAGTTATCATTGAAAAAAAAATGTGGAAAAACTATGTTTTAGTAATGTAAGTAATGACAAAACTTGATTCTACAGACTGTTTAAATTTTTTCAATAGTTTGTCGTTCTTGACCGAGCGTTAAAATCTCCCCAAAAAAATATTGAAAAACTTATCAATTTTAATAATATACTGAGTGGTTACTAAAATCGAAATAACAGTTATGATTAAAAAATAAATTAGTAAGAAAACTTGATTTTACAGAGTGTTTAGTTTTTTTAATCGTTTGTCGTTCTTGACCGAGTGTTAAAATCTTCGAAAAAAAAATTGAAAAACATCAATTTTAATAATATACTGAGTGATCACTAAAATCAAAATAACTCTTATGATTGAGAAATAAATTAGTGAAAAAACTTGATTTTACAGAGTGTTTAAAATTTTCTAATAGTTTGTCGTTCTTGACCGAGCATTGAAATCTCCAAAAAAAATTGAAAAACATCAATTTTAATAATCTACTGAGTGATCACTAAAATCAAAATAACTGTTATTATTGAGAAATAAATTAGTGAAAAAACTTGATTTTACAGAGTGTTTAAAATTTTCTAATAGTTTGTCGTTCTTGACCGAGCATTGAAATCTCCAAAAAAAATTGAAAAACATCAATTTTAATAATCTACTGAGTGATCACTAAAATCAAAATAACTGTTATTATTGAGAAATAAATTAGTGAAAAAACTTGATTTTACAGAGTGTTTAAAATTTTCTAATAGTTTGTCGTTCTTGACCGAGTGTTAAAATCTTCGAAAAAAAAATTGAAAAACATCAATTTTAATAATATACTGAGTGATCACTAAAATCAAAATAACTGTTATGATTGAGAAATAAATTAGTGAAAAAACTTGATTTTACAGAGTGTTTAAAATTTTCTAATAATTTATCATTCTTGACCGAGCGTTAAAATCTCCAAAAAAAATATTAAAAACCTCATTTTATATTAATAATCTACTGAGTGATCACTAAAATCAAAATAACTGTTATGATTGAGAAATAAATTAGTGAAAAAACTTGACTTTACAGAGTGTTAAGTTTTTTAATAGTTCGTCGTTCTTGACGGAGCGTTGAAATTTCCAGAATAATAAAATTGATAAACTCATTTTTTCATGACAATATACTGAGTGAAAACTAAAATAAAAATTAGAGGTAGATTTTACAGAGTATTTGAAAATTATCATTAGATTGTTGTTTTTAATCACGCGTTAAAATTTCCAAAAAGATTTGAACAACTTATCTTATTATAATATACTGAGTGATCACCAAAAGCAAAATTACAGTTATGATTGAGAAATAAATTAGTGAAGAATGCTGATTTTACAGAGTGTTTAAAATTTTCTAATAGTTTGTCGTTCTTGACCGAGCGTTAAAATCTCCCAAAAAAAATATCGAAAAATTTATCAGTTTCAATAATATACTGAATGATTACTAAAATCGGAATGACAGTTATGATTAAAAAATAAATTAGTAAAAAATCTTGAGTTTACAGAGTGTTCAAAATTTTCTAATATTTTGTCGTTCTTGATCGAGCGTTGAAATTTCCAAAACAAAAAAAATTACAGTTACTCAATTTTAATAATATACTGAGTAATTACTGAAATTGAAATGACAGTAATTATTAAAAAATAAATTATTAACAAAACTTGACTTTACAGAGTGTCTTATAAATTGTAACAAGTTAATGTTCTTAACCGATAGTTGAAATCTTAAAGTTTCAAAAACTTACCTCTTATATGTTGTGTTAACACCAAAGTATAATAAGAAATACCTCTTCCAGAGGACCAACGACCTCTCTTATACACGTCTGAAGGAGGGGAGACCTCACCAATGCCAAATGTCTTCAACATCACCTCCTGACCGTGCTGCAAAACATCTCGAATGCACCTCACGATTTTTTTTCTTTCATTTTATTCCATTTGTCGAATTGTTCTGTTTTTCAAAAATTATTCAATTATTTAAATTGCAATTTCAGAGTCAGTGTCAAGAAAAAATTTGAATGTCAACTCAAGAAAGTGTCATAAATGAAATACTCAAAATTGTTTACTTTATTTAATTCCATTCAATTAATAAACATAACAGTCATGTTGTTTTGTATGACAAGCCCAAGGGAGTGACTTTTTGACTCATCAAAATTCCATATTCAAATCTGCTTAACTTTATGCATTAAACCGATTATAAAAAATTAAAAATCGCGCCTTAATCTGTACACATAGAAACTAGAATTACTTTTCTCTATATTTCCAAAGCAACGCGACAAAACCCACTCGTTACTATAGTAACAAAAGCGCGAATTTTGAAATTTCTTTTTTTAATTTCAGTTTGAGCATTGACCTTGCGATTACTCATTGCGAATTGTAATTTTTGATTGTATTTAATATTCTGGGTGTGTTAGAAGCCATTAATTTGTGCGGTTGATTTTGTCACGTGTTTTATTTATTTTTTTTTAGTTAAAGAGTAGTTTTACGCAAAAAAATCATTGTTGTTGTTTTGTAAACTTGTAGTGATTTTATAGCATAAAGTAGTTGTAAAACGTTGGAAAAATATTTTAATATTTAATTGGATTTTAACAAAGCAATTCTTTCACGAAGGTTTAGTCATAGATATAAGGTTATATTAAGCAAAGTCTATTAGAAATGCTGATTTTGAGATTTTTAGATTCTTTGGTAGGGTTGGATTTTTTAAAGAATTGAAAAAATGATTGGATTTTGCTGTTGGATTTGGAATTACCAACGACTATCTATCATCTAACCATAACTGGATTTTGTTTTTATGTTTAAATGACTAACATGTTTTTCCTTTTTTTTTTATTGTTTTATTATTTTTTATTTAAAATTAATTTTCATTGTGATTTGATTTAATTCCTTGAAGTTTGATTGGAGTGCAGATTTTAGGAAAAGTCAAATTTCCATTAGCGTCAGAAGTGCTAGGGAGGGGCAAATTGAGTTAATGTTTTCGAATTTTAGTGTTATTATTAATACAAAAAAAAGGCATCAAGTCAATTTTCTCAGTTTCAGTGATTTTCAATTCCTAAGCCTACTATGATCAGAAATCATTTTCATTAGAAAAGCGCAATTTTAGACTAAACGGTCAAATTTTATGTCTTTAGAGAAGTACAGCTTTTCACATATTTTTGAAAATAAAAAAGATGCGATATTGTTTTTGTATAAAATAAGCGTAACTGTCGCCTCCTAGTTCCTAAATTGAAATTGGTGAAAAAATCATCTCTCTTGTCTCTCAAAATCTATATGTGCGAATTTTTAAGTTGATTCACTCACTATTTTTCGACATAGTATCAAAAAAATTAACTTCAAAGCCTTGTATTATGGAAAGTAGCAGTTTTCGGATAAGGCATGTTTAGTCGTATTAATTATCAGCTGTCGCTTGTTAAGCTTATTATTAGTGATCCACCCTGTATATACTTCTTTTTTAACATTAAAATTTTTTTCAATAATATACTGCGTGATCACTGAAATCAAAATTACAGTTATGATTGAGAAATAAATTAGTAAAAAATCGTGATTTTACAGAGTGTTCAAAATTTTCTAATTATTTATCATTCTTGACCGAGCGTTAAAATCTCCAAAAAAAAATATTGAAAAACTTATCAATTTTAATAATATACTGAGTGATTACTAAAATCGGAATGACAGTTATGATTAAAAAATAAATTAGTAAGAAAATTTGATTTTACAGTGTTTACATTTTTTTAATAGTTTGTCGTTCTTCACCGAGCGTTGAAATTTCCTGAATAATAAAATTGATAAACTGATTTTATCATGATAATGTACTGAGTGATCATTAAAATAAAAATTAGAGTTATATTTTACAGAGTGTTGTAAAATATCGTTAGTTTGCCGTTTTTGATCACGCGTTGAAATCTCCAAAAAAAATTTGAAAAACTTGTTTTATTATAATATACTAGGCGATCACTAAAATCAAAATTACAGTTATGATTGAGAATTAAATTAGTAAAAAATCTTGAGGTTACAGAGTGTTTAAAATTTTCTAATGGTTCGTCGTTCTTGACGGAGCGTTGAAATCTCCCTAAAAAAATATTGAAAAACTCATCAGGTTTAATAATATACTGAGCGATTACTAAAATCGGAATGACAGTTATGATTAAAAAATAAATTAGTAAGAAAACTTGATTTTACAGAATGTTAAATTTTTTTAATAGTTTGTCGTTCTTCACCGAGCGTTGAAATTTCCTGAATAATAAAATTGATAAACTCATTTTATCATGATAATATACTGAGTGATCACTAAAATAAAAATTAGAGTTATATTTTACAGAGTGTTGTAAAATATCATTAGTTTAACCGTTTTTGATCACGCGTTGAAATCTCCAAAAAAAATTTGAAAAACTTATTTTATTATAATATACTAGGCGATCACTAAAATCAAAATTACAGTTATGATTGAGAAATAAATTAGTAAAAAATCTTGAGTTTACAGAGTGTTCAAAATTTTCTAATGGTTCGTCGTTCTTGACGGAGCGTTGAAATCTCCCTAAAACAATATTGAAAAACTCATCAATTTTAATAATATACTGAGTGATTACTAAAATCGGAATGACAGTTATGATTAAAAAATAAATTAGTAAGAAAATTTAATTTTACAGTGTTTACATTTTTTTAATAGTTTATCGTTCTTCACCGAGCGTTGAAATTTCCAGAATAAAAAATTTAATAAACTCATTTTATCATGATAATATACTGAGTGATCCCTAAAATAAAAATTAGAGTTATATTTTACAGAGTGTTGTAAAATATCATTAGTTTAACCGTTTTTGATCACGCGTTGAAATCTCCAAAAAAAATTTGAAAAACTTGTTTTATTATAATATACTAGGCGATCACTAAATTCAAAATTACAGTTATGATTGAGAAATAAATTAGTAAAAAATCTTGAGTTTACAGAGTGTTCAAAATTTTCTAATGGTTCGTCGTTCTTGACGGAGCGTTGAAATCTCCCTAAAACAATATTGAAAAACTCATCAATTTTAATAATATACTGAGTGATTACTAAAATCGGAATGACAGTTATGATTAAAAAATAAATTAGTAAGAAAATTTAATTTTACAGTGTTTACATTTTTTTAATAGTTTATCGTTCTTCACTGAGCGTTGAAATTTCCTGAATAATAACATTGATAAACTCATTTTATCATGATAATATACTGAGTGATCACTAAAATAAAAATTAGAGTTATATTTTACAGAGAGTTGTAAAATATCGTTAGTTTGCCGTTTTTGATCACGCGTTGAAATCTCCAAAAAAAATTTGAAAAACTTGTTTTATTATAATATACTAGGCGATCACTAAATTCAAAATTACAGTTATGATTGAGAAATAAATTAGTAAAAAATCTTGAGTTTACAGAGTGTTCAAAATTTTCTAATGGTTCGTCGTTCTTGACGGAGCGTTGAAATCTCCCTAAAACAATATTGAAAAACTCATCAATTTTAATAATATACTGAGTGATTACTAAAATCGGAATGACAGTTATGATTAAAAAATAAATTAGTAAGAAAATTTAATTTTACAGTGTTTACATTTTTTTAATAGTTTATCGTTCTTCACTGAGCGTTGAAATTTCCTGAATAATAAAATTGATAAACTCATTTTATCATGATAATATACTGAGTGATCACTAAAATAAAAATTAGAGTTATATTTTACAGAGAGTTGTAAAATATCGTTAGTTTGCCGTTTTTGATCACGCGTTGAAATCTCCAAAAAAAATTTGAAAAACTTGTTTTATTATAATATACTAGGCGATCACTAAATTCAAAATTACAGTTATGATTGAGAAATAAATTAGTAAAAAATCTTGAGTTTACAGAGTGTTCAAAATTTTCTAATGGTTCGTCGTTCTTGACGGAGCGTTGAAATCTCCCTAAAACAATATTGAAAAACTCATCAATTTTAATAATATACTGAGTGATTACTAAAATCGGAATGACAGTTATGATTAAAAAATAAATTAGTAAGAAAACTTGATTTTACAGAATGTTAAATTTTTTTAATAGTTTGTCGTTCTTCACCGAGCGTTGAAATTTCCTGAATAATAAAATTGATAAACTCATTTTATCATGATAATATACTGAGTGATCACTAAAATAAAAATTAGAGTTATATTTTACAGAGTGTTGTAAAATATCATTAGTTTAACCGTTTTTGATCGCGCGTTGAAATCTCCAAAAAAAATTTGAAAAACTTGTTTTATTATAATATACTAGGCGATCACTAAAATCAAAATTACAGTTATGATTGAGAATTAAATTAGTAAAAAATCTTGAGGTTACAGAGTGTTTAAAATTTTCTAATGGTTCGTCGTTCTTGACGGAGCGTTGAAATCTCCCTAAAAAAATATTGAAAAACTCATCAGGTTTAATAATATACTGAGCGATTACTAAAATCGGAATGACAGTTATGATTAAAAAATAAATTAGTAAGAAAACTTGATTTTACAGAATGTTAAATTTTTTTAATAGTTTGTCGTTCTTCACCGAGCGTTGAAATTTCCTGAATAATAAAATTGATAAACTCATTTTATCATGATAATATACTGAGTGATCACTAAAATAAAAATTAGAGTTATATTTTACAGAGTGTTGTAAAATATCATTAGTTTAACCGTTTTTGATCACGCGTTGAAATCTCCAAAAAAAATTTGAAAAACTTGTTTTATTATAATATACTAGGCGATCACTAAATTCAAAATTACAGTTATGATTGAGAAATAAATTAGTAAAAAATCTTGAGTTTACAGAGTGTTCAAAATTTTCTAATGGTTCGTCGTTCTTGACGGAGCGTTGAAATCTCCCTAAAACAATATTGAAAAACTCATCAATTTTAATAATATACTGAGTGATTACTAAAATCGGAATGACAGTTATGATTAAAAAATAAATTAGTAAGAAAATTTAATTTTACAGTGTTTACATTTTTTTAATAGTTTATCGTTCTTCACTGAGCGTTGAAATTTCCTGAATAATAAAATTGATAAACTCATTTTATCATGATAATATACTGAGTGATCACTAAAATAAAAATTAGAGTTATATTTTACAGAGTGTTGTAAAATATCATTAGTTTAACCGTTTTTGATCACGCGTTGAAATCTCCAAAAAAAATTTGAAAAACTTGTTTTATTATAATATACTAGGCGATCACTAAATTCAAAATTACAGTTATGATTGAGAAATAAATTAGTAAAAAATCTTGAGTTTACAGAGTGTTCAAAATTTTCTAATGGTTCGTCGTTCTTGACGGAGCGTTGAAATCTCCCTAAAAAAATATTGAAAAACTCATCAATTTTAATAATATACTGAGCGATTACTAAAATCGGAATGACAGTTATGATTAAAAAATAAATTAGTAAGAAAACTTGATTTTACAGAATGTTAAATTTTTTTAATAGTTTGTCGTTCTTCACCGAGCGTTGAAATTTCCTGAATAATAAAATTGATAAACTCATTTTATCATGATAATATACTGAGTGATCACTAAAATAAAAATTAGAGTTATATTTTACAGAGTGTTGTAAAATATCATTAGTTTAACCGTTTTTGATCACGCGTTGAAATCTCCAAAAAAAATTTGAAAAACTTATTTTATTATAATATACTAGGCGATCACTAAAATCAAAATTACAGTTATGATTGAGAAATAAATTAGTAAAAAATCTTGAGTTTACAGAGTGTTCAAAATTTTCTAATGGTTCGTCGTTCTTGACGGAGCGTTGAAATCTCCCTAAAACAATATTGAAAAACTCATCAATTTTAATAATATACTGAGTGATTACTAAAATCGGAATGACAGTTATGATTAAAAAATAAATTAGTAAGAAAATTTAATTTTACAGTGTTTACATTTTTTTAATAGTTTATCGTTCTTCACTGAGCGTTGAAATTTCCTGAATAATAAAATTGATAAACTCATTTTATCATGATAATATACTGAGTGATCACTAAAATAAAAATTAGAGTTATATTTTACAGAGTGTTGTAAAATATCATTAGTTTAACCGTTTTTGATCACGCGTTGAAATCTCCAAAAAAAATTTGAAAAACTTGTTTTATTATAATATACTAGGCGATCACTAAAATCAAAATTACAGTTATGATTGAGAATTAAATTAGTAAAAAATCTTGAGGTTACAGAGTGTTTAAAATTTTCTAATGGTTCGTCGTTCTTGACGGAACGTTGAAATCTCCCTAAAAAAATATTGAAAAACTCATCAGGTTTAATAATATACTGAGTGATTACTAAAATCGGAATGACAGTTATGATTAAAAAATAAATTAGTAAGAAAACTTGATTTTACAGAATGTTAAATTTTTTTAATAGTTTGTCGTTCTTCACCGAGCGTTGAAATTTCCTGAATAATAAAATTGATAAACTCATTTTATCATGATAATATACTGAGTGATCACTAAAATAAAAATTAGAGTTATATTTTACAGAGTGTTGTAAAATATCATTAGTTTAACCGTTTTTGATCACGCGTTGAAATCTCCAAAAAAAATTTGAAAAACTTATTTTATTATAATATACTAGGCGATCACTAAAATCAAAATTACAGTTATGATTGAGAAATAAATTAGTAAAAAATCTTGAGTTTACAGAGTGTTCAAAATTTTCTAATGGTTCGTCGTTCTTGACGGAGCGTTGAAATCTCCCTAAAACAATATTGAAAAACTCATCAATTTTAATAATATACTGAGTGATTACTAAAATCGGAATGACAGTTATGATTAAAAAATAAATTAGTAAGAAAATTTAATTTTACAGTGTTTACATTTTTTTAATAGTTTATCGTTCTTCACTGAGCGTTGAAATTTCCTGAATAATAAAATTGATAAACTCATTTTATCATGATAATATACTGAGTGATCACTAAAATAAAAATTAGAGTTATATTTTACAGAGTGTTGTAAAATATCATTAGTTTAACCGTTTTTGATCGCGCGTTGAAATCTCCAAAAAAAATTTGAAAAACTTGTTTTATTATAATATACTAGGCGATCACTAAAATCAAAATTACAGTTATGATTGAGAATTAAATTAGTAAAAAATCTTGAGGTTACAGAGTGTTTAAAATTTTCTAATGGTTCGTCGTTCTTGACGGAGCGTTGAAATCTCCCTAAAAAAATATTGAAAAACTCATCAGGTTTAATAATATACTGAGCGATTACTAAAATCGGAATGACAGTTATGATTAAAAAATAAATTAGTAAGAAAACTTGATTTTACAGAATGTTAAATTTTTTTAATAGTTTGTCGTTCTTCACCGAGCGTTGAAATTTCCTGAATAATAAAATTGATAAACTCATTTTATCATGATAATATACTGAGTGATCACTAAAATAAAAATTAGAGTTATATTTTACAGAGTGTTGTAAAATATCATTAGTTTAACCGTTTTTGATCACGCGTTGAAATCTCCAAAAAAAATTTGAAAAACTTATTTTATTATAATATACTAGGCGATCACTAAAATCAAAATTACAGTTATGATTGAGAAATAAATTAGTAAAAAATCTTGAGTTTACAGAGTGTTCAAAATTTTCTAATGGTTCGTCGTTCTTGACGGAGCGTTGAAATCTCCCTAAAACAATATTGAAAAACTCATCAATTTTAATAATATACTGAGTGATTACTAAAATCGGAATGACAGTTATGATTAAAAAATAAATTAGTAAGAAAATTTAATTTTACAGTGTTTACATTTTTTTAATAGTTTATCGTTCTTCACTGAGCGTTGAAATTTCCTGAATAATAAAATTGATAAACTCATTTTATCATGATAATATACTGAGTGATCACTAAAATAAAAATTAGAGTTATATTTTACAGAGTGTTGTAAAATATCATTAGTTTAACCGTTTTTGATCACGCGTTGAAATCTCCAAAAAAAATTTGAAAAACTTGTTTTATTATAATATACTAGGCGATCACTAAATTCAAAATTACAGTTATGATTGAGAAATAAATTAGTAAAAAATCTTGAGTTTACAGAGTGTTCAAAATTTTCTAATGGTTCGTCGTTCTTGACGGAGCGTTGAAATCTCCCTAAAAAAATATTGAAAAACTCATCAATTTTAATAATATACTGAGCGATTACTAAAATCGGAATGACAGTTATGATTAAAAAATAAATTAGTAAGAAAACTTGATTTTACAGAATGTTAAATTTTTTTAATAGTTTGTCGTTCTTCACCGAGCGTTGAAATTTCCTGAATAATAAAATTGATAAACTCATTTTATCATGATAATATACTGAGTGATCCCTAAAATAAAAATTAGAGTTATATTTTACAGAGAGTTGTAAAATATCGTTAGTTTGCCGTTTTTGATCGCGCGTTGAAATCTCCAAAAAAAATTTGAAAAACTTGTTTTATTATAATATACTAGGCGATCACTAAAATCAAAATTACAGTTATGATTGAGAATTAAATTAGTAAAAAATCTTGAGGTTACAGAGTGTTTAAAATTTTCTAATGGTTCGTCGTTCTTGACGGAACGTTGAAATCTCCCTAAAAAAATATTGAAAAACTCATCAGGTTTAATAATATACTGAGTGATTACTAAAATCGGAATGACAGTTATGATTAAAAAATAAATTAGTAAGAAAACTTGATTTTACAGAATGTTAAATTTTTTTAATAGTTTGTCGTTCTTCACCGAGCGTTGAAATTTCCTGAATAATAAAATTGATAAACTCATTTTATCATGATAATATACTGAGTGATCACTAAAATAAAAATTAGAGTTATGATTTGAAAATAAATTAGTCAGAAAACTTGATTTTACAGAGTGTTCAAAATTTTCTAATAGTTTGTCGTTCTTCACCGAGCGTTGAAATTTCCTGTATAATAAAATTGATAATTTATTTTTTTGACCATTACAGAAATAACGTGGATAACTCAAAAACTATGGATTTTAGATGCCCTAAATGTTTATTAAACTCAAACTAAAGTTTATCAAGGAATTCAAAAATGCAATAACATATAGTGTTTTCAATGTTATTACCTACTTCTGGTATAAGTGGAAGTGCAACAAAATTGCCATTATTTTACTCCGATAAAATGACTGAAATACGTGTTCCCTATTATCTTCTAATATGAATGACCCTGTATACTTCTTTTTTAATATAAATTTTAGTCAAAATTTGATATTGTTTCAAATGCAACAAATTTGTTGTCAAAAATAACATTTCTGGCAGAGCTGAAAATGGTATTTCTAGACGGAATTTCGAAAAAGTTTGTTTGAAAATGTTTTTTCTGCAATTGTACAAAATTTAGAAAGTGAATAATTGAAAACTTTGGAGGAAAGTGTTTGCAATTTACTCTATTTTTCCAAAATATAGGCTGTTCCATTTGAATTAAGAAAGTTGAGGTCTATTTCCGGTATAACAGGAAATGTTAGATTTTTGAAAATATTTCAGGCAAATAGAGCATGACGAGGAAAATACGTTAACAGCTTTGCTATCAGTATTTTATAGACGCCCATCGTAGTGGAACACGCTGTATAACAAATGAAACAACACCCAATAAGTTGGATTATCACTTCTAAAATGTTACTATTATTAATGACTCACTCTGTATATTTTTTAGATTTGTAAGTTTTTTCATTTTTGTTATTGTCGATTTTTTGTACCATTTTTCGTCGAATGTTCAAAAAATTACATTCCAATCTCAAACATTTCTATAAAACAAAAACTATCGATTTGAAAAGAACGAATGACATATGAGTAGAAAGCTTGAAGCTTTCTGCATTTAACAAAAATTATTGTAGGTCAATTAGTTTCTGAGTTATGAGAAAATAAATAAAATGGTGTCATTCCATAAACAAAATTTAGCAAAATTTTATTTATTTTGTTTTTATTATCATAATTATGGTCTCATTTTTCTCCTCATTATTTTTATAGCATTCTCTTTTAGTTTTTTTTTATGAATAATTAAAATTCCATTTAGATACAAAGTAATTGTATTTAGTACTCTCTTCATTAAATTCAGAGAAAGTTCTTTATTGATATATCTAACAGTAAGCTGACTATAAAAAGACAAGAAATCGTATGGAATTTTCCAATTTCTAACTGACAGAAAAAAAACTAAATCGCACACTTCAAAAATTTTCTTCCAATAGCAATCCCACCCTCATACATATTCATAGCGTCCATAAATCATTGCTTTACATTAAAACTTCCAAGTGGGAGCGGCGATAAGAAGACCCAAATAAAGATACACACACACTTTTACGATCATTACCATAGGAGCAAATCCCAGAAGTAATTCCGAGAAATATGAAAATTAACAGAGTGTGCTATGCACAAAAAATATATATCATAGCCTCCTTCAACTGATTTATTTACACTCCAAAATATCATCCTCTAACGTATTCCAATCAGCAAAAGCTTTGTTCCTACTTAAAATGAACATAATTTTAAAGTCATTAAGTCGGTAAGTATAGTTTTTGTGCTTTTTTTTTCGAAAGTTATATATACAGCGTGTCCCACCACAGCCTAATTCTTCCATAGCGTAATAACTGTTAGGAATATGAAAATTTGTTTTGAACAAAAGTTGTATGATTCTTTCTTGGGGTTGTTTCAAAAACATTTTTAAAAATGGCACACTTTAGGTTATACCGGAAATTGACACTAACTTCGTTATTTTAAATACAACACACTATATATTATTTAGATTTTTGGCTTCCTTGTTTAATTTAAGCATCCTTTATGTACCATAAGTGACACTTTGAGTGAACCATCTTCAAGAAAATCAAGATTTAAAGATAAAACATGGCAGTGCAAAGATTGACATTATTCTAAATATCTTGAACACAAAAGCATTTAAAAAGGAGCGGTTTTACACCTTTATTTTAAACATAACAGTCCATCTCTTAGACCTGATCATCTTATCAAAATTGATAAACTCTCTTTTGATGGGAGTCTTAAACATGAGGAAGTTCAAATTTGAATAACTCAATTTTTTTAGATCATAGCTGCCAACCTACCTATGTGAAATTTAACTGCTCTGATCTAACTTTAAAACGCATAAGTCCCTAGAATCCTAGAATCTATTGCGTGATTCTTTTTTTGACATTGCTTTAGATAGTATTCAACGATAGGCAACCAACAATGTCATTATTGTTACGTAGTTATAATTTTTTTTTAGCACAATTTACTAACATTGAGTTTTTGTTTTTTAATTTTGTATTTGTGATAGTAAAAAGCTTACATTTTTTTATATTGTAATATAATTTAATGCAAAACTATAATATGGATAGCGCCATCTAGACCAGGATCGATTTGTGTGAAGTTAACTCCCCAGTTCCCCCACTACCAAATCTGGCTCACACTGTAGAAATAGTTTACTATGATAATTAATTAGGTCATAAAACTAATAAAACTGTTATAATCGTTTGAATAACAACGAAATAAACATACATACGTTATTTTTTAACAAATCAAACGAAAATTGTGGCGCAAAACTGTGAATAAATTATTTCTGTATTGTTGGTTGCCTATAGAAACAATTGCAAAAGCAATTAGTTTTTATTTTTTTCACCCCCTTAACGTTTTTGTCGCTCGATGCCGTTTGGACAACTGATAGCTAATAATAATATCTATCTACTGTAAAAATTTGAATATCAAATTCAATCGGGAACTTCCCATCTCCCCAATTTTTAAAGTTTTTTCACCTCTAATGTTTTTATTGCTAACTGCTGTTTTCAATAAATTATAATAAAAAAAAACCGATTTTTAAAAGGTACAAACAATCCAGTCGAAAGATATTTAGGTGTATTAAAGGATAATATGCTAAATCGTATGTCAAGTTTACCAGTTTTATTCGTAAAATTAGAAATTTTATACTCACAGTTTAGAAAGAAGTAAAGTAAAGTATATTAAAATAGTAGTTCTTCAGATAATTCTAGGATTGCATTTTCAGTTATCAGTACCAATGGAATGACACTCATCCACGGTAGAAAATACAAAAGTTAAATTTGAGATCGTTTGTTCATGGAGCATCATTGAAAATAGTTTTTCCCTCAGATGAAATGCTTAAACAACTCTTAAGCAACTGATAGTGATTATTGAATGTTTTGAAAAGCAGACATTAAAGAAGCTGAAGTCTCAATAATCGAGAAAACTATTGACCATTATGCACAACTCCAGATATTAATATTAGATTTGTAAGCACGTTTTAAGCAGTCTACAATTTCAAAATGAGACTTATTGCTAATAAATGCAACAACACTTGAATAGTATTGTAATAATCCTCTTTCACGACAGCTTATACCGTTTATAGATATGTGTCTATCGAGGAGAATCATCGACACGACCATCAATTCTGAGTTCGTCTTCGACTTATGAGTCTTTGGCGAATCAAGGCTAGTTAATTGTCACAATTATATTCAACAAATCAGCATTGCTACATCAATAACAGTGCAACAAGCAAAGGTGTAAAGACAAAAAAATACTCTTTTTTCACAAAATAAATTTATTAAATGAAGAGAAAGCAAACTCTTATCAGTAAATAACTCAGTCTCAATTTCATAATACTATTCTAACCAGTTCTATCATTTTAGATGGGTTGATATTAGTTCTACAACATGCTTTTCAGGATTAACTTGAATTACATTTTCCCATTTGGATGTATCTCGAAAGACAAGCATATGAGTAGTATAATCACCATCCACAGCCAGACCTATAAGAACGTAGTTCTCAATTTGAGACTTCAGTACCTCTAAATCTCTGCCAGTGCCAGCTTTACCGCTTGTTCCGTCTTCTGGTTTGTTTTTACCAGGTAGGAGTTCAACTATGTCCTCTGCAGCAGCAAGGGAGCTTTTTGTCTTACTTCCAATTTCGATAGGTTCACTAGTAGCATGAGAATTGTATCTAACTTCAAAGATAATGGCGAACTTATCCTGATGCCCCCAAACATCAATGTAGACAGATTGCCTCTTATTATTATCATCATCAATATAGTTTACTGGATATTCCGTCGCACTGTAGAAATTCAAAAATACAATTCAAGTGTTCACAGAGGTCATTTAGTTTGTTGCGAAACATTGTACTGTCTAGCGTTGGTAATGAGTTGAAGATCTGTCCGCAAGAAGTCAATTTTGATTTAATATCTTTTGGAAGATTATGATAGTAAAGCATGAACATATTTTTGTAAAGTTTTTTAATCTCCAGATTTGGAATTTTTACATATTTATGTCCGCTCTTTGCTACATTTCCTACTGGTTTCTTTGGACTGTGTGCCAAATAACCTCGTTGTAAAAAAAAATTGAAAACTGCATTTGGGTCCGGGTCTATTTCCTCACGATGCAGCCCGAGAATATGTTGAACTGCCCGTTGATATTCGATTTCAATGGTACCAGAATAAAACAGTTTTTGAATAGCACTCATAATTTCGACAGATTTCCTGAGTACTGACACAAATTTTCCAGTCAAAAAACCTCCGTCCGTCCAAGAACACCAATATCCAAGATATCTACTATTTATGTAAATAACGACGGAGAATAAGCAGTATCTGGCACCTTTCTTGTATTCACCAGAACACGAAGGCTGATAATAGCCGTTGTATTTTGCGTTGATGTCGCTAATTATTTCCTCGGTCTTCTTAGCATCTCCCCCTAAGCCACAGAGTCTCTTCACTAAAGTTTCAACGTCTTGAGCAGTCAACCCGTAATATTTAGAAAATCTCTCGTCGCTCAAGAAGTATACCGGCGTTGTGTTGTTCATAGGTGCCAGTCCAGAATTTACAAGATTGCAAATGCCAGTGATCAAGGCAGCTTGAAGTTCTAACTGTTTATCTTCTGTTTTCAAAATCGAACATATCACATCAATGATAGTAGTTCCTATCTCACGTATTTGTTTTTCAGAAAGCTTACTCTCGATGGCGGCTATACAAGGCTTGTCAACTTCATCTACCAAAAACACTGGTTTTCTATCCCAATGTAACCTCAAGCTCTTAATCAAATTCTGCAAACCATTCATCACATCCTCCACAGAGAGACTCTCAAGGTCAACCCTGCTCTAGTTTAACCAGTTTGTACATATTTGTTTCAACTGGACATGTTCAGGATCATCAGATTGAAATTCTTTACTATTTCTAAGATACTTGTGTTCCAAATAACTATCCTGCACTTGCAGAGCACAAAAATATATTGCATCTGATTCATTTTTGGCTTTACAGTCTTTGAAATTGAATAAAACTACGGGATGCCGCCCAAAATGTTGGATGAAAAATTGTTCTCGTTCCAAGATTAAACATTTTTTATAGTTTGTGCCCTCAAACTGTCTAAGAAATACTTTCATGTTCTTTGAGGATTGGAAATCTTCCATTGTTGGGGTCTTTACAACATCTTCCTTTGTCTTTGCATTTTTATCTTCAATGTCGCAGAATAAACGAATCATACCAAAGTTTATGGTTTTGCCAAATTTTGATGGTGCAAAATCATGGCGTACGGTCCCCCCTTTCCCTGTAGTAACTCCTCTATGAGCATTGTTCTATCCACAAATCCGTCCATTACAGTTAGCTGTGAAAGAGTTACCAATTAGCACAAGCCATTAGGGAGAAGAGTTGAAAATTTTATGTTGATAGATGAAGTTACCTTGTTGGAAGCTGATACTGGGATTGTTACATTCGTCAGTCTGAATGCAATTGTCTTTCTTTGGTGAAACCTGCATGTGAAAACAAACAAAATTCAATTACCTTGAACTGGAAAATAGTGTAGTGGTACGTAAAAAATTGCAAAAAATGTACTTACCTTCAACATGTTGGTAACTGAATTTACGTCGTCTGCCAGCTTCTGCCGTTTACAATCAGGTGAAGACATCAAGCTGCAAACAGATTATAGTATAGTGTGTAAAGTCATGTTGATTGAAAGTATTAAAATACAAAATAAAAACAAAAAAGTTTGATGGTTGCGTAATGTTTCTTATATTAGTCCCTTTTTCAGTAGTTTTCATGCTTTATTAAGTTAAGTATAAATTCCAAATTTCGGCATTTGGTGCAGACGAAGGAGTCAATGGACATATTGACATAAGTCAGTTCTCGTTGATTACAATCGAAACAACATTTATTCTGGGGCAAAGCACCTAACTTACGTAACGTTTTTAAATTCTTTCCGTCTTGCTTTTTCCGGGATGAAGCCATTCTGATCTATAGCATGCACAATACACAACTGACAACTATGACAGCTGGAAACTACACTAGCGCCTCTAGTGGATTGATTTAAATAAATAATGGAACAACCTCTAGCGGTGTTATTGTTATTATTATTATTATGAGGCTTATCAAAATTCTTTGAACAATAGTAAATGATATATTTACGATTGACGAAATCAGTTTTGAATATATTATAATTAACAATTCTCATCAGCCAACTGAGTACTAACATTTTACAGAAATCTATAATGAGTTGGCAAATTTTTACTAAACATCAGTCTATTCTTTCTATTTATAGATATATATAAAAAAAATGATTAGAACAGTGAGGCACTACCTCTAATTTGATACAGAATAATTAATGGAAGATGAAACATTCCTGTTTTACCCACAGATTCGTGAGTAGGGCAAGAATCCAGTCATTTGAATATCATTACTGAATTTTCAGTATTTTAGCACCTTGCAAAGTCTTCATTGTTCATTTTTAACCACTAACTTATTCGCACTATAACTATAGACTAGATAATTTTACACATTATTCTTAAATATAATAAAATTGCAATGTTCAAAATTCAAATATGGCGCTTAAGTATAACCAACATTACAACTTAAAATTACTAATTTTAATTTTTAACTGGGGCTTTCGTTCATATCGTGATCGCTTTTAGCAACTATCATGGGTTCGGGTGCTATTGCACGACTGGGCGATGGACTATCAACATTTCGAAAATTAAATCCAGGCGAATCAGCACTGGATAATGATTCAGGCGTACCAACGGAACTTAACGATCCTGGAAGACTGCTACTGGGAGTTGTTGTTAAAAGTCCTCCACGATCAACAGAATTATTACTATGAAATCGTTTTGCTCGTGGACTGACGTAATAGTCGTTTTTGTCATCGTCGAGTTTTCGTTTCACTCCTAATGGACTAGGTCGCAGGACTGGACTGGCGCTTCGCCGGATAAAAGTCCGGGATGTTCGCGTCGGACTCTGGAAACCAGGCGAACTTAGTCGCGTCGGCGAAGGTGAATTACAATTTAATCCACTGTATGGGGGTAAGTTGACATGTAATGGCCCCATTTTGTTCGATTTGGAGTCGCTGTGAGATTCGTTCATTAAACTTAAGTCTTCCCACGATTGGGAAATTTGCATCGCGTGATGAATTTCGCGCTCGTGAGCCAACTCTCTTAAATTGCTCACATCGGCGTGCTCTTCTTGACGGAGTTGAGTGATCCGAGGCGTCAGCCGCAATCCAGACACCTAATTGACAAGTGAGGTTATGTTACAATTCCAAGTCAAACACTTACAGGAGAGCCAGGCACGGGGCTGAAGCTAGCACTGAACCGGCGAGTCCTAGGCTGTGTCGAAGCCCCGAAAATATTAATCGGATCCCTATAAAATTGTATAAACATTTTTTATTTTATTTATTTATTTTTTTTGAAGAATTTCAAATACCTGGACGCTGTGGCTGATGGCGTAGTCGCAGTCATGTTACTCTCATTAATCATAGGAGCACTAGAGCACCGTTTCAAAGTGCCGGAGCCGTTGACGGGACCGTCAACGTCCATGTCGACGCAAGAATTTATTGATGACATTCAGATTATCTGTCACCGTTTGGGGCTTATTTAAAGGGGACATTTGTTTCCAAACACAGAAATTAAAAACACGATTTTATGTTAAGCTATTTTCACCAAGTTTTTTTTTAAGAGAAAACATGAAAGAACACCTCCAAGACTTTTAACTAATCCTGTCAAAAGCTAGCTTAAAAGCGCATGTCCTTCGGTCCTGGACCCGGATTTTGATACGCGCTAGATGGCAGCACCGAAACGCGCCCAATTCAACTGACGCTTCTATAAAATTAATAAAGAAATGTTCTCAAACATCGACAAAAACAATCAATTTTTTACTGAAAATCAATTTATAACTGACAGTACTTGTCAAATTTGTATCTGTCAAATGAAAATGACAGTACTGACAACCTTACAATTCATTCTAATTAAACTTAAGATTCTACAATAAATTATTTTTTCTTCTGGAATGGAGGATTGCGCCCCCCTTGTCCAGGTTTTCCTGTGCGGCCGCCAAAATTGCCTCGAGCTGCCGGCCGATTGCGTTGGTTTTGACCACGACCACCTTTCATATCTCGTCCGCGACTTTTAACAACTGCTTCTTCTTTAACCATATCGATAACTTCATCAGGAATTCGTAAATATTTGATTGTACTGCCGCGGATATAGCATTCAGGCATTCGCCAAAATTTATCACCATCCTAAAATAAAAAAAAATGATTTTTTTTGTTTTGTTTTTTTAATAAATCGTACCCGGGATGTACAAATTACTTCACGAAGATTTATATTCATCCAATTGTCGCAACTAACAAGATGACCATTGTAAGTTTCGCCGTTTTTCAACTCAACCAACTAAAATTTCAAAAATTTATTTTGAGGAAAGTTAGGTTAGGTTTTTACCATTGGGTGGTTCTGAGCCGTTCGGAGTAGCGATAAAGGTAACTGAAGTCACAAAAAAAGTCAATTAGATAACATTGCATATTAAAACCTTACCATTTTTATGATATCTTCTTACGGTTTAAAAAACATAACCTTTTTACCGCTTTTGCGTCATTTCTAGGGATTTTTCAAATTTTGAAATGGCGGTCAATTTAAATTAAAACACAAATTTCATGCAAGCAAATTTATTGTAAAAAACATTGTTTCCAAAATCGGGACTACAATGTACAGCGTCATATTTAACATTTATTGCGTTCTCTCAATCACAGAGTAGAAAAGGCGCTTTGGAATGTGATATTAAGTCACTTGCATTTAAGATTCAAAAAAGAAATGATATTCAGTCATAAATACAGCGCTTTTTTGGCGCCTGTGAGTTGTGTATTGATAAGATAAAAATTTTCGCAGTTGTATTTTTTGTCGTCGATTAGTGAGTTTGATAAAATACTAAAAATATTGTAAAAAGTATAATTATGCCCTGATAAACTACACTAATGCGTGTAATTCTAGTTTTTTGAAAGCTGACTAAAATTCATTTTTACATGTCCACTTGATAAAGTTGACAACTTTGAAAATTTTTCATATTCCAGGGGTAGACTGTTGAAATGAGTTTCAGTACGTTGATGGTGCATTTCAAAGCTTAAAATTGTTTAATATTGCAACGATTAAAGCTACTGGTCCCTAAAACTTAAGTAAACTCGTCTAAGTAATGATGATCACAAGAATTCGTTGTTTGATTGAAATTAGGCACTTTGATGGTGTTCTCATCAGCCATTTGACGCTCTTTTGGCAATTTACTAATTAATAATCAACATCGTGAAGAGACCTGAGTGTAATGTGACTTATATTTAGCAAAGAAAAATAAATAAAAAGTATCACGTCCTTTTTTGTGCCCATTTCATATCATCAGCCCTTGGTTTATACCCAGTGGTTGCTTCAATAACAGTCTCTAAGAAACTCCAAAATCGGAGTTTTTCCAACGGCCAGTTTAGCCAACCTGTTGTTATACAAAAATAAGTTTCATGAGGTGCGACATGATGAATGCGATGGTGACGTCTTGGTAAAATAATATGGTGTTCTTGTAACCATACCACAAATGATGGTAATCCGAAATACGTATGAGACCATTTATGTATCTGAAAGCAACTTTTACAATCTACTTCTTCAAACATTCTCACCAACCTGATTAGTCATTGCGACAAAAAGCGCTAGAAGAAAAACGTAACAATTCCAAGTGAATTTCTTCTCGACTTCTACTTCAGGTAATGTTAGAAAATCCCATACCATCCGGGCTAGAAATGGAATGGTTACCATGAAATTATCGCCGTTGGTTTCGATAAAATCGTGACGGGTAATTGAAGTCGGGTCGATATGGTGTTCGCGAAATGGCCGAAGGAAATTCTAGAAATTTTCATTAATTTAATTAACAATCCTTTTTTTAACTTACTTTTCCTAATATTGGGAGTTCGACAGAACCCCAAGTATCAGCTGCCCAATGAACTAAACCTGAACCGAAATCAGCAGTCACAATGCCGCAAAAAGCGGCTATTAGAATTGTACTCAAATTATCCATACGGACGTGGAATATTATAAAGAAGAAATTTACTACCATTAAGGTTAAGCAGACACCCACACAGATGCATTCTTGGGTTCGTTTCCCTGCAATTCCATAAAACGCATCGTTGAATTCAAATTTTCAAATTTCGCACCAAGAAAAAAATCATTAAAAAAATTCAAAATCTTTACAGAAAATAAAACAGATTTAAATTTGTTTATCAATTTAGACTTTTTTTTAATAATACAACAATTTTTTATGGACAGATAATTTAGTAAATTTGATTTTTAATAAAATTGATTTGGCACTATGTGTTACTAGTAACCATGGCAACATCTTATTTGAAAGATGAGTTATCGGTTGGTCGTTTTTTCCGTTGAAAAATAAAACAAAAATAAGTAAGTAATCCAAGTAAGTACTTAATTTTCAATTACAATTATATAAAATAAATCATTTTAAAATTAAATCGTTTTTGGTGTTTTTTCAACTTGAAAATTGCAGCAACAATCGAAAATGCAGTCGTTACCATGACAACAGTTTATTTAAACAATTGCAAATGAGAAAATTTGTTGAAAAGTTCCGATTTTTTGGTGAGTTTTTTTTTAAATAATGCGTTAAATCAATAAAAAATATCTTTAGATTGTTTGTTTTGGTTGGAAAGTCCTTTAAACTTGAACTTGGGTGATTATTAATAACAATGGTTTCCATCTGTTGAAGATTCTTTGTGAGTATTTAATTTATATAAAACGTTATTTGAAGGAATTATTTCAGTTTTGTATTTTTTTTTAACTTTAAATTTAAATTGGACAACAATCGAGAAACCGAAACAATCGAGAAAACTTTTTTCAAAAAAATCAATTGGGAAGCATCAATTTTCTAATTTCTATGAATAAAAATGTCAAAAAATGTCTTTGTAGAAATCCGGAAGTTAAACTCGTAATTTTTGATGATTATTGTTTAAACATTGGATTTTACCTATTGCAGATGAATTGAAAGGTAAAAGCAAATGCACATTCATAAACAATAACTACATAAAATGATATTTATTAGAATTATTGAAGTTTTTCATTTTTGTATTAAGAAACCCATTTGATCAATTGCAACTTATGCAGACGGAAAAATTTGATAAGAAGATAAGAAAGTAGTAATTTGTTGGTAAGTTACTCATTTTTATTGATAAATAATGCATGACATTATTTCTAATGGTAATTTAACATCAAATTCGAACTTTGATGATTGTAAGCAACAACTCAACAATAATCCTTCGATTATTACCACAATTTTGAATAATAAAGAAGCTAAACGACAAATTGATAAATATAAACACGCTTTGCTTGAGCAATTATTCTTTCTATTCAATTTTCATCGTTTAACAATAGACTACTGTGCATACAATCATGTTTACATTTTATATTTAGCACTAGATATTACGTTTTAAAGTTGAAAAGACACTTTGTGACCTATATTTTGATAACAGAAAAATTGTTAAGGTATAAAAGTTCGGTTTTATAGATTTCGTATAATTAATTCAAACATCGTTTCTAACTTAAAAGATAATTTGTACAAAGAAATAATGATAAGATCGATTGTTAAATACTTTTTTCTTGTTAAATCCCTAGTCATAAAAGACTAAAAAGATAACTTTACATAATAGATAGTTTCACGAAGTGTGACTTTTATTTTTATCTTATCTGTCAACTTGTAGAATATTACAAATTTTGTGGTTTATTTATGTTAATTTATTACATGATTTTTAACGATCAATTTATAGCTCATATTTTTGTATAATTGGAAGCATGTGTTGAAGTTTGTAATTAAAAATTAGAGTCTACAAAAATTGTTTCATCATAAGTTTTAATATAATCTTGTTACGTCTAGTATGAAACGGTTTCATAATGATTTGGCATAATTGTGGTTTTATAATACGAAATCAAAAGATACTTTTTTACTTGATTTTGTTAAAAATTAACCGTAGAATCGTGTGATCTTAAAATAAAATGTTATGCTTTGATAAACAATCACGAGATTATATATTGAAGAATAAATTCAGATTTCGTTATTATTATTAACATAATAAAAAAATCATACTGATAATGAGTAAATTTCGAATCGGTAAATATTTGCATGAATGACGTGAGTATACTGATTCATGAATTACAATAAGAATATTAGCAATGTTTGAATATAGAATAAAGTTTAAAAGCCTCATAAGGGTTAAGTGCTAATCGATACGGATTGTTTTGATTTTAGAATTAATTACATTAAAAGCCTTAGGTAAATAAAGATAGATTTGATATTATGTAAGTGAAAATATTTTCAGCATTATCTGTATTTAATTTAATTTGGTTTCAGTGAGTTTGAAATTTTACTTTTTGACTTTATGTTTGTAAAGTTAAATGTGGGTCACATCGTCTAACAATCAACCGTATCACCTTATTCAAAGAAAGGTCATTACACCCGCACAATTCAGGTGTCCGGGCTAAAGTGTGTCTCAAAGTTAAATATAAACCGCCAACGACAATCGTCACAAAAATATGTGATGTCATCATAACGGAATTTCATTCATACCAGTACTATATAAATTGGCCAATTCTTGAGCGCCTTTATGTTGTGGACCCCATCTAGGTTTAATTTTTTCTTCATGTGTTATAGCACAATTAGCATTTGGATCATCCTCTAACATTGAATTTTCTAATATTTGTTGTTCAGTTTTAACTGGCGCCAAAATTTTTCTTGCCATTATTATATCTAAATGTTGATCAACTAAAACTTCTTTTACACGTTTTGAATAAGGTAGAGGAAGTGCCATTTTCACTTTTATACACATTTGGTAATACTATCAATGAATAGTGTTAATAATTTTATTATCACAGCGGACATGTCGGCGACGGTCGCCACACTAACGATGGATCAAATGCGACTGATTGGGCGAGTCCGGACCATGCGTCGGCTGGGCGGTGCGGGGACGGCGATAAAAGTGACAAGTCTGGAAGACCACCAGGGGATTCACAGAATCTTTTGTTCAAGTAAAAAAAATTGACAGATCAAGATTAAATAATTCAATAGAAGTTTTATTATTTTAAAATCTCCTATAATTTTCATAAAAAGTTCAATTTTATTGGAAGGTCAAATTCGGCATAATGACAAATCTCGAGACATATCGATAATATCTTTTAGTGAATTATTAAATAATGATGATTATATTCTAGAAGAACTTCTTGTTGAATCGAAAATGTTTATCAATATATCAATAAAATTGTATTTACGTTCAATTTTCAAATAATTTAACAACGCTCATAGATGAAATGTGCAAACAAGTGGTTTTTTTCCAGTTTATTTTTGTTTCAATAATTACAAATCGAATTTAAGTAACAATAGAGACGTCATAAAATTAATGCTAAAAATAAGAAACAGCTGCACTCTATAACACGTAACAATTTAAATGAAATTAGTCACTCTATGTAGTCACATCACACCTCGATCAATAGAAAATAATTGTAGGTTCAAGCAAACGCTTAAACATGCAAACTGTAAAGGAAAAAACAAAAAATTGGAAATTGTTACGTGGCAATATGAGCAAAATTACTCAAATATTTATAAAACATATGGAATATTCTCACAACTCTGTTATTGCTATTTTTATTGAAAAATGCTAGAAATTAATGAAAAATTCAAAAGATGAGTAAGGGGAATTTGCTAGAAGGTCACGTTTCAAAAGCTTGTAGAATAATAAAAAATTCATAAAATTTGACTTTTTCCATTTGAATTCAATTAAATCTATATTTTTTTTTTAAATTTTGAATTATTTTGATTAATTTTCAGTGTCATGTCAAGCCGCCAAAATCCTAACCTCACTCAAGTGTCATCAACCTAACCTCAAAATGATTTTGAATCAACTACGCATTACTTTTAAATTTATAACTTCGCATTGTAAATACAGTCAACAAAGGTTGCCGCAGCCTCTCCGCAGTAAAAAACCAAAATCGCACAAAACACCTGTAAGTTTATTGCTAAACAATGTTACTTTATCGAAACAGGTTCAAAGTTTTCTAGATTTGAAAAGTTCGCGAGCTGTTGGAGGTCGCGGCGGCGATGGTTGTATATCCTTTCTTCATTTACGTGGAAATGAATTTGCTGGTCCTGATGGAGGTGATGGTGGTAATGGTGGTCATGTCATTTTCAAAGCTACAATCGATACTAGAGATTTAATCAATGTCCCAACTGTGATTCGAGCTCCTGATGGAGAAAAAGGAGGGAATAAAGATTGTCATGGCAAGAATGCTGAACATTGTATTATTAACGTACCAATTGGTACGATAATAAAAAATTCGAATGGTAAAGTTGTTGGAGATTTAGATAACGAAGGATTGATGTTTGTTGCGGCAAGAGGAGGTGCTGGTGGGAGAGGTAATCATTTTTTTGTGACAGATACGCAACAAGCGCCTGAAATTTGTGAATATGGGGCTGAGGGAGAGGATTTAGAGTATGTTTTGGAAATTAGAAGTATGGCGCATGTGGGATTGGTAATAAATTTTACTCGTCATTACGTTCATTAATTTTTGTTTTCAGATTGGCTTCCCTAACGCCGGTAAAAGTACTTTATTAAGAGCTGTTTCAAGAGCGCGTCCGAAAGTTGCACCGTATCCTTTTACTACATTAAAACCACACGTGGGAATGGTACAATATGATGATTATGAGCAAATTGCGATTGCTGATTTGCCAGGATTAATACCAGATTCTCATAAAAATAGAGGATTGGGAATACAGTTTTTAAAACATGCGGAACGATGTGCTGCTCTTTTGTATATTATTGATTTATCAATTGAAGAGCCTTGGGAACATTTAACAACTCTACAATATGAGTTGGCACAATTTAATAGAAATTTATTAAAAAGACCGCAATTGGTGATTGCGAATAAAATAGATTTGCCCGAATCTGAAGCAAACTTGAATATTCTCAAAGAAAAAACCGATTTGAAAATAATTCCTATTAGTGCTAAATTAGGACGAAATGTTAGTGAAATATTAAAAGAAATTAGGATTATTTATGATAAGTTTAATGAATAAAAAATTACAGTTTCGATTCAGCGAATTTTTTAGCTAAATCAAGAATTTCGTCAACACTGATTGTGTTACTTCCTGAAGCTTGAGCTGAATCAGGCTTACCACCTCCTTTCCCACTTAATTTACTTGCAATGATTTGTACCCATTCGTTCGCTTTGAGTCCTTTTTCAATGGCATCTTTTGGAACTGAAGCTAAACAAAACATTTTATTAGCGTCTGGATCAACAGTAATAAATAATGCAGAAGTAGATGGACTTAAACTTCGAACTTGTTTCAAAGCACTATCTAATGCTTTAGTATTCGAAAAAGCTTTTAATTCTTTAACCAAAATCGGTAAATTTGGATTTGCTTTAAGAAAATCTTTGATTTGATCAACAACCTGATTTGCAATTGCAGCTTTAACTGCCCGTTCTTTATCATCAAGTTTTTTCTTAAGATTTTTCAAATTATTCCTCATTTCTTCTTTTTTCCAATAGGGTATAACAGCATGTGAAACTTCATCTGTCAATTCAACAATCTTCTTCACAAGTTCTTTAGACTTAACACCGCTTTTATCTTCATTAACTAATGAAGTTATTTCATTTAAATTGTTTTCTAATAATTCATTTCTTTTCAAAGCTTTAGTTGCTTCCGGTCCTGTTAGAGCAACAATTCTTCTTATTCCTTTAGCGATCGCTTCTTCACTCGCAATCACAAAATCGCCAATATGTCCGGAATATTTCAAATGAGTACCTCCACAGAACTCAATGGAAGTATTATCCCCAGCTGGACTGAAAGGATCAGCTTCTAGCTGCTCAACAGGAATACCAACTGATACTATCCTTACAGGATCAGGATAAGTTTCTTCAAACACTGCACGCAATCCACGAATTGTTTTCGCGACAGCCAAATTGGCTTCTTTTGCATAAACTGGTTCATTTCTTGAAATTAACTCCTTGGAACTTAACTCAGTTTTTTTCACTTGTTCCGCAGTCAATGCTCCTTTATTTGTAAAATCGAATCGTAATCGATCGGGAGCTACAAGCGATCCTCTTTGATCGGCTTCAGTCCCTAAAACTTTCCGAAGGGCATAATTTAGAACATGAGTTCCGGTATGATTGTTCATAACAAGACGTCGGCGAGATGTATCGATGGATAAACTCACTTTATCGTTTTTTTTCAAAGTGCCTTCGATACTCCCAATGTGGATGACATATCCACCGCGGACTTGCACATTTTTTACGGAAAATTCCACGCTTTCATCGTCAATTTTTACCATAAATCCTGTATCATAAATTTGGCCGCCTTGTTCAGCGTAAAAATTCGTCCTGTCAAGGATAACTCCACACTCTTGACCTGTTTGTACTTCATTTACAAATTGTTTATTGTAGCGGAGCGCAATAACAGTCGATTCGCACGATTCGAATTTATAATCATCATTTACGCCATTTCCAGCTGTGTAGTTATATTTTGGGGAATCATCAGTCGGGGGAATCCCTAAATTTTGTAATTCTGTTATAGCGTGGACGTCAAGATTGATTGTGTCTTCGACGCCGCTGCCTTTGCCCTACAATTTATAATCATATTTTTTCTTTTTTTTTAGATAGAAATTCACTCATACCTGAGATGTCAGCTGCGCTTGCTTTTTCGCTTCTTCATAAGTTGTCATATCAACACTCAAGCCTTTTTCTTCAGCCATGAGTTGGGTTAAATCCACCGGAAATCCGTAAGTATCATAAAGACGCCATGCAACATCTCCTGGTAAAATTTTCGAACCTTCCAGTTTGGTGATTGTTCGATTTAGAAGATTTCTACCACGAGATAATGTTTTCAAGAATTGATCTTCTTCTTCATTGATTGTATCAATAATACTTTGAGGATCTTTCCGCACTTCTGGAAAAGTATCACCGAGAATCTCAACAACGGTATTGACTAAAGTCGCGAAGAATCCAGGTTTGGCGTTTAGTTTTTCAATAGCGTATCTGACTGCTCTTCGTAGAATCCTTCTCAATACGTATCCTCGTCCAGTATTGTCAGGGTTTCCCCCGTCCGATAAAGCAATCGTCAAAGTCCGTGCATGATCGGCTAAAACCCGATACGCCATATCGATTCCATCTTTATCGGCATCGCCAACTTTGCCTGTATATCCTCGAGCGCCTGTTCCTCTTTCTATAGCATCAAATAAAGGCAAAAATAGATCAGTATCATAATTTGATCTTTTATTTTGGATTACTGATACTAATCGTTCTAAACCTAATCCACAATCGATGTGTTTTTTAGGTAATGGTTTTAAACTTCCATCATTTTCGCGATTAAATTGGATAAAAACAAGATTCCAAATTTCTAAAACATCAGGATCGTCTTGATTGACTAAATCGGGAACGTCCCGATTCCCGATTCTATCGAAATGCAATTCAGAACATGGACCACAAGGACCTGTTTCGCCCATTTCCCAAAAATTGTCTTTCATGTTGCCAGGAATCACGTGGCTAGTGGGAACCCCCAAATCCAACCATATCTAAAAAAAAAATTACATATTTATTTATTTCTTTTTGAAGAAAAAGATAGTTATACTTGTTTGCATTCCGAATCTGGCTCCAGGCCTGCCGTTGCGTCACCTCCAAAATACGTAACGTAAAGTCGTTGCGCAGGGAGATTTAATCGTTTAGTTAGATACTCCCAAGCCCATGAACATATTTCCTTTTTGAAATAATCCCCAAAAGACCAATTGCCCATCATTTCAAAAAAAGTGTGATGGTACACATCTTTTCCAACATCGTCTAAATCGTTGTGTTTACCACCAGCTCGTATACATTTTTGGGAGTTAACAGCACGAGTCAGTTTTGCTAAATCGCTGTTGGGATCCACCGTTCCTAAGAAAATCGGTTTGAATTGGTTCATTCCAGCGTTGGTAAAAAGGAGAGTTGGGTCGTCCAATGGAATGGTTGATGAGGAATGGACATATTCGTGGTTTTTTTCTTTGAAAAAGTTGATGTAAGAGTTGCGGACGTCTTTCGCAGACATTGAAGTGTCCATAACTTTAGCAAAATTAGAACATATGGAAGATTACTATGAAATTACTTACTGGCGTTAATTAACTGTTGAATACAATGAACTTTGGATTTGAGTGAGGGAGGTAAACAATATTGCGATATCTTACGAAATTTTTTAAAGAAATATGGATAGAGTTCACATGCACTAAGTGAGGTTAAGGTGTAACTGTGACATTTGAAAGTAGAGCGAAAGAAAAGAATACTTTCACAATCACAATCAAGTTTAATGGCAATTTCTAATCAAAATCACGATCAAGTTAAACAATTATTGAAATCCGTTTCGATTTTTTTTGACATTGGATACAATTTTGAGGTTATGCATAAAAAATTTACTTGAAGCTGGTTTTTGTTGTAAATTGTTGATTTTGAACGTTTTTTCTTGCTGTAGTTGTGAAAAATAAGTTAGAATAATGATGTGATTTATTTAAATATTTGTGTTTTTTTTTTTTGTAGGAAAACTTCAGTGTTGGCATGCCTGCGGCATTACATCTGTCATTGAAGTGTCAACCACAATTGTCATAATTATTAATTTTCTGATTATTTAAAAAAAAATGGCAGCAGAAATAAAGCCAGCGACTCAATCAAACGATAAATTTTGCACAACGAAAAAACCCGCACTTTTGGCAAAATTAGAAGGTGGTAGTGATGAAATAAATGCGGCTGTTTTAATCCCGGGTGAAGATGGGGTTATAAGTGTGTCAGATGATAAGTAAGTTATTAAATCATCACCAAACAACATATTTTAACAACAGGAATTATATAGAACAGTTCGTGTATGGTTAAAACGCGATTCTGGCCAATACTGGCCGAGTATTTGTCAATATATGCCAAGTGGGGCCACATCAATATTCTATACAGTAGAAACGCGTCAACTTTTCATAGGCCAGGAAAATGGAACAGTGTCGGAATTTTCATTGGCAAGTGACTTTAATCGAATGATGTCTGTACGAGAATATTTAGCACATCAAGCCAGAGTTACTGAAATCATTTTTGCTATAAATTGTGAATGGGTTTTGAGCGTTAGCCGAGATAAAGTGTTTTCGTATAATTGCACACAAACTGGGAGGAATATTGGAGTTTATACGGCAGAGGCTTGGTGCACGGCATTACAGTACCTTTAAATAATATATTTTCCCATATTTTTTTTTTAAATATTTTTTTTAAGATTTGACGCGCAAACAAAACACGCATTTGTCGGAGATTATTCCGGGCAAATTACAATGTTAAAGTTGGATAATTCCGGCCCTAGTGTGATAACAACTTTAAAAGGCCATTCAGGCTCAATTCGGTCTCTAGCTTGGGATATAGAAAGACAAATGTTGTTCAGTGGTTCTTATGATCAAACAGTTATAGTTTGGGATATTGGAGGTCAGCAAGGAAATGCATACGAACTTCAAGGACATCATAATAAAGTATAAAAATACACTAGTGGATAATTTATTGTCTGTTGTTTTAAAGGTATCAGCATTATGTTATTTAAGCAGTACAAAACAATTAATAAGTGCAGGCGAAGACGGGGTTTTAGTTTTTTGGGATATGAATCAATCCAGACAAGAAACACCCGAATGGATTGAATCCGATTTATGTCAGTTATGTGGAAGACCATTCTTTTGGAATTTACGTGCCATGATGGATCAAAGACAATTAGGATTGAGACAACATCATTGTAGACATTGTGGGAAAGCAGTTTGTGAGAAATGTTCAACAGGAAGACTCACAATACCAACGATGGGTTTTGAATTTGCTGTTAGAGTTTGTGATCCGTGTCATGTTTTACTGAGAGATAAAGAGTACGATTTGTTAGAGTTTTAATTTTTTGAATAATCTTAAGTTTTAGGAGACCGTCTTTAGCGACATTCCATGATGCAAAACACAGCATTACTGCAATGGGAGTTGATGAAACGCGTAAAAAATTGGTTACAGTGGGACAGGATAGATTAATTAAAATTTGGGATATATCAGCTTTGGTTTGAATAAGTTTATTTTTTTCTTTTTTTGAAAAAATGTGATTCAATTATTCATGTGCTATGAGTTATTATTTTATGTGAAGTTAAAAATCATTAATTAATGTTATATTTATATTCTATAAGTTCTAATAAACTAAGGTCTGTTTACTGAGAAAGGATTGACACAGTTCTATTCAGAGATCGAATTTTGATTAACTTTTTTTTTAAGTGTATAATGTTTTAATATGCATTTTGAGAAATATGTATGCAACCCAAAATACAAGAATGTGTAATGGAGGTTGCTTTATAATTCAAAATATATTGTTTTTGAAGTAGCTGAAACACAAAAATTCATGTTTCAATTGGAAAACGATTTAATTCAATTGTAAGCAGATTTATAATCAGATTGTAGATAACAGAAGAAAAAAATCGTCAAGATTTTCTGTTATCTGTGCCGAAATCAAATTTAATAGATATCCCCGTCTATAATCAACGTAAATTGAAACTATGGAGTTTGAAATCGAGTGAGTTTTCAAAAGTGTTTTTGCAAACTACTAAACAGAATCTATTTTCAGGACAGTTCCCAAATGGATGTTTTGGAAGAAGCGAAGATACCAAATAGCAATTTTAGCTTTTTTAGGTTTTTTCAACGTTTACGCTCTTCGAGCAAATTTGAGCATTGCTGTTGTCGCTATGACAGAAAATAAAACACTAACTTTAGACAACGGAACAATTATTTATGTGAGTTTTTTCTTTATTAATAAAAAAAAATATATATATAAATTGAATTCCATACAGACGAGAGAGTTTGATTGGGATTCTAAAACCCAAGGCTACGTCCTTAGCTCCTTCTTCTATGGTTATCTCACAACCCAACTTTTCGGCGGCTGGATTTCTGCAAAAATAGGCGGCGCGCGTGTATTCGGAGTCGGAATAGCAGTAACTGCAATTTTAACATTAATCACGCCGTGGTTAGCCTCAATTAACGTTTATCTTCTATTAGCTGTGCGAATAATCGAAGGTGTTTTTGAGGGAGTAACTTATCCTTGCATTCATGCAGTTTGGTCGCGATGGGCACCGCCTTTAGAAAGAACCAAACTAGCAACTATAGCGTTTTCTGGAAGTTATATCGGCACTGTTATTTCCATGCCTGCAAGTGCTTACTTAGCTACCGCTTTAGGATGGGAAAGTATTTTTTATTTTTTCGGAGCTATAGCTTTACTATGGTATAGCTTCTGGTGGTACTTTGTCACCGAATCTCCAACTGTTGATTCAAAAATATCAAAAGATGAGTTGGATTATATAGAAAAAAGTTTAGGGAATGTTGAAGTTAATCGGAAGATTCAACATCCTTGGATGAAAATTCTAACGTCTGCTCCTGTTTGGGCTATTATTGTCGCCCATTTTACAGACAATTGGGGGTTTTACACGCTTTTAACTCAACTACCAACTTTTATGAAAGGTAAAAATTTCAATTTGTTAAAAATTCGATGACAAGCATTTTAGATAAGTTCAATTATGATTTGGCCAAAACTGGGTTTCTTTCTGGAGTGCCTTATCTAGCGATGGCTATTATGATTCAATTTTCCGGACATTTAGCTGACTGGTTACGGGAAAAGAAGATTTTAACAACAACTCAAGTCAGGAAGATTTATAATTGTACTGCGTTTATTATTCATGCTATTTTCATGGTAGGAGCAGCCTTTGTGGAATCACTAGCTGGAACGATTATTTGCTTAGTTATTGCTGTTGGTTTAGGGGTTTTCGCATGGTCGGGATTCGGGTAAATTTGCTATATTCAAATTTATATATTTTTTTTTACTCAATTTTAGTGTTAATTACCTTGATATAGCCCCAAAACATGCTAGTGTTATAATGGGTCTTAGTAATACTTTGGCTACACTTGCAGGAGTCTTCAGTCCCATAGTTACAGGATATATTGTTACGACAGGAGTAAATCACCAATTACTGATGGTATTAACAATAAATTTGAAAATTTTAGTCTGCTGACGAATGGCAAATTGTCTTCGGTATTGCCAGTGCGGTTTTTGTTTGTGGGAGTGGAGTGTATTGGTTGTTGGCGTCTGGGGAAATCCAGCCTTGGGCGGAACAAGATGACTGAATTTTAAACTTTAAAATAATTCATAAAATGAAATTTAAAATATGCTTCTTACTTTTCTCGGCTGCATTCCTACAATTGCTTTCATAATGCAAAACATAGAACCGTGAATTAATAAAGATAAAATTTATTAATTAATCTATATTCTATAAGTTCTAATAAAATGAAATGTTTTGTGGTTAGATATTTATAGAAAACAATTATTTTTTCATAGGCTGTTTAATTTAGATTATATGCAACCCAAAATACATGAAGTGAAAATTGCTTCGAGTAAATATCAAGCAGTTATAAAAATTAAAAAATTGAAAATGAACAACTTTGAAAATCAAAAATTCACTAAGCTGAAACAGGATCAATAAAGTTTTCAAAATATTACTTTAGGCAATTTGTAATTTGTCATTTATTTCAAACTTATTGTTCAGAAATCGATTATCATGTTCTTGGGACTGTAACAAACACTTTTTTTGTACTGTATACCGGAATAAAATAAACTGTCTACTAAAAATTGGGATAAATGTTTGCTAAGTTGGTACTTCATTTCTCTAAGTTGGTGCTCCGTTTAATTCTAGTGAGAAATGTTCACACCTTGTCATTTTAGAGAAATTAGGGTTAAGTTGATAACGCAAATAGCGTAAATGCAGATTACAGCTGACAGACAAAGACGTCAAGCTAGTTAAAAAAAAAATTACCAACTTATACTTATATAACTCACTAAACAAATTCAATTGTTTATACAACCTGAAAACGATAAATTCTCAAGATTTAAAATTTTTAGTGGGCAGTTTATTTTTTTCCCATGTATATATATATTAAAAATTGGAGATTTAGAGAATTTATCGTTTTTAGGTTGAATAAACACTTGATATTGCTCAGTGGGTTTCATTAATATAAGTTGGTAATTTTTTTTAACTAGTTTGAAGTTTTTTGACGTCTTTGTCTGACAGTTCTCTGTTAGATTTGTGTTGTCAACTTAACCTCAACTTCTCTAAACTGACATGATGGAAACATTTCTCACTAGAATCAAAGAAAGCACCAACTTAAAAAAATGAAGTACCAACTCAGCAGACATTTATCCAATTAGTCTCAAAAATTGTCGACACTGACATTTCATGGTTACCAGTTTCAAAAAATCAAATTGTCCGATTGTTAACAAATTTTTCTTTAGTCAAATTTAAAAAATAAACAAAACTTCAAAATCGAGTAGATTCATAATCAAGAAGTAGAAGATAACAGAAAACAAATAAAAAGTTTATGATAAGAGTATCTATATGTAGGAAAATAATAAACTACCCACTAAAAATTGAGATAAATTTTTGCTAAGTTGGTACTTCATTTCTTTAAGTTGGTGCTTCCTTTGATTCTAGTGAGAAATGTCCACACCTTGTCATTTTAAAGAAATTGAGGTTAAGTTGATAACGCAAATAGCACAAATGTAGATAACAGCTGTCAGACAAAGACGACAAAAAACGTCAAGCTAGTTAAAAAAATAATGGCAACTTATGGTAATGAAACCCACTGAGCAAATCCAATTATTTGTTTATCCTAAAAACGATAAATTCCCTAGATTTAAAATTTTTAATGGGCAGTTTATTTTATTATTAAATTAAAAATTGAAAATTTAGTGAATTTATCGTTTTTAGGTTTAATAAACACTTGATATTGCTCAGTCGGTTTCATTAATATAAGTTGGTAATTTTTCTTCACTAGTTTGAAGTTTTTTGACGTCTTTGTCTGACAGTTCTCTATTGGATTTGTGTTATGAACTTAACCTCAACTTCTCTAAACTGACATGATGGGAACATTTCTCATTAAAATCAAAGCAAGCACCAACTTAGAAAAATGAAGTACCAACTTAGCAGACCTTTATCCAATTAACCTCAAAAATTATCGAGTACCTGCGGTTCGCTCGAATTGACATATGAATATTATGATTGTTATGATATGAAAACACTTTTTATTCACTTCAAATTACGATTTAATTGACTTTTATTGAATTCTCAATTTTTAATATCAATTGTAAGTTCTCTTATAGACCACCAACAACACAGCTACGTTTAAATAAAATATAAGTAATTTATATTACTCGCCTTTCAAAATTATAGTAAAAAAACCAAATGTTGGTAAAAACAAAAATCTCTAGTCCGGTCAGCCATTATTTGCACAAATGACAAAGTGCACCAATGCTAAATCGCGCGAACTGCACGTACCCCAAATGTAAATGACAGCTGTCAGACAAAGACGTCAAAAAACGTCAAACTAGTTAAAAAAAATTCAATTGTTTGTTCATCCTAAAAACGATAAATTTCCTAGATTCAAAATTTTTAGTGGGCAGTCTATTTTTCTACTATATATACATTGAACACTCAAAAATGGAAATACTGTTGATTTTTTGCTTGTATCTTTCGTGGGATGCTCCCACTCTCAAACTGGTACCCAATTTTCAGTCAAATTTTCGATTTTAATTTAATTTTTCAGACCCATCCTGTGAAAAAGAGACTTATTACCCATATCCTGGCAAGTCTGTCAAAATGGTAAACTATATGTTCGCAGCTGCTTTGTAGCTTTATGGTTCAATTCAGTAACCCAATCTTGCACCTCGCCAGCTGCCTCAGGCTGTATCCAAGAAAAAAAAATCGATAGAATAGTCCTCTTTTTATTTCGAATTTTCATTTTTTTTGGTAATGACCTCTGACGTCACTCATTTACCTTCCTAACCCATGACGTCACACTCTTCTCTGACGCATTTAAAACAAAGCTAGTTTTGTAAGCCCGCATGCGCATTTTCCCAATTCCGAAATGAGAACAATACAAATATCAAAGCTGGCGCTTTCAGCGCCGCGACGCCTCAATCGTCCAAATAAATTGTGCGCATTTTTTCCGTTTCATCTATCTTTGATTGAATTTGGTCGAATAGACGTCGTATTTATAGGACTGCCAGTTCTACAATTCCTACCGTTCGGGAAATATGACGAAGTGAAAATTTATTGGAACAATTGAAGAAAAGTGTATTAAAATCCAATGATTGTTGGGATATTATAACGAAGAAATAATGTGGAAGTGTTGTGTTAATTTTAAGCTAAAAATTTAGTATTCTTAGGCTTTTATTGGTGGGAAAAGGAAGTGAAGAATTAAGGTAAAGGGTTTTAATTTTTAATAATAAAAAGATTTTTGATAAATTAATAATTGACAGTTGGGGATTTTTAGTTGGAAAAGTTTTGGTTATTTTTTTGGATAATTTTAAATGTGATGTCAGTTTTTTCCTTGTACTAAATTACTTTTTTTTTTACTGTGAAATAATAGTTTCTGAGTGACAGAATTATTTTTGTACTCAAAATCAATTTTTTTCTGTGCAAAATAGGCATTTGGCAAGGTTGACAGCACTGTTTGTCAATTGTCATAAGTGTCAGTTTGACATAATTTCAAAATTTGGAGATTGTAGCACTGAATTATAGATTTGATTTTGCATCGTTCAATAGCCCAGAATGGCTTTGGTAATGCTCCCTTGCGATCTGCCATGGTGGGACTCGGTAAAAAAGCACTTAAAAAAAATCGCATCGACAAGAAATACTCTCGAACTAATTGAAGGCATGCAAAAAATCCACGATTTATGCAAGTGAGTCTTAAACTAAAACCCAATTTACAAAACCCTTGAGCAAAAGTTTTCAGTGTTAGTCTCGATCCTGAAGAAGACACAAACGATCCAGATATTTTCGTCGGTTTACTCAACTTCTTAGACAATGATCTAACAAGCGAAGAACGCAGCAACTTTTTGAATAAAACTCTTCAAAATATAGTCAAACGAGCGCTCAAACTCAAAGAGTGCAAACCAAAAAATGGACTTCATTTTAGTCTTCAGCAACAATGTATGAAAATTCTCACTTAAAAAAATTTTTATTTCATTTTTTCATTCTAGCTGATAGTACAGAACTTGAGTACACATTTATTTCGTCTTTGATAGCAAACGCTTTTTTTTCGACTTTTCCTAAACGTTCCGACCGCAGTCATCCAACCTTACAAAATTTTAATTTTACTCATTTCTTTAAACATTTGGATAAAAATGTGCAGAAGAGTAAATTGAGGAGTATTTTGTATTATTTTGATTGGCTAGAAGTCGGGGATAATGCCAAAGGGTGCCTTAAAATATCGCGTCAGGTTATGACTAGTAAAGAATGGCTCACTATCGAAGACTGGCTTGAATGTAGTCTTCCTCTTTGCTCGCTCCAAATCAAACACGATGGAAAACTCGAACGTAGTGAAGATGATTCTTTACAAATTTGCTTCGCTAGTACAAAAATCGGCGGAAATGTTTTAACCGATGGCTGTAGTCAAGAATGCATCAATTTAGTCACTTTCCCAGAACTCCTTCCTCTTCTTCTAAACGTCGAAGCTCTCGAAGATAACGAAGTTTTAACAGTGGAAAAAGTACGACACGTTTCTAGAATTGTCGACCCGAAAAACAGAGCTATTTTGGAAAAAATCGAAACTCCCCAAGAAGTATTAAATTTAATTTTTTATCTATTTGAAATATCGAATTTTTTAGATGACAATATGTTGCGCCGACGCTGACGACTACAAGAAGCTTCCAATCGGCCAATACGAAGAAGACAACATTTTACGAGAGTTAAATAAATGTCTTCTAGCTTTCCAACAAAAACAATACCATAACATTCAACGCCAAAGACGTCTTTCACCAATTGGCGAATCAATCGGTTCTACTCAATCCGATCCTTCAATTCCTTTAATCACACAACAGTCTTGTAGCACAAATCGCAGCTCTTCGCCAATTTGCGATAACAACAATTTTCTGAATGATAAACTCCGCGTCCAGCTTGAACCGCCTAAGAAATCTCAACACGAAATTGTGAATAATCGTCGAGGACGATTTATCGTTTTAGGATCATCAGGAGAATGTCTTCCGGTGTCTCGCAAAATCGAAACTCCGTTCTCGAGTTGCGAATCGAGTGAAGAAGAATTCCATAGTGCGAAAACAAGTTTAGATGATGGTAGTGAGGATGATAATTACCATAAGAGGTATAGTATTGATTTGGAAACTCCGGAACGAAGACATACTTTTGCTCAAAGACTTAGAGATGCTTTAAGAAGAGAAATTTCCGAGAGTTTTACTTCAAGCGAATCGAGTTATGCTGTTGGGATTTCAGTCGCTGGAGATGATGTCAAAGACTTTCAAATCAAGTAAGTTTCTTAATTTTAATGGATTTAATTTAATTTATTTAGAGTAAAACGCGGCGGATCGACTGGTTTCGCTTTACAAGAATCAACAGAAGATGGCTTTTTGCAAGATTCAACTCAACAGCAATGGATTGATAAATTCAAAAGCAAACAAAGTGGTTTAAGTCGCAAATCTTCAGAATACAGTTTTACCACTGAATACAGTTCTGAATTGGAAGAAGTGTATGAGCAGTTTTCCAGATGGTTAGAAAATCCAATTCTTGAAACTAAAAAAGAATTGGATGCGAGAGAATTAGCAGTCGTTCAATTCGCCGGTTCTTTGCTAAAACGAACACTAAGTGAGAGTTTTGCTGGTGTTCCAGTGCCTCTAACCAACAATGAAGAAGTTAATACTAATAAGAAAAACAACGTTTTAAGTGCCAAATCGTTAAGTTTGGAATTAGCAAGACAGAAACATAAACTTGCAGCACAATTGGTAAGTATTGAAATTTGCAAGAAAAGGCATGTAGATTTTTTATTAACAGAGTGGCAATAAAAAGAAAAAGAATTGGTTTATTTCGTGTGTTAACGAAGCGATCGTCCAAACTTTAGAAGATGTTTCGATTAAGATTCAAATGCCAAAGGTAAAATATTAATTTTCCCATTTCTGCTGCTAAAACAACATGCCTTTTCTTCTCTTTCCAACTATCCAAAATTTTAACCCATTTTTTCTAGATGTCTGAAATTACCAACAAATCTTCCAGTGGTTTAAAACCAGTGTGTACTGGAAATTGGGGTTGTGGTTCATCAAAATGTGGTGATGTTCAATTAAAAGTTGTAGTTCAATGGATGGCAGCAAGTGTCGCTGGTATACCATTTCTTCGATATTACACTTACAATCATCCTAAATTAGCTAAATTGGACACAGTTTGTCGAATTTTAGTTGATCGAAAATGGACAGTAAAAGACTTAGCTCAAGCTGCTTTAAGATACTCAAGTCAAGTGTTACAAGGAAGAGAAAATCGAGAAAGTTTGTTTGAAGAATTGATTGGTTTAGCAAGGACAATTTAGTGTTTTTTTATGGCTTTTTGACACTGTGATCGGTCATTATTTACGCGTTGCCTTTTTACATTTTTATTAACAGCGGAATAAAGTCTTCCCAACTTTTGATACTTCAATGCTTTTTATAGAAAATTGCTGCAAAAAGACAGTTTGAAGGAGTGTTGTGCAAATTGTAAATACAGAACTGGGATTATCGAATATTGTTTTAATGTCCTTGATGTATTGGTGGTTGCATACAAAAAAAAATGCAATGACAGTTATTGTAGGAAATTAATCATTTAGAAAAAAATCCCTCGCATTCTCCTCCCTAATCCTTGCCGATCGTACAAAATATTAAACTTATTTACAAATTGATTCAAATCATTACAACCTTTTGTTAAAGTCCCTAAATACGTCATCAAACCCACATCATTGCATTGCTGGAATAATAATCAATCATTAAAAGACATTTTTCTAACCCACTTACATTATAAAAATCTTGTCTGAATCTCGAACTCTGAATTACTGGTAGCCGATGACACAACGAATAAGCTTCTCTTAAAATTTCGTGATTTGTCGGTAACTGTCCACTTTGAACAGCTTTCATGTACTCTAAGATAAGTCGTACTCTTGAATGCAACATTTTTATAGCACTATGTTGCGCTGTTAAATGTTCAGCAACTAACGAGCTTTCACCTGATTCCGTCGACGACATTCTAGCAACATGATCAACACCAATTCGTTCAGCTTCTTCTGTTGCTAAAGTATAACTCAAATTTACAAATAGCATTGTTGCTTCGCCTCCGATTAAATCTATAACAGATTCATAGAGAGCGACTGGTAAATGCTACAAATTATCATAATTATTAAACTAAATTTTATGTTTTGCATTGTCTCACATCGATGTTTTTGTCGTAAGGATTGAGTTTAAGCAAAATTGGAGATTCATTAATATCGCAAATTTGCTTGTGGATTTTTATATCAGTACTATTCGGTACATCCCCGGTTGTGTACCAACCTATGAAATCCATATCACTAAAAACTTGCTTGACTGAAAAATCGAATTGTATCAAAGAAATCATAAAAAATATTAATTTTACATTGTTCTTCTTTCATAGTGTAATAATCTCGATCAATAATAACGTCGTCTCCAATCATACTAAACACAAGTTCAAAAGAGTTCATTATTTCGATGTTTCTGCCTTTTTGTTTGCCAATTAAAGCTCCAATTACTAAAAATTAAAATAGAATTTAACAATTGTTAAGTAATTTAAAATCAAACCTCTCTGTACTGATCCTTCTTGCGCTTTTTCTCGAGTCCAATGCTCCGAAACGTTCATTATAACCAAAGGATGCAAGGAACAAGTCACTGAACCGACAGCACCCGCTGCCATTACATTCTTTTCGGAATCTTCAGATTGATTCGAGTCGGAAGGGGCTGTGTTGTCCACTTCCATTTCCATTGATTCTTTATTTGCACTCATTTCTGATACTTAATGAAAAATTTCAAGAATTATTAATAACAGCTGACATTTACAGCGCCATCTGTAATATTTCAAATGTCAAATAAAAATTCAAAATTAAAACGTAATTTTTATTTAAATTATACAAAATCGTCGAAATCATCATCGTCGTCATCATTTTCGTCCAATTTAAGTGCTTCCAATTTACTTTTCAAGTCTTGACAGTCGCTTTCGGCTTGCTTATTCATATATCTGATAAAACTGCGTCTTTTGCGTTCCGGCAACGATTGTAAGACAGCTTTCATTTCATTATCTAATTTAATTTGTTCTTCTTTAGTTACTTCTGTTATTACTTCCTTATTGTTGCAACATTTCGTACAAACACTGTCTTTTTTTCCACAATCAGCACAAATCACATGATATGCTTGTCTTACTTTTCTTTCTTCACATCTAACACATTTTTTTGGCTGTGTTAATGGCTTATATTTCTTGTATTTAATTTTCCATTCAATTATTTCCTTACAGCGTTGACAAACATCTCTAACCTGAATGTTATTAATAAATTTTGTTCTATCACTAGTATCATGTAGGCTATTTTTGAAAGAAGTTTTATTTTGGTGTTTTTGTGGCCGACTCCGATGATTATTGCCCTTTTGCGTGCTCATCTACAAGAAAAAAAAAACAAATAAAAAAAAAATGAGGTTATATCTTTTTTTTTTAAATTTCAGTCTTAAAAGCATAGTCATATGACGAATTTATAAAAAAAAAACATTTTATTGCATATTTTGAAGTCAATTTCGATAATTATTACCTTTTTCTGCTCATTTATTACAAAAATTAAACATTGAAAAAAGTGAGGTTATGTCAGTGCTTGTCAATGCTGGTTTTGGTTTTGGCTAAAAGTTTTTGTTCGATTTTTTTAATTTCTTCAACTTGTGTTTTAATAATCTTCTCTAATTCTTGATGTTTTTTTTCTAAAAGTTTGAATTGTTTTTCTTGTTTTGTTATAAATTGTAAAGTTTTGTTTTGTGCAATAGATCCAAGAGTATTGATTGTTATTATAAACTTCTGAAAATCGTCGTTTAAATCCTTAGCCATGGTGCGAAATTGCGGCAAATCGTCCCATTTCGATGAGGAAGCTCCAGCTTTTGTTGCTTCGTCTATAATTTGAATTTGTTTGTTTAAACAATCCTTGTAAGCTTTACTCAATTGAGTGAAATTGTTTTTTAAATTATCCATTAATTCCACAATTGCGGCGTCGCCTTTATCGCATGCTTCTTTCAATTTCAAATCAAAATTGTCCATATTTGGGACTAAAGAAGGCACAGCTAGTAGTAACACTCTCGCCGGGTTTGCAATACGTCTCGGTTTCAAAATCCTAACTATTCGATTCATTTTTAATTAAAAGTTAAAGAAAGTTAGAAAAATACCTGAAATTTGGATAAATTTTGACAAAAATTTTGAATTTTTATTGACAAATTGTAACTTTAACCACATCCATGTTTAATTCAAGTAAGCCATGCCTTGACAGTTAACCTTCTTAACCTCAAAATCCTGATTAAAATTTTTTCTTTCCATTTCAATTGATGGCTTCAAAATTCAAGTCGCGTTACAAAAATGAGTCGATTTTTTAAAATTTACGAATTGTTTTTACACCGATATCCAGTAATTTCGCAATCTTTACAAACCGGGATTTTAGTAAGTGCAGGCGATGTAATTTCGCAAACTGTAGTTGAAAAACATAAATTTCAAGAGTACAGTTTTAAAAGAACATTGCAATACTTTTGTGTTGGTGCTGTTTATCTTGTAAGTTTTTAAAAATTGAAAAATTGACACTTACCGTATGTTAAATTACAGGGACCTGTTCTAACAATGTGGTATCGAATTTTGGAGACGCGCGTAGGAAGTGGCGGGAAATTTTTCGCTTTGAAAAAAATGGCCATTGATCAGATTTGTTTTGCACCGGTTTGTCTTGCTGGATTTATTATATCGGTGGATATGTTAAGAGGGAATTCCATTGAAGAGACCAAATATACTTTTAAGAATGTTTATCCGGATATTTTGATTAATAATTATAGGTTATGGCCGGCAGTACAATTGGTTAATTTTTATTATGTTCCTTTGAGATATCAAGTTTTATATGTGCAATGTTTTGCACTGTTTTGGAACACTTATGTTTGCTTTAAGACCAAACCGGAGGATACTGCATAGATGTATTTTTTGTGGCAGGGAATTTAAGTTTATATTTTTAGTGTGTTTTCGGGGAATTCCACAATTGTGATTTTATTAATAATAAATATTTTATTTTTAACATTCACGTTGTTTGTTGATGATAAGAGAATGACTACTAGTTGGCTTTAATGACCTGTGAGTTGAACTTTGTTTCATTGAATGTTGATTTCTTGAATTATACCAAATTAAATGCGTGATTTTTTTTATTGTTTTTAAATCCATTTATTTTGTACATTATATGATACACATCATTAACATAAGACATCTACTTTTTTAAAAATTTAATTAGTAAACATATTATAAAATATACTATGTCTTTTTCTGTTTAATAACATAAATATTTATCATTTATTTTAGACTACTAAGAAGTGAACAAATACTCGTTGTATGTCCACATTCAATCATTTCAATTTTTATCATGCACCAACTTTGTGTGGACACTTTTTATATAATACGTTCTACAGAGTACAGAATAAAAAAATATCAACATTTAAGTTAGAAGGTAGACAAATTTAGGTACATTTATGCATTTTTAATACTGTATAGGCCGATAAGCAAAACCCAAAAACTACAGCAACTAAATCCAATATACAGGTGTCTTAATGAAAATCAATTAAAAAAAAAAAAACACACTAGATTTGAGATTGTTAAATCGCATTTTAGACACCTGCACTCTACATTTTTCTGAACCAAAAAAAAAAATAAAAATATATACATAAAAGTCTTAAGCTGTAAATGGAAAAGTGATCTTTTGAATTCCTTATACGTTATTGTCGTAATTTCCGGAAGCTCGTGATTGGAGGAATGCTCGTTTACCCAATGATAATAAAATTTGTCGGTTTCGATTGGCGCCCTCTTTTGCCTTCTTTCTTGCTATTTCAAGTAGAAGACGGTTGCGAAGAACGTCCAAAGAATTTACTATGGACAATGATGCACCCGATTCGCCTAAAGCGCCAGCTCTTTTAGTCCGAGATTCGGGACTCAACTTCTGAAAACAGAAAGAAAAATTGGATGAAAGGATCGATTCGTTGAGGACTTTGAAATAAACTAACTAAATCGAACCACAAAAAAGAGGTTTAGATTCAATAAAAGGCTGGTGAATAGAAAAAAGTGGTCAGGTGACTTATTTAAATGACAGCAGCCGCCTAATATTAAAAAAAAAAGAATCGACAGCAGCCACTTGATGTTAGTTTTTGTATATTTTTTAATAATTAAATATTAACATAGGTGGCAGCTGTCAATTTTAAATAACAAAATAAAGTGGTGACAAATATAGATGACAAGTGCCTTCTATAGAAAAAAACAAATTTATAGCGTAGGAGGCTAAATTTGAATATTTTGACGTTTACTTGACAGCAGTCACCTATGAATTTTTTGTAATAAAAAGGATCTATAGTATGAATTTGTGACTATTAAATAGAAAGAACCGGAAAAAGTGGTCACGTGACTTATTTGAATGACAGCAGCCGCCTTATATTAAAAAAAAAAAAAAAGAATCAGTGAAAAATTTGAAATGAAACGTCAAAATTTAAAGCCAGTTTTCTTGAAAAAATATCGAAAAACCAAAAAGTATTCAATTTAAAAATCAATCAAATTCAATGGAATTGTCAAGGTTTTAACGACAGCAGCCACTTGATGTTAGTTTTTGTATATTTTTTAATAATTAAATATTAACATAGGTGGCAACTGTCAATTTTGAATAACAAAATAAAGTGGTGACAAATACAGATGACAAGTGCCTTCTATAGAAAAAAACAAATTTATAGCGTAGGAGGCTAAATTTGAATATTTTGACGTTTACTTGACAGCAGTCACCTATCAATTTTTTGTTATAAAAAGGATCTATAGAATGAATTTGTGATTATTAAATAGAAAGAGACCGGAAAAAGTGGTCAGGTGACTTATTTAAATGACAGCAGCCGGCTTATATTGAAAAAAAAAGAATCAGTTGGAAAATTTGAAATGAAACGTCAAAATTTTAAGCCAGTTTTCTTGAAAAAATATCGAAAAACCAAAAAGTATTCAATTTAAAAATCAATCAAATTCAATGGAATTGTCAAGGTTTTAACGACAGCAGCCACTTGATGTTAGTTTTTGTATATTTTTTAATAATTAAATATTAACATAGGTGGCAGCTGCCAATTTTGAATAACAAAATAAAGTGGTGACAAATACAGATGACAAGCGCCTTCTATAGAAAAAAACAAATTTATAGCGTAGGAGGCTAAATTTGAATATTTTGACGTTTACTTGACAGCAGTCACGTATGAATTTTTTGTAATAAAAGGGATCTATAGAATGAGTTTGTGACTATTAAATAGAAAGAGACCGGAAAAAGTGGTCAGGTGACTTATTTGAATGACAGCAGCCACCTAATATTGAAAAAAAAAAAAAAAGAATCAATGAAAAATTTGAAACTAAACGTCAAAATTTAAAGCCAATTTTCTTGAAAAAATATCGAAAAACCGAAAAGTATTCAATTTAAAAATCAATCAAATTCAATGGAATTGTCAAGGTTTTAACGACAGCAGCGATTTGATGTTAGTTTTTGTATATTTTTTAATAATTAAATATTAACATAGGTGGCAGCTGTCAATTTTGAATAACAAAATAAAGTGGTGACAAATACAGATGACAAGCGCCTTCTGTAGAAAAAAACAAATTTGTAGCGTAGGCGGCTGCTGCCAAAATTTGAATGTTTTGACGTTTACTTGACACCAGCCATCTATGATTTTTTTATAATCAAAGCGTTTTTTAGACTGACTTTGTGGCTATTTAATATGAAAAGACAGAAAAAAGCGGTCATGTAACTCTTCTGAATGACAGATAGAAATAATAAAAAAAAAAAATCAAATGTTATTTTTTCTGAAAATTAAAAACAGAGAAAGCTGCTGTCAAGATTTTAAGGACATAAGCCAGCTGGAATGTTCTAAATAAAATATTGTATTAGTTTTTGGAATACACTAAATAAACGTAGATAGCTGTTGTCACAAAAAACAATCACGTGATTTTATTATTCAGTGGCGAATGTCAACTTTGAATGATAGGCAAAAGTGGTGACAAACACAAATAACAAGAACCTTCTGTGAGATTCTTATGGAAAAAACAAGTTTGTAGTATAGGAGGCTGGTGCCAAAATTTTAATGTTTTGACGTTTACCTAAGACTGAATTTGTCGCTATTAGATAGGAAAAGACAGAAAAAAGCCGTCATGTGACTTATCTAAATGACAGATGGAAATAATAATAATAATAATAATAAACGTCAAATGTCACTTTTTTGTGAATTAAAAAAAATTTGGACCTAAACGCAGAAAGCTGCTGTCAAGATTTAAAAGAAATAAGCCACCCACAATTTTCTAAAGAAAATATTGTATTAGATTTTATAACACATTAAATATTTTATGACTGTTGTCTTAAAAAGCAATCACGTGATTTTATTATTCAATGGCGAATGTTAAGGATTTAATCACGGCAGCCTGCTGATCTTAGTTTTTGTATATTTTTTGATAACTGAATATTAACATAGGTGGCAGCTGCCAACTTTGAATGTTTTGACGTTTAGCTAAAAGCAGCCACCTATATATTTTGGGTAATCAAAGAGTTTTTAGACTGAATTTGTGACTATCAAATAGAAAAAGAGAGAAAAAAGCGGTCATGTGATTCATCTAATTGATAGATGGTGATAATAATATTAAAAAGTGTCAAATGTCATTTGTTTTGAAAATATTTAAGAAAAATAACCTAAATCCACAAAGCTGCTATCAATATTTAAGAGACATAAGCCGCCTGCAATTTTCCATTGTTAGTTTATGAAATACGCTAAATAAGAGTAGATGGCTGCTGTCATGAAAAACAATCACGTGTTTTCATTATTCAATGGCGAATGTCAAGTTTTTAATGGCAGCAGCCAGCTGATCTTAGTTTTTGTATATTTTCTGACATTTAAATATTAATATAGGTGTAATTCGTAGGAGGCTACTGCCAAAATTTGAATGTTTTGACGTTTAGCTGATAGAAGCCACCTATGAATTTTGTGTAATAAAAGGTGTCTATAGACTGGGTTTGTCGCTATCAAATAAAAAAGCATTCAGCAGCCTCCTAATATTCTCCTGAAAAAAATCAAATGTCATTTGTTTTCAGCTTTTAGGAAAATTTGGGAGTTGGAAGGCGCTGTCAAAATTTTTAGAGAAAATAGAAGTTCAAACATCAGCCGCCTATTATTTTTTATATTAAAAAAAAAAAAACAACTACAATCACGTGACTTTATTTCATACCATTAGTAACAAAGATTCATAGTAAAATAAATAAAATATAAATACATAAAAAAATGCAAATTGAATGAATAATGACTGGAATTATTCAATTTGCATTAAATTTCCAAACCATAGAATACTGTTGATTGATACTGAAAAATAATAAAATAAATGACTAGCATTATTGTGCTTTTTTTTGACAGATACGTTCTAGATTTTATTGAAAATTTGTTAAAGTTGAGTAAAAATCCAATAATTCATTTTAAATTGTTGAGAAATTGTCGATTTTTCATCATTTGTTTCCGTGCCCGTTCTTGTTCCCATGATTTTCGAAGAACATCAATGGGAGCGGCGATGGAAATTGTGGGACTTCGGCGTTGGATGGTGCGTTGAGAAGGCATCTAAAAAAGTAAACAATTTAGAATAAAACAAAATCAATATGTAAAAACAAATGAAATATAATTAAACTAACTACGATTTGTTTTATTATTCAGTGTAAAAGTGTGTTTGTGACAGGTCTTTTGTTTGTATTTTAATTGTGTAGTGTCAACAAATTCATGCTCAAAATCTAGGACATTTACAATACGGAAATACTTACAGGGTTTGCGGCAACACTCTGTATATGATTACTTTTTTTTTTTTTTGAAAAATCACTTAACACACTTTGATTTTTATTATTATATTTATTAAATCACTTTTTTATTGTTTTTTTTTGTAATACCTGATTTTCGATGTCATTTGATTCCATTTCAGTAAGGACATAAAATCGTGGATCTGTCACTCCGCTCCAATCACTGTTTGGTCTATATTTGGCGGTCAGTTTTGGTAAAAGATAACTGACAGTTTCTTGATCAGCAGCTACATCGATTGGTTCCAAAAATCTTCCAGCATAGTAATTTGTATGTTCGTCACTCTTCACGGACACTACCAATATCACGCATACCATGTAGATGGGCACACGCATGATACGGACCTGGAAAAAAGAACACAGTGTTATAATTGAGTCATTAGCGCACGCTTTCATCAGTTTGATAGAGTTACAAAAATGTGAAAAAAATTACTATTAAAACTTTTTATAGTTTGTGAAATACTCTCGATAATTTTTATAAATTGATTGACAGTCTTGCAATGTTTTTTTTTTTTTTTTTTTTTAAACACAGCTTTCTATGATTTCTTTTTGAATTTGTTTCAAGTCAGAATTTCCAAAGCTATCTAAGATAAAATTGAGATTTTTCTGGATTGTTCTATACAGGGTGTTGCGTTATAGTTATTGTGTAACCAAAAAAACATTAGTGTTATAAATGGGTTATTAGCGCACGTTTTAATTAATTTATTATGCAGAGTTGGAAGCATGTGAAAAAACTACTATTCAAATTGTCACAGTTGGTAATGCCGTTTATAATTTGAAGTGAGACACTCTGTATAATTTCTATAAATTTATTGACAGTCTTGCAATGTTTTGTTTTTTTTTTAACACAGCTTTCTGTGATTTCTTTTTGAATTTGTTTCAAGTCAAAATTTCCAAAGCTATCTAAGATAAAATTGAGATTTTTCTGGATTGTTCTATACAGGGTGTTGCGTTATAGTTATTGTGTAACCAAAAAAACATTAGTGTTATAAATGGGTTATTAGCGCACGTTTTAATTAATTTATTATGCAGAGTTGGAAGCATGTGAAAAAACTACTATTCAAATTGTCACAGTTGGTAACGCCGTTTATAATTTAAAGTGAGACACTCTGTATAATTTCTATAAATTTATTGACAGTCTTGCAATCTTTTGTTTTTTTTTAAACACAGCTTTCTATGATTTCTTTTTGAATTTGTTTCAAGTCAGAATTTCCAAAGCTATCTAAGATAAAATTGAGATTTTTCTGGATTGTTCTATACAGGGTGTTGCGTTATAGTTATTGTGTAACCAAAAAAACATTAGTGTTATAAATGGGTTGTTAGCGCACGTTTTTATTAATTCATTATGCAGAGTTGGGAGAATGTGAAAAAACTACTATTCAAATTGTCACAGTTGGTAACGCCGTTTATAATTTAAAGTGAGACACTCTGTATAATTTCTATAAATTTATTGACAGTCTTGCAATCTTTTGTTTTTTTTTAAACACAGCTTTCTATGATTTCTTTTTGAATTTGTTTCAAGTCAGAATTTCCAAAGCTATCTAAGATAAAATTGAGATTTTTCTGGATTGTTCTATACAGGGTGTTGCGTTATAGTTATTGTGTAACCAAAAAAACATTAGTGTTATAAATGGGTTGTTAGCGCACGTTTTTATTAATTCATTATGCAGAGTTGGGAGAATGTGAAAAAACTACTATTCAAATTGTCACAGTTGGTAACGCCGTTTATAATTTGAAGTGAGACACTCTGTATAATTTCTATAAATTTATTAACAGTCTTGCAATCTTTTGTTTTTTTTTTTTTAAACACAGCTTTCTATGATTTCTTTTTGAATTTGTTTCAAGTCAAAATTTCCGAAGCTATCTAAGATAAAATTGAGATTTTTCTGGATTGTTCTATACAGGGTGTTGCGTTATAGTTATTGTGTAACCAAAAAAACATTAGTGTTATAAATGGGTTGTTAGCGCACGTTTTTATTAATTCATTATGCAGAGTTGGGAGAATGTGAAAAAACTACTATTCAAATTGTCACAGTTGGTAACGCCGTTTATAATTTGAAGTGAGACACTCTGTATAATTTCTATAAATTTATTAACAGTCTTGCAATCTTTTTTTTTTTTTTAAACACAGCTTTCTTTGATTTCTTTTTGAATTTGTTTCAAGTCAGAATTTCCGAAGCTATCTAAGATAAAATTGAGATTTTTCTGGATTGTTCTATACAGGGTGTTGCGTTATAGTTATTGTGTAACCAAAAAAACATTAGTGTTATAAATGGGTTGTTAGCGCACGTTTTTATTAATTCATTATGCAGAGTTGGGAGAATGTGAAAAAACTACTATTCAAATTGTCACAGTTGGTAACGCCGTTTATAATTTGAAGTGAGACACTCTGTATAATTTCTATAAATTTATTAACAGTCTTGCAATCTTTTTTTTTTTTTTAAACACAGCTTTCTTTGATTTCTTTTTGAATTTGTTTCAAGTCAGAATTTCCGAAGCTATCTAAGATAAAATTGAGATTTTTCTGGATTGTTCTATACAGGGTGTTGCGTTATAGTTATTGTGTAACCAAAAAAACATTAGTGTTATAAATGGGTTGTTAGCGCACGTTTTTATTAATTCATTATGCAGAGTTGGGAGAATGTGAAAAAACTACTATTCAAATTGTCACAGTTGGTAACGCCGTTTATAATTTGAAGTGAGACACTCTGTATAATTTCTATAAATTTATTAACAGTCTTGCAATCTTTTTTTTTTTTTTAAACACAGCTTTCTTTGATTTCTTTTTGAATTTGTTTCAAGTCAGAATTTCCGAAGCTATCTAAGATAAAATTGAGATTTTTCTGGATTGTTCTATACAGGGTGTTGCGTTATAGTTATTGTGTAACCAAAAAAACATTAGTGTTATAAATGGGTTGTTAGCGCACGTTTTTATTAATTCATTATGCAGAGTTGGGAGAATGTGAAAAAACTACTATTCAAATTGTCACAGTTGGTAACGCCGTTTATAATTTGAAGTGAGACACTCTGTATAATTTCTATAAATTTATTAACAGTCTTGCAATCTTTTTTTTTTTTTTAAACACAGCTTTCTTTGATTTCTTTTTGAATTTGTTTCAAGTCAGAATTTCCGAAGCTATCTAAGATAAAATTGAGATTTTTCTGGATTGTTCTATACAGGGTGTTGCGTTATAGTTATTGTGTAACCAAAAAAACATTAGTGTTATAAATGGGTTGTTAGCGCACGTTTTTATTAATTCATTATGCAGAGTTGGGAGAATGTGAAAAAACTACTATTCAAATTGTCACAGTTGGTAACGCCGTTTATAATTTGAAGTGAGACACTCTGTATAATTTCTATAAATTTATTAACAGTCTTGCAATCTTTTGTTTTTTTTTTTTTAAACACAGCTTTCTATGATTTCTTTTTGAATTTGTTTCAAGTCAAAATTTCCGAAGCTATCTAAGATAAAATTGAGATTTTTCTGGATTGTTCTATACAGGGTGTTGCGTTATAGTTATTGTGTAACCAAAAAAACATTAGTGTTATAAATGGGTTGTTAGCGCACGTTTTTATTAATTCATTATGCAGAGTTGGGAGAATGTGAAAAAACTACTATTCAAATTGTCACAGTTGGTAACGCCGTTTATAATTTGAAGTGAGACACTCTGTATAATTTCTATAAATTTATTAACAGTCTTGCAATCTTTTTTTTTTTTTTAAACACAGCTTTCTTTGATTTCTTTTTGAATTTGTTTCAAGTCAGAATTTCCGAAGCTATCTAAGATAAAATTGAGATTTTTCTGGATTGTTCTATACAGGGTGTTGCGTTATAGTTATTGTGTAACCAAAAAAACATTAGTGTTATAAATGGGTTGTTAGCGCACGTTTTTATTAATTCATTATGCAGAGTTGGGAGAATGTGAAAAAACTACTATTCAAATTGTCACAGTTGGTAACGCCGTTTATAATTTGAAGTGAGACACTCTGTATAATTTCTATAAATTTATTAACAGTCTTGCAATCTTTTTTTTTTTTTTAAACACAGCTTTCTTTGATTTCTTTTTGAATTTGTTTCAAGTCAGAATTTCCGAAGCTATCTAAGATAAAATTGAGATTTTTCTGGATTGTTCTATACAGGGTGTTGCGTTATAGTTATTGTGTAACCAAAAAAACATTAGTGTTATAAATGGGTTGTTAGCGCACGTTTTTATTAATTCATTATGCAGAGTTGGGAGAATGTGAAAAAACTACTATTCAAATTGTCACAGTTGGTAACGCCGTTTATAATTTGAAGTGAGACACTCTGTATAATTTCTATAAATTTATTAACAGTCTTGCAATCTTTTTTTTTTTTTTAAACACAGCTTTCTTTGATTTCTTTTTGAATTTGTTTCAAGTCAAAATTTCCGAAGCTATCTGAGATAAAATTGAGATTTTTCTGGATTGTTCTATACAGGGTGTTGCGTTATAGTTATTGTGTAACCAAAAAAACATTAGTGTTATAAATGGGTTATTAGCGCACGTTTTAATTAATTCATTATGCAGAGTTGGGAGAATGTGAAAAAACTACTATTCAAATTGTCACAGTTGGTAACGCCGTTTATAATTTGAAGTGAGACACTCTGTATAATTTCTATAAATTTATTGACAGTCTTGCAATCTTTTGTTTTTTTTTTTAAACACAGCTTTCTATGATTTCTTTTTGAATTTGTTTCAAGTCAGAATTTCCAAAGCTATCTAAGATGAAATTGAGATTTTTCTGGATTTTTTTATACAGGGTGTTGCGTTATAGTTATTGTGTAACTAAAAAAACATTAGTGTTATAAATGGGTTGTTAGCGCACGTTTTAATTAATTCATTATGCAGAGTTGGGAGAATGTGAAAAAACTACTATTCAAATTGTCACAGTTGGTAACGCCGTTTATAATTTGAAGTGAGACACTCTGTATAATTTCTATAAATTTATTGACAGTCTTGCAATCTTTTGTTTTCTTTTTTAAACACAGCTTTCTATGATTTCTTTTTGAATTTGTTTCAAGTCAGAATTTCCAAAGCTATCTAAGATGAAATTGAGATTTTTCTGGATTGTTCTATACAGGGTGTTGCGTTATAGTTATTGTGTAACCAAAAAAACATTAGTGTTATAAATGGGTTGTTAGCGCACGTTTTTATTAATTCATTATGCAGAGTTGGGAGCATGTGAAAAAACTACTATTCAAATTGTCACAGTTGGTAACGCCGTTTATAATTTGAAGTGAGACACTCTGTATAATTTCTATAAATTTATTGACAGTCTTGCAATGTTTTGTTTTTTTTTTTAACACAGCTTTCTGTGATTTCTTTTTGAATTTGTTTCAAGTCAGAATTTCCAAAGCTATCTGAGATAAAATTGAGATTTTTCTGGATTGTTCTATAGAGGGTGTTGCGTTATAGTTATTGTGTAACCAAAAAAACATTAGTGTTATAAATGGGTTGTTAGCGCACGTTTTTATTAATTCATTACGCAGAGTTGGGAGAATGTGAAAAAACTATTTTTCAAATTGTCACAGTTGGTGACGCCGTTTTTAATTTGAAGTGAAGCACTCTGTATAATTTCTATAAATTTATTAACAGTCTTGCAATCTTTTGTTTTTTTTTTTTTAAACACAGCTTTCTGTGATTTCTTTTTGAATTTGTTTCAAGTCAAAATTTCCGAAGCTATCTAAGATAAAATTGAGATTTTTCTGGATTTTTCTATACAGGGTGTTGCGTTATAGTTATTGTGTAACCAAAAAAACATTAGTGTTATAAATGGGTTGTTAGCGCACGTTTTTATTAATTCATTATGCAGAGTTGGGAGAATGTGAAAAAACTACTATTCAAATTGTCACAGTTGGTAACGCCGTTTATAGTTTGAAGTGAGACACTCTGTATAATTTCTATAAATTTATTAACAGTCTTGCAATCTTTTGTTTTTTTTTTTTAAACACAGCTTTCTGTGATTTCTTTTTGAATTTGTTTCAAGTCAAAATTTCCGAAGCTATCTAAGATAAAATTGAGATTTTTCTGGATTTTTTTATACAGGGTGTTGCGTTATAGTTATTGTGTAACCAAAAAAACATTAGTGTTATAAATGGGTTGTTAGCGCACGTTTTTATTAATTCATTATGCAGAGTTGGGAGAATGTGAAAAAACTACTATTCAAATTGTCACAGTTGGTGACGCCGTTTATAATTTGAAGTGAGACACTCTGTATAATTTCTATAAATTTATTGACAGTCTTGCAATCTTTTGTTTTTTTTTTAACACAGCTTTCTGTGATTTCTTTTTGAATTTGTTTCAAGTCAGAATTTCCAAAGCTATCTGAGATAAAATTGAGATTTTTCTGGATTGTTCTATACAGGGTGTTGCGTTATAGCTATTGTGTAACCAAAAAAACATTAGTGTTATAAATGGGTTGTTAGCGCACGTTTTTATTAATTCATTATGCAGAGTTGGGAGAATGTGAAAAAACTACTATTCAAATTGTCACAGTTGGTAACGCCGTTTATAATTTGAAGTGAGACACTCTGTATAATTTCTATAAATTTATTAACAGTCTTGCAATCTTTTGTTTTTTTTTTAAACACAGCTTTCTTTGATTTCTTTTTGAATTTGTTTCAAGTCAGAATTTCCAAAGCTATCTGAGATAAAATTGAGATTTTTCTAGATTTTTTCATAAAGGGTGTTATGTTATATATTTGAATTTTGAGAAAATGTAACCAAATAACGCTAATCTGTGTTATAAACTTTAATTCTCAGAAATATTCCTATATTTGTTCTAATACATTTGATACGGACCTGGAAAAACAAATAGTTTCATAATTAGGTCATTAGCACACGCTTTTATCAATTCATTTGGCAGAATAGAAAAAACGTAAAAAAATATTTTTTAAATTTAAATAGTTGACAATGTTGTTTTTATTTTGATCGTTTTTCTAGGACACTCTGTATAATTTCTATAAATTAATTGACAGTCTTAAGATCTTTTGTTTTTCTTAAACACACCTTTCTATTATCTACTTTTGAATTTGTTTCAAGTCAGAATTTCCAAAGCTAACTAAGATGAAAGCAAAATCTTTTTTGGATTTTTCTACACAGGATGTCCCTTTAGTATCGGTTTTTATTTTGAAATAAATATCGATAATTACTGATTACCTCTAACTCTGCATTCGCCATTTGTCAAATAAAATTAATTGTTAACAAATTTTCGGTAATATTGCTATTTAGTATTTTTTGACTTATAGTGAAACGCCTACTGTCTTGTAAATAGAGTCACTACCTTGTAAATAGAGTCACAAAACACTCGGTATACGTATCTAGTATGCTTTAATTTTAGAACTAAAAAAACTGAAAGCTAAATAATGAATTTGAAATAAATGTCTCAAAACAATTGAACTTAGGAAAAATCCTAAAACTTTTCATTGAATATACAGAGTGTACAGTTTGGAATAAGTCAGTGTGTATTGATTCGATTCCTTCAATAAATATTTTTCCAACTCCAGGCAGAAAAATATCAAGAATTTAACGCCTCTTTTAATCTTTCCGGAATCAGAAGAATGCAATAAAGCTTCTTTCTTATCTTATCCACGTCTAGACTTGCTTTTCGAAACATCTAACTCTCAAACTCTATAAAACTTTATTGATAAAATTTTTAAACCAACAAACAAATTAAAAGCTTTGAAATCATGAATTGGAAAATCTTAAAATTACCTTAGAAAAATAATCACAAACTGGGTGTATTAACATCGAAGGGTTGTTAAAGTTTAATTAAATTGTTTAAGTGCCCATTAAAACTGTTTTTATTACACTCTCACTAACCAACAGTGAATAAATAAAAGAGTTTTCTCTTTTCTGTGTGGAAAAATTACTAATTTTATCGCAAGTTGAAAGGTTATACCTTAAGTGTGATTTAGCAATTCCTCATTTTATAAATTTATAATAATAATAATAATAATAATAATTATCGTGGACCAAATATAACATTTATCGGTTTTAGTTTGACTCTAATTTTAATTTCATTGAGTAAGATTGTGACTTGACCTGGATTTATTTTTTGACGGGGTTTTGAGATATCATTAAAAACACTTTGGTTAATACTCACATGAAATTTTTTAAGGTGAGAGTCACTTAAATTTATAGCTGCTGTGGTGGCATTTACACGATTATGATAAAATCCACTAAATCTTAAATCTGAGTGTGTTTCACGATTATATAGATGACGCAATTATGTGCTAAAATGGAATGCAAATTCGTGTTTGGATAGTCGATGAAAAAATGCGGGAAATTATGGAAAAATTGGACATTTAATACATTCTCAAATTTTTGAAATGATGAAATTCAAATACAAAAGAATATGGAGATGTAAGTAAAATTAAAATTTGAAATTTTGCTCATGTGTTAGGTTGATCAGAGACTCTATTTTTGAAATATTTTCCGCTTGTTTACACTTCCGCTTATACCGGAAGTTGATGCTAACTTTGTTATTTTAAATGGAACACCCTATATTTTATAGCATTTTTGAATTGTCCATAATATATATCATGTTGATGCTAATTTCAACTCTTTTTGAAATAATTTCATTTTTTTGAAATTTTTGACAGTTGTCTTTCTCCATTAAAGACTTAATATTTCCCCAATCCTTTGCGCCAAACAAATAAAATTAAACATACTTATAGTCGAGGTGTTCGCTGGCATACAGATTGAATTAACAACCCAAAATAATGTACAGTGTGTTACAGAATTCTCGTCAAACATTGACTTCAAAATTATAGCAAATCTCATTTTTGTCAAACAGAAACTCTAATTTTTTATTCCACCAATCAAATTATAGTCAAATTTTAACAAAAATTTGTCAATATAACTACTCTTCTATTTGCAGTAGTTTTCAAGATATTTGCTAATTTTCAAAATTTTTGATTATTATAGAAGGCTAAAAATTATACAAACGAAAAACTGACAATATTTCTTTTCTATTAAATGTCTTAACCACTTTAAGTGCATTTTTGTCTTTTGATGTCGAGAAAAATTTTACGGTTACAGGCCATGGCTTACTGTGATAATCTGTATAGAAATTGTGAAAAAAAGTTATTGCAGTTAGGCTAATAGTTGTATTAACAAAGTCGTCTTAAAATTCGACTAGGATTCCATTGGTCACTTAAAAAAAAGATTTCCAATTGAAAAAAAAGAAATTTGTTATAATTTAGAAGCCACTGTTTGGTGTGCATTCTGTAGCACCCTGTATAATATTCTGAAAAATTTTTATAATTTGAATAACGACTAATGTCTCGACTATAACTACGCCAAAATTTATTTGTCTGTCTCGGAAGAATTCGGAGAAATTGATTTTTTAATAGATTTAGTCAAATGTCAACAAATTCAGAAAAATGCATTTTTTTTCAAAAACGGTTAGAGTTAGCTAAAACACGATCAGTATAAAATGTGTTTAGAATTTTATAAGGAATCTCAAACTGGTATAATATAGATTATTCTATGCAAAATAACAAAGATAGAATCAATTTCCGGTATAAGCGGAAGTTGAAACAAACTAAAAATATTTTAAAAATAGTGCTTCTGATCTACCTCATACATGAGCAAATTTTTGAATTTTAATTCTGATATTATCTCCATAAACTTCTAATGAATCACTCTATATGAGATATAAATTAGATTTTTTTTTCTGAAATCGTCTATATTCCATGCCTACCAAAAATTTAGCATTTTTAAGTTCAATAAACAAATCAATTTGTTCAGTGAATTATATTATCATAAGTTGGCAAATCTGTTTTAACTAGTTTGACGTTTTTCGACGTGGAATCTGTCATCTATATTGGTGCTTAAGTCTGTAAAATTCAAGAAACTTAACCTCAATTCCTTCAAAATGACATAGTGTTAACATTACATTTGATTCTCACTAGAATTAAAGAGAGCACCAACTTATAAAAATGAAGTACCAACAGCAAAAGCAAAAATTTATCCCAATATTTAATAGGCAGTTTATTTTTTCCCAAGTTTTTAAAGAAGTAAAAATCGGTGCTAAAATTGACTTTTAATTCTCAAATGTCATTTAAATTCAACTTTATTGTGTATTTTTAAATGTTCTATAAAAACTATAAGACACGACTTTCTACGTCTCTGTAGTTATAGTTTACAATGACTAGTCACTTTATCATTTGTAGAAAATGAATAAGACACAGCCGTGCATTTAAAAAAATAAACATTAATTAAAGAACAGGTGTATTATGAAGACTATAAGACATACTTATGTATAAAAAGACGATTATAATGAACTCTGTTATTTATTGTGTGATAAATCATTCATTACAGACAGTATAATTGGAAATAGTTTGATTATGACACAGCTTCGTTATCGTATACTCTAGTTTAATAATGGTCATCTCAAAATTTGACCAGAATTCCACTGGTGACTCAAAAACAGGAGGTTTCTATTTGAAAAATTAGAGTTTTGTCATAATTTACTAGCCAATGTTTGGTGCGCATTCTGTAGCACCCTGTACAATACTTTGAAAAGTTTTTATAATCTGTATAACGACTAATGCCTCAACTATAACTACGCCAAAATTTATTTGTCTGTCTCGGAAGAATTCGGAGAAATTGATTTTTTAATCAAAGTTAGTCAAATGTCAACAAATTCAAAAAAAGGCATTTTTTTCAAAAACGGTTAGAGTTAGCGAAATCATGATAAATATAAAATGTGTTTAGAATTTTATACGGAATCTTAAACTGTCATAATATAGAGTGTTCTATGCAAAATAACAAAATTAACAGAAGCGGAATTTCAAACAAGTTGAAAATATTTTAAAAATGGTTATTGTGATCTATATTATATAATTAACCAAATTTCTAAAATTTAATTTTTATATTATCCCTATAAACTTCTAATGAACCACCTGGGTGAATCACCTTGTATATAGTGTTCCATTGGATTATATGTTATATAGATGACTTTTGAGAAAATGTAATCAAAGATTGCTAGTCTAAATATTTTCAGGTTCATTCCACTTCGTACTACAAAATGGGTCAATCAATTTAAAAAAAAAAAAACTAGTTTCAAGTGTTGGAAATTTATCGATTTTGAAACAAAAAAAAGACTGTTTTTTGGACGTTTCTGAATTTTCTTCACAGATAAGAGTAAAAAAATGTTTCGTTTAAGTAATTTCCAAATTTCATTCTATTATTCTGACACAATGATAAGCTACTCACTTTTTTCTAAAAAGTTGCAAATTAATTTTAATTTTTTGAAAAAAATTGATAACTCCAAGAAATGAAAACCGATTAAACTGAAAGTGCAAATAATATAAAAACATTTGTAAAAGGCGGAATCTACAATTTACAATTTTCAAAAATTCAACCACAACGCCATAATTTTGCTGATTCTAATAGGACACCCTGTATAATCTTAAAATGCTATAATACAGAGTGTTCTATTTAAAATAACAAATACTTCCCGAATTTATTTAGTTTGTCCACCTTGTATACAGTGACAGCGACCTGTATGATTAGTCAAAGCCAATTTGATCTAATTATACCAAAAATAATCAGTTGGTGAATTACAATCCACTAAATCTTCTGCTTTCCATTTTTGTTTACAGAATGACATTCATTAATTCTATATCAACATTACTTCTATGAATAGCTCTCCAAATATAACTTCTCTGTTATCAAAAATAAAATCATCACACATTGCACGTTTTTATAAAATTTTATTTAAATAGTTATACAATATTTTGGATAGAGCAAAAATATTGTCATTATTCAGATGTTAATTAATCATAAGATAAAGTGACGTTTTGGATAAGGTTGCTAATTATTATTATTATTTTTGTATTTAGAATTGATTCCAAGATTTCCAAATTTATTCATTGAAAAGTCAAACAAAATTAAAAGATAAAACAACATCTAACAAAAACTAAATTTTATTTACTTTTTACGTAAAATAGTCACGTGAATCCCAAACGAATACTTAGCTTGAAAGAATTTTAGAATAAATATTTGAGTTGGAAAATAATAAATATTTGAAACTTTTTACATTAGGTCAGGTTAGTTGATATTTATTTACCTTATTAGGTATTCAATTGATGGAAAAAATACAAAAATTCCACTGAATTTGCAAATTTCAAAAGGTAATCTAAAAAATCCAAAATATTTAAAAAGCCGAAAATTGGGGAATTTGAATCAATACAAAAGAATTCAAAGAATCTTTAGAATTTAATGTGTCTGAAAAATCTAAATGAACTAAAGATTTGAAAAATTTGGAAAAAGTGAAAAGATGAAAAATCAAAAGTATTTAGAAATAAAATCACCAAAATTTGGAGAGTTTAAACAGTCTAAGAAATTCAAGGAATCTTGAAAAAAGTAAACAATTTGAAATTAGAAACTTAAGAATTTACAAAATCTAAAAATTCAAAAAAATCTTCGAATCTGAAGAAGCCAAAAACTGGAAAATTCAAAAAAGTCAAGAATAAGAAGTTTGTGAAAATTAATCCAAATTATCTGAAAAATTAAAAAAATCCAAAAGAATTAGGGAATCTGAAAATCAAAAGTTTGTAAAAGTTAAAAAAAATTTAGAATAAAAATTTGGATAATCTAGGAATAGGAAAAAATTGAAAGATTTAAAAATATTGAAAAATCTGGAGGTTATGAGAAATTTACTATTTAATTTAATATTGTTGGAGAACGTCTCAAAAATTTGGAAAACGTGAAAAATTAAAAAGAGTTAGGAAACTTAGAGAATCTGAAAAGCTTTTAGAACAAAAATTGGAGATGACAAAAAATCTGGAAAAACTGAAAGAAATGAAAAGATTGTGAAGAATCTAAAGCATCTGAAATAGATGAAAATTTCAATTTAAATCTATAAGATTTAGCATATTATCAAAATGATTTAGGAAACAACAGAGTCTCTAGAAATTAAAATATTGAAAATTATCCGAAATTTGGAGAACTTGGAAAATCAAAAAATAAATTCTGAAAAATTGAAATAATCAAGAAAAAGAAATTAAAAAAAATTGGAAAACTTTAATTCAAGTTTTTAGAACAAAAAAGTAGAGAAAAAATTTTTTTTGTAAATGATATCAAAAATAAAAAAAGGTAATGGATCAAAATAAAAATTTAGGCAATCAAAAAATTTTCAAGAATTTCAAAGACTTGAGAGTTTAGAAAATCAAGACAATTTTGAAAGTTTTCAAAACAAATAGAAAACTTTTGCAGGAAATGTTCGAAAAATGTAAAGAATTTAGTAATTCAGAAAAATCCGGAAAAAATGAAAGGAACGTCTGGAAGTTTTTAGGAAATTTAGCAAACATTGAACTGTACTGAGTGTTTTTTTTAATAATTGTATATAATCAATAAAATACAAATAAATGACCGACCTTTTGCTCGCTTCTAAGATAATATTCCTGCTGACTGCCAAGATAAAAAAACTGCAAATTTTACTCAATTATCATTGAATCCGTAATCAATTGTCCCAAGACACTCGAAATGGAAACTTTACACCAAACTCCAATCAATCATTACTCGTAAATTAATACTAAACCTCCATTCAAAATTTCCCGAATTAAAAAATCGATCAGTAATTACTCTAAAAAAAAATCCACAAACTTTTCCGAATTAAATTGAGATAAGTGCGTGGGTGGTTTAACTTTCTAAACCATGATTGATAACCATTTTATCTAAATTGCTCAAAAATTATAAACACAACATAATAGTCGATGATTTATCCCACAAAAATATTCTTAATGTAACAGGTGTCAAGTTATTGATTTTCCTCAAAAGTTTGTTGAGTATTAACAAACGTTATAAACGAGCTTTACTGGTCAAAGCTCTCATTTGATAATGCTTTGACCTATTTAACACGTCGTTCTATTTACTCAAACTGATTTAAAAGAAAACGGATTAAAATTTACTTTTATAGCTCGTGTTATTTTATACGACTTTGCATATAGAAAGTGTATTAAAGTTTAAGCGACATACTGTCACATATTATAATATCCGAAAAAGATTTTCAGCTGAAAAATATTTTGACAGGGAATGAATTGTGATACGATTTGAATTCAAATGCGCGCCGGCGCCGCCTATCCAATCGATAAAGCAGGGCGCTTGGTTTGCAAAAAAAATCCAACTATTAAATTAATAAAAACTAGCAACAAATCGATTAATTGCTACTATTTAATTGAGATTCAATCAATGATTTAATGTTTATTTATTGTTTTAACGTTTAGATTAAAATCGATAAAACAGAAACCTAGTTTAATTACTCAAAATCAATACTAAAAAATTATTGTCACTTAAAATTGAGTTGAAATTAGGTTAAATTATTAATTTTAGATTAATTATTTTTTTTTTAATTAATGAGAATTTCAAGTTTGTGTTTAAATCGATAAAGTAGAAATCTTAAATTAGTTGTCAACGGTGTCAACAATGTTATTTTTCTTCTAACCTCAAAAAAAAAATGAGCGATTCTGGTAATTTTTGCTTTACTTGTCGAAAAAACGATTGTAATAAGTTCTACAGCATTCAAAGTCACGACAACGATAAAATTTCGTATTTAGAAAAATTAAAAACATGTATATCTTCAGATTTGGTAAGTACGATTTTACTCTGACTCCAACTCCAATTGCTCAAATTCCAGATAGCAAACGACGAAATGCAAATGTGTAGTTTGTGCATTAAACATCTCCGTATAAGTTACAAGTTTCGTCTTATGGTTTTAACATCTCAAGAATTTCTGAAAACTGAAGTGAAGAAAGAGTACGACTTGAAATCGGATTCCAGTGATTTGGACTATTCTAGTGACGAAAAAAAGCAATCTTCTGCAGTAGAACCATTACATTGTGATTTCTGTTCAGCTGAATTCGGCAAGAATTGGCAATTGCGTAAGCATTTAGCTCGAGTTCATAACGAATTCCGTAAATTTGTGTGTTCGTATTGCGGTAAAGAATTTAAACAGTCTTATCATTTAAAGGAACATTTGACATCTCATACTGGCGAGAAAAATTACACGTGTCCTATTTGTGAGAAAAAATTCCAAAGACAGTCTTCGCAAAGACGACACATTAAATCGCATGACGCTCCGCCGGGACATAAAACAAAACGTACGCCGTTTTTGTGTACAATTTGTGGCAAAAGTTTCCCGTTTTCGAATGGGGTACAAAGGCATATGCGGATTCATTTAGGTATAAAAAATTTCGAATGTAATTTGTGTAATAGAAGATTTACGCAATCGACGCATTTGCAAGTGCATATGAGGACGCATACCGGGGAAAAACCGTACATTTGTGATACCTGCGGGGAGAAGTTTTCGCTTAAATCTTGTTTGCTCAAACATATCAATAATAGACACAATCGGTCGAAGACGTTGGTTGGGGATTTGCCAATGTTTCGAATTATTAATGTCGAATCCTTGTTTTAGATTTTACAGTTTTAGGACAATGAATCGATGGATTAACTCTCTATTAGTTCTATGAAAAGTTTCAGCTTTAATTACTTTTCATGAGTTCAGATTTAATAGGAATTTTTCGAGTGAAAATAAATTGTCAATTATGGGTTCGTTCATTATTATTACCTTTGAAATTTTCATCCTTTGTCCTGATTCCTGTCTTTAGGAAATTTCATTAAATTGGATAAATAATATTGTTGATTTTTTCATTGTTTGGAATTTGAAAAAAATCGACTCTAGATGTCGTTACTTTTATACAGGCTCTCCTATTAGAATCAGCAAGATTATGGCGTTGTGGTTGAATTTTTGAAAATTGTAAATTGTAGATTCCGCCTTTTACAAATGTTTTTATATTATTTCCACTTTCAGTTTAATCGGTTTTCATTTCTTGGAGTTATCAATTTTTTTCAAAAAATTAAAATTAATTTGCAACTTTTTAGAAAAAAGTGAGTAGCTTACCATTGTGTCAGAATAATGGAATGAAATTTGGAAATTACTTAAACGAAACAATTTTCTACTCTTATCTGTGAAGAAAATTCAGAAACGTCCAAAAATCAGTCTGTTTTTTTTGTTTCACAATCGATAAATTTCCAACACTTGAAACTTGTTTTTTTTTTTTTTTAAATTGATTGACCCATTTTGTAGTACAAAGTGGAACGAACCTGAAAATATTTAGACTAGCAATCTTCGATTACATTTTCTCAAAAGTCAACTATAACCTATAATCCAATGGAACACTGGATACAGGGTGATTCACCTAAGTGGTTCATTAGAAGATTATAGGGATAATATAAAAATTAAATTTTAGAAATTTGGTTAATTATATAATATAGATCACAATAACCATTTTTAAAATATTTTCAACTTGTTTGAAATTCCGCTTCTGCTAATTTTGTTATTTTGCATAGAACACTCTATATTATGACAGTTTAAGATTCCGTATAAAATTCTAAACACATTTTATATTTATCATGATTTCGCTAACTCTAACCGTTTTTGAAAAAAATGCCTTTTTTTGAATTTGTTGACATTTGACTAACTTTGATTAAAAAATCAATTTCTCCGAATTCTTCCGAGACAGACAAATAAATTTTGGCGTAGTTATAGTTGAGGCATTAGTCGTTATACAGATTATAAAAACTTTTCAAAGTATTGTACAGGGTGCTACAGAATGCGCACCAAACATTGGCTAGTAAATTATGACAAAACTCATATTTTTCAAATAGAAACCTCCTGTTTTTGAGTCACCAGTGGAATTCTGGTCAAATTTTGAGATGACTATTATTAAACTAGAGTATACGATAACGAAGCTGTGTCATAATCAAACTATTTCCAATTATACTGTCTGTAATGAATGATTTATCACACAATAAATAACAGCGTTCATTATAATCGTCTTTTTATACATACGTATGTCTTATAGTCTTCATAATACACCTGTTCTTTAATTAATGTTTATTTCTTTAAATGCACGGCTGTGTCTTATTCATTTTCTACAAATGATAAAGTGACTAGTCATTGTAAACTATAACTACAGAGACGTAGAAAGTCGTGTCTTATAGTTTTTATAGAACATTTAAAAATACACAATAAAGTTGAATTTAAATGACATTTGAGAATTAAAAGTCAATTTTAGCACCGATTTTTACTTCTTTAAAAACTTGGGAAAAAATAAACTGCCTATTAAATATTGGGATAAATTTTTGCTTTTGCTGTTGGTACTTCATTTTTATAAGTTGGTGCTCTCTTTAATTCTAGTGAGAATCAAATGAAATGTTAACAGTATGTCATTTCGAAGGAATTGAGGTTAAGTTTCTTGAATTTTACAGACTTAAGCACCAATATAGATGACAGATTCCACGTCGAAAAACGTCAAACTAGTTAAAACAGATTTGCCAACTTATGATAATATAATTCACTGAACAAATTGATTTGTTTATTGAACTTAAAAATGCTAAATTTTTGGTAGGCATGGAATATAGACGATTTCAGAAAAAAAAATCTAATTTATATCTCATATAGAGTGATTCATTAGAAGTTTATGGAGATAATATCAGAATTAAAATTCAAAAATTTGCTCATGTATGAGGTAGATCAGAAGCACTATTTTTAAAATATTTTTAGTTTGTTTCAACTTCCGCTTATACCGGAAATTGATTCTATCTTTGTTATTTTGCATAGAATAATCTATATTATACCAGTTTGAGATTCCTTATAAAATTCTAAACACATTTTATACTGATCGTGTTTTAGCTAACTCTAACCGTTTTTGAAAAAAATGCATTTTTCTGAATTTGTTGACATTTGACTAAATCTATTAAAAAATCAATTTCTCCGTATTCTTCCGAGACAGACAAATAAATTTTGGCGTAGTTATAGTCGAGACATTAGTCGTTATTCAAATTATAAAAATTTTTCAGAATATTATACAGGGTGCTACAGAATGCACACCAAACAGTGGCTTCTAGATTATAACAAATTTCTTTTTTTTCAATTAGAAATCTTTTTTTTAAGTGACCAATGGAATCCTAGTCGAATTTTAAGACGACTTTGTTAATACAACTATTAGCCTAACTGCAATAGCTTTTTTTCACAATTTCTATACAGATTATCACAGTAAGCCATGGCCTGTAACCGTAAAATTTTTCTCGACATCAAAAGACAAAAATGCACTTAAAGCGGTTAAGACATTTAATAGAAAAGAAATATTGTCAGTTTTTCGTCTGTATAATTTTTAGCCTTCTATAATAATCAAAAATTTTGAAAATTATCAAATACCTTGAAAACTACTGCAAATAGAAGAGTAATTATATTAACAAATTTTTGTTGAAATTTGACTAGAATTTGATTGGTGGAATAAAAAATTAGAGTTTCTGTTTGACAAAAATGAGATTTGCTATAATTTTGAAGCCAATGTTTGACGAGAATTCTGTAACACACTGTACATTATTTTGGGTTGTTAATTCAATCTGTATGCCAGCCAACACCTCGACTATAAGTATGTTTAATTTTATTTGTTTGGCGCAAAGGATTGGGGAAATATTAAGTTAATTAACTGTCAAAAATTTTCAATAAATGGAATTATTTCAAAAAGGGTTGAAATTAGCATCAATATGATATATATTATGGACAATTCAAAAATGCTATAAAATATAGGGTGTTCTATTTGAAATAACAAAGTTAGCATCAACTTCCGGTGTAAGCGGGAGTGTAAACAAGCTGAAAATATTTCAAAAATAGAGTCTCTGATCGACCTAACACATAATCAAAATTAAATTCTCTTAAACTTCTAATGATTCACTATTAAAATAATCTGTAATAGTTTTGGATAAAACAGTTTCCTGCAAAACTGTATTCTAAGAAAACAATTTCTTTGAGTGTAAAAAATAGTCACAGCTTGTTGCAGTCTGCTGAACATGAATTATTGATAAGACAAAAGCATATTGAAGTTAGTTGAAGTGATAAATGTTAACAACAATCAGAAGCAGCTTTTGTTATCAAACAAACTCTAATTTTGAATGAGAAACATGAAATAAAATCGCGTTTTCGTCCCCGTTGTGTTAGAATGAAATTATCAAAGTTATATTACGTTTGGGAATAAATTTGATTAAATTTATCAAACTATAGAAAAAAACCAGTTTTTTCCAAAAGATTACAATTTACGTAAATGATTTAAGTCTTCATGTCGTAAATCCTCCTTAAAAAAGCTTTTAATTTCCACACCCATCAGCTGCCATCCTTTGCCCATTTGTTGGACAAACACGTCTTCTTAAGACGTGGCTTTTGCGCTTCTTCGAAGTAGATTCGTAGAAAGATCTTTAATGGTTGTCAACGTCTTAAAGATTCTTTCAGTGTGACGTAATGCCACAGGTGTTAAAAATACGATAATTTTACAACTTCTCGACTTTCTGTTCTATTGTTCAGTTTCATAAGCGATTTTCTATTCAAATTTCTATCTCATTATTTCGACTGGAAATTGAAGAGACAATTAAAAGTTAGGCGTCTGCGTGAATTTTTATTCAATTTTTTTCTTTAGTGTTGATTTTTGTATTGTCAACAATCGATAAACGAGGGAGATTAAAGAGGATTTAGGTTCAGACCAATTCTATTCGAATAGTGCTTGTATGTCAATTGAAGTCTCTTGATGTTGTATTGACATTTATAGACCGCAATGGACCATTGGACGCGTCAAAATCCGACTAAAACTCTAAAGCTTTATGTTTAGTTCGAGGCGAGATTATGAGAAAAATTTAATCCAGAGTTAAGGTTTTGCGTTACTTGAAAATATATTTGGGATAAAAAATATATTTTTTGAAATATTAATTTTTATAATTTTGTAGATTTAATCACAGAAAACTTGAAATTTCAATGATTCGGTTTTAGGGGATTTTCGAATTTTATCTTCTGATTATCTCGACGTCGAATAATTAGTGAAATTGATTCATATTCTGATTAACAGCTTTTTGAATAAATTGTTAAATCAATTTTTTTGTTAGAAATTGATTATTTGAGTATAAGGTTGTCCGGCGCATCCACCAAAATACGAAAGCTTTCTTGTCAGTTCTTAATTTTTTTCAATTCCAAATTTGAGATTTTTGTAGATTTGCTAGACTTTTTGGAATCTTATAAATCTCTCGGTTCCCAGTATTTGCACGTGTCCTTAAATTTTTCAAAATTTTTTGATATTTCGCATCTTTCTTCGAACTCCTAAAATTTTGTATTTTGCAAGATTTTTTTTTCAGGAATTTTCAGAGAATTTCTCAATTTTTATATTTAATCTATTTTCAAGATTGTTTTTTTCTAGAACACTATGGTTTTGAAATTTTTTGAACTTTTTCAGTTTTATGGATTTTTCGGGGTTTCTGATTTATTGGATTCTTTGAAATTTCCAAATTTTCTCAGATAGTCTTATATTTTTTAGATTTTTTGGATTTTTGAAAATATTTAATTTCTAGGTTTTCCTAAATCCACCTTAAATTTTTAGTTTCTAAATCATTTGAAGAGATAAAAATTTGCTAATATTTATATTAAATTCTGGAGATGGTTAGTGGAATTTATTCATTTTTTGAGTGACAAATTTTTGAATAAATTGTAAATTTTTTTGTAGAAATATTTGAGATAGGAGTTTAAACTCATCCGGCGCATCCACCAAAATTTGAAAGTTTTATTACTTTTTTCTCATCCATATTAGCGGTTAATTTTTGCATGAAAATTTTTGAAAAAATTGTTTTAAAGTAAGTTTTATGTAATTTTTGTTTTTTTTTCAATTGCAATTTTGTGATTTTTGGAATTTTTTTGCTATTGTAGATTTCCCAGACATTCTGGAATCTTATCAATTTCTTGATTTTATGACATTTTCCGATTTGTCCTCAAATTTTTCTGTTCTTTTGGTTCTAAGATATTTTAGATTCTTCCATTGAACTGTTTCGGATTGTTTGAAATTTTTGTATTTTGCAAGATTTTTTTTTCAGGAATTTTCAGAGCATTTCTAAATTTTCATATTTGTTCAATTTTCAAGATTGTTCGGATTTTAATTTTTTTTCTAGAACACTAGTTCTTAACTTTTTCAATTTTATGGATTTTCCCGGATTTCTGACTTTTCGGATTCTTTAAACTTTCCAAATTTTCTCAAATATTCTTAGATTCTTTGGATTTTTGAAAAATATTTAATTTCTAGGTTTTCCTCAATCAACTTTAAATTTTTAATTTCTGATTTATTTGAGGACACAAAAAATTGCTAATATTTCCATGAAAATCTGGAGATGATTAGTGGAATTTATTTATTGTTTGAGTAATGAATTTTTGAATTAATTGTTTAATTTTTGCATGAAAAATTTTCAAAAATATTTGTGTAAAGTGTCAATCTAATTAATATTTTTTGTAAGTTTTGTTTTTTTTCAATTTCAATTTTGTGATTTTTGGATTGTTTTTGCTTTTGTAGATTTTTCAGACTTTCTAGAATGTCATGAATTTTCCGGTCTTTTGACATATTTTGAAGTTCCCAGTTTTTGGAAGTGTCTTCAGATTTTTCAAAATTTTTTGGTTCTAAGATATTATAGATTCTTCTTTGAACTGGTTCGGATTTTCTGAAATTTTTGTATTTTGCAAGATTTTTTTTTAGGAATTTTCAGAAAATCTCTAAATTTTCATATTTGTCCCATTTTCAAGATTGTTCGGATTTCAAGTTTTTTTCTAGAACACTAGTTTTGAACTTTTTTGAAAATTTTCAGTTCCACATTAAATTTTTGGTTTCTGAATTATTGCTATATCTCTGAATATCTGGAGATAATTAGAGAAATTCATTTATTGTTTGATTTCTGAATAATTGTAATTTTTTTGCTGGAAATATGAGCATTTAAATTTGCCCGGCGCATCCACCAGAACTCGTCGAAAGTTTTATAGTTTTTTTAATCTATTTTAGCATTTAACATTTGCATAAAAAGTTTTGAAGATATTTTTTTAAATACAATTTAATTGATAAATGTTTTTTGTATTTTTTTAAATCCCAAATTTTCAGTTTTTAATCAAGAAATGTTTTTGAGTTTCTAGGATAAGTCTCTGGAATTTTTGATATTTTTTGAATTTCCCAATTTTTGGACGTGTCCTCAGATTTTTCAACATCTCTTGGTTCTAAGTTATTTTAGATTCTTTTTTTGAACTGTTTCGGATTCTCTATCTTGCAAGAATTTTTCGGATTTCTGTTTCTTTGAATTGTTTAATTTTTCTAGTTTTTTCAGGTTTTGAGATTCTTTAATTTTTCCCAAATATCTTTGGAAATTTGAAAATAAGTAATGGAATCCATTTATATTGTGATTAACAACTTATACATTTGATTTTTTGTAGAATTGGATTTTAGTAGAAGTTTGCCCGGCGCACCCACCAAAATTTAAAAGTTTTTTTTCTCTCACCTATTTTAGTGATGAATTTTTTCATAAAAAATTTTCAAAAATATTATTGTAAACTAAATCTAATTCATACTATTTTTGATTTTTTTCAATTCCAAATTCGATTCTTGGAATTTTTTTGTTATTGTAGATTTCCCAGATTTTCTGGAATCACATAAATCTCTCGATTTTATGACATTTTCCGATTTGTCCTCAAATCTTTCTGTTCTTTTGGTTCTAAGATATTTTAGATTCTTCCATTGAACTGTTTTGGATTTTCTGAAATTTTTGTATTTTGCAAGGTTTTTTTCCAGGAATTTTTGGAGTATCCCTGAATTTTATTATTTGTTCTATTTTGAAGATTTTTTCGGATTTCAACTGTTTTTCTAAAACACTAGTTCTGAACTTTTTCAGTTTTATGGATTTTCCCGGATTTCTGACTTTTCGGATTCTTTAAACTTTCCAAATTTTCTCAAATATTCTTAGATTTTTTGGATTTTTGAAAAATATTTAATTTCTAGGTTTTCCTCAATAAACTTTAAATTTTTAATTTCTGATTTATTTGAAGACACAAAAAATTGCTAATATTTCCATGAAAATCTGGAGATGATTAGTGGAATTTATTTATTGTTTGAGTAACAAATTTTTGAATTAATTGTTTAATTTTTGCATGAAAAATTTTCAAAAATATTTGTTTAAAGTGTCAATTTAATTAATATTTTTTGTAATTTTTGTTTTTTTTCAATTTCAATTTTGTGATTTTTGGATTGTTTTTGCTATTGTAGATTTTTCAGACTTTATAGAATCTCATAGATTTTTCGGTCTTTTGACATATTTTGAAGTTCCCAGTTTTTGGAAGTGTCCTCAGATTTTTCAACATCTTTTGGTTCTAAGTTATTCTAGATTCTTCTTTTGAACTGTTTCGGATTCTTTATCTTGTAAGAATTTTTCGGATTTCTGTTTCTTTGAATTGTTTAATTTTTCTAGTTTTTTCAGGTTTTGAGATTTTTTAATTTTTACATTTGATTTTTTTGTAGAATTGGATTTAAGTAGAAGTTTGCCTGGCGCATCCACCAAAATTTGAAAGTGTTTTTTTCTCTCACCTATTTTAGTAGTGAATTTTTTCATAAAAACTTTTTAAAAATATTTTTGTAAAGTGAATTTAATTCATATTATTTTTGTTTTTTTTCAATTCCAAATTCGATTCTTGGAATTTTTTTGTTATTGTAGATTTCCCAGACTTTCTGTAATCACATAAATCTCTCGATTTTTTGAGATTTTCCGACTTGTCTTCAGGTTTTTCTGTTCTTTTGGTTCTGAAATTTTTAGATTCTTCCATTGAACTGTTTCAGATTTTCTGGAATTTTTGGAACTTTTTTAGTTTTGTCGATTTTTCAGGTTTTTCTGACTCTTTGGACTTTTTGAACGTTCCAAAATTTTTCAGACATTTTTATATTTTTTATATTCTTTGGGTTTTCGAACCATTTTTCAGTTTCTAAGCTTTCTTTTATATTTGAGATTTGATTTTAAAATTGTCCGGCGCATCCACCAAGACTTGAATTTTTAATTTTTTAAATTAGATTGTTAAAAATTTAAAAAAATATTTTTGTATTTAAATTGATTGATAAATGTTTTCTTGTTTTTTTTTTAAATCTCAACTTTTTGCTTTTCATATTTTTGAAATTTTTTTGCCATTTTCTATTTGCCAGAATTTCTTGATATTCTAGATATTGCACATTTTTGATATTCCTAGGTTTTCTACATTTACTGAAATCTCCTCAATCTTTCGTATTTTTGACATTTTTTGAATATTCCAGTTTTGGACGTTTCGCCATATTTTTTTAAAATTTTTTTTTTGGTTTTAAGATAACCCTAGATTTTTTCTTTGGACTATTTCAGATTTTTTGAAGTTTTTGTATTTTGCAAGATTTTTTTCAGGAATTTTCAGAGAAGCTCTAAATTTTCAAATATGTTTTATTTTTAACATTGTTCGGATTTTAAGGTTTCTTCTAGAGCACTCTAATTTTGAAATTTTTCAAACTTTTTCTTTACTAAACGTGGATTCTAGACATTTTTTGAATTTTTTAGCTTCTCGACAATTCCTTAGATTTTCGGATGTCTTTTTTTGAATTTTTTTAAACTTTCTAATTTTTAATTTCTCTGAAATTTCCAATTCTGCTAATAGTCAAAATTATGCATGAAATTTTCCAAACTTTGTTTAAATTTAGTTCCGTGGAACTCTGCAAATTCTATTGCTTGATTATCGCGATGGAAACAAAATTGTGGAATTTATTCATATTTATAATTTGTACATTTTATTTTTTTTCATAGAAATGGATTTACGTATAAATTTGCCCAAATTGGCTTTTGATGAACTTTTGTATAAGAAATTTGGATTTCCAAAAATATTTTCAGAAGCGGAACTTTGAGAATTTATATTTTTATAATTTTTGGGTTTTTTTAACATTCTTTGAATTGTTTCGGATTCGCTAGAATTTTTCTATTTTGAAAAATTTCTTTTTTTGAAAATTCTCATATATTTTAAATCCCAAGCTTTCAAGACATCCTAAGTTTAATATATTTTCGTTTTTTATTCAGATTTTAAGTTTTCTTTAACGCTACGATTTTAAAATTTTTTTGCACTTTTTTAGAAACAGAGTTTTTATGATTTCTAATTTTTCTAACTTTTCAAGTTTTCTCAGATATTTTTAGATTTTTGGAAAATTCAATTCTTAGATATTCCTGAATTCTTTTAAACTTTGTTAAATTTTTGAATTATGTAAAGACATAAAAAATTGCTAATATTTCGATAAAAATCTGAAAATAATTAGTAGAATTTATTTGTATTCTGATCAACAACTTTTTGAATAGATTGTTTGACTATTTGTATGAAAGATTTGAGTAAACTTTGGCCCGGCGCACCCACCAAAATCGACAAAATCGTTCTAAAATTATAATTCCTAATATTTTTCTCTTTGTAAATTTTTTTATATTTTTTGAAATTTTTTAATTATTCAAATCTTCTAAATTCTAAAAAATCGGTCAGATTTGGTGAGATTTTTTTAAATTTTTAGATATGCAGCTTCAAATTTTAATATTTTTTTTTTCTAATTTTCTAGTTTTTCTGACTAATTGGATTCTTTAAACTTTCTATAATTTCTGATGTTTTTAAGTTTTGCATTTTTTTAAATGTTTCTAAATTGAATAAAAAATAATCGAGATTTTAATGTTACTTCTCCCGGCGCATCCACCATTTTTAGCTTTTGATATTTTTGTTTAAACTTAACACTAAAACGCATCCAGCTGCTTTCGAATTCACAATCAATTGTTTGTTCTTCATCCAAACTTCAGCGCCTACTCCGTTTGCATTTATTTGTTTTGAACTGTAGACATAATCCCCACCCAACATTAAATAATATCTAAATTTGACTGATTGACCACTTGATTATTACCGTAAATTAAATCAAATTTATCAAAATTACTAATAAAATATTCAATTGAATAAACATGAAAATCGAATGGAAAATATATCAAAAGTAGAACATTTTTATTTTTGTGAAATATTTCATGTCAGATATACAAAGTAAAATGTTTATAGCATAGAGTGAAAAGCTCGGCAAAAGCTCTTATCAGAGAGGAAAGTTGTTGATTTCGTTATATTGATTCAGCTTTTCAGTTTTAAGGATGCTTTCAGATCAAACTTTAATCGTACAAAAATTCATTTACGAATTTTATTAATGAAAAATGAATAAATAAACATAATCAGAGTAGCTTATGCACAAAATAATGTCAATTACAGTAACATCAAATGTCACTTATCCACAGTCTACTTCAAAACAAGTAGTTGAGACAAAAAAGAAAGTAGGCTGGTTTTTACTCTCTCTGATTCATTATTCCAATTAAAATTTATTATTTCAACTTCCTGTTTGTTTGAGACAATGTCTCGAAGGTAAAACTTGGTCTTTGTGTAAATATTTAACTCAATTTTACGATATTTTTAAATGTTGAATATTTAATTTGATCACGCTGTATATAAATACAAGCGTTAATTCACACCCTAAAAGCCCATTGAATTTTTTGTCCATTGAAACATTTTCGTTTGATAGGGAAAAAAAATCACCCCAGTGTCGTTTTACATGAAAGGACGGATTTTATCAAAACCACAAAACTGGATCCAATAAAAACTAATTCGTACCGCGTTTCAGTATTTATCTGAATTTCAGTTGAATTTTCAGTGGAAAAAAATTACATACAATATACAGGAAGTGCAGCAAATTATTGAACATATTATGGATTTTTTTTTGTTTGAAAATGTTGCTGAAATTTTTCGAGAGGAGTGTCTGAATATTTCGATTTAAGCAAATTTTTATTGGAGGGTGTGTGTAGTGTATGTAGTAGGCTGGGTTTATCGCGTGACATCAACAGTCTTGATTCTTACAAAAATTTGATCAGGAAGAAGTAATTGATAATTCGAGACTTATTTTTTTATGTTTTGTGGAAATTTAACTTTATTTGTCAATTCCCGCTTATTTACAAGAAGAGTTGTGTCTTGTTTGAAACTTTGTATAAACAAAGATGTGGATAGAAACGAGATTTGTCTTTGAAATAATGAGGAAAGGTATCAGACTTCAGTCGAAGTTGAATTTGATACTTTCCAAAAGCTCATTTTTTTCTTGTTTATACAAAAAAATTGTTTTTTTCTTATTTATGTTTATTTATTTTCAGATTTGTCTTTTAAAAATACTACTTTTTTTTTTTCGTTGTTAACTTACGTGAAAAATAAGTTAAAATTTTTTTTCGGGCATTCATTCACAAATTAATTTTGGAATATTATTATACAGAAAAAGACAAAAACAATTGAAACAAACAAAACAAACTTGATCGAAATCGGCCGATAAATAAGAATGTTATTTTAGAAAAAACTGGAAATTCTGTAAATCGTCTCATTTTTTGTGAAAGAATTTATTTTTTTTTTCGAAGAGAACGAAAAGTGATAGAAAAACGATTTTTGATGGTTTTACCTAAGGGACAAAAATAAATCGATTCGTAAAAGTTTCATTTTACTGAAGGGTGTCGTTCCCAAGTTAGGGGCAGTTTTTGAAAAGTTCAATTTTGGCTTTTAGATCCAAAACTAAAAATCAGATCTGGTTGAAAATTTGTAATATTAACAATTCTGACTGAATGAGTCGCCAGACATTGGTTTCAACCCTTTCGGACTTTCCGTTCAAAAGTCATTAATAAATTTATTTCAACTAAAAAAAAAAAATTGTTTTGGGCACTTTTCAAAAATTATATTCACAATTTTTTTTTAACAGAAAAAAAAACACAAATTTTACAGCTAATAGAATAAAAATCATCAAAATCAATCAATAAATAATAAAGTTATTCAAGAAAAACCCCGAAATCGTTCTTTTTTTTTGAAAAAAAATTGATTTTTTTTTCAAAGAGAACGGAAAAAGTTGGAAAAACGATTTTTGGTATTTCAATCTAGGGGATTAAAATCAATTGATTTGTGAAAGTTTTATTTTTCTGAAGGGTGTCGTTTCCAAGTTAGGGGTAGTTTTTGAAAAGTTCAATTTTGGCTTTTAAATCCAAAACTAAAAATCAGATCCGGTTGAAAATTTGTAATATTAACAATTCTGACTGAATGAGTCACCAGACATTGGTTTCAACCCTTTCGGACTTTCCGTTCAAAAGTCATTAATAAATTTATTTCAACTAAAAAAAAAAATTGTTTTGGGCATTTTTCAAAAATTATTTCTACAATTTTTTTTTAACAGAAAAAGACACAAATTTTACAGCTAATAAAATAAAAATTATCAAAATCGATCAATAAATAAGAAAGTTATTCAAGAAAAACCCCGAAATCGTCCTTTTTTTTGAAAAAAAAATTGATTTTTTTTTCAAAGAGAACGGAAAAAGATGGAAAAACGATTTTTGGTAGTTCAATCTAGGGGATTAAAATCAATTGATTTGTGAAAGTTTTATTTTTCTGAAGGGTGTCGTTCCCAAGTTAGGGGTAGTTTTTGAAAAGTTCAATTTTGGCTTTTAAATCCAAAACTAAAAATCAGATCCGGTTGAAAATTTGTAATATTAACAATTCTGACTGAATGAGTCGCCAGACATTGGTTACAACCTTTTAGGACTTTCCGTTCAAAAGTCATTAATAAATTTATTTCAACTAAAAAAAAAAAATTGTTTTGGGCACTTTTCAAAAATTATATTCACAATTTTTTTTTTAACAGAAAAAAAACACAAATTTTACAGCTAATAGAATAAAAATCATCAAAATCAATCAATAAATAAGAAAGTTATTCAAGAAAAACCTCGAAATCGTTCTTTTTTTTTGAAAAAAAATTGATTTTTTTTTCAAAGAGAACGGAAAAAGTTGGAAAAACGATTTTTGGTATTTCAATCTAGGGGATTAAAATCAATTGATTTGTGAAAGTTTTATTTTTCTGAAGGGTGTCGTTCCCAAGTTAGGGGCAGTTTTTGAAAAGTTCAATTTTGGCTTTTAGATCCAAAACTAAAAATCAGATCTGGTTGAAAATTTGTAGTATTAACAATTTTGACTGAATGAGTCGCCAGACATTGGTTTCAACCCTTTCGGACTTTCCGTTCAAAAGTCATTAAAAAATTTATTTCAACTGAAAAAAAAATTGTTTTGGGCACTTTTTAAAAATTATTTTCACAATTATGTTTTTTAACAGAAAAAGACACAAATTTTACAAGTAATAAAATAAAAATCATCAAAATCGAGCAATAAATAAGAAAGTTATTCAAGAAAAATCCCGAAATCGTCTCTTTTTTTTGAAAAAAATTGATTTTTTTTTTCAAAGAGAACGGAAAAAGATGGAAAAACGATTTTTGGTATTTCAATCTAGGGGATTAAAATCAATTGATTTGTAAAGGTTTCAACAGTCTAAGGGTTGTCGTTCCTGAGTTAGGGGTAGTTTTTGAAAAGTGCAATTTTGGCTTTTAGATCCAAAACTAACAATCAGATCTGGTTGAAAATTTGTAGTATTAACAATTTTGACTGAATGAGTCGCCAGACATTGGTTTCAACCCTTTCGGACTTTCCGTTCAAAAGTCATTAAAAAATTTATTTCAACTGAAAAAAAAATTGTTTTGGGCACATTTCAAAAATTATATTCACAATTTTTTTTTAACAGAAAAAAAACACAAATTTTACAGCTAATAGAATAAAAATCATTGAAATCGATCAATAAATAAGAAAGTTATTCAATAAAAACCTCGAAATCGTCTCTTTTTTTTTTGAAAAAATTGATTTTTTTTTCAAAGAGAACGGAAAAAGATGGAAAAACGATTTTTGGTATTACAATCTAGGGGATTAAAATCAATTGATTTGTGAAAGTTTCATTTTTCTGAAGGGTGTCGTTCCCAAGTTAGGGATAGTTTTTGAAAAATCAATTTTGGGCACTAGAAACAAAAAAAATATATTTCGGAAATTTTATTATACAAAAAAAGACAACGATATTAACAGCTGATAAAACAAAAATCATTGAAATCGGCCAATAAATAAGAAAATTATTCAAGATAAAAAACAATTATGGCACTCTTTGTTTGAAAAATTAGAGCGCATAAAATTTATTCTAAGCCAACTATGCGTAATTTCTCCAATAGCTTATTATAACCTGATAAAGCCCCGTTCATTACCGATTCGTAAAATAACAAGCGATTTCGTGTTCACTATTCATTTGGTAATAATAATTTCGACCCGCGCCACTTCACTCTTGACTAGTTAATTACATAGGGGTTTAAGAGGGAGAAGGACCTTTTACTTGAAAACGTCGAAATTGAGTTAGAAATTGTCTGAGGTTTATACCTGTACTATAATGCGCTACATTATATTATAATATAGAATGTAGAAGATCTGCTTTTGGCACTCATTGACGCCATGTTTGATGAATATACACAATGTAACTTTTAAAATTATTTAATAATTTGACATTCAATATGACATAGAGTTGAAATAAATGATACTGAAAAGTCAAATGTCAATTTGTCATAGCCTACTTAAAAAAACTGATTGATGTGATATATATGAGATAAAAAATTTCTTTTTTTTGTGTGTTTGTATTGGAAGGAAATCTCAACGATAACTGTGATACATTTTTATGATTTTTCCAATATATGAAACAGTAAATAAAACAGCGGGAAAACGACAACTAACTCGTTTTACAATTCCATACGCCAAATGCGGACTGAAACATTGTTGGATTCAATTTCTTCGACGGGAAATGTCAACAAAGATTTGGAGGAAAAAAATAAAAAAAAATCCAAATCAACTCACCATAGTCTCTATATGTATAGTATTTTTTCTAATTTTATTACGTATTTAGTATGCTGTGGACTTAGAACAAAAAAAATCAAATTGTATCTTTGCGAAAATTATTTTTTTTTAATTATGTTTCACTCTGTATATATTTGCATTCATTCTATTCTAAACGGGTGTTATTATGAACAACACAGTTATATTTGAATCATCATTTCAATACATTTTTAACAAATGTTGAAATTTATAAAAATCTTATAAGAACAACGTAGTGGGCTGAGGCCGTTGACATTCACTCCAATTACTTGTTTGTTTTATCATAGTAGGCTATATGAAAATTCAAATTATTAATAATAAAAACTTAGTAATCTAACGTCTATTTTGACAATTGCTGTCATTTTCGACGTTTGTTATGTCAGTTTTAACATTTGAAATAACATTTTTAATTTTTATAACGACATTTTTGACATATATAAAGTCAGTTTTGACTTATTGAAAGTCCTAAAATGTTTCTGACAGATAACATTAACACACTAGATTTTTGTTAATGAAGAATTTGGAATACTTACAAACATTTTCAGATATCAATATAATATAAAGGTATTTTTAACATTTGTTGTCATTTTTGACGCTTGTAATTTTTATAATCTGATTTTGGTCATTTTCAATGTGTTGATATGTTGGTGTCAGATGACATTAACACACTAGATTTTTGCAAATGTGGAATTAGCAATAAAAAAAAGTAACGTGACATTATTTTTAACATTTTGTTATGTCATTTTTGAATTTTTTAATATATTTTTGACGTTTGTTATATCAATTTTGACATTTGAAATGTCATTTTCAATTTTTATGACTTGATTTTTGTCAATTTGTGTTTTCAGATATTTGACAAATTTTGAATTTTTTTCGAAATTTTATTATTTGCGATTATTATTAGTGAGAGAATTGTTTAGGAAAACCCGAAATGGTTTGACATTTCTTATGTCATTTTGACATTTATAACATCGATTCCAGATTTTATAACCTCGCTTTTGTCATTTTTAACAACTCAAAATGTTAGTATCAGGTGACATTGACACACTAGATTTTTGTTGATGCGGAATTTAAAATATAGCCTTAAGTATTGAACACATTTACGTATTTAATTCATTTTTTCTTCCATCTTTATGATTTCTCATTTGTTTTACCGTAGACGTCATTTTTGACATTTATTATGTCATCTTTGACGTTTATAATGTCAATTTCAAATTCTATAACCTCACTTTGGTCATTTTTTGTTTCTCCAAATATTGGAATAAGATGACAGTAACACACTAGATTTATGATAACGCTGAGTTTGAAATGATGGCATAAGTTTTGGACACATTTACTTGTTTAATCAAATTTTTGCTATTATTTTGATAGTTTTGTTGTAGTAGGCTGCATGACAATCCAAAATATTGATTATAAAAACCAAAAAAGTCACGTGTCATTATTTTTGACATTCTGTTATGTCATTTTTGATGTTTGTTGTGTCAATTTTGACATTTGGAATATTATTTTCAATTTTTATAACTTGATTTTTATCAATTTGTGTTTTTTGTCATTTGAGAAAATTTTGGATTTTTTGTTTACAGAAACCCGAAACGCTTTGACGTTTCTTATGTCATTTTGACATTTATAAGGTTGGAATCAGGTGACATTTACACTCTAGATTTTTGTTAATGCCTAATTTAAAATATAGATCTAAGTATTCACTTGTTTAATTCAATTTTCCTTTTCATTTTAATAATTTCTCGTTTGTTTCATCGTAGTAGGCTGTATAAAAATTCAAAAAACTGATTACAAAAAACCAGTAAAGTAACAATGACTTTTTTATCATTTTTGGCATTTGTTATGTCATTTTGACATTTCTTAAGTCACTTGAAAAGTTTCTCACAGATGACATTAACACACTAGATTTTTGATAATCTGAGATTTGATATTATACATTTATAGAAAGAAAATTAAGAATAATCACCCGGAATATAATAAAGTTTTGTTTTTTTCAATATATAAAAAATGGCAGATTTGTCAATAAAAGAAAAGTAAAATGGCGCGAAAAATCAAATTCAAATGTTGTCTGCAAAGCAGTTATTTATGATTAAATGTCAGGAATTGAACAAAAAAATCAAAAAAATGACAGATGATAAGTGATGTTAACACTCTAGATTTAATTTTACCATATTTTAAAATACTATTTTAGGAATTTAAATTTTTTTCAGAACACCAACTAGGCAATTCAAAAGTCAAAACAATAAAAAAATAGTCTCAGTGAAGATTGGCAGATGACAGTGCCATTCTTGATTATTAAAAAAAAATAATTACTATAAACCTAATCGAGTAAGTTTTGCTTTCGTGATTCAAATGACACTTGACAGCTGTTCAAAACCCTCTTGATTATTCTGCTTTAAAAGTAAAATTTAATTAATTCCATTCTTAATTTCTTATTGATTTACAAAGAACTAACCCAACAGTGGTTTCTTCTTTTTTTTTTTTATTCTCTTGTTCGGATTAAATCTGACAGGTTGATTCGTTCCAGGTTTACAGCGTAATTGTTTGAGCTAAATTCACTTTAAGGTAAAATTTAACGTCGGAAGACACAGATGGCTCAATCCAAGAGCGTCTTTTTCCATAATTAATTACAGAAGTCGTAGCAATTTGTCGGAGGAATAATTTTTCCGAAAAATGATTTCAATTTGATTGGACGAAAAAGACTAATTTAGTTGTTTTTTGTAATTATGTTGTTGGCAGACCTGCTGACTTTTTAAATTTTACAACCGTGACAGTTTACATGGAGGAACTCTATTTAGAAGTTGTCATATTCTAAAGTAAACTGTCTTTGTTTTGCAAGAGAACAAAAGCTATTCCGGTCTCAAACAAAAATGTTTTGTAATCATGCGAACGGTCGAGGTGAGGCTGGAATTTCAACTATTTCAAGGAAATGTGAGAAATTCCAAGCGTAATGATTATTTTTCTATGGAAAAAATACATTTCTCAATTTTATACAACTGAATAGAAGTCAATAAAAACTGCTTATTTTCATGATATTTTTGTCACCGAGAACATTTATATGAAACGTGCCCAGATTTTCTAGAATTCCATGAAAATTATTCCAGATGGAAGCTTGATTTTCTCATAAATATTAAATTGGAATCTTTACTGACAAATAAGCTTAGAAATGTCAATCAAATGTCGCTTCTGTTTATGTAAAATCGCAGAAGGCTGCGCTTGAAATGTAACACTCTTGATTTTTTTTAATTGTTATTTATTTTTGTATACTGTAATTTGATTGAATTGAAGTCGTAGTAGGTTGTGCTTTTGATTTTTGATTTTTCTTGAGCCATTTTTGACATTTTGACAATTTTGGTTATTTCTAATGTGCCAAAATGTTGTTTTTTTACCTCATTCAATTGGTTGACTGAATTTTTTCTCTTATTTCTATTATTCTTCTTTATTTTGTTGCAGTTAGCTATAGGAAAAATCAAAATAGTTTTTATATAAAACCACAACAATAATGTAACGACACTTTTGATATTTGTAATCTTATTTTTGACGTTTATTCTGTCAATTTTGACATTTAAATTGTCACTTTTGACGTATATAAAGTCAGTTTTGACATATTCAAAGACTCAAAAAGTTTTGACAGATGACATTAACACACTATATTTATGTTCAGGATTTTGGAACTAAAACTAAGGTCAGATTATTTTTTCGTCTCTAAATTTTGAAGTCAGGTGACATTAACACACTAGATTTTTGTGGATGAGGAATTTAAAATAAAGACATGATTTTTGAACACATTCATTTGTTTGATTTATTTTTTTCATTTATTTTGCTAAATTCTCGTTTGTTTAATCGTAGTAGGCCGAATAAAAATCCGAGAAATTGATTATAAAAAAACAAAAATTGAACTTTTGACATATTTCATTTGTATTATATATAAAGTTCCAAAATGTTTCTGTCAGATGACATTAACACACTAGGTTTTTTAATGTGGAATTTGAAATAAAAATTTTGAAAAAAAAATTGATTACAAAAACCCGAAATGTAATATGATATTATTTTTGACGTTTGTTATGTCACTTTTGACGTCTGGAATGTCACTTTTGTAACCTCATTTTGCTTATTTTTAATGTGTCAAAATGTTGTTATGTGGCTTTTCTTGCGTTTGTTATATCAATTTTGACATTCGAATTGTCACTTTCAATTTTATGATGTCACTATCGACATATATGAAGTCACTTTTGACATATTTCATTTGTATTATATATAAAGTTCCAAAACGTTTCTGACAGATGACATTAACACACTAGGTTTTTTAATGTGGAATTTGAAATAAAAATTTTGAAAAAACGATTGATTTCAAAAACCTGAAATGAAATATGACATCACTTTTGACGTTTATTATGTCACTTTTGACGTCTGGAGTATCACTTTTCTAACCTCATTTTGCTTATTTTTAATGTGTCAAAATGTTGTTATGTGGCTTTTCTTGCGTTTGTTATATCAATTTCGACATTCGAATTGTCACTTTCAATTTTTATGATGTCACTATCGACATATATGAAGTCACTTTTGACATATTTCATTTGTATTATATATAAAGTTCCAAAACGTTTCTGACAGATGACATTAACACACTAGGTTTTTTAATGTGGAATTTGAAATAAAAATTTTGAAAAAACGATTGATTTCAAAAACCTGAAATGAAATATGACATCACTTTTGATGTTTGTTATGTCACTTTTGACGTCTGGAGTATCACTTTTCTAACCTCATTTTGCTTATTTTTAATGTGTCAAAATGTTGTTATGTGGCTTTTCTTGCGTTTGTTATATCAATTTCGACATTCGAATTGTCATTTTCAATTTTTATGATGTCACTATCGACATATATGAAGTCACTTTTGACATATTTCATTTGTATTATATATAAAGTTCCAAAATGTTTCTGACAGATGACATTAACACACTAGGTTTTTTAATGTGGAATTTGAAATAAAAATTTTGAAAAAACGATTGATTTCAAAAACCTGAAATGAAATATGACATCACTTTTGATGTTTGTTATGTCACTTTTGACGTCTGGAGTATCACTTTTCTAACCTCATTTTGCTTATTTTTAATGTGTCAAAATGTTGTTATGTGGCTTTTCTTGCGTTTGTTATATCAATTTCGACATTCGAATTGTCACTTTCAATTTTATGATGTCACTATCGACATATATGAAGTCACTTTTGACATATTTCATTTGTATTATATATAAAGTTCCAAAATGTTTCTGTCAGATGACATTAACACACTAGGTTTTTTAATGTGGAATTTGAAATAAAAATTTTGAAAAAACGATTGATTTCAAAAACCTGAAATGAAATATGACATCACTTTTGACGTTTATTATGTCACTTTTGACGTCTGGAGTATCACTTTTCTAACCTCATTTTGCTTATTTTTAATGTGTCAAAATGTTGTTATGTGGCTTTTCTTGCGTTTGTTATATCAATTTCGACATTCGAATTGTCACTTTCAATTTTATGATGTCACTATCGACATATATGAAGTCACTTTTGACATATTTCATTTGTATTATATATAAAGTTCCAAAATGTTTCTGTCAGATGACATTAACACACTAGGTTTTTTAATGTGGAATTTGAAATAAAAATTTTGAAAAAACGATTGATTTCAAAAACCTGAAATGAAATATGACATCACTTTTGACGTTTATTATGTCACTTTTGACGTCTGGAGTATCACTTTTCTAACCTCATTTTGCTTATTTTTAATGTGTCAAAATGTTGTTATGTGGCTTTTCTTGCGTTTGTTATATCAATTTCGACATTCGAATTGTCACTTTTAATTTTTATGATGTCACTATCGACATATATGAAGTCACTTTTGACATATTTCATTTGTATTATATATAAAGTTCCAAAATGTTTCTGACAGATGACATTAACACACTAGGTTTTTTAATGTGGAATTTGAAATAAAAATTTTGAAGAATAGATTGATTACAAAAACCCGAAATGTAATATGACACTATTTTTGACGTTTGTTATGTCACTTTTGACGTCTGGAATGTCACTTTTGTAACCTCATTTTGCTTATTTTTAATGTGTCAAAATGTTGTTATGTGGCTTTTCTTGCGTTTGTTATATCAATTTTGACATTCGAATTGTCACTTTCAATTTTATGATGTCACTATCGACATATATGAAGTCACTTTTGACATATTTCATTTGTATTATATATAAAGTTCCAAAATGTTTCTGACAGATGACATTAACACACTAGGTTTTTTAATGTGGAATTTGAAATAAAAATTTTGAAAAAACGATTGATTTCAAAAACCTGAAATGAAATATGACATCACTTTTGACGTTTGTTATGTCACTTTTGACGTCTGGAATGTCACTTTTCTAACCTCATTTTGCTTAGTTTTAATGTGTCAAAATGTTGTTATGTGGCTTTTCTTGCGTTTGTTATATCAATTTTGACATTCGAATTGTCACTTTCAATTTTATGATGTCACTATCGACATATATGAAGTCACTTTTGACATATTTCATTTGTATTATATATAAAGTTCCAAAATGTTTCTGACAGATGACATTAACACACTAGGTTTTTTAATGTGAAATTTGAAATAAAAATTTTGGAAAAAAGATTGATTACAAAAACCAGAATTGTAATATGACACTATTTTTGACGTTTATTATGTCACTTTTGACGTCTGGAGTATCACTTGTCTAACCTCATTTTGCTTATTTTTAATGTGTCAAAATGTTGTTATGTGGCTTTTCTTGCGTTTGTTATATCAATTTTGACATTCGAATTGTCACTTTCAATTTTTATGATGTCACTATCGACATATATGAAGTCACTTTTGACATATTTCATTTGTATTATATATAAAGTTCCAAAATGTTTCTGACAGATGACATTAACACACTAGGTTTTTTAATGTGAAATTTGAAATAAAAATTTTGAAAAAAAGATTGATTTCAAAAACCTGAAATGAAATATGACATAACTTTTGACGTTTGTTATGTCACTTTTGACGTCTGGAATGTCACTTTTGTAACTTCATTTTGCTTATTTTTAATGTGTCAAAATGTTGTTATGTGGCTTTTCTTGCGTTTGTTATATCAATTTCGACATTCGAATTCGAATATTTTTTGATGTTTATTATTATATTTTTGACATTAAAAATGTTACTTCCAACTTTTATAAATTCACTTTGGGCATATTTAAATTCTTAGAAAACTGCTGACAAATGACATAGATTTTTAGAAATGAAATTCTCCTTAAAAACCAGAAATGTAATATGATATCACTTTTGACATATCTACTTGACAATTTTGACGTTTATAATGTCATTTTTGACAGCCCGCACTCTTGATATGAAAATGTTTATTTTATATATCATAAAAGTCCATAATTTTCGTCCAAATTCTTTAACTTTTGAGTGATTTAACGCACACTAAACCACAGGTCGTTTGAAATCACTTTCTAACCCAATTTGTGATTAGTTTGATAAATTTTCACATATTCTGTAACAACATCAAAACAATGCCAGAAGTGAACTAAATCTAAACTCAAGAAGGATGGTTTCAGAGTTCCGTGAAATGTCATAGGCGGACTATGTGGTGTCAAAGTTTAGTCGCCTGGAATGTGAATATTAGATTATATCAAAGCTTCATTATCAAAATGTGAATTTAACGACGGAAATTACAGTTGTAGAATTATTAAAACCACAACAGATTATTTTTTTTTAGATTTTAAGCAAAAATGTAATTAACAAAGTTTTCAAACACTATTCCTTCATTAATCACTTTGGAATAACTTTAATCAGCCTACAAATTCACAACGTGATTAGGAATTATTCAAGTGATTAAGTTTCGCTCACTTTAGACTGTCAGAAAAACTGCACTGTTTTTGATTTTGAAATTCGCCCGGCGCATCCACCAAAACTGCCACTTCCCGCGAATAGCCTTTGGCTTATTACTCGCTTTTCATTGTTTATCCAACAAAAGAAAATTGTGCATTTTTTCAATTGAAAGTCACAATCCTGGAAAAAAATGATATTTTGCATCGAAAAAATTATATTCAACTCTCATGATTGAAATTCCGAAATGTATCGTAAATATTTATATTACCATCAATCATCATCCCTTCTTTTCAGTTTGTTATTGCTTGATATTCTATTTGCTATGATTAATCGATTGTAAACAAAACAAACTTTTAGGTAGATTAGATAATTTCAAAATCATTCATTTTATTTCAATGGAAATAATTGAATCTTTGTGAAAAAATTCGTTTGTTCTTTCTAAACATCTGTTTTATTTGATTTGTCCTGGATTTGTATACATATACGGGTTGTATAATAAGTATAATCCTTTAAAGCGATTAGCACATGGAAGGATTATCGAATAGTCGTGACTGAAATACATATCTACAAGACTAGAGAGAAAGGTTTTTTGGGTTGAGCTTTTGTTAGAATTTATAATAAAATTAGATTCTGCTGAAGCTCTTTAATTACAAAAGGTGGGGATTTGAACAGTTAACATATAAACTACTAAACAAACTAAAACAGCGCCACATTGATTATTAAAATTTTATTTTAATTATTACCCCGGCGCATCCACCAAAATCGACAAATATAAATCAATTTCTTGAAAAAATGAATAAAATTTAAAAATTGATTTCTTCACGAAATTGACTACTGATTGCTCAACATTCTTTTAGTATTCAAGAGTTTTTATTAAAAACGTTAAATTTTTTGTTTGTGAGATTTTTATAAATTATATCCCGGCGCATCCACCAATTTTTTTTATTTAGTTTTTATTTAAATGGATGGTTTTTTTTTTTAATAAAAAGTTGCTTTTAATTGAGAAAAATTAAAAAAATTACTTCACTTTGGCGCTAGAATTTTCAACAAAGTTGTCTTTTAATCAATCGAATAATAATTTATTACATGAAACTGAAAATTGAATATGATGTTAATAAATTTATAGTCAAAATATGATCTTAAAGACGCACAAAAAATACTGAACTTTGCGTTTAATCACGTTTTTGAAAAAATTCATCTTGTGGAAAATATTGCTTATGCGCTTATATTCTGGTCCTTGGCTATACAAACCAATTTTTAGTGACAAATTTAAACAGTTATTGTGTTTTAATTTGGAAGATTTTAGTTTTTTTAAAAAAATTATTAAATAACCAGGCGCATCCACCAGAATTGACAAATTTGAAATAATCTCCCGAAGAAATGGTTAATATTTAAGAAGTGGTTTTTCCAATAAATTGACTACTGACTGCTTAATTTTTTCTTAATATTAAAAAGTTTTTGATAAAAACGATAGTTTTTTAGTTTTTGGAACATTAATTAAATTTATCCCGGCGCATCCACCAAAACTATTCTTCGGAAAAATTTAATTTTATACAAAAAGAAAAGACATTAATGGTAAGTTGTTAAAAAATGTTTCTCCCTACTGATGTTTTCACTTAATCCTTAAACTTTAATAAATTTGACGCCAAAATATCCACCAAAACTTTTTTTTTCGAATCATTTAGTTAATAAATTTTCGTCTCTATGGAGGAGCAAAAATGTGTCTTGAAAGTCGCACAAGCAATTTTGCGTATAATCACAACATTCTTTAAAAAATTCATCTTGTGGAAAATAGGTATATATTCTATCCTGTGATTAAAGAAGCCAATCTTCTCTTTGATAATGACAAATCTAATTTTTACTTCGTTAAAATCAGAATCAGATTTTGATTTTTTCTTAAATAGTGAATATCCCGGCGCATCCACCAAAATTTGCAAGTTTAGTAAAGGTTCCCGAAGAAATGAATAATATTTATGAAGTGGTTCAACCAGTAAATTGACTATTGGTAAACATTTAGTATTAAGAAATTTTTTATAAAAACATTAAATTTTTGTTTTTTAAACATTAATAGAAAATTAGTTTTTATGCATTTTCCAACAAAATGTCGCTTCCAATTGAAGTATCAATACAGTGACGTTGCTGAACCAAAAATCTGTAGCTATAGAAGGCAATTTTACGTTGTGACAAATCTAAACTTTGATTATATTAAAATTAAAACGATTTTAATTTTTTTTAATTTTTTATTTGACTCGGCGCATCCACCAAAATTTGGAATTTGGAAAAGTTTTTGAAGGGAATATTTAGGAAGTGGTTTTTCCAGTAAATTGACTATTAAGTGGTGAACATTTTTTTAGTATTGAAAAAGTTCTGTTAAAAAGGTTCAATTCTTTTCGTTTTCGAGACATTAATAACTTCTAGCCCGGCGCATCCACCAAAATTGAACGCAAATCTTCAATAAGATTGGAGAAGAATTAGTTTCAGGTCGGATAATGCAACAATACATTTTACATATTGCAAAGTTTCAGTTTTGTGGAAAGACTGTTACAATCCCGCGCATCCACCAGAACTGACAAATTTGAAATAATCTCCCGAAGAAATGGTTAATATTTAAGAAGTAGTTTTTCCAATAAATTGACTACTGACAGCTTAATTTTTTCTTAATATTAAAAAGTTTTTGATAAAAACGATAGTTTTTTAGTTTTTGGAACATTAATTAAATTTATCCCGGCGCATCCACCAAAATTATTCTTCGGAAAAATTTAATTTTATACAAAAAGAAAAAACATTAATGGTAAGTTGTTAAAAAATGTTTCTTCTTACTGATGTTTTCACTTAATCCTTAAACTTTAATAAATTTGGAGCCAAAATATCCACCAATTCGAATTAATTACGAATAATTTCAAACAAGTTTGAGAAAAAATTAGTTTCAGGTCGATTTAACACAGAAATACACTTCAAATATTGTAAATTTTTAATTTTATGAAGATTGTCGCCCGGCGCATCCACCAAATTTTGCAAGTTTAGTAAAAGTTCCTGAAGAAATGAATAATATTCATGAAGTGGTTCAACCAGTAAATTGACTATTGGTTAACATTTAGTATTAAGAAATTTTTTATAAAAACATTAAATTTTTGTTTTTTAAACATTAATAGAAAATTAGTTTTTATGCATTTTCCAACAAAATGTCGCTTCCAATTGAAGTATCAATACAGTGACGCTGCTGAACCAAAAATCTGTAGCTATAGAAGGCAATTTTCTGTTCTGACAAATCTAAACTTTGATTATATTAAAATTAAAACGATTTTAATTTTTTTCAATTTTTATTCGACCCGGCGCATCCACCAAAATTTGGAATCTGGAAAAGTTTTTGAAGGGAATATGTAGGAAGTGCTTTTTCCAGTAAATTGACTATTAAGTGGTGAAAATTTGTTTAGTATTGAAAAAGTTCCGTTAAAAACGTTCCATTATTTTGATTTTAAGACATTAATAAATTCTAGCCCGGCGCATCCACCAAAATTGAGCGCAAATCATCAATAAAATTGAAGAAAAGTTAGTTTCAGGTCGGATTATACAACAATACATTTTACATATTGCAAAGTTTCAGTTTTGTGAAAAGTCTGTTACAATCCCGCGCATCCACCAGAATTGACAAATTTGAAATAATCTCCCGCAGAAATGATTAATATTTAAGAAGTAGTTTTTCCAATAAATTGACTACTGACTGCTTAATTTTCTCTTAATATTAAAAAGTTTTTGATAAAAACGATAGTTTTTTAGGTTTTGGAACATTAATTAAATTTATCCCGGCGCATCCACCAAAATTATTCTTCGGAAAAATTTAATTTTATACAAAAAGAAAAAACATTAATGGTAAGTTGTTAAAAAATGTTTCTTCTTACTGATGTTTTCACTTAATCCTTAAACTTTAATAAATTTGGAGCCAAAATATCCACCAATTCGAATTAATTACGAATAATTTCAAACAAGTTTGAGAAAAAATTAGTTTCAGGTCGATTTAACACAGAAATACACTTCAAATATTGTAAATTTTTAATTTTATGAAGATTGTCGCCCGGCGCATCCACCAAATTTTGCAAGTTTAGTAAAAGTTCCCGAAGAAATGAATACTATTCATGAAGTGGTTCAACCAGTAAAATGACAATTAAAACAATTAAAAACGTTCAATTTTTTTCGTTTTTGAGACATTAATAAATTCTAGTCCGGCGCAACACCAAAAATGACAAATTTCGAAAAAGTCCCTGAAGAAATAATAATATATAATATTTAGAAAGTTGGTTTTGCAATAATCTGACTACTGATTGTTTATCATTCTTATAGTATTGAAAAATTAATATAGAAAACGTTAAATTTTTTGTTTTAATAAATTATATAAAGGCGCATCCACCAAAATTGTATGTGATTGTATAAAAATTATACTAATTAATTTTCATAATAACAAAACATTTTTCAACTGAATGAAGGTTTCACTTTGGATATTTTGAAAGCTTTCACGCCAAAAACTGCTGAAATTAATCATAAATCTGGTAAAGTTTTGTTCTTATGGCGCATCCAAATTCGCTGTCTATTGGTGAATTGATTATTAACTAATTAACTAATGCAAATTCTGAAAGTATTGAAAAAATTTTATCAAAAATGCAAACTTTAGACAATTTTTTATAATTATTTCGGCGCATCCACTAAAAAATGTGTATTTTTACATAGCAATAAATTTTTTTAACAAAAAAGGTATTAAATTCGTGACGTCATTGAAGCAATCGCGCTTCTTAAGCAAGCTCCATCTTGAGCACAAATTCTATGAACATATTCCGTTCGTGACATGAAAGGATCAAATTGGTATCAAATTCTAGAGCTTGAACAGCTGCTTTCGACTACATACTCAATAAAAAAAAAGTTAATAATATTTTCGAGGCACTTAATTAAGCCGAATTGAGCAGTTCTGTATATTTAGTTGGAAATCGCGGCTAATATAATGGGCTTAAAGACGATTCATTTATCGAAAACTCAAACTCTCGTTGTTTTCAAATTTGCACTTAAGTTTAAAATTTTTCGACTCTACGAAAATTAGATACGATTTTTGTTAAATCGTGTTAACCCGGCGCATCCACCAAAATAGAAAATTCTATATACGATAGAACGATGTTGATTAAAAACTTGTAGAGCTTCAGTTTATTGATTTGCGCATCTGTCTTATTGTTTATGAAATGAATGTCTCTGTCATTGAGTTTTTTGCGATTTTTGACGCTACACTTTGATCTACAGTTTCTCTATTCAAAGACGCTTTAACAGCTTTAAATTTGCTAAGAATAATCTTAAAGTCAAAGCTAGATCCTTGGATGAAAACGATCTTTCAGCTAACATATTAGACAAATTGTGCTTTTAATCAAAGTAGCAAAATGCATATATGGGAATAAATCTTCAAAAGATAACATTTTGGTGATTAAAAATTAATAAGAGCAAAAACTCGCCCGGCGCATCCACCATTTTTCAATTTTATAAATAAGTTTTTCGGTGTAATCATCGGCTTAAACATTTCCAAAACTTGGCATTTGTTTACAATAAACTTGGAAATTCAAGTAAATCCGTGAACTTTCCTCATTAAACTCGTTTAGATAAAAAAAACGCGAAATATTCAAACTTAAAAAAAATACCTGTTTAATTAAACTTAAGCCTCTTTGCCCGTTCAGATTTGTTCTATGACGTAAACTGAAGCCATTTAATCTCTTTCCTATTTATGGAAACTATCACATTTTCTTGAAAATAATTTTCTTCGAAAAAGAAATAATTAAGTAGGAAGCTAGAAAGTGTTAATGCTTCGTCGGTAAAGTTCAGAACGATGTGTTTTTGATTTAATTAGCAAACTCAATTTGTAGCTTGCTCGTTCATTCGCACTGCAATCTTGCAAGCTTTTACAGATCGTTTATCAAAAGAGCCGATGATAATGATACACTATTATTGACCTTTACACATTCTTAAAAATATTTTTAGGAATTTTACACACACAAAACTAATTTTAGATTTTTATAGAAACTAAAAATATCAATTGGGGACGAATAAACCGAGCTGCCATTTGTGCAATTAAAACTGCTGGGTGTTGACCCATTTCCAAGGTGATGCAGTGATTCCACTAGTGGAAATGTAATGACGTGTCACAGTTTTTTTTTTGTGTTTAACTGAACCAAAAAATTTTAGCATTCGTTCGGAAAATACTCATCAGGTTGTAATTTTCCTACTTTGATTGCTTTTTAATTTAGATGGTAATTAGGAATAGAAAAGTGGAGCTTAATTTTTTTTCTAAATTTACTGATTAATTAGTGCCGCAATTTTATGTGAAGTTGAGCGAAAATTTTGCTTTTTTTGGCTGAATGAATGCATTTTTTTTATTAGGATCAACAGCCAATCAATATTTGCATAAATTGGGACTTAGTCTGTATAGTATTCCTTTGAGTGCAAATTGATGCAATAACTAGATTGGAATTTAATCATAGCAAGTTAATGTTAATTGTGATTGGAAATTTATCAAAATGCGGAAATTAAAGGAAATTTAATTTATGTCATTTTTGACATAAAAAATTTGAATTTTATAACTTTACTTTTGTCATTTTTTCACTCTAAATGTTGAAATCGGGTGACATTAACACACTAGATTTTTGTTAATGCGGAATTTGCAATAAAAACATGTTTTGACCACATTCACTTGTTTAATTCTTTTTTTTTTTCTTCATTTCATTTTTCGTTTGTTGTATCAGTTTTGTCTTTTGAAATATCTCAAAAAGTCTCTCACAGATGATTTTTATCAATTTGTGTTATATTGCAAATTTTTAGAGAAGAAATTGTTTATAGATGCCGGAAGTTTAATATGATATTATTTTTGACGTTTCTTATGTCATTTTTGACATTTATTATGTCTTCTTTGACGTTTAATATGTCAATTTTGGTCACTTTCAATTTTTATAGTCACTTTCGCCATATTAAAGTCCTAAAAATTATCTGACAAATGACATTGAATTCATATTTTCAAAAATTTGAAATAGAAACAAAAATTTTTAAAAATAAATTGATTATAAACATTCGAACTGTAATATGACGTCATTTTTGACATTCAATATGTCACTTTTAACGTTTGTAACTTCACTTTGCTCATTTTTAAGTGTCAAAATGTTGCTATGTTTGTTATGTCATTTTGACATTTGTCATGTCTTTTCTGATGTTTGTTATATCAATTTTGACATTTGAATTGTCACTTTTAATTTTTATGATGTCATTTTTGACGTTCATTATATAAATTTTGGCATTTAAAATGTCACTTTCAATTTTTATAGTCACTTTCGCCATATTAAAGTCCCAAAAATTTTCTGAAAATGACATTGATTTCATATTTTCAAAAATTTGAAATAGAAACAAAGATTTTTAAAAATAAATTGATTATAAACATTCGAATTGTAATATGACGTCATTTTTGACATTTATTATGTCACTTTGACGTCTGAAATGTCACTTTTAACGTTTGTAACTTCATTTTGCTCATTTTTAAGTGTCAAAATGTTGCTATGTTTGTTATGTCATTTTGACATTTGTCATGTCTTTTCTGATGTTTGTTATATCAATTTTGACATTCGAATTGTCACTTTTAATTTTTATGATGTCATTTTTGACGTTCATTATATAAATTTTGGCATTTAAAATGTAACTTTCAATTTTTATAGTCACTTTCGCCATATTAAAGTCCCAAAAATTTTCTGAAAATGACATTGATTTCATATTTTCAAAAATTTGAAATAGAAACAAAGGCTTTTAAAAATAAATTTATTATAGAAAATCGAATTGCATAATGACGTCATTTTTGACGTTTATTATGTCACTTTTGACGTTTGAAATGTCACCTCTATTTTTAAGTCATTTTTGACATATTTAAAGACCCAAATGACATTAACAAACTAGATTTTAGATGATGAGGAATTTGAAATAAAAACTAAGATTCTTAAAGAATAAATTAATTAGAAAAACCTGAGATGTAATATGACGTCATTTCTGACAATTGTTATGTCATTTTTGGCGTTTATTATGTCACTTTTGTCGGTGTAGCCATTTTTCATCTGTCATAATATTTCTATCAGACGACATTAACACACTAGATTTTTGTTAAGATGGAACTTAGAGTCAGGATATAAGTTTGTCATTTTTGACGTTCCAAATTCAAAGACATGAAGACTGAAATTTTAACTGAATTTACACTATACAGAGTGCTTCATTTTTTTCAAGGTGAACAATGTAGCTAGCCTGGCGCAACCACCAAAAATCTTTTTTTTTTGTTTAGGTTATAATGCTTATTTATGCTACTAGTAGTGTTTTTCGTCAATTCAGTTAATAAATTTCCAAACCTATTCAAATTTATTCTGTCAATTATCTTATTTTTGACGTTTATTATGTCAATTTTGACATTTATATTGTCACTTTCAATTTTATTAGAATATATGACATTATTTTTGACGTTTACTATGTCACTTTTGACGGTTATAACCTTCCTTTAGCCATTTTTCATGAGTCATGATGTTGCTATCAGATGGCATCAACTCACTAGATTTTTGTTAATGCGGAAATTAGAGTCAAGACATGAAAATTGAAATTTCAACTGAAATTACACCATACAGAGTGTTTCATTTTTTTTCAAGGTGAACAATGTAGCTAGCCTGGCGCATCCACCAAAAATCTTTTTTTTTCTTTAGGTTATAATGCTTATTTATGCTACTAGTAGTGTTTTTCGTCAATTCAGTTAATAAATTTCCAAACCTATTCAAATTTATTCTGTCAATTATCTTATTTTTGACGTTTATTATCTATTTTTTGACGTTTATTATGTCAATTTTGACATTTATATTGTCACTTTCAATTTTATTAGAATATATGATATTATTTTTGACGTTTACTATGTCACTTTTGACGGTTATAACCTTCCTTTAGCCGTTTTTTATGAGTCATAATGTTGCTATCAGATGACATCAACTCACTAGATTTTTGGTAATGCGGAAATTAGAGTCAAGACATGAAAACTGAAATTTCAACTGAAATTACACCATACAGAGTGTTTCATTTTTTTTCAAGGTGAACAATGTAGCTAGCCTGGCGCATCCACCAAAAATCATTTTTTTTTTGTTTAGGTTATAATGCTTATTTATGCTACTAGTAGTGTTTTTCGTCAATTCAGTTAATAAATTTCCAAACCTATTCAAATTTATTCTGTCAAATATCTTATTTTTGACGTTAGTTGTGTCATTTATGACGTTTATTATCTATTTTTTGACGTTTATTATATCAATTTTGACATTTTTTATGTGTTTCATGACGTTCGTTATGTCAATATTGACATTTATATTGTCACTTTCAATTTTTATAGAATATATGACATTATTTTTGACGTTTACTATGTCACTTTTGACGGTTATAACCTTCCTTTAGCCGTTTTTTTTTGAGTCATAATGTTGCTATCAGATGACATCAACTCACTAGATTTTTGTTAATGCGGAAATTAGAGAAAGACATGAAAATTGAAATTTTAACTGAAATTACACCATACAGAGTGTTTCATTTTTTTTCAAGGTGAACAATGTAGCTAGCCTGGCGCATCCACCAAAAATCTTTTTTTTTTTGTTTAGGTTATAATGCTTATTTATGCTACTAGTAGTGTTTTTTGTCATTTCAGTTGATAAATTTCCAAAGCTATTCAAATTTATTCTGTTAATTATCTTATTTTTGACGTTTGGTGTGTCATTTATGACGTTTATTATCTATTTTTTGACGTTTATTATATCAATTTTGACATTTTTTGATGTTTCATAATGTTGCTATCAGGTGACATCAACTCACTAGATTTTTGTTAATTCGGAAATTAGAGTCAAGACATGAAATCTCAAATTTCAACTGAAATTACACCATACAGAGTGTTTCATTTTTTTTCAAGGTGAACAATGTAGCTAGCCTGGCGCATCCACCAAAAATCTTTTTTTTTGTTTAGGTTATAATGCGTATTTATGCTACTAGTAGTGTTTTTCGTCATTTCAATTGATAAATTTCCAAACCTATTTGAATTTAATTTCTGGCAATTATCCAAACATCGATGTCCTTCATTAAACTGTAATTCATAAAGATTGCGAATCCTACGCAACCCCATTATCATAATCCCCAAAAATAAAATAATATCGTCTACCCAAATATCCATGTTGTTGTCTATACCAAACCCACAATTCACATGTCTTTGTCAGATTTACAATCCCATCGAATTTCCGCAATTAGATTCGAATTAACGCATGACAACACAATAGGTATCTGAAGATGTTTATTACCTTCAAAGTAATAGTCGTTTATTGACAAATTAAATATTTATAATGTAATGAAATTGAAGCCTTTAGCTGTATCAATCTTTCCTTTCGATTCCCAAGAGAATACAACTTTTTCACAACGGAAGAAGATTGATTTCAATAAAAAAAAATATCCCAACAACTGATTTAAGATCAAAGAGAAAAGCAAAGCGGTCGTTTAAATAAGCTTTAGAAAATTAAATTAATTTTAATGTGAGTTGTAACAGGAGTTAAATTTATTACAAAGGCAATTCGGGATGGAAAAAAGGGATTTTGTTGGATTTTTTTAACCGCTATGAAGATCAAAGTTACGCGTGAATTTTTTTGAAAAATGACAATGTTAGTGGGATGGGATTTTTTTTAGGAAAATTAGATAGTACACTTTAGTTTATTGGCTCGATATGGGAATATTTACGAGATGCTGAACAACAGGTCTCTGATATTGCTGATAAACAAAACTGTTGAGTTGCTTCTCGAATATCGGTAGAATAAATAATATTTTGAGATACGCTAGATGATTGACTTTTATGTTTATGAAACATTCTCGGATTGAATTTATTTTCATAGAAAAGCTGCGCGTTTTAGGATTAAAAATATTGGTGGATGCGCCGGGAAAACAACTTTCAAATATTTCAATTTTATGATTTTTGGATTATAAGTAGTAAACTGATAGAAATATAAAAAAAATGAAAAAAGTTCATATTTTAATATGATTAAAATTAAATAGAAAATCGAAAAAAAAGAACAGCACTTATATTATAATAATTTGAAATGGATTCTAGTAAAATCTAACAAGTCACAAAATTTAGAAAAATTCAAAAATCTAAGATTATGGCAAAACTAAAAAATTTCGAAGAATTTTAATCAAATCTTTGAAATTCCAAATTTTTTGACAAACTTTAAAAATGTTTAAAATTTATTATTTAAAATCCCTTAAATTTGAAAATTCAATAAACAGTCAAATTTTGGAAATTGAAAAAAACTAAAATTTGAAGAATTAAAAATTGAAAGTCAAAAAAAAAATAGAAAAGAAATTAATAAGATAATTCGAAAAAATCAAACTAAAAAGGATCATGAAATATCTAGAAAAACAAAAAGTTGTGCATTGCAAATTTGATAGAATCAGAAGTATCTGATGGATTCTAGAAAATCCAACATTTCTCGAAATTTCAAACAAATTTTATGTGGAGATTTAATGCTAAAAACACTAAAGCAATTTTTAATTTTGGTGGATGCGTCGGGATACCGGATTGTGAATTGGAAAAACTTTGAATTTATGATTTTTTGTTTATGGATTATAACACGTCGCTCATTGGAAGTGTTGAAAGTTATCGAAAATTTTAAAAAATGCAATTTACAATGTGAATATTGAGATTTTTTAAGTAGAAATGGTGGATGCGCCGGGCTAACTATAAATTTTTTTATTGTTGACGTTTTTTATTTCTTCTAATAAATCAAAATTGTTAAGAAGAACTAGAAAATCTAAAAAAAGGCACAAAAATTGAAAATATAACGAAATTTGAGAAGTTTTAATATAAGAAAAATTCAAAGTGGATTTAGAGAAAACGTAAAAATCAAGAAACTTTTGGAAATTCCAAAGAATCTAAGATCATTTTTAATAAAATATCTGGCAAATGCAAGAAAATATTAAAAGTTATTACCAAGGTTTCCCTTCGAAGAAAAATCTGGCAAAGTTTAGAGATTCTTAAATAATTAGAAATAATAGATTTGGAAGAAAATCTATAAAATTTGTCAAAAATTTCAAAAAACATAAAATACAGGAGAGCTTGAAATCAATATGAAATAATAAAATCACAAAAAAATTGGAAAAACTATTTTTAATTTAGATATTTATAAAAAAAAAGAGTGGAAATGGCGGATGGATTATTTTTGATAATTTAAGAGGAACTAAAAAGTCTGGAAAATTCAAAATAGAAAAAATTCATCAAAAGAATTTTAAATAATAAAAAAAATGGATTTTTGAGACTCTTAAAAATATAGGAACATCAAAAATTTGTAAATTTGGAACATTTAAAAAACAGAAAAAAATGGCAAAAAAATTCAAAATAATGTTTTTGGGAATTTAAAACTCTTCTTATACAAAAAAAAAATACTGAAATGACCGAGAAAGAAAATAAGGTTTTCGAATTTGGTGGATGCGCCGGGCAAATTTATACCCAAATAAAAAAATACAAATTATCTAAATAAAAGTAGTTTTAATCAAAATAGCGATAAATTTCTCTTATTATCTCCAAACATTCATCGAGATAATCAAGCAATAAAATTCGTAAATTTCCATAAAACTGAATTATTATAATTAATAAACTTTAATATTATTAAAACGCTAATAATTCGCATATTAGCTAAACTCGTTCTATAAATTAAAATTTTAATACATTCTGTGATTAGATAGAGCAATAATATCGCAATTTATAACGTAATCAAATATCACATCACCAACACAATATTTTAGCCAAAAATTCATAAACATATTCTTTATCAGCGCAAATTTATGAAACGACAATAAAACCTGTTCTAGATATAAAAGTCTGGTACAGAAATCAAAAAAAAAAAAAATGATGCAAAATGCAAAAATTCTAGAAAATCTGGAATGAAAAATATTAAAGAATCTAGTGCCTTGAGTATACGTCGAAAAATTAGAAAATTTACAGAATCCGGAAAATTTAAAATAATGCATCTTGACAGCAAAATTAAATCTAAGACAACGCCAATATACCGAAAAATAAGAAAATTGTCGAGAAGTCAAGAGATTTGGGAGATTTCAGAGAATCTAGAGAATCTAGATATACCAAAAATTATCAAATAAAAGACATTCACAAAATGAAAAAATTCAAAGAGCATAAAAACACAGAAAAGCTGGAAATTGAAAAAATATTAAATTACAAAATACTCTCAAAAACATAATTTTTGATGCAGACATTGAAAATTTTTTCTTAAATGGAAATGGTGGATGCGCCGGGTCAACTACTATCAAATTTTCAATCATATTCGCAAATTTTTTTTATTAATTAAGGAAATAAAAAGTTTGAAAAAACGGGAAAATTCTGGGAATAAAAATCAGAACATTGAAAATCTAAGTAAATATAAAAAACAAAATACCAAAAATATAACGAAATTTGAGAAGTTTTAATATAAGAAAATTTCAAAGTGGATTTAGAGCAAACGTAAAAATCAACAAACTTTTGGAAATTCCGAAGAATCTAAGAACATTTTTAATGAAATATCTGGCAAATGCAAGAAAATATTAAAAGTTATTTCCAAGGTTTCCCTTCGAAGAAAAATCTGGCAAAATCTAGAGATTCTTAAATAATTGGAAATAATAGATTTGGAAGAAAATCTATAAAATTTGTCAAAAATTTTAAAAAACATAAAATACAAGAAAGCTTGAATTTAATATAAAATAATAAAATCACAAAAAAATTGGAAAAACTATTTTTAATTTAGATATTTATAAAAAAAGAGTGGAAATGGCGGATGCGCCGGGCCAACTAGAAACTGAAATTCGATTATTTTTGATAATTTAAGAGGAACTAAAAAGTCTGGAAAATTCAAAATAGAAAAAAATCATCAAAAGAATCTTAAATAATAAAAAAATATATTTTTGAGACTCTTAAAAATATAGGAATATCAAAAATTTGTAAATTTGGAACAACTAAAGAACAGAAAGAAATTTAAAATAATGTTTTTGGGAATTCAAAACTCTTCTTATGCAAAAAAAATACTGAAATGGCCGAGTAAGAAAATAAGGTTTTCGAATTTGGTGGATGCGCCGGGCAAATTTATACCCAAATAAAAAAATTACAAATTATTCAAATAAAAGTTTTAATCAAAATAACGATAAATTTAATACATTCTGTGATTAGATAGAACAATAATATCGCAATTTATAACATAATCAAATATCACATCACCAACACAATATTTTAGCCAAAAATTCATAAACATATTCTTTATCAGCGCAAATTTATGAAACGACAATAAAACCTGTTCTAGATATAAAAGTCTAGTACAGAAATCAAAAAAAAGAAAAATGATGCAAAATGCAAAAATTCTAGAAAATCTGGAATGAAAAAATTTAAAGAATTTAGTGCCTTGAGTAAACGTCCAAAAATTAAAAAATTTACAGAATCTGGAAAAGTTAAAATGACCAAAAAAATACTTTAAAGTTTGAATTTCTTATATCATTTGATTTTGGAAAATTTCAAGTTTTTTAATGCAAAAAATTATCGTTTGGATAGCTGAAAAACATTTTGTTTCTAATTTTGGTGGATGCGCCGGGGCATTTTAATAAATTCATAATTTCTTCCATTTTTTCCAATAATTCGAGAAACTAGAAATTCTAGAAAAAGACAGAAAACCCAAGAATATTACAAAATTTAGAAGTTTGAAAAGCAAATCTGCTAAAAATAACTGAAGATCTGAAAATCTGTAATTTCGGAAATTATAATGAATTTACAATAATTGAAAATGCCAAAAATAGAAAAATTCTGTTAAATACAAAAAATAGACAATATAAAATGATTAAAAAAAACAACAAGAAACGTAATGCATCTTGACAGCAACGCCAAAAACGCCAAAAAACCGAAAAATTTGAAAATTATCGAAAACTCAAGAGATTTGGAAGATTTCAGAGAATCTAGAAAATCTAGAAATACCAAAAATTATCAAATAAAAGACATTCAAAAAATCAAAAAATTCAAAGAGCATAAAAACACAGAAAGGCTGGAAATTGAAAAAATGTTAAATTACAAAAAATTCTCAAAACCATAATTTTTGATGCAGATGTTAAAAATTTTCCCTTGAGAGGAAATGGTGGATGCGCCGGGTTAACCACTATCAAATTTTCAATCATATTTGCAAATTTTTTTTTTATAATTAAGGAATTGAAAAGTTGAGAAGACGTCTGAAAAATTTAAAAGAAAGTTTAAAAAAACGGGAAAATTTTGGGAATAAAAATCAAAACGTTGAAAATCTAAGTAAATCTAAAAAACAAAATACCAAAAATATAACGAAATTTGAGAAGTTTTAATATAAGAAAAATTAAAGTGGATTTAGAGAAAACGTAAAAATCAAGAAACTTTTGGAAATTCCGAAGAATCTTAGAACATTTTTGATGAAATATCTGGCAAATGCAAGAAAATATTAAAAGTTATTTCCAAGGTTTCCCATCGAAGAAAAATCTGGCAAAATCTAGAGATTCTTAAATAATTGGAAATAATAGATTTGGAAGAAAATCTATAAAATTTGTCAAAAATTTCAAAAAACATAAAATACAGGAAAGCTTGAAATTAATATAAAATAATCAAATCACAAAAAAATTGGAAAAACTATTTAGATATTTATAAAATAAAAAGAGTGGAAATGGCGGATGCGCCGGGCCAACTAGAAACTGAAATTCGATTATTTTTGATAATTTAAGAGAAACTAAAAATTAAAAACTATGAAAAATATTGAAATCTATAAATCTGAATCAGGCTTATTTCAAAAATTTAATACATCTAGAAATTCTAATAAATAAAGAATATTTGAAAATTTACAAAATAAATAAAAATTTTGCTCAAGAAAAAATCATCAAAAGATGAAATCAATTATCAAATAATGAAAAAATGGAATTTTGAGACTAATAAAAATATAGGAATATCAAAAATTTATAAATCTAGAACATGGTAAAAAAATCCATATGTTAAATTTCCTATTGAAATAATGCTTTTGGGAATATAAAACTTTTCTTATGCAGAAAAAATACTGAAATTGCCGAGAAATAAAATGAGGTTCTCAAATTTGGTGGATGCGCCGGGCAAATTTATACCCAAATAAAAAAATTACAAATTATCCAAATAAAAGTAGTTTTAATCAAAATAACGATAAATTTCTCTAATTATCTTCAAACATTCATCGAGATAATCAAGCAATAAAATTCGTAAATTTCCATAAAACTGAATTATTAAAATTAATAAACTTTAATACTATTAAGACGCTAATAATTCGCATAATAGCTAAACTCGTTCTATAAATTAAAATTTTAATACATTCTGTGATTAGATAGAACAATAATATCGCAATTTATAACATAATCAACACAATATTTTAGCCAAAAATTCATAAACATATCCTTTATCAGCGCAAATTTATGAAACGACAATAAAACCTGTTCTAGATATAAAAGTCTAGTACAAAAATCAAAAAAAAGAGAAATGATGCAAAATAGAAAATCTGGAATGTAAATAATTAAAAAATCTAATACTTTGAGTAAACGTCGAAAAATTAAAAAAATTACATAATCTGGAAAATTTAAAATGACCAAAAAAATACTTTAAAGTTTGAATTTCTTATATCATTTGATTTTGGAAAATTTCAAGTTTTTTAATGCAAGAAATTATCGTTTGGATAGCTAAAAAACATTTTATTTCTAATTTTGGTGGATGCGCCGGGGCATTTTAATAAATTCATAATTTCTTCCATTTTTTCCAATAATTCGAGAAACTAGAAATTCTAGAAAAAGACAGAAAACTCAAGATTATTACAAAATTTAGAAGTTTGAAAAGCAGATCTGCTAAAAATAACTGAAGATCTGAAAATCTGTACAACAACAACAAGAAACCTAATGCATCCTGACAGCAAAATTAAATCTAAGACAACGCCAAAAAAACCGAAAAATAAGAAAATTGTCGAGAAGTCAAGAGATTTGGGAGATTTCAGAGAATCTAGAAAATCTAGGAATACCAAAAATTATCAAATAAAAGACATTCAGAAAATCAAAAAATTCAAAGAACATAAAAACACAGAAAAGCTGGAAATTGAAAAAATATTAAATTACAAAATACTCTCAAAAACATAATTTTTGATGCAGATATTGGTTTTTTTTTCTTAAGAGGAAATGGTGGATGCGCCGGGTTAACTACTATCAAATTTTCAATCATATTCGCAATTTTTTTTAATGATTAAGGAAATGAAAAGTTGAGAAGACGTCTAAAAAATTTGAAAGAAAGTTTAAAAAACGGGAAAATTTTGGGAATAAAAATCAGAACATTAAAAATCTAAGTAAATCTAAAAAACAAAATACCAAAGATATAACGAAATTTGAGAAGTTTTAATATAAGAAAAATTCAAAGTGGATTTAGAGAAAACGTAAAAATCAACAAACTTTTGGAAATTCCGAAGAATCTAAGAACATTTTTAATGAAATATCTGGCAAATGCAAGAAAATATTAAAAGTTATTACTAAGGTTCCCCTTTGAAGAAAAATCTGGCAAAATCTAGAGATTCTTAAATAATTGGAAATAATAGATTTGGAAGAAAATCTATAAAATTTGTCAAAAATTTCAAAAAACATAAAATACAGGAAAGCTTGAAATTAATATGAAATAATAAAATCACAAAAAAATTGGAAAAACTATTTTTAATGTAGATATTTATAAAAAAAAAGAGTGGAAATGGCGGATGCGCCGGGCCAACTAGAAACTGAAATTCGATTATTTTTGATAATTTAAGAGGAACTAAAAAGTCTGGAAAATTCAAAATAGAAAAAAATCATCAAAAGAATCTTAAATAATAAAAAAATATATTTTTGAGACTCTTAAAAATATAGGAATATCAAAAATTTGTAAATTTGGAACATCTAAAGAACAGAAAAAAATTTAAAATAATGTTTTTGGGAATTCAAAACTCTTCTTATGCAAAAAAAATACTGAAATGGCCGAGTAAGAAAATAAGGTTTTCGAATTTGGTGGATGCGCCGGGCAAATTTATACCCAAATAAAAAAATTACAAATTATCCAAATAAAGGTTTTAATCAAAATAACGATAAATTTAATACATTCTGTGATTAGATAGAACAATAATATCGCAATTTATAACATAATCAAATATCACATCACCAACACAATATTTTAGCCAAAAATTCATAAACATATCCTTTATCAGCGCAAATTTATGAAACGACAATAAAACCTGTTCTAGATATAAAAGTCTAGTACAGAAATAAAAAAAAAGAGAAATGATGCAAAATAGAAAATCTGGAATGTAAATAATTAAAAAATCTAATGCTTTGTGTAAACGTCGAATAATTAAAAAATCTACAGAATCTGGAAAATTTAAAATGATCAAAAAAATACTCTAAAGTTTGAATTTCTTATATCACCGATTTTGGAAAATTTCAAGTTTTTCAATGCAAAAAATTATCGTTTGGATAGCTAGAAAACATTTTATTTCTAATTTTGGTGGATGCGCCGGGGCATTTTGATAAATTCATTATTTCTTTCATTTTTTCCAATAATTCGAGAAACTAGAAATTTTAGAAAAAGACAGAAAACCCAAGAATATTACAAAATTTAGAAGTTTGAAAAGCAAATCTGCTAAAAATAACTGAAGATCTGAAAATCTGTAATTTCGGAAATTATAATGAATTTAAAATATTTGAAAATGCCAAAAATAGAAAAATTTTTGTTTAATATAAAAAATAGACAATATAAAATACTTAAAAAAAAAAACAAGAAAATCAAATATTACATCACCAACACAATATTTTAGCCAAAAATTCATAAACATATCCTTTATCAGCGCAAATTTATGAAACGACAATAAAACCTGTTCTAGATATAAAAGTCTAGTACAGAAATAAAAAAAAAGAGAAATGATGCAAAATAGAAAATCTGGAATGTAAATAATTAAAAAATCTAATGCTTTGTGTAAACGTCGAATAATTAAAAAATCTACAGAATCTGGAAAATTTAAAATGATCAAAAAAATACTCTAAAGTTTGAATTTCTTATATCACCGATTTTGGAAAATTTCAAGTTTTTCAATGCAAAAAATTATCGTTTGGATAGCTAGAAAACATTTTATTTCTAATTTTGGTGGATGCGCCGGGGCATTTTGATAAATTCATTATTTCTTTCATTTTTTCCAATAATTCGAGAAACTAGAAATTTTAGAAAAAGACAGAAAACCCAAGAATATTACAAAATTTAGAAGTTTGAAAAGCAAATCTGCTAAAAATAACTGAAGATCTGAAAATCTGTAATTTCGGAAATTATAATGAATTTAAAATATTTGAAAATGCCAAAAATAGAAAAATTTTTGTTTAATACAAAAAATAGACAATATAAAATACTTAAAAAAAAAACAAGAAAATCAAATATTACATCACCAACACAATATTTTAGCCAAAAATTCATAAACATATCCTTTATCAGCGCAAATTTATGAAACGACAATAAAACCTGTTCTAGATATAAAAGTCAGTTTGAAATTCACATTTAATCAAATTGTCAATGTAAAGTTTAATTTAAAAAGAAATAAATATTTTTTCGACAGTAATGAAATTTTATAAAAATCATCACTTACCTTAGTTTGAAACAGCGTGAAATTCAACAGGTTGGTGAAAGGCGCGATTTAGTTTCCTTTCACTAAAGGACCGGAAACTATAAATTTGAAAAAAGATTTGTTTAAGAACGCACTGACAAGACGCGGTTTAATTTTTAACTTTAAAAGTTGCTGAAGTTTACGAATGAGAGCCGATGGTAATGGTGAGAATGTGTCGATGGTAAAGATCACGCAGGTTATGGACGTCGCGACGCTGATGGAGCGTCTTTATAGGCTGTGACATGCGCGTCGGTCATTTACTTGATGCTGAAGGCTTATGACTTCATTCCGAATGAATCAAAACTGAGAGGCTTTTTGATGGTGCGAATATCAAATAGTTTGGAATTTTTTGAAATTTTATTTAAATTGGGACAGCTTTTGTCATACAAAATTTTTATTTGTTTTTATGGAAAAGTAGCCAACAGTTTACAGTTTAAATATTTTTTTTTTTAATTTATGTTCCCGGTTGATAATTATTTATTATTTGCTGGATTGGAGATCAATAATGATGATTTTATTTATGATATGTAGATTATAAATTGATTATTTTTCTAAATAACAAAACAACATTCACTAGGGTATAATCTATTATGTATTATTGATTAATGAGTCATTGATTACACATGGAGTATAATCCAATGCTTTGTGCACGGTTTCAATACAAAAAAAGTTACATTTTCTATAGAGTCATTAAAGAGAATTGAATCTGATAGTTCATAATGATTTTTGGGGTAAAACAACAAATCGAATGCCCAAAATAACATAAGAAACATTTGACATTTTAAATCTGTCAAACTTGTTGACGTTTGTTATGTCAACTTGCGTTTGACATTATTAATTCTCTCACAAATGACATTCGTATTGACAAAAATTTGAGTGTTGATCAAAATCTTTAACTGTCAGTTTTGACGTTTGTATGTCATTTCTAACAATTTCAATACTATTTATGTCAAATTTTGCTTTTACATTGTCAAATTTGGCATTACAAATTCAATAAAATGTTTAGTTTTCCATTATTCAAAATTAGCATTGAACAATTTCCTATTTTTTAATACCAACTTTAATTATGACGTTTGAACATTGAGAATTTGAGTGTAATGTCAGATTTGACTTTTGCTTTTTGTCAGTTTAACAATTTAAATGTTTTTTTTTATTTTCAAAATTTTTTACCAGTTGGATTATATTCCTAATCTAATATTTTTAAATTGACATTAGAACCGTCAATGACACTGACATTACAGACATCAAAATTGACATTCCAAACGTCAAAATTGACAATCCAATCTTCAAAATTTCCACATTCTCTAAATGATATATATTCTCAGTCATTTACTTTCTAAGTATCACAGTTTTAACATATAAACTGTCAAATTTGACTTCTGGAATGTCCTATATTGTGTCTGAAATTTCATTCTTGACTTTTGTAACTGTAATGTTTACTGCACCAATTGGATTATATTCCTAACTTAATTTTTTTCTACTCTATCCCAATTTTGACGTATGAAATGTCAATTTTGACTTTTAGAATGTCATTTTTACGTCTGAAACGCTATTTTTGACGTTTGTAACTATACTCTTCTTGTGCAATGCAAATTCTAGTTTTCAAGTTTAAACTAAATGAACATCAAACGTGACATTTTAAACGTCAAAACTGACATTTATAAACATGAAATTGTCAAAACTGACAATCCAAAATTTCCACATTTGTCAAATGCAATATACTAATGTTTTATTCTGTAACTCTATCACAATTTTGACATATAAAATGTCAAATTTGACTTTTGGGATGTCAATCTTATGTTCTAATTGACATTCTTGACGTTTGTAACTGTAATTTTGATGGCAAATTTTGGAAGTTCCAAGTTCAAACTGGAGAATCGTAGTCAAAATTGGCATTTTAAAAATCAAAACCGACATCATTATTGTCAAAATTGACATTATAAATACCAAAATTGGCTTTTCAAACGTCAAAATTTTCACATCTTCCTAATGGAATGTAATCTAAATCTTCTATTTTCTAACTCAATCCCAGTTTTGACGTTCAGAATGTCAAATTTGAATTTTGAATTGTCAATATTATGTATGAAATGCTATTTTTGACATTTGTAACTATAATAATGACTGTAAATTTTATAATTTCTGAGTACAAAATGAAGAAACGTAAAATCATTAAAATTGTCAAAATTAACATTACAAACATCATAAATACAGACATTAAAATTGGCATTCCAAACGTCACAACTGATAATCCCAACGTCAAAATTTGCACATTCACCAAATGAGATATACTCCTAGTCTTTTACTCTTTAACTGTCACAGTTTTGACATATTAAATGTCAAATTTGACTTATGGAATGTCATATATTATGTTTAAAAGGCTATTCTCGGCGTTTGTATCTGTAATGTTCACTAGAAATTCTAAACGACAAAACTGACACAACCGTCAAAATTGATGTTACAGATAATTCTGACATCAAAATTGACATTCTAAACGTCAAAATTTTTACATCTGCCAAATGGAATATAATTCTAGTTTTCTATTTCCCAACTCTAACTCAATTTTAACATATGAAATGTCAATTTTGACTTTTGGAATGTCATTTTTACGTCTGTTATTTTTGACGTTTGTAACTGTCCCGTTGACTGTAAATTCTAGAGAATTTAGGTTCAAATTGGACAAACGTCAAAACTGGAATTTTAAGCGTCAAGATTGACATCAGAATCGTCAAAATTGACATTGTAAACATCACTTTGACATTTCAAATGTCAAAGTTAAGATTCCAAACGACAAAATTTCCAGATGTGTAATCCAATTTTTCTATTTTCCAATCTCCGTTTCGACGTTCAGTTGTCAAATTTGACTTTTGGAATGTCAATAGTATATGTGAAATGGCATTTTTGGTGTTTATAATTATAATGTTGACTGCAAAATCTAGAATTTTAAAGTTCAAACTAAATGAACGTCAAATTGACATCCCAGTCTCCTATTTTCTAGTTTTATACAAATTTTGACGTATGAATGTCACTTTTGACTGACAGCTGGACTGGACAAACGTCAAACTGACATTATAAACATAAAAATTGACATTACAGACTCCAAAATTAACATTACAAACGTCAAATTTTCAAACTCTATTACAATTTTAATGCCTGAAATGCCATTTTTGTCATTTGTGAATGTAATGTTGACTGCAAGTTTTGAACTGGACTAACGTCAAAACCGTCAAAATTGACATTACAGATATTTCTGACATCAAAATTGACATTCCAAACGTCAAATCAGACGTTCTTAACGTCAACATTTTCACATCTGCCAAATATGATATAAATATAAACATATGAAATGTCAATTTTGACTTTTGGAATGTCATTTTTACGTGTGAAATACTATTTTTAACGTTTGTAACTGTACTGTTGGAGGCAAATTCTAGAGAATTTAGATTCAAATTGGACAAACGTCATTTGACATGACAAATATTTCTGACATTAAAATTGACATTCCAAACCTGAAATTTTGAACGTCAAATCTGACATAAGAAAAGTCAAAATTGACATTACAAATATCAAAAATGACATGCAAACATCAAAATTGACATTCCCAACGTCAAATGGAATATAATTCTAGACTTTTAGTTTCCAACTCTATCACAATATCAATCGTCAAAATATTGAATTGTTTGTTTTTTGAAAGACTAAAAAGCTGCATTTTTGCAGACGCGTTTTTCAGCTTCCAAATCCCGAATATCTCTCGAATGTTAATTAAACTACAACGTCGAGACAATTCTATTGTTCCAATGGAAACAATAATTATTATATTTTAATAACAAATTAGAATCAAAACCATTTTGAGCCTCTCAATTTCAAAGTGAAATTAAATTTGCATTAATTGCCAGTCGTTCAATATTGTCATATCTCTCGACGCTTTTTAACCAAATTGAATGAAGCCAAAAAGGAATCTATTATTCGATTATGGTTGCACCTGGCAAAGAAGCTTCATGTCACTTTTAAACTGTAATTTTATCTACGAGTGCAATAAAAACCCTTTTATAGAGATAAATATAAATGAAAGCTTCGATTCCATGTCGAAATTTGCTTTTCCTATTCGATTTTAAAATAGTACTTTTTTCTAGCTTTAGGCTAGAGAGCTTTGCATTTTAATATGAATATTTTTTGTATTGTATTATTTAATCTGTTTTTCGTTTACTCGATCGAATGCAATGTTGTGAAAGAGCAGTCACGTCTAACTATCTAATCTTCAGAAACAACTTTTATGTTTGTTGTGAAATTACTTTTATGTTGGATTGTACTTATCTTGATATTTAATAGCGTTTTATTTAAAAGCTTTCTGGTTAATCGATGAGTTACACCACTTATTGAATTTTAGATGATTTATGCGAAAATAATTTGATTTTTCTATCACGAACATCTTCGATATGAAAAAAGTATTTTTTATTTAAATTAAATATTAGAAACGTCAAATGTGACATAACAAACGTCAAAAGTTCCAATCTCAATTTTAACCTATTAAATGTCAAATTTGACTTTTGGAGTGTCAATCTCATGTGTGTAATTGCTACCTTCAATACAAATTCTAGAAATATTTAAGTTAAAACTAGACAAACGTCAAAACTGGTATTTGGAACGAGAAAAATGACATAAGAACTGTCAAAACTGACAACCCAAATGTCGAAATTTCTACCTTTACCAAATGAGATATTATCTAATCTGCTGTTTTCCAACTCAATCCCAATTTTGACGTATAAATTGTCACATTTGACTCTTGGAATATCACTATTATATGTAAAATGTCATTTTTGACGTTTTTTACTGTTATATCGATTGCAAATCTAGAAATTTTAAGTTGAAACTAAACAAACGTCAAAACTGGTACTTGAAACGTCGAAAATGACATAGCAATTGTCAAAATTGACATGACACACTTCAAAATATCCACGTCTACCAAATAAAATATAATTCGAGTCTGCTGTTTTTCAGCTCAATCCCAATTGTGATGTATAAAATGTCAAATTTGACTTTTGCAATGTCAATATCGTTTGTGGAATGTCATTTTTGACGTTTGTAATTGTTATGTCAACTGGATATGTGGAAATTTCAAGTTTAAACTAGACAAATGTCAAAAATGGTATTTGGAATGTCGAAAATGACGTAATAACTGTCAAAGATGGCATAACAAACGTCAAAACTGACATTCTAAACGTCAAAATTTCCGTTTCTACAAAATGGGATATAATCTTATCTTCTGTTTTCCAACTCAATCCAAATTTTGACGTATAAAATGTCACATTTGACTCTTGGAATGTCAATATTATTTGTAAAAAGTCATTTTTGACGTTTTTTACTGTTATGTCGATTGCAAATCTAGGAATTTTAAGTTGAAACTAGACAAAGGTCAAAACTGGTATTTGAAACGTCGAAAATGACATAGCAATTGTCAAAATTGACATGACACACGTCAAAATTTCTACGTCTACCAAATAAACTATAATTCTAGTCTGCTGTTTTCCAACTCAAACCAAATTTTGATGTATAAAATGTCAAATTTGACTTTTGAAATGTCAATATTGTTTTTGAAATGTCATTTTTGACGTTTGTAATTGTTATGTTAACTGGATATCTAGAAATTTCAAGTTTAAACTAGGCAAACGTCAAAACTAGTATTTGAAACGTCAAAATGGACATAACAACTGTCAATGTTGACATAACAAACGTTAAAACTGACATCCCAAACGTCAAAATGTCCACCTTTACCAAATGAGATATAATTCTAATATGCTATTTTCCAACTCAATCCCAATTTGACGTATAAAATGTCAAATTTGACTTTAGGAAATGCTAATATTATGTGTGAAAGGTTATTTTTTGTTTGTTATTGTTACTTTTGATGCAAATTCTAGGAATTTTAAGTTTAAACTGCACAAACGTCAAAAATGACATAACAACTGTCAAAGTTGACATAGCAATCGTCAAAACTGACATCACAAACCTCAAAATTTCCGTCTTTACCAAATGAGATACAATCCTAATCCGCTGTTTTCCAACTAAATCCCAATTTGATGTATAAAATGTCAAATTTGACTTTTTCATTGTCAATATTGTGTATGAAATGTTATTTTTTGTTTGTAATTGTTACTTTCGATGCAAATTCTACAAATTTTTAGTTTTAATTTAGGCAAACGTCAAAACTATTTGGTATTTGAAACGTCAAAAATGACATAGCAACTGTCAATGTTGACATAACAAACGTCAAAGCTGACATCACATACCAACTTCGCGTCATTGGAAAACCAACTCCAACGTTTTCTATACATTATATAAAAATTTCAGATATTGGTTATAAATTTCACCTGATAGCCACTACCAATTAATTTAATCTTTAATAAATTTTTATGGATCATCCAGTTATTTTTTCCATAAATAGTAGAACGTTTTTTCGATGCTTTTAGCTAGCAAATATTGAAAAAACTCCCACTTGATGTGCGTAAAATTATTTCATATTTTTACCATTCACATATGGAAAGTTTCAAAAGTAACACGAATTTTATCCATAACATCCACAAAATTATTCAGGATTTATGATCCTGTATTAAACAAAGTGCCTGAAGCTGGGAAATATGTATCAAAGGAAGGATTTCCAGCGTTGCATTCACATCATTCCAAAGTGGCTGCTCAAACAACAACTTGAAAAAAAATTAAAATTAATAAATCCATCTTTTTCACATATTTAGATTATTAAAAATGCCACGGAGTTTAACAAAAGCAGACAAACTCTTTTAACGATCGGATAAATTCGCACTTGTTACTGTTCTAATTGCGGTAATTATACGAAGATGAGAGCCATTTTAGCGCAGGATGTGGATGTAACGCTACTATAAGCAAAGGATAAAATGTCTGTCGTTTTGTCATAATACCACTAGTGATAAAATTATATGTGAGGACATTTTAGCGCTGATATAAAATCATTTAAGGACAGAAAGAAGGGGTAGAAAGTTGGGAATATATTTTATTTGGGAGATTCGAGTATTCGAGTAGACAGTTTTGACGTTTGTCCAGCTGGAATTTGAAAATTCTAGAATTTTCAGTTAACGTTTCAGTTATGAACGTCAAATATGGCATTTCAAACATAAAATTAACATTTTATACATCAAATGGAGTTGGAAATTAGAAGACTAAGATTTTATTCCATATGGTATATGTAGGAATTTTGACGTTTGGAATGTCAATTTTTGCGGTCTTATGTCACTTTTAACACTTGTCATGTCAACTTTGTCAAATACCAGCTTTGACGTATGTCTAATTTCAACTTGAAATTTCTAGATATCCAGTTGACATAACAATTACAAACGTCAAAAATGATTTTTTGCAAATAATATTGACATTCCAAGAGTCAAATGTGACATTTTATACGTCAAAATTGGGATTGAGTTGGAAAACAGAAGATAAGATTATATCCCATTTAGTAGAAGTGGAAATTTTGACGTTTAGGATGTCAGTTTTGACGTTTGTTAACAACTGTCAAAGATGGCATGACAGTTGTTACGTCATTTTTGACATTTCAAATGCCATTTTTGACATTTGTCTAGTTTAAACTTGAAATTTCCACATATCCAGTTGACATAACAATTACAAACGTCAAAAATGACATTTTACAAACAATATTGACTTTTCAAAAGTCAAATTTGCCATTTTATACATCAAAATTGGGATTGAGCTGGAAAACAGCAGTCTAGAATTATATTTTATTTGGTAGACGTGGATATTTTGAAGTGTGTCATGGCAATTTTGATAATTGCCATGTCTTTTTTGACGTTTCAAATACCATTTTTGACATTTGTCTAGGTTAAACTTGAAATTTCCACATACTCAGTTGACATAACAATTACAAACGTCAAAAATGATATTTTACAAACAATATTGACAATTCAAAAGTAAAATTTGACATTTTATACATCAAAATTGGGATTGAGCTGGAAAACAGCAGACTAGAATTATATTTTATTTGGTAGACGTGGATATTTTGACGTGTGTCATGTCAATTTTGACAATTGCTATGTCATTTTCGACGTTTCAAATACCAGTTTTGACGTTTGTCTAGTTTCAACTTAAAATTCCTAGATTTGCAATCGACATAACAGTAAAAAACGTCAAAAATGACTTTTTACAAATAATATTGACATTCCAAGAGTCAAATGTGACATTTTATACGTCAAAATTGGAATTGAGTTGGAAAACAGAAGATAAGATTATATCTCATTTAGTAGAAGTGGAAATTTTGACGTTTAGGATGTCAGTTTTGACGTTTGTTATGCCATCTATGACAGTTGTTACGTCATTTTCGACATTTCAAATACCATTTTTGACATTTGTCTAGGTTAAACTTGAAATTTCCACATACTCAGTTGACATAACAATTACAAACGTCAAAAATGATATTTTACAAACAATATTGACAATTCAAAAGTAAAATTTGACATTTTATACATCAAAATTGGGATTGAGCTGGAAAACAGCAGACTAGAATTATATTTTATTTGGTAGACGTGGATATTTTGACGTGTGTCATGTCAATTTTGACAATTGCTATGTCATTTTCGACGTTTCAAATACCAGTTTTGACGTTTGTCTAGTTTCAACTTAAAATTCCTAGATTTGCAATCGACATAACAGTAAAAAACGTCAAAAATGACTTTTTACAAATAATATTGACATTCCAAGAGTCAAATGTGACATTTTATACGTCAAAATTGGAATTGAGTTGGAAAACAGAAGATAAGATTATATCCCATTTAGTAGAAACGGAAATTTTGACGTTTAGAATGTCAGTTTTGACGTTTGTTATGCTAACTTTGACAGTTGTTATGTCATTTTCGACATTTCAAACATAATTTTTGACATTTGTCTAGTTTAAACTTGAAATTTCCACATATCCAGTTGACATAACAATTACAAACGTCAAAAATGACATTTTACAAACAATATTGACATTTCAAAAGTCAAATTTGACATTGGATAACAGCAGATTAGGATTATATCTCATTTAGTAGACGTGGAAATTTTGTCATTTGAAATGTCATTTGTGATGCCTGCAATATCAATTTTGATACCTAGAATGTCAAATATGACGTATATAATATCAATTTCAACGTTGTCCAGCTTGACATTTTGTACTTCTGAATTACTATAGGGTTGGGAAATAGAGGACTAAGATTATATTTTATTTGATAGAAATGGGACTTTTGACGTTTGGAGTGTCAATTTTGATGTTTGTAATGTCAATTTTCAAAATTCTGATGTCAAATTTAACATTTAAAATGGCAAATTCAACATTTGTCCAAATTGTCGAAACTCCTAGAAATTGAAGTCAACCATACAGGTACAAAAGTCAAAAGTGGCATTCTTAAAGTCCAAATTGACATCTCATATGTCAAAATTGAGATGAGTTGGAAAATCAAAGACTAGGATTATATTCTATTTGGTAGATGTTGAAATTTTTACGTTTTGAATGTCAATTTTGACTATTCTAATGTCCAATTTGACGTTTAAAATGTCAGTTTTAACGTTTGTTCAGATTGAAGCTGAAAATCCTAGAAACTGAAATCAACGTTACATCTACGTCAAAAATGGTATTACAACTGCAGACCTAAAATTGACACTTTAAAAATCAAAATTGACAATTCATACTTAGAAATTAAAATACTTAGTTAGAAAATAAAAACTTATATTCTTTTGACAGATTTGGGCACTTTAACGTTGGGAATATCAATTTTGATGGCTGGAATGTCAATTTTGACTTTTGGAATGTAATATTTCACAACTAATGTCAATTCTAAAGTCAATTTTAACGTTTGAAATGCCAGTTTAGAAGTTTGTCCATTTTGGACTTGGAAATTCTGAAATTTGCATTTATCATCACACTTGCAAACGTCAGAAAAATCATTTTAAACATAATATTGACATTTTCAAAAGTCAAAATTAGAATAGAGTAGAACATAATCCATTCGTGACGATTTTTCTCTTTTATTTTGTACTTTCGAAAGTATTTGATAAAATCACATCATAACCTCAAAGTGAAATTTCCACAGGAACTGTGTAATTAATCCAAATGAAAAACTTTCAATTAAAAAAGATCTTTGTTAAAGAGTTAATTTGCTTGAAATCCGCAAGTTGAATCGTTTCTAATTTTTAATCTCGTATCTGCGAAATAATCCATAAAGCAATTAATTCTGCACCTTTTTCAAAACCGTGAATTTACATTTAACCATATCTTGAAGACATTTCAAACACCTTCATTAGCGACAAACGCCGTAATTTAGACTGATTAGTTCAAATGTTGATTAAACTCAATTTTTCCCAAATAATTTTATCTATTTCGTGTCAGTTTAAATAACATGTCAAAAAATAAAATGTAATTCGTTCCATGATGATGATGATGATAATGAAAGCAATTTACTTCCATTATGCAAATGATCATTTATTCAAAGTTGAATAAATTCTGACACTAGTTTGAAATTTTTATCTTATTAACACATTTCCACTAAATAAAAATTTATTTTTACGAAGAGATTTGATTAAGTGGATATTGTTATTCTCTCGGATCGAAATCTTCTGGAATAATGGACGATTTATGCAAGAGGATTTGTGCTCGTGATTATGTAAAACATATTCGTAACAAATCCTAACTATCTCAGACTTTATAGAAACTACTAAATTCAAATTGGCTTTGATTAATGCAAATGACCGTTCTATGTGTTACAAAGCGACGCTATAACACAAACATATAAATTTGACATTTCTTATGTCATTTTTGACACTTATTATGTCATTCTTCCAAAGGTGACTTTATTACATCATTCTCCAACTTCACAAACGATAGCCGCAACTTCTGAACTAGTTCTAATCCACTTAATAAACTTTCTTGCATCTTATTAAAATAATTATCTGCTACGTTTAGATAACAAAATTGCCTGCTAGCGTTTTTTTAACATCTTTATTTGAAATTCAATGAAAGAGTTTAACATTTCGAAAATTATCTAATTAGTTAATAAACGCTGATGAAACTTCAGTGTCTTCTTTTTTATTCCCTTATTTCATTAAGATGTAAATCATCAAAAGAAAGTTCGATATTTTTAAATAAGATTAATAGGATTACTGAAACGCGGAGACTGTTTGAATAAGAGATTACCATTGACAAGCAACAATTTCCGATGGAAATATTAACGAATCATAAATTTACATTCAAGCGAAAAAATGAACGATTTATACTGTATTTACAGAAATATTTCACTCCTTGAAAGAAAAACTAACAATTTAACACAAAAATGACCAATTTTGATGTTTTATTGACAATAAAAAATGACATTTCTTATGTCACTTTTGACATTACAAACGTCAAAAGTGACGTTTATTATATTTCAGCTTTCAAAGCTTTATAACATATTGAAATTTTTTTTTTTGTTAAAGATGCATGAATGTTGCACATTTTAAAAATACTTTGTTTTATATACAGGGCGTTCGATGTCTGTTCGAAAATTCATAGCTTTGCAAAGTCAATTTAATTAATGTCGTTTAATTCCTGAATCCTTGCTGCACATTCTAAATGTTAAATCAACAATCTTCTGTATAGCATACGCCTACTGTGATTTTTTAAACTTAACAAATTAAAAATGTCAAAAACTTTTTTTCAAATAACACCCTTTATATATTATTATATTAACGTCAGATTTCCATAGTCTACTTGATTTTTTTATTGTCTAAACCGAGAAAAGTACTTTGAAATTAGTTTTTTTAAGATAGCAACCTGAATTTTCACATTTGACTATACAAATCTTATATTGACGGAAAGCTTATGATTAAAGCTTGTGATTAGTGCAATAATAAACATAGGGTGCTGTTTGAAAAAAATGAGTTTTTGACACTTTTAGTTTGTCAAGTTTAAAAAATCGCAGTAGGCTTATGCTACAAACCTGGCTGTTGATTTAACACTTGGAATAAGCGGCAAGGATTCAAAAATCAAACGACTTTATTTAAATCGACTTATCAGCAAGGATTTCTTAGCTATGAATTTTTGAATAAGCACTTGCAATTCGAAATTTTGGGTTAAAAAAATTGCCATAAATCGCAATTGATAAGAGATAATAAAAAACTATTTTTACAAAAATAATTTGTAATTTAGCATAGAATTCAAAAATTAAATCAAACTGGGTGCATTCCATTCAAAAAAACATAACTTTAGCCTATTTTTAATATTAAAACACCCTGTATATAAACTGGAATATTTTAAAAATATGTAACAAAAAAGCAGCTATAACGTGAGGAAAAAAAATTGCAGATATCTCTAATAATAAATAAGTTATAGAGCTTTTTCACTCTGTTGGGACATCCTGTATCTTACTAAAACTGAATATTTTTTCACATTTTTCTTTTTTGCTTAAACTGCTTTAAACTTAAAACAAACATTTCCATTAAGCCTCGGTAAAGTCTAACACTTATTATCCTCATCATGGTCATAATAATATTTTTTTTTTATCCTATTTAAATTCTCTCAAATATCCGCAACAAATTTACGTTTTAAATAATAGATAACAGTGAGAAATTAATTAAATCTCTTACCTTTGATGTGGTTTTTGCTTTGTTGCATCAAAAAACAAAGAAATATTTAAACTTCTTATTTCGAATAATTTAACAACGGTGGAATTCTCAACAAACTTTTAGATTTTTTATTCTTGTGTTTGATTGTTCGCTTTTAGAAATTATTCAAGTCTTGCATGAATATAAATTAATTTGAATCTTCCGCCTCCAACGCGGATTGTTCACTTTCGGATTATTGCTGTAGGTGTATACAATCATCATACCAATTGCATCAAAATTTATTTAATTTTTTTTAAGATTTAGTTTGGAAATTTGTAAAAAATCAATTATTTTGAAATGGCGCCATTATTCAAATAGAAAGTGTGCCAACTTTGAAACGATGTTGGTAAGAGTGGACTGTGGCCTCGGCCATTGCGCCTGTTTTTTCCGCCGAGGTAAGACGTGGTTTTTATTTTCTTAATTTTTTCAATCATCTCAACGTTTTTCCCAATAAAAAGCAATGTTTTCAATTACTTAAACCTTCTAAACCCTTTTTATGGAAATATTCTCCGAAATAAAATTTGTTTAATCTTGGAAAATGAAGTTAAAATATGTTGAGGTTATGTTCACTTGTAGATTACTCTTAAATATGCAAAATAACTGTTGTTTGTAGTTTTTAAATTTGTAAAATTACCATTTTTTTTATTATTTCAACCCAATGGAAACTTTCCCTAAAATTATTAAAAAAAAAAATAAATAGGTTATGTGTTGTTTGCAGTTCTTAAATTCGTGACGAGTCCCTACACACAGCTAAGATGGGTAGGGAGGACAAGGCAACTTGGAAAGCAAACTACTTCAGCAAAATTGTGGTAAGTGTTGCCTCTTAAAACTTATCTTAAATCCACTTAAATGATGATATTTTTCGTCTCTAACGAGGCCCCATAGCCATGCTAGAGCTAGAAATAGCAGAACCCACTAGCATGTGGAGCATCGATGCGGATAACTTTCTACTGAATGTATTAAACTTTGAAATTTTCATTCATTCGTGCAAGAACAAACAATTGATTGTTAACTTTTCAGCAACTTCTCGAAGATTACCCTAAATGTTTCATCGTGGGCGCTGACAATGTCGGCTCGAAACAGATGCAACAAATCCGCATTTCTCTCCGAGGCACTGCCATCGTCCTCATGGGCAAAAACACTATGATGCGTAAAGCAATCCGTGGCCATTGCGAACGCAACCCAGCTTTAGAGAAACTACTCCCTCGCATCAAAGGCAATGTTGGATTTGTTTTCACTCGTGGCGATCTTGTCGAAGTCCGAGACAAACTTTTGGAGAATAAAGTACGTGCACCTGCACGTGCTGGAGCTATCGCTCCATTACCGGTTGTAATTCCAGCACAAAACACCGGTCTAAGTCCTGAAAAAACATCTTTCTTCCAAGCTCTTTCAATCCCGACGAAAATTTCTAAAGGAACTATTGAAATCATCAATGATGTGCATATTCTAAAACCAGGAGATAAAGTCGGTGCTTCTGAAGCTACTCTTTTGAATATGCTTAATATTTCTCCGTTTTCGTACGGGTTGGTTGTTGAACAAGTCTATGATTCGGGGACTATCTTCGCTCCTGCGATTTTGGATATCAAACCTGAAGATTTGCGCGAGAAATTCTTAGCTGGGGTTGCTAATGTCGCTTCAGTTTGTTTAGCTGTTGGATATCCGACGATTGCGTCAGCGCCGCATAGCATTGCTAATGGATTTAAGAATCTATTGGCGATTGCTGCTGTTACTGAAGTTGAATTTAAAGAAGCTGCGACTATTAAAGAATTTATCAAGGTATAAGGTCTATTTTAATTAGGTAATTGTTATTTTAATTTGTTGTTGGTAGGATCCGAGCAAATTCGCAGCAGCTGCCGCCCCCACTACTGCAGCACCGGCAACAGCAGCTCCAGCTGCCGCAGCTAAAGAAGAAAAGAAAGAAGAGTCTGAAAGTGAAGATGATGACATGGGCTTCGGCCTCTTTGATTAAAATCATTGTTTAATGTTGCATCTGTTACAGCCAGACGGTTATTAAATGATGAAACTGAAGGTATCTTTTTTCAAACTCCTTAAAATACTAAAATATTTTATTAAAAACTTTGAACAACAATATAAATGTACTTAAAAAAACTCTATAAATGCTCTGTCAAATACTGTCTACTACTCTGAAAAATGTGAAAGCTTTAAGTACAAGAATTAAGCTTTAAAAATGTTTTGATAATGCACTAGGGATATTTTCTTTTGTTTTTGACATTATTGAATACCCTAATAGTTCCGGGCAAGACACTTCTCCTTTTTGAATGGCACTTATCCTTTTCAATAAATCGTAATTAATCCTTTCAGATACGACAGAATCAAACCTAAATACAAAATTTGCAAATTATTTTTTTTACAGAACATGAAGTATATTACTTGTAGTCGGGATGTTCCGTGACAAATTTCCGAATCCATGCAGCTGTCGTGAGTATTTCCCCGGACGCTCGTCTTTGTATAAACTTCAAATACTGTTGTATAGTACAATGTGTGTCAGCATCAACATCCATTCCACTCAAATAAGTATTAATTAATGGAATCAAACCTGGAAACTCGCCTTCCTGTAATCAATATGAAAAATATTCCATATTTATTTATTTTTTTTTAGTCAATTACCTTCCCATTTATTATTTCATTGACAGTCATGCAAGTATAAACTTCACAATCTTCAGGACCACAATTGACTGCTCCTTTTTTACAACATTCATTAGCTTCTGGAGGACTTATATGAGTAGTTATTTCTTTACGAAACCAGAATTTTTTGTCGAGACAAGCGTTACGGCGTTGCGCGTTTTGCATATTTTCATCCACCTTAAAACAATTTTATGTAAATACAAAAATTATCAATATCGAAACTCACTTTGCTAATTGGTATTAAAAAGTCTAGATTATAGGATAGAATGACTCTGGTTAAGAGGACCACAAAACATACAATGGCGGCATTTTCAAAATCGGTAATTTGGACTTCACAAGGTCGGAATTCCACCCGCCAACCAATGGTAGAGTTCGGTGGAGGCGGCTTAAAACGCATCGTTTGCCAATTGGTCGATTGAATATTCTATAATACAAAATTAAATTTCAAAAATAAAAGTAAAAAAAATATTTTACTTCGAAATGATCGGTGTCTTCCTCATCATTCTGATTAACTTTTTCCGAAAATAACGAAACTGTATCTCTTATAAACAAATGAGCAACATGTTGTGCTAATAAATGGTCAATTCCATTATCAATCAATTTTTGATAAATTTTATCATCGTAAATTAATTTCACATCATTGAATTTTTCACCTTGTGGCGATAAATACGAATCGATTGAATCATATCTTGATTTTTTTATCACAAATTGATTATTTTTCAGTGGCTCTAAACCACGTTCTTCTTTTGTTCGACAATCAACAGAACAAGAAATCACATTCCAACGACAATCCACATCAGTTAAGAAGCCTCGATAAGCTGGAGACGCTGCTGTTAGTGCTAACTGCAAAAAAAAACGATTCATTTTATTTAATTTTTCTTTTTCTTTCAGTACCATAATGGGACATAACGGCGTTAGCTGATCGTAAAGAGTCCTAGCTTCAGTTATATTACACGCTTGAAATGTTAATTGCAAACAGCAACAACCCATCCCAAAACCCATAGCATCCATATAGACATGATCGGGTAAAGCCGCGTTTGATAATTTATACGAATCATCAATTGGAATTTTGGTATTTTGATCTATATAAACTAAAATTTAAAATTAATAGAATTTTAGTTTAGAAATTGATTGAATACTTGGTAGATTAATAGCGACTTTTTCGCCTCTTCTTTGTCGAATATTCCGCGATAATGTTTTGAATCGGGGATGGCCCGGAAAGATTGCTTCGTCGGGGAAAAATAGAGAGCGAGTTGCGCCCTCTTCAGGGGTTGGTTTTGATGGCGGATCCGTAAAGTTCACACATCCCAATCTGTAATTAAAAAACTACGTTTTAAACAAGTGTTTTATTAACATATGTAATTGATAGTTATTATCTCATTCAAGGTGAAATATAATACAAGAGATGCGCCATTCTCTATATCTAAAGGTCAAAAAAGATTAATTTTATTTGAAAATATCAACACTTTTTGATGGAATTTCAAGAGACTGACAACAATTGTAACAATCAATATTTATTGATTATTAATATTAAATGCTGAATCATTTTTTAGAGTTGTTAATTCAGATAAAAAACTCATGAGTCATGGATCCACTTACCTTGGAAAATTAGTCAAAGACATTAAACATTCATCAGGTTTTAATAAAAGCGATGCTTCTTCTCGTCGATGTTTCATATTAGCTTCGACAATATTAAAATGTGCTAATAATCCACCGTACGGTTTTCCAGGAGTTCCCTCAAGCATATACGCTCCATATTCGGGACGCCACAACGACTTCACTCCAGTTGGATCTTCAAGTTCTTTTTTGTTCAATTCAGTTAGGATTTCTTGTGCTCGAAGACTAACTTTAGCTTCTTTTTTCTCATCGTTAAATTTAACAATAATGTATTCGACTTCATCGCCCCATTTTAACACATCCCCTTGTCGGTCTCGTAGACGTTTGTAAAGATTAATAAATTGAATAATGCCATGTTGACGGACATGTTCAGCTAAATTTTTCGTTTCTTCCCATGATAATGGACTACCTTCACTCAATAATCCCATTGTTAATTAGTTCAGAATTATAGATTTTTATATATAAAGAGTTGAATGAAAAATTGAGTTTTAGAAACAATGACAGTTTATAAAACACATTTACACAAGATTACACAATTTGATAAAATTGAAACGAATGTTGAAGAAGATCTAATCTAAACTAATTCTTTAAATTGTGAATTAACATTTTTATAAACTTGGTGACAGGAATGACGTATACAGCCTTGACATGTGACGGATGTGGATAGAGTGACAGCGGAAAACCGGTAAAATCAACAATTGTTATTTATTAGTTTTAAGAGTTTTGACTATTTTTATCAATTAAATTAATCGATTTAATTATTGAAAGTTTTATTAAGCATTTTAGTATAAAGTAAATTTGCCAACAAACATTTTAATGTTATTACAGTTTCCTGTAATTCTTTTTTTTTTCAATTTAAAATTTATTAATTCATTTAATACTATATTAATTTTGATTGTTTTGATAATTAAATTAAAATTTTTTTTCAAACTTTCTAGCGATATAAAATCTAAAAACTACAAACTTATGATTACAGTTTCCTGTAATTGTAAAGTTTTGAAAATTTTAAATCTATTTTATTATTTTTATTAATTAGAATATATTGCTACCAATAATTATTTATTTTTAGTTGATCACTCGGTATTTGATTAAATTTGATTATTTGTATCATATAAATATGAGTACAGAACCGTACTGAAAGAGTATTGCGCCCGGGGCTTAGAATTTGAAGAATATTAGCAAAAAAGGAATTTGAATACCTGGGATAATCGAAAATAAACCAAAATCTAAGCAAGAGGATGCTACAATTTTATTAGGTGTGATAAACGACATTTTAGACACATTATAGAATAAAATTTTTTTACAATCAACATTTTAAATTGCATAAAGGCGTGTAAAGGGAATTTTAGGCACGGGTCAATCAAGATTTTTTTTTCAAACATAAAAATCGCAACTTGATTTTTTTTATATCTTATAGTGATTTTTGGAATAAAACAACAAACAAAAATAACATAAAAAACATTTGACATTTTGAATCTGTCAAACTTGTTGACGTTTGTTTTGTCAACTTACAACTGAGGTTTGTTTTCTCGAAAATGACATGGTGTCAATCAAAATTTTGAAATGACAATTTTGACGTTTCTAATGTCATTTATGGCTTTTTCAGTATTATTTATTTTAAATTTCACTTTTACATTGTCAATTTTAGCATTATCAATCCCATAAAATGTTGAGATTTTGACATTTGAAACGTCAAAATTGCATTTCAAAATTCGAAATTTTCTATCAAATGGATTATGTTTCTAGCCTGTTGTTTTTCTACTCTCTCCAAATTTTGACTAATGAAATGTCAACTTTAACTTTTGAAATGTCATTTTTATGCCTGAAACGCCATTTTTCAAGTTTGCAACTGTAATATTTACTGTAAATTCTAGAATTTTTAAATTCAGATTGGAGAAATGTCAAAACTGGATTTTTAAACGCCTGACAACAGAATCGTCAAAATTAACAATCCAAACGTCAAATTTTCGACGCCTACTTATTGAAACATAATCTTAGTCTTCTATTTTCCAACTAATTCTCAGTTTTGACGTATGAAATGTCAATTTTCACGTTTGAAAAGCCCTTTTTGACGTTTGTAACTGCAGTGTTGACTGCAAATTCCAGAATTTCTTAATTCAAATTGAACAAACGTCAAAACTGACATTCCAAATGTCGAAATTTCCACATCTGCCAAATGGAATATAATCTTAGTTTTCTATTTTCTAACTAATTACTAAACTACTAAAATGCTGAAATGTAACTGTAATAATGACTGTAAATTTCAAACTGGACAAACGTCAAAACTGACATTGTAAACATCAACATTTACATTCCAAACGTCAAAACTAATTTTTTCAATTACGAATTGTGAATTGATATTTTTATCAGGAATGACGTATGCAGCCTTGACATGTGACGGATGTGGATAGAGTGACACCAAAAACCGGTAATATCAACAATTATTATTTATTAACTCTAAAAATTTGGACTATTTTTATCAATTAGTTCAATTGATTTGACTATTTTTTATTATTTGAAGTTTTATTGCTCATTTTAGTATAAATTAATTTTGATAAGAAACATTTTTAGTGTTATTACAGTTTCCTGTAATTGTTTTCTTTCAATTCAACATTTGATAATTTATTGAATATTTTAATTTTGTGTTGTTAACTAAATTATAAAATTTCTTCTCTTTTTAAAACTCTCTAGCGATATGAAATCTTGAAATTACAAACTCATAATTACAGTTTCCTGTAATGGTAAAATTTTGTAAAAATTATATTATTTAATCTAATTAGGATATACTAAATAATCATTATTTGTTTTTAGTTAATTGCAAAAAGTGTTATAAACGACATTTTATACATGATTTGGCGAGTGCTCCAGTATATCAGGCACTTAAGACACGGACGGAGCTAAATTTTCAATGCAACAAATTGTATAAAAGCGATTTTAGACACAGGCCGAGTGAGCGTTTAATTTTTTCAAAAATGAAAACTGCAAAACATTTTCCGTTTTTATCTGGTTCTTTCAATTATTATTGGCTTTCTTTCGGTCAGTTCTTGCGCAATTTATGGTCTGTTTTATCGGTAATAAAATTTAAAAACACTATTAAATTTTTAAGCGTTTTGGCGCCAGAGCTTTTACAAAAAAAAAATCAACGAAATCTCATTTCTTAAAAATGTTTTCCAAATTTAGAATTAGCCAAAGAACTAATCACTTTCTCGTTTGAATATTTGAGGGATATAATAAATATAGCAATTACCGGATATAATCGACGGAGTTTATAATTATTAGGAAATTTTGAATTCCTTGATTTTCTCCAAGATATAAATATAAATCACATAACTATTAATTTCTATTTTTGATATAAAAACAAAACCAGAAATTACGTTCTATAATACTAACAACAACAACAACAAATATTAAAATCGTTTGACAAATAATTAATAGCTTAAAGAGAAAAAAATTTCTCTTAATTGATTGACGTAATATTTGACTTCCTATTTAGGGTGCGAAAATTTGTTTATAAATTCGTTAATTAACATTTTCTTTAAAGATAAGATTTGATGTCTTTATATTCTCTTATCAATCTACCTTTCTCCCAAGTGCACACACAACGTCCAGCAGACCATATTAAATAATTACATGGAATGCTATAAACTTGAGTAATTAAAAACCAGTTGATCGATTTATTTTCGATGAAAAACCCAACCGTATATAAGCTGGGAGAAAAGACTGAGGAATTAGTGATTATAGTGACGTTATGGATAGAGTGTTGGTAAGTATTAAAAAAAAAAATAAAAATCAAATGGATGTAACTGCAGGTTACAGATTTTTTTTGCGTTTGTATTCCACACGTCTTGGGGTGGCTTCCTCCACCATACTAACCCACAAGTGGTCTACGTCCCGGTCTGCAGCGCCGAATGTTTCAAAAACGGACATGAAAATTACCAGAATTTGGGACAAGAAACATATGAGTTGCAGCATCAAAGCAATCATCATTCCGTGCATCATGGGTCGGGCGTGAGTCATCAAGTTCTCCAACAAGTGCATTCGCCAGATTTGGGTGAAACCCACAGTGCTCATGATGACCACCACCATAAAAAAAATATCCACTACAATTTTGAATATTCAGTCGAAGACCATAAAACCGGAGACATAAAAAAACATAAAGAAGAGCGCAAAGGCGATGAAGTCCATGGCGAATATTCACTTTTAGAAGAAGATGGAAATATCCGAACTGTGAAATATTTCGCCGATTGGAAAACAGGATTCCATGCGCAAGTCCATAACACCAAGCCGAAATTTTCCGGATAATTGTCAGAATTTTGTAATTTTATTAAAACTAGTCAAATGTGATAATTATATAATGGTTGATGAAAAAAAAAAAAAAAAAATCTAGAAAGATCTTGTTTTATTGGAGAAAGTGCTATAAATACGTAATAGAAAGTAAAGGCGCGAAAATAAACGCCGGAAGGAGCGAAAGAAAGTAACAAATCACATAATCGCTTTTATTATTAAATAATTATAAACGTTTATCGATGTCTGGCTTTTTTGTTTGGTTTTTTTGCACTATTAGTAAAGTTTTTCTGTTTGGCGGAAATTTCCCGATTGGGACTGTTACCACGATGGTCGAACCCATTTATCCCATTTATTAAATTTTTTCCCGTTTCTAAATTCGTATCGCTCGAATCGTCGTTTGTTGGAGATTCGCTATCACTTGCTTCCACTAAATTCAAATTAAAATTAATTAGAAAAATTAAATTAAGAATTATTAATACCTGTACAGAAAAACTAGAGGTAAGACCAATCACTCGGCTGGAAAATTCAAAAATTATTAAATTATTTGGTTTAAACAGTGGCATGGAAATGAATTTTTCTGTTGAGGTATTTACAACTAGCTACTGCTTAAAACAATCAATAAAACATGCAAAAAATTGAAAATCTTACATTTTTCTTGATTTTGATCGACAATCCCACTCACAGCCTGGAAATAACTCAATCAAATTGAATCAATTTCATATAATTTAACTCACAGCCATTGAAGTAATAGACGACTTGGAAAACAGTCGTTCTGCTTCTTTAAATTTCCGATTTCTTTTGTCCGCTTTTGAATTTGTTGTTTTATTACTGGAAAGATAACGATCCCAACCGCGAATTATATTCCCGTATAATTGTGTATCTTCTAAATATGACCCTTCAAATGCGTAAATCTGCCGTTCTAAATTCGCCAAAGTCTCCTGAAACAAGAATTGTGCTTTAACACTTCCACACTTATAAAACTTACCCCAATTTCTGCTTTTCGTTTAACCAACTCTGCTAATTCCTGTCGGGCGTCCACTGATACGTTATTTTTCGTAGACATAATAACAAAAAACACATAAAAAGGCTAATTTTATTGAAAATTTTTTTTGTGTTTAGGTTAGTAATCTGTCAATGTCAAGTTGACGTAGTAACATTTGAAAAATCCCCAGTTTTGAGGTTATAAAAATTCGTTTACAATTTTACAATGTCTAGGGATAAACTTCTCCGTGTGACTCAACTCAACGCTATTTTTCTCGACAATGAAATTTACAAAGCTTTAATGCAAATAATTCATGATACTAGTCGATTTTTACCAGTAAGTCAAAAAGTGAGGTTATGTTAATTTATTGTATCGTTGTAGCCTGGTTTTATAGCCCCCATAGAGCCAGAATTGGGTTTAATTGTACGTTTACTACTTCTCAAGAATTCAATTTGTCGGAATGAGTGTACTTTTGGTCAACAATTGTTAACAATAAAATATAGTAATCTAACAACAACGAAAAAAGTGTTTTACGTTATAAGTCATTGTTTTAATTATATTAAAACACGGATGGAATACTGGAAACCAAGTCATAAACTCAACAATACTTTATACAAAATTCAGTTATTACTAGTTGTTATGAATTTTATCAATATTTCGATTTTTTTGCGATATGGCGTTAAGCCTTTACTTATTGAAAGATTTTTGGCTTTAGATCAAGAATATGCGAGTAAGAAAGCTCCGAGACTTTATGGAAGCAAATACATGGCAAGAGAGTTGCTTTGGAATGGGTTTATTGTACGAAAAAAAAATGTTTTTTGGTTTTTTTAAATTTTTTTTTTTTTTAGGATATTATGATAAATATTTTGCCTATAATTAATTATCACAAAATTAGAAGAAATTTAAGACATTTAAATCCGTTTCATAAGAAGCCGACTTATGTTGTTTTGAATACACGAGTGATGACAATGCATTCCAAATGTGCCCATTGCGGGGAAAGCCCCATTTTGCCGCACCATATGGGATGCGCACATATTTTTTGTTACGTCTGCTTAAAGGTACAAATTTCAAGTTAAAATTTTTTAATTTATAATAATTTCAGGGCAATCAAATCGCTGATTCAAAATACGAATGTCCGATTTGTGAACACCGTAATCCTAACGTTTTATGTGACCGAGTTTCAGTGATTTAAATCATAAATCGGCGTTATTTGATGTACTGAAAGACTCCGCAAATCTTCGTTCTAGAAATCAGATATTAATTTCCTAAAAAAAAAAAATATTAAGTAAATTGTGTTACGTTGGAGGATAATTGGTGGTTTTTTGATTGAACAAAATTGCACCACGACGTAAAATAATAAAGTTATTATCAAAACAATCACTGAGGAAGCGATGAAAATAGTTTCGTTGTGATGTCGAAATTGACAGCATTTTTTGCTCCATTCCAAGCGGGTCGCGTTCATCTAAAAATTGTAATATAGTTTTTATGGCTGTTGTGCTATAAAGTGTTTTTTTTTTCTACCTTGTCTACCATATCCATACAGAAACTGATAGCTTCATTTTCATTGCTAACGCTATGGAAATAATTATCTAAATTTGTGTATTCTTTAGCACAGAGTCTACAGAGTGTTGTATTACTAGGATTATTAGCAACACAATGTGTATAATTTTTGTATAAATTGTCGAAAGTCCAAGCTTCTGTTGATTTATTTGCTGTTAGAACTTCATCAACAATCTGAAAGCATTCTAAAATTTGAATTTTATCAATTTTCTTAAAATAAATAAAACTTACGACTGCATTTAGCATTGTTCCATAAATTATAACTGTTGGAATACAAAGTTTGGATAATTTGGAGTCGATCTAAATTTACAAGTTGCTCTATACAAGTTGTCCCATTGTCTAAAGACTGTCACAAAATTAAAAAAAAAAAAAAACAGCTAATTTTCACTGTATTACCTCCTCCATATTACTATAAGTTTTAGTGATGTCGATGAAAAATTGAACACAATTTTCACAGAATGTCACAGGTCGAGAATTTTCAATCGCACAAGACTGAAAATTGGATGTTGAATGTGCGAACGCATTTTTAAGAAATGTACAATTTGATTCTGTATTGACAAACATATTTCTGAAATTAAAATGTAAAAAAAAAAATGATAATGTTTTGAAGTACTTACAGGTTTGAAACTAGAAGAAAAAACAAAAAGAATATCATTTGTGGTTCTTTTTAATAAAACCATGAAACATAATTTAAGATAAAATTGAAGAAATTTTTCAATTAACCTAAAGTTTGTGACAACTAGTGCTGCCAATAAAACATAAAATCCATTTGCTTCAAACATTATCAAAATGGATTGATTTATTAAAAAGTAGAATAAAGTGTGGAGGAATAGCAACAAAATTGCTAGAAATATTGTTTCGTTTTAATTTTTTCTATGAGTTGTTTACTTTTATCTGCAGGTTTTTTTTTTACTAAATTGGTAGTTTGAATGACATTGACATGTCATATCAACTTAACCTAAAATGGAAGAATCCCCGGAAATTCTCCAAAAAAAGTTGTATTTTTTGTTAGAACAGCTACAGAACATGGCCCGCGACTTACCACCGTAAGTTTCATAATACCAATAACATTAAAAAATTCAATCGTTGTAGAAAGTATCAAATGCGTCTTCCTTATGAGCTGCTCTCAAGCTTAGCTAATTGTCTTCTAAACGATACAGTTTTTGAAATAGTTAAAGGATTACTAGAGATCCAGCACGTAACCGAACAACATTTATTCCAACAACGTTTACAATTTATCAACGCTAAGAAAAGTAAGTCCAATTGTTGTAAAACCAAAATACTGATTCAATTTTAGTCGAAGAGCACGAAACTCTCGCTCTTTATAGCACCGATCCTGAGAAAAAAGTCGAAGAATTGCGTAAATTAATGCTTCGACAGAAAGAAGAATTGAAACAGTTTGATATGGGGTTAGTTTTGCAATTAGACCAAAAAGTTGCCGATCAACAGCAGGTGTTGGAACAAGCGGGTGTGCCTGGATTTTATATCACAAAAAACGCAACGGAGATTAAAGTTCAAATGCATTTGCTGGATTTTATGTTGAGGTTGAGTAAAATGACAATGCCGAATTGATTTAATTTTCTATTCAACAACAATACATAGAAAAAGTCTATTTGGAACATAGATCTATACTAAAAATTAGTTCATACTGGAATCGGACACTTCTAGTGTGAGGTTAGAACAATTCATGACAGCTGAGTCACTTTTGACATTTCATACTAGAAGTGGGAATAATTTAGAATATTTTAAGAAAAAACTCAATTCTAGAATATCATCTGTTGCGTTTGACGCTTTTAAATAAAACTCTTGGCACAGACAACGCATTGTCTAAACATTAAAAGCTTATGCATTTTTCTTGGGAGTATTTGTACCATATGACGATCCTTTTTTAATCTCTGACATTCCAATAGTTTTATCTAACAAAAAATAAACTGAAACAAAATGATTAATAATTTTTTTTAAACAAAAGAAAAGAAACAACTTACAAGCCCCAATAATCCCAGCTCCTATCGAAAAATAAACCAATTCTCCACTAAACAACAACTTAATTAAATAATAAACCATTGGACAACAGATTAAAACTATCCATATAACCATATTAATAACAGAATTAAATCTCCTTTCAACTTCAAACGCTTCTAATCTGGGAATCCCCGAAGTGGCAAAAAAATCGCCAGTTTTGATAAAACTATCACGTAATTTATCCTTCCGAACAAACATTTCTCTCAAAAATGTTTCTTGTTCGTGTTCGGATTCAGGCAAGGTTTCTAATGGAATTCTTCGCATATACATATGGGCTGTTACTGATTTTCCAAATAATAAATTTCGAATTGTTGGTTTGTTTGGATCGCGGTCGTCAAAACAGATTTCTATATCTAAAAGCGCGGGAATTTTACCACGCATTGATGGTAAACTAGCAATAAAGCCTTTAGTTCGTGGAAGAAGATGGTGTTTGAGTTCGGGGAGATTCTTCTCGCGAGCGAATTCCAGCGAGATTTTGTGCTTGGTTGGGGTGAAACGAGTGCCCTCGGGGAAGAGCAGCAACTGAAAAATGTCAATTAAATGTCATTCTAATAGGTGTCAAATAAATGTCATTTTGACAAGATAACTTAATTGTTTACAAATCGTTAATCTTATCAGTGATAACATACCCACATAGGGTCTGGGTGTTCCGCCAATTCTGTTATTTGTGTGTTTATAATTTCCTTATCTTTTTCGAACGATCGTTCGAGGAAAACAAATTCGGAGCATTTCCAACCCCAGCCTAGGACTGGGATATATTGGATGACTTTCTTAGCGTACGCTTTACAATTCTACAATAAAACTCACTATTAAATAATCAATTTTTTTAATAGTTTACCCCAAGCAGATGGATTCGGTCGCAAATCATCCAACCCACCAACCAATCTATCTCATAAGTGTGATTCATCACACAATAAGCATGTTCTTTCCCATAATATTTATCAAATTCTTCTCGATCGATATAAAGTTTGATTTTAGATCCTGACCACCAATCCCCCAAAAACACCAACTCTGTTCAACAATATATTTTTTTTTTTATTATTACAATACAATCAACTTACGTGAATAAATCGTAAAACAAAAATACCAATTCAATTTTCTGTAAAGTCGTCGATTGAACGGTCGTAATGTTAAATAAAAAAAACACTGAATCAGATTGACTATAACTCCAGATGTGAAGAATGTTATAGCGAAACAGAGATGCACAATTCTTGAATGTTTCAACTTAGACAGATCCATTTTCACTAAAACTAGAAAAAAAAAAAACAACACAATTGTGTTTACATTTACTTTAATCTAGGAATGTCCGATAAAAGAATTTTTATTTTTCGAATTGTTTGACATTTTGAGGTTAACACTTCTAAAAATAATCTTCATGTTTAATAATTCCAAACGTTTTTTGATCATTAAATCTGTCAGAATCAATCTATAATTTATTTCTGGCTAATAAATTGATGTAAATTTTTAATTATCTATTGAATTTTTCCATCCATACTTACATTTAACTTTGCTTCTTTTTTAATTAAAAATTCAATTATTAACAATGATATAAACTATTTCTAATCTGTAATCACTTTTAAACACGAAAATTGTACATTTTTTGCGCGTATAATTGCATATTATTGTGAATCAAAGTTCAAGAACGGAATAGCCATTGTCGGATTCTAACCTATAACCTTAATCGGCCAGACATTTAAATTTGATAATTTTTTTATTCATTTATTTATTATTATTCAAACGGATTTAATTTTCCATTACGAAAGATATCACTATCAGTTTTATTTTTATTTATATTTTAATTAGTAAAAATATTGCAATCTTATTTCCGGCCACTTGCTGATTAGAGTTTTATTGCACTTTTATTGATTTATTTGGTAAATAAAAGACGGATACGTTTTGTAAGAGTAAATATGATTTATTTGAAGATAAAAGTTACGGGATTTGCATAATGATAAGGTTTCTTAACCAGCATGTGTATTATTGGTTGCATATTCACAATATACAAAAATTATCAAAAATTTTGTTTTTTAAAGATACTTATAAAATAGTTTGTTATTTTAAAGTAAAATTAATTTATTTTTTTTTAAATAATGTTAACATTTGTATAAAAATTCGTAAAAATGTCGTTTTGAGCAATTTTTTAAAATTGTATAACTGGTTGCATACACTAAAATTCAAAAAATTAACCTCACTGATCTTTTAGAATATTTTTTAGTGATAAAAATAATTGAAAATTAGAATAATTATATTGAACTGCCTTAATCCACTTCATGCAATTAGAAAGATTAATCAATCAACTTGCCAAGAGTATTTAGCAAATAATTGAAAAAAATTATAAATAAAAAATTTCATGGTTTGTGATCCTTTCTAATATTTATCAAATGAAAGCTGAACATTATACAAAATTTATAATTCAATTAGTGATTGAATTATTATCAGTCATGTGACTTAATTAAGAGACCGGAAGTAACTTTTCTTTCGCATTTTATTATTTTTTTTAATAAATTGTTATAATTTTGATAGAATAATAAAAAGTTAAAAATGCGTTTTGTTGTAATTAACAGTTTGAACTCGAGTGAAATGAAGGAAGACTTAATGTCAACAAAAAATACGCTTTCATTATTTTGTTATTTAATAGGACGCAATTGCAATTGCAATGTAACACTTATTTATGTCTAAATGTAAAGAAAACTCGACTCGATTGCATTTTAAGGAAAAGGAAGTTGAATTCTAATTGAACATTAAAGAAATGTTATATAAAAAATGCAGTAATTATCATTAATAATTCATAAATACATAAAGCCTTAGTTGGCTTCTGTCAAAAAACTCACATTTGTTAATTGATAATTGTAAATTAATAAAGCTCAGCTTGCTTTGTTATTTTCATTCAAAAATAATTATGGAACAAATTAATTTCAATTTAAATACACTAATAATTATAAAAGTGTGTTTTAGATCTAAAATAAAATAATGAAAAATTCGCAGTAAGCAATGAAGATGACACGTAAATCTGCAATTTTTTGCAATGAGTATATTAGCGTATGTCTTAGATAAATAGAAAACAAAGATTTTTGGCTAAAAATTAATATTTTTAATACAAATGCAGCATAGTAGGCAATGAGAATGGAACGTATGTCTCAGATTGAACGATTGAATAAAAAGTAGTTTGAATAATAAGACATACGTCTTAGCTCTTTTGAACTAAAAAATGTTTACACGTAGGTCTTAGCTCAGTTCATTTGAATTTCAAATAGTCTTAAATGAAAAAACAATAAATTTTATAATGTTGCGTATGTCTTAGTTTAGTTCTTCTATAAGTTGTGATTATTTTCTAAGAATCATTCGAATTTAACGCATGTCTTAGCTTAATACTTGAATTTTTTTCAAACTATATGAAGCAACATCAAATGTTGTCTTAGCTTACGTCATATGAAAAATGATTTAAATAAAAACTAAAAATCTGAATTATAGTTTAGTTTAGCGATGAAATTTAACGTATGTCTTAGCTTAGTACTATAGGCAAACCGATTCAAACAAATGTGAATATGTAGGTCCTAACTTAATTTTAACAAAAACCTTTTCATAATAAATATAGTCTTAGTGACCTATGAAGTTCCTTGTATGTCTTAGCATAATACTGCAGAAATTCCAAATCAATTTATTTCTAAAATAGTCTCAGCTTAATTCTGCATTTTGTTAGCAATAAGAATAAAGCGTATGTCTTAGATAAATTGAAAACAATGTTGTAACGTAAGTTTTAGTTTAATTCATATCAAAAATGTAACAATCCACAGTAAGCTATGAAAGATGAGACGTATGTCTTAGATTTATACAGCAGATTTTTGCTAAAAACTTATATTTTTAATATAAATGCAGCGTAGTAGGCAATGAGAATGAAACATATGTCTCAGATCGAACGATTGAATGAAAAAAAAAAATGAATAAAAAGACATATGTCTTAGCTGATTTTTACAAAACCTTCAAAATTAAAAAATATTTAGAATTATGTATTAGCTCAGACCACTTGAATTTCAAATAGACTTAGTTGGCTTCTGTCACATTTGTAAACTGATGATTTTAAATTAAAAAATCTAAGCTTACTTTGTTATTTTTTATTCAAAATAATTATGCAAATATAAAAAGCGGCAAAGTGAGCTATTGTTAATAAAACGTATGTCTGAGATTCGAAAAACAGTACACTAAGATAATATAAAATTTGTTTGAGAAAAATCTATAGTAATACAAAAGTTTTTAAGTATGCAATGATAATATAACGTATGTCTTAGCTGAATTTTAACAAAAACTACAAATTGAAGAAAATATCGAAACGTATGTCATAGTTCAGTACATATAAATAACATAAGAACACACAGTAAGCTATGAAAAACGAGACGTATATCTTAGATTGATATTGAAGTTTTTTGCTAGCAATTATAGTTTTTTTTTATTACATTTGCAGACGTATGTCTCAGATCGAATAATTGAATGAAAAAAAAAATTGGATAAAAAGACATATGTCTTAGCTTATTTCTACAAAATCTAAAAAATTGAAAAATATGTATACGTATGTCTTAGCTCAGTTCATTTGAATTTCAAATAGACTTAAATGAAAAAACAATAAATTTTATAATGCTGCGTATGTCTGAGTTTAATTCATCTATAAGTTGTGATTTTTTTCTAAGAATCATTCGAATTTAACTCATGTCTTAGCTTAATACTTGAATTTTTTTAAATGTTGTCTTAGCTTACTTCATATGAAAAATGATTTAAATAAAAACTAAAAATCTGGATTAGAGATTAGTTTAGCGATGAAATTTAACGTATGTCTTAGCTTAGTACTATAGGCAAACCGATTCAAACAAATGTGGATATATATGTCCTAACTTGATTTTAACAAAAAACGTTTTATAATAAATATAGTCTTAGTGACCTATGAAGTTTCCTGTATGTCTTAGCTTGATACTGCAGGAAATTCCAAATCAATTTGTTTCTAAAATACACCACAGTCTTAGCTTAATTCATATAGGAAAATAAGTACTTTATCGACTGAAAAAACAAAATGAGATTATAAAATTAATTTTGAAAAATTTACTTCAAACTGTCAATTTTCAACAGCCTACTTTATAATCGAATTTTTGAATAAAACCATTTGTAGTGTGCTTCACTTTAAAACGTCAACACAATTATTTATCAAAGCCGACTGAAATTTTTCTATTAAAAATACACAAATCTAATTTTTCTATAACACAGTTGATTGTAGTCACGCATGTGTCATTTTTTTCATAGCTAACTTAGTTTATTTTAGAAAAATCATTTTTTGAATTGAACAAAAAATGATATCAATTTTGATCAGAGTAATGAAATTCATTCATTTGTTTCAACTATTACTTGATTAAATCAAATGTTCCACATTTTATCTAAAAATCTGCAATTAGCAAATCGGTTTTTTTCTTATTAAATCACCTTTACTGACGTCAAATTTCAACATAAATCAGTCTCCTACTATTATTGTCTTAACTTATTTCATACAGAAAAAATTGATTTATTGATTGAAAAAAACAACAAAAATATGTCAACTGAGATATTGAAATTAATTTTGAAAAATTTACTTCAAATTGTCAGTTTTCTAAAGCCTACTTAGAATCAAATTTTTGAAAAAAAAAAAAATTATGTGTTTTTTTTTATTGCCAAATCTACTAAACGTCAACATGATTATTTTCAAAGCTTACTAACTATAAGTTGATTGGATTCAAACTAAACTGTTTTCCATAGCTAACATTGTTTATTTTGAAAAAAATCAGTCCATATTTTTTTAAATAGTATTACATTAAAGCAAAGCATACTTTGTTATTTTTAAGTATAAAAATCAGCGTTATTGAAAAATTTTATTTGACGTTAGCAAAGCCTACTAGAAAACCCTTTTGTATATTTTTTTTATAGACAGAATTAAATGTAAGACAATCATAAATTGATCAGTCTACTTTGTCATTTTTTTTTCTTTTTGAACTCGGAGTTGTCAAAATTACCACTATGACATTATAATAAAGCCTACTAGAAAAACCTTTTCAGGATTTTTTTCATAGACAGAATTAAATGTAAGCTAGCTGTGAAAAAATGACATATCTACTAGCCTACTCTGTAATTTCAATAAATATATATTTTTTTGATTATTTTTTTTGTGCGTGTCTTCATCCAGGTCAGCCCCTCCGATGTTCCAGTATTATTTAACAGTGAAAGTCAATTGCATTTAATATTTCTAAACCTTATCGTAAATGTTTATAAGCCACATCCACTATTAATATTTCATCCAACAACTAAAATTTTGATTGACTTTCAAATTATTTTCTTATTATTATTAATACCCCCCAAACAATCCAATCAACATTAAATTTCTCAAATCCGAACATTTATAATTCCAGTTCCAAGCTTACCAATGTTTAATTACAATATTTGAACGTTGAGCAACAGAAACGAGAAACTTTTACAAAATCATCAATTGTTAAAACAACTGCGAAGCGCATTTTAATTCTTTCACTACAACTAGACAGTCGCTGGAAAAAATGTGCTCTGGAAACTATTTTGGATTTTTATTTATTATCAGTGCTATTGTTTGTGCTGCTTTAAGTGAAGAAATCAAGGTAAGAGATGATTGATTACTTCCAAATTTTAATTAAATTTCATCAAATTAGAAAGAAAAACACAAATGTGACATTCCTCCAACAGCGCCGAAAAAAATCGAAGATGTGATCAATCAATGTCAAGATGAAATCAAGTTGGCTATTCTATCTGGTAGGTTCCATTTTTTACAATAATCAAAGGTTAAAAATTAAAATGCATAAATAACGGATTTATGCACACCCATGATAATCGCCCTTCACTAGTTTATTGATCAATCACACACATTTTTATTCAAAACATTAGTCTTTGATTAAATTTATTCAATTATAGTTTTTATTTTAATAATTAAATTGGCGAATGACGTCAATACAAACAAAAGAAATTGGATAAAACAGGATTTTAAAGCAATTATAACAAGTTTTTATTAATAATAGTAGGAGGCGCTGATTTATGTTCAAATTTGGCGCCATAGTGAAGGTTGCTTGATTTAATAAGAAAAAAAACCGATTTGCTAATTGCAGATTTTTAGATTAAATGTGGAACATTTGATTAAATCAAGTAACAGTTAAAACAAATGATTTTTATTACTCCAATCAAAAATTAATATCAAAATTTTCCTTTTTTCGAGAAACTGCTTTGTTCTATTCAAAAACTAATTTTTCTAAAATAAATTGAGTTAGCTATGGAAAACTGACACAAGCGTTTGACTTCAGTCAACTGTATTATAGAAAAAATTGTGTTTTGTTGATAGAAAGCATTTAGTTTGCTTTGGCAAATAATTGTGTTGACGTTTAAAAGTTAAGCACACTACAAATGGTTTTATTTGAAAATTAAATTTTGAAGTAGGCTGTTGAATATTGATAGTTTGGAGTGAGTTTTTCAAAATTATTTTTATGATCTCAGTTGGCATTTTAATCCTATGTTTTTTCAGTCAATAAAGTAAATCAATTTTTTCTGTATGAAATAAGTTGAGACATTAATAGTAGGAGACTGATTTATGTTAAAATTTGACGTCAGTAAAGATTGCTTGATTTAATAAGAAAAAAAGCGATTTGCTAATTGCAGATTTTTAGACAAAATGTAGAACATTTGATTTAATCAAGTAATAGTTAAAACAAATGAATGAATTCCATTACTCTGATCAAAAATTAATGTCATTTTTTGTTCAATTCAAAAAATGATTTTTCTAAAATAAACTAAGTTAGCTATGAAAAAGTGATATATGCGTGACTACAGTCAACTGTGTTATAGAAAAATTAGATTTGTGTATTTTTAATAGAAAACTTTCAGTCGGCTTTGATAAATAATTGTGTTGACGTTTTAAAGTGAAGCACACTACAAATGGTTTTATTCAAAAATTCGATTATAAAGTAGGCTGTTGAAAATTGACAGTTTGAAGTAAATTTTTCAAAATTAATTTTATAATCTCATTTTGTTTTTTCAGTCGATAAAGTACTTATTTTCCTATATGAATTAAGCTAAGACTGTGGTGTATTTTAAAAACAAATTGATTTGGAATTTCCTGCAGTATCAAGCTAAGACATACAGGAAACTTCATAGGTCACTAAGACTATATTTATTATAAAAAGTTTTTTGTTAAAATCAAGTTAGGACATACATATCCACATTTGTTTGAATCGGTTTGCCTATAGTACTAAGCTAAGACATATGTTTTTTACTCTTTTTTTTTTCATTCAATCGTTCGATCTGAGACATATGTTCCATTCTCATTGCCTACTACGCTGCATTTATATTAAAAATATAAATTTTTAGCAAAAATCTGCTATATCAGCCTAAGACATACGTCTCATCTTTCATAGCTTACTGTGGATTGTTACATTTTTCATATGAACTAAACTAAAACTTACGTTACAACATTGTTTTCAATTTATCTAAGACATATGTTTTATTCTTATTGCTAAAAAAATGCAGAATTAAGCTGAGACTTAGGTCGCATTCTCATAGCTCACTGCTAACTATTCAATTTTTTTGTTTTCGATCCAAGACACACGTTCTATAATCATTAGCATATTTATATTGAAATTAATTTTTTCATCCACTTTCTTCCAAAAGTATTCCACTACTTTCTCTCTAAAAATTCGACTTTAATTATTTTTTCAGAGGCTTTAGAGGCTCTCAGTGTTACCAACCCTGAAAAAAGTCGCGTAAAACGCGATACATTTTCCGATGATGAAAAACGTATAGCTGGAGTAAGTATTAAATATTTGCATTATTATTAGTTGAAATGCACTTGGAAATCTTGTGCCAGTTTTACTTTTGCAATCAGCTTTCTAAACTGGTTATCAGTTTAAACTGTGTCTCACACATTATCCGACGATAAATTGCGTAAGAAAGTCGATTGTTAACAACTAAAGTTTTCTTTGCAATTTTACGAATTTATAATAACTTGGATTTGGTCTCCTTTTACCATTTATTATTTTTATAATTATTTAAAAAATTTATTCTTTGTTTGTTTTAGTGTCTACTGCAATGTGTCTATAGGAAAATGAAAGCGGTAAGTCTTTATTTCCAATCCCATTTTGTAATGAAAGCTATTACCAAAAATTTCGTAATTTACGCTCATTACCTCCAAATCACTTTCCTTATTCATAACTAAATTACTTTAATCAAATTAAAAAAAAAAAAATAACAAAAGAAAATTGATATTTGGAAATTACAAAATTAACCACAACCTACACTCTATGATGTAAAAAAAAAAATATTACAAAATTTTGTAATTGAAGGAAATTATAAAATGTTCAATTTTGATTACGAAACAATAGATGATGCAGTTGAGTCATAGACAGCTATGAATAATAATGTCATTTTTTGACAGCGTTATAGCCTACTTGTTTTTTTTTACAGGTTAATGACAAAGGTTTTCCGACTGTTGAAGGACTTGTCTCTTTATATACAGAGGGTGTGAATCAAAAAGAATATGTTATTGCTACTCTACAGAGTGTCAACACTTGTTTACTGCAAGCACAGAAGAAACATTTGAAGAGTCCACAAGCATTGGAGGGTTGGTATTTAATTAAATATAAAAACAAGACAGCTGGGATAAATTCACAAATGAAAATCATGGAGAAAAAAAAACGGAATAAATAATTCTAATCGAATACTAACTAAAAAAACTTGAATTAAAATCGAGACGGCTTTGATAAAATGATAATCGGCCTACTTTGATAGGATTCCGTATCGCTGTACTTTTATTATTTTTCATTTATAACATAAAGTAAATATACAGGGAGTTTTAGTCAAGATACTTTACTATGAAAAATATTACTTATTCAGGCGGCTTTGATTTGAACTTGAAATACACAGACTTTTATTTTTTCTTCCAAATGTGATTCGCACTGACGTATTTTGAAGAGAACACTCAGTATCTTATCACTTTTTTATATATAGTGTGTTCTCTAATTTCAACTGTTTATAAGATTATGCCATAAATACTTCTTTTTATTAGAACACTCTATATAGTACATCAAATAAAATCATTAATCATCATACATACATCAAAAAAAATTAATTTTTTTTATACTAGAACACCCTGTACAGTCAGACGATATTGGATTCGATCAAATAATAAAGTTGGTTGTGATTCATAGCCTTATATCTAATTTTTGATCAAAAGACACAAGCCTCAAAAATGTCATATAATTGTCTTCAATAAAATGTCACTCAGTCACAGCCTTCTCCGCCGTTTATCATCTTATCAGCAAAATGAAAAAAAAAAAGTTTGTTTTTGACAGAAAGTTTGGGAAAAAAGTTCTTGTACTGGAACACCCTGTACAGTCAGACAAGATTGAATTCAATCAAATGAAAAAGTTGGCTGTGATTCAATGACAATTTTTATAAGTATTGTTTACAAATTCAAAAATTAAAAAAAAAACAGAGGGCTATGTAAAACGCAAACAATAAAAACCGATTAACGCCAACTAAATAAATAATCGATTTTTTAGCACAGCTAGCTTTGATCAAATGACACAAGCGTCAAAAATGTCATATAATTGTCTGCAATAAAATGTCACTCAGTCACAGCCTTCTTTATCACCTTATCAGCAAAATCAAAAAAGCTGTTTGTTTTTTACAGAAAGTTTGGGAAAAAAATTCTCGTACTAGAACACTCTGTACAATTAGAGAAGACTGAATTCAATCACATGAAAAAGTTGGCTGTGATTCAGTGACATTTTTATAAGTATTGTTTACCAATTCAAAAATTAAAAAAAACACAGAGGGCTATGTAAAACGCGAACAATAAAAAAATAATCGATTGTTTAGCACAGCTAGCTTTGATCAAATGACACAAGCGTCAAAAATGTCATATAATTGTCTGCAATAAAATGTCACTCAGTCACAGCCTTCTACCCCATTTATCATCTTATCAGCAAAATCAAAAAAACTGTTTGTTTTTGACAGAAAGTTTGGGAAAAAAATCTTGTACTGGAACACCCTGTACAGTCAGACTAGATTGAATTCAATCAAATGAAAAAGTTGGCTGTGATTCAATGACAATTTTTATAAGTATTGTTTACAAATTCAAAAATTAAAATAAAAAACAGAGGGCTATGTAAAACGCAAACAATAAAAACCGATTAACGCCAACTAAATAAATAATCGATTTTTTAGCACAGCTAGCTTTGATCAATTGACACAAGCGTCAAAAATGTCATATAATTGTCTGCAATAAAATGTCACTCAGTCACAGCCTTCTCCGCCATTTATCAGCTTGCTCTTGAAACTCCCCCAGCCGCCTGCACTTACTCGATCCTATTCATAATTAATAATAAATTCCCATTACAATTATGTAGATTCAAAATTACTCAATTCTCTTATCTCTCGACCTCAATTACTCAATTTTTTTTTAATGACTTGTTTTTTTTTACATTTTTTTGTATGTTTCAGAACATGGAAAAACTTGCGATATAGCATATGACGTATTTGACTGTGTTTCGGAAAAAATCGGAGAATATTGCGGCCAAACTCCCTAAAACTTATGATTGTAGCCACAATCAACACTAGTCAAGTAGTTCTTGGAAAAAAAGCAAAAAGCACAATTTTATTTAGAGAACTATACATTTAGATTTATTTATTTTTTATGTTTTTTTTATATATAAAATAGTAAAATTGTCGAAAATAATTGATGTAATTACCTTCAATTTGGAAATTGTTTATTATCTCCTATTTAGCTTCAACAAAGAAGTTGTAATTAAACAGATAAACGTGAGAATTATCTGATTTAACATCAAGTCTACTGGATTATTTATAAATGTCGCAATTGTTTAAAGAAGCATTTGTCTTAATTAGTTTTAAGCTATCTTGATTTTATTTTTTTTTTTTTGAAAATAAGCACCCGCTTTGCAGATTTCTGTATTTTTATGAATAAAAGTTTACCACTTAAATATTGTGTTTTAAACGCAGTAGACTTTGGTCTAATAATAGGAATTTATGACATAATCAACGCAAGCTTTGTTTCCATTTTTTTTTTTTAAGATATAGATATTGTTTTGACATAGCCTTGTTGATGAAGAAGAGGATGTTAAAATCCGCTCACAATCTTTGAAATTTATCACTCTATTGTACATTCGGCAATTAAAAAGAACAATAAGATTTATCATTTTTGGACAAACTATATTTTCGTAAAAAAAAATTTTGAGTTTAATTAAACTTCATAATCTATTCGTTTAAAAGCTGATTAAGAACCTTTTAAAATGAGAGGTCCCAACTTAATTGTAATCACTAGACCAAAGAATGATCTCCAAGGGCATCTCCTACATCTTCATGCTAGAAAGAATTCTCTCGGATTACAATAACCCAAACAATTTTTAACCAAATTTCATTCTCGATTTATTCATTAAATAAATGACTTATTATTCATTTAAGACAATGCTGAATCCAAAACCCCACTTTTCCATCCATCAATTATATCCTATATATAAAAGTTGTTAATGGTTTTTGGGAGTTCAGTTGCTTTTTGGATTTTTTTTGAGGATGTGTCTAAACTATGTGAGTGTTTTCCTTCTTTGGTTTGTTCTTGTGATTTTACCATTATCTCAATCTGCTGATGACGATTACAACATCCAGCATCGCGATGGGTCTTATCAGTTTGGTTATAACACTCCAGATTCGTACCATCATGCTGTAGCCAATCGGAATAATATAGTTCGTGGAGAGTTTGCAGGACGAAACCCATCGACCGGGCGTTTGGATGCAACTGAATACACAGCAGGACCTAGGGGCTACCGCCCCCGTGGTAAAAACATCCATAGAAAGTACGATTTAAGTCAAAGTGGACCAAGACCAGTTGGATCGCGTGATGATCCCTATTTCGATCCATACGAAGATCCCAGTTATAATTTCGAATTTAAAACTAGAAGTTATAACCGACAGGAGAGTGCAAATCGGTTTGGGGATGTTACAGGAAGATATAATTATATCGATGATGTAGGAGAATTGCATAATGTGGAGTTTATAGCTGGGAAAAACACAGGCTTTCATGTTAAGACACCATTCCCGGATTCAAACCCTCGAGCCTATTATGGTAGGTTGTATTATCGAGGTCGAGGCAAGCCCATACCAAGAGGACGGACGTCGATACAACGAGGCTTAGATGGAAGTTATAGGTAAAACAAAAAGAAACAAATTTCTATGAAAAAATTTAGATTTGTTTCAGCAGGTCCTGATCAGAGACGTACTGAAGTTTCGGATTCTTCTGGACACGTCCGAGGATCTTATACTTATCTTGATGAAAAAGGGGTGCAACATTCGGTGCATTATATTGCAGGACCGGAAACAGGTTATAGAGTACTTAAAAATGTGAAAGGGCCGCATTTACCGACGTTGTATCCTTTTGGACGACCGGAAATTATTCCTCCGGATTTTTACGATTATTTGAAAGAGGATGACTTTGATACTGCGGCTAGTGGACATGTTAAACCTATCAACAGTGGAGGGAGCAGACCTAAACCTGGCGATGGAAATTTGGATAGTTTACCAGCCGGTGGAGGCGGTGGGGATGCGTTTGAAAAGCCACCTCCTGGCACTGATTTTAATAGACCAGAAGAAGGAGGCAGTTTCAATAGACTTCCAGCTGGAAATTTGGGAGACAACAGACCTTCTGGTGGAGGAAGCGCGATTAATAGACCTAAACCTGGAAGTGAAGGATTTAATGGACATCAAGATGGAGATTCAGAAGAAGATGGAGACGGTTTCAATAAACCATCAGCTGCTAGCGAATTCAATAAACCGTCAGGAGGCGGAATAGGTGGAGTATTGGAAGGCGAATCAAGCGAAGACGTCTCCGGCGACGACTTCGAAGGCGAATTATTCGGACCCAGTGGATCTTCCTCTCGTCCTAAACCGTCGAAACCAGCGCGTCCATTGCTTCCCCGACCTCGACCTCCTTTCAAACCATCCAAACCCATAGACGACGGCAGTTACACCCATCCTGGTGATTCAAACCAAGACGATGGTACCTACAAGCCCGGTTCTAACGAATCTGGTTTAGGTAATTTTCTACAATTTCTTATAAAATCTGAAATTTTTTTTTAAGATGGTGATTCGCATCCCCCTTCTTCAGATTACGAAGATGCAAATGGATTATTCGGTAGCGAATCGTCCAATGCCCGACCACCTTTACGTCCTCCTGTTTTACAAATCCAAGGTGGTTCTGGAAGTCAATGTCAACAATGTTCCGGTACTATAGTAACAAATGTAGGAGATCGATTGTTTTCAGTACCACCGGGCGTTTCTGTAAGAGCTCATGTTCAATCCATTGATTTATTACCACTAGTACCGAAGGTACCATCACCTAGTGATCAATACAAAGAGGAAATGGGTACCAAAACGGAACAATTGAATTCAGCTGCTAGCGATCTAGTTAGCAATAGTACCATAGTAACGGAAAAAAATAAAATAACAACGACAACAACAACTGTACCATCAACAACAACATTTGATGATATTTTTAGCACGACAGTGGATAATGAATAATTTATTTAATTGAAAATTTATTGTATTTTTGTAATTTAAAGAATTAGAAATAAAACACAAGATAATAAAGCCATAGTTTTATTTTTTTTTTTTACCACATCCATGTTAATCCCTAACCCATAAACTATACCATCAAACGATTAAAACGTTGTTATTAAATTATAAGGATAGTTGATTCCATACGGAATGGGATATTGATGGGCAGGTAAGTAGGAATACGTTGGAACAACTGCCACAGGCGTTGAATAAGCAATCCCAGCAATGGTTGGAGTTTTACCATGACCTTGAATTGGTCTCATTTCTTGTTCATTGATAGGTAAATGTTCATGTTTGATATTATTATCAGGAGCGATTCGTATCACTGGAATTTGATGGTGTGGATATGGTTCAATAGCAATCCCATGGTTCTCTTTAATGGTATAAGAATAATCTTGTCCGGAATGTTTGACATTAATTGATGAAGAGTCAATGGGAACAACTGAAGCTGATTGGACTAATGCCAACAAACCAACAACTAATAGTACCAACTTAATAAAAAAATTAGTTACGATGGGTTAATCCTAATAAAAGTACTTACCATCATGGTTGGATCGAATATAACTGAGTTTTAAAGCAAAGAAGAGTTTTATATAGAAATAATTGTAAAAAAGCTGCTTTAAATGGGTATCAAAATTTTTCAGGTTTAGGGCAAAAACAAAGAACTGGAGGAATGGGTGTAAAGCATCTGCTCCACGGTTGAATTAAATCTCATTCAGAATTTTCGATTTTATTTAATCTTTTGATTGAGTAATTGAGTGGATGTATTTTTTTTTTATAACAAGTAGGATGCTTCCAGGGTTTTTTGTTAAAAAAGTTGGCTATAGTTTAAGTGATTTATTATTTCGCCGTGGTGCAAATTGACGAAACCAACAGGTTGCAATTTTTCTAAAAGATCTAGTTTGCAGACGACTTGTTGAAGGCCAAATTTTTGTTTTTCAATTTAACATTCAAATCATTCACTTCTTGTAACACTTAGGAAGTCTGTTAAAAAAATTGACAAAATTGTCACGAGAATTTAACAAATTTTGGGAAAGTTGTTTATGTAATGGATTGAATAATCGTTGCATTATTGAACATGAACGAGGAATAAAAGCCTTGACATTGCAAGAGATTGGTCGATGAACTCCGACAAGATGCTTCAACTTTGATGAAAAAAAAAATGGCGATTACAACTGTACTAAATTCTGCATTAATCACTAAAAAATATATATTTTTAGAAAAATGATAGTTGGCTTAGATAAATGTCAAAAATAATCCAGTCAGCTTGATTTTTTTTTTTTTTTTCTATTTGAATGTAACAGTGAAATTGCCAAAACAATCCAGAGCCTTTTTGACGTCACTTTTTCTAACGTTACTTGCCCCTTCTCATCGCTCAAGAAGTCAATTTTGATACCATCTTTTCTGTTAAACCAACAGTATAGTATATACCCGCTCCCAATAATAACTTCCCACGTGTTTTAAAAAGCCTGCTTGTAAATATTAAGAAGACAGTTCGACAAATGTCCATCAAGTGTTAAAATCTCTTCTTTGGACATCATGATGACATTATGGATTTTTATTGTAAGTATTAAATAAAAAAAAAAAAAATAAAATTGTCAAGTTGGTTTAGGAATTTTGTTTGTATGTTAATCAACAACAGACTTCTAGATTCTTGTTGTTATTTTAGACAACATGTGTATTAATTGCTTATTATAACACTTGTATGCAGGCATGTAAATGTACCGTTATTGGTCAGTCCTTTTTTGCATTTATGTGGTTTCACTGTATTTTAAGTCTTGGGTTTGGATTCTGACTAACTGTTAAAATACAGAGTGTTTGAAATGTTTGATAAAAAACTATTAAAATTGGAAATCTAGTAGCCATAAAATTCAATTTTTGTTTATAAGTCGGGAATTTGACTCTGGTGATTTGTTTCAATTAATGTTCGATGTTGTTCGTCATTGGCTAATTTTTGAATTTATTTTATTTGTTCATGTTTCTTATTGGTGGATTGTTTAAACAAACGCTTACATTTCTAGACTACTTTGATAATGATTTTTTGTCAATGTTATTTCTAACAAATAACATGATTCTCTAAGAAATAAAAATTTGGTTGAATTATGCAACTAACAATACGTTTCATAAGAGACAAAAGTGTAATGCTGTTTGCATAAAAAAATAACTTTTTATTATGCAATTTTATAAATCACTCTATATATTTTAAATAATAAGACATGTTTATAGCCATAAATCAAAATTAATAAAATTATACACAGTGTAAAAAAATAAAAATTTGATAAAATTTTGCAACTGACATTACAGTCGATAATAGTTAAATGTGTAATGTTATTTAAATTTTTATTCTATAGATCACTCTATATATAATTTAATTAATAAGACGAATTTAGAAATGAAAAAAATTATACAGAGTGTATGTTAAAAAAACTTAACTTTTTGTCCATTCAAGAATACAGGGTGATTTTGCATGTGATTTTTTAGCCAACTTTGACTACAGTTACTTATAATGACGCTGAAAACAAATTTCTTGGTTATTAGATGTTAATTTGCGTTGAAAAAATATAAAAATGTAATGTTGGTTGCCTCAAAAATTTGGCAAGGCTCATTCTGCGTGAATAGGCCATGTATATATTTATTTATGATTCCTATAAGTGGATTTTTTAAACTAACGTTAATTTTCTAGACTGTTTTGATTATAATTCCTTATTAATTTATTTCTACCGTAATTAGAATAATTTACTAAGAAATAAAAATTTTATTTAGTTATGCAACTAACAATACACTTGCTAAAAGTTAATAGCGTGATCTTGGTTGCATAATTTTTTCTAAAATTGATTTTTTAAAAATCACTTTGTATATTTTGAATATTAAGGCATGTTTATAACAATAAATTAAAATCAATAGAAAATATACAGAGTCTAAAAATAAAAATTAATTTAAATGATAAAACTAACATTACACTTGATAAATTAGGTTAAAATATGATTTTCTTTAAATCATTCTATATATAATTTTAATAAAATGGAAATTTTATAGCAATAATTCAGAGTTGAAAAAAAATTATACAGAGTGTTTGACGAAAAATTTTATCACTTTTTGTCCACTAAAAACTATATATTTATCCATAATTTTTTTTGTGGATTGTTTCAAAAAATGCCAATTCTTTAAATCATTTTAATTATAATTTTTCGTTAATTTTATTTCTACCGTGAATAGACTAATTCAATAATAAAAAAATTACTTGATTTATGCAACTAACAATACAATTGTCGAAAGCTTATAGCTTAATGTTGATTGCATCAAATATTCTTAAAACTTTATTTTTTAAAAATCACTCTGTATATTTTAAATAAGTTTATAGTAATACATCGAATACAAAGTGTAAAAAAAAAATAGAAAAAAATAATTTAATTAGGCAACCAACATTACAATCGATAATAAGTAAATTTTATTTTCTGTAGATCACTCTATATATAATTTAACTAATGAGACAAATTTATAGCAATAATTTAAAATTGAAAAGAGCATACAGAGTGTGGAAAAAATTATATTACATGTTGTCCTCTCAACAGTATATATCTATCCATGATTCCTATTAATGGATTTTTTAGAGAATTGCCATTTTCCTACACTATTTTGATTATAATTCATTAATCTATTTCCACCATAATCAGATTTATTTATTAAGAAATAAAAAATTTAATTAGGTTAGGCTACCAATAATACATTGTTAAAAATTGTAATGTTGGTTGCATAGATGATCTATTATTTTTTTACTTCTTATGAATCACTCTATATTAAGACATGTAAATATACAGAGTATGGAAATAACCAACCCATTTTTTTTAGATTTCAACTTTGGCAGTTGTCTTTTGCCGTCCGTCCGTTCCATCATCAGCCGCCTCGCCATCAGTCGAGTAAGTTCAAATTTCCCACTTTCTCAAACACTCAAATCTACTAATTTTCGTGTTTTTTATCCATTTCCGGTTTCTTTTCACTCTTAGTAGTGTGGTGTTAGTGTTAGTGGTGGTGCAGATTCTTTATTATTTTAACACTGGTAAGTCTGTTACTAACACAAAAATTTTATCGAAATAACTTGACTCATTATTAAACTTTTAGGATTGAAAAACAACAACTAATTGAAATCCATCCACAAGCGCGCCAAATCATTCCTCAAGATCCAAAAGAAGAAGAAACGAAACAAATTTTGGAAAAAATCGCACAAGTGAATGAACAACAAGGATTGAATAAGAAAAAACCAAAACCGTTTCGATACTTCCCCCCAAGTTATCTTCGGAATGAAGATAGTCGTGAATTTCAACTTCCGTTCAATAATAATCCAATTTTTGATTATTTGGGACAAATGCAAAATGGTGGTAAGATAAGTGAAGATGAAGAAGTGCCTGATGGACATTATATTAAACGGAAAATAACCCATCAACAGACTGTGTTAATTCCCGGGTATTCCCCCATGCAACAAACTGTAGATAATATTAAAAATATAGTTGAAAGTACGCAGTATTACCAACCTTCACCTTTACAAAATTTTTACCAATTTTACCCACAAAGTAAACAATCGTGGCAATGGCCTTTAGGTCAGTATTTTCCGATTGTAATCCGCGATCCATTCATCCATATGATGAACGCATTAACAACCATGGTCGAATACGGCCCATCTTCATCCTCCGATTCTTGTAAAAAACCCAAAGATTCTTCAAGAGAACAAAAGAAGCTTTCTTATAGCATCTCTAACAATGGTAAAGGACCTGAAATATCAATTTCAAACAACGACGATTCGTCATTACCAACTCTAGTAGATATTGAAGATTTATCAATCGGGGATTCCCGCGAATCTAAACAAACATCTCGACAATCTCCACCGATTCGCGATCAACCAATTTACGAAGACGAAGTTGATAGTGACGAAGAGGCGGAAAAAGCCGAAGATGTTAACATAACTCATGAAGGAAATAAGAAATTAATTAGTAAAGATAACACCGGAAGTGGGATTTTTGTCCATAAGATTAAAGTGCGTAAAGGAGGAGTTGCGATTGCTGGACCGGGAGGAATCGCGACTGCTGGAAGTGGAGGCACGGCAATTGTCGGTCCCAATGGGTTTGCTTATACCCAACCGGATAGTCTTGCTATTGCTGGATCTGGAACAAAAGTTATAGCAGTCGAACCTAACATTAATCTAACAGAAGTGATAATGAATCATAATACGAATAAAACCAGAGGCGATGGAAAGTTACCACCAAGAGTTGGAAAAATCGTTGCTGTTGGACCTGTAGTTTATTATAACAAAGGATAGATTTAGAAAAAAAATTGTTAAATTAGTGCCAAATTAAATTATAAGTTTTGCTAATTTTCATTTTTATTTCCTGCAGATTTCCTATAAATGGTAGAACAAGTCTTATTCTCAAACCATTTGCTAAAGCCATTGCTGGTATTGATGGTACAGCTATAGCTATGCCTTTATCCCGTGCTATCCTTCGCCACAACTCTAACACTGATATTATCTTCAAACCAGAAGCTATCGCAATCGCTGGACCTGGAGGAATCGCCCATGCACAAAGCGACCTTGAAATAATTGTACCATCAATCTGAATAAACCAATAACTTATCGTTCTGTCTTTTATTTAACAATTCAATACCATTCTTCACCTAGTTACTATCAAATGACTTTCTTTTCTAGTGCTTTAGAATCGAAAATCACTCTTATACCATTCTATGGAGGTGGTAAAGGACAATCATTACAAATAGTCGAAAGACCAGATGGTACCATCATCACTAACATCATCAAAACTCCAATTAAACCCCAACTTGAAGAAGTAAATCCTTCGGATTTAGAAAACCCTCCATTACCATCTAAACAAGATATTGATTTTGGATCAAATATCCGCAACATTCATAAAACTGCTATTAACATTCTAAAATTACAAGAAATTGCAAAAAAGAATGGTCAATTGAACCATGATGAAGAAAATTTGTATCAGAAAAATTTAGACGAATTGAATTCATCTGCAAGAAATTTAGCAACAAATCTTGAGAATGATAATAGTTTTGAAAATCGGGAAGGTTTAACCGAATGGTTTGAACGTAAGAAAAATAATAAGAAAAAAGAGGAAGAAGAGAAGAAAAAGAAGCAAAAAGAAGAAGAGAAACAAAAACCGGAAGTGGAAGAAGAAGAAGAAGAAGAGAGTGAGAGTCCGGATGGAATTGCGGTTGGGTTACCACCAGATGATGCGTCTGTGGCTGAAGCTAAACCAATTGGATTAGCTATTGCAGGTAATGTTTAATTTTTTTTTTTTAATGATGTTAATAGGAGTTTTAGGAGAAGGAGGAGTCGCGGCTAGTAAACCCATAGCAACGGCGGTTGTAGGACCTGGAGGTTTAGCAATAGCAAGACCTGTTGGTACAGCGATTGCTGGAGTAGCGCCCGATCAAGCCTTAGTTCCTATCTATGCTGAAGGCTACGTTGGAGGTACCAAACCCAAAAGAACAGGAACCGGAAATGGGACAAAAACAGACTCGACTAGCGAAATTCTCAACAGAATTATAAGCAAATATCATCAACATTAAATGTTTATTTATTAAAATTGAATAAAGTAGATTTCTAATAATTGAATTATTTTTTTTTTTTTTTTGTATATTTAAATCTGGTTTGGAGAATGCTTTTTTAGTAAGAATTAGTAATAATTCGGTTGATCGTGGAGGACTTTTAACAACTCCCAGTAGTAGTCTTCCAGAATTGTTAAGTTCAGTTGGTACGCCTGAATCATTATCCAGTGCCGATTCATCTGGATTTAATTTTCGAAATGTTGATAATGCATTGTCCAGTATTTCAATAGCACCCGAACTCATGATAGTTGCTAAAATCGATCACGATTTGAACGAAAGTTCCAGTTAAAAATTAAAATTAGTAATTTTAAGTTGTAATGTTGGTTATACTTAAGCGGCATATTTGAATTTTGAACATTATATTAAAGCATAATGTGTGAAAGTCTCTAGTCTATAGTTATAGTGCAAATAAGTTAGTGATTGAAAATGAACAATGAAGACTTTGCAAGGTGCTAAAATACTGAAAATTCAGTAATGATATTCAAATGACTGGATTCTTGCCCTACTCACGAATCTGTGGGTCAGAACAAGAATGTTTAATTATTCTGTATCAAATTAGAAGTAATGCCTCACTTCTTTTTTTTTATATATATATATCTATAAATAGGAAGAATAGACTGATGTTTGATAAAAATTCGCCAACTCATTATAGATTTCTGTAAAGAATAGTACTCAGTTGGCTGATAAAAATTGTTAATTATAATATATTCAAATTGATTTAATCAATCGTAATTATATCATTAACTATTATTTAAAGAATTTTGATAAGCCTTATCATAATAATAATACCACTAGAGGTCGTTCCATTATGTATTTAAATCAATCCACTAGAGGCGCTAGTGTAGCTTCCAACTGTCATAGTTGTCAGTTGTGTATTGTGCGTATTATAGATAAGAATGGCTTCATCCCGAAAAAAGCAAGACGAAAAGAATTTAAAAACGTTACGTGAGTTAGGTGCTTTGCCCCAGAATAAATATTGTTTCGATTGTAATCAACGAGGACCGACTTATGTCAATATGACCATTGGCTCTTTCGTCTGCACCAAATGCTCCGGAATGCTGTAAGTTCTCTTGATTGACAATCCTCTGACAGGTGATTCTTTATAATTTCCAGTCTTTGTTTCCATTTGAATGTCGAATTCCACTATGCTAATCCGACACGTGTCGAGTAATTAACATAACACAAAGATTTATTTGTTTAGAATTGTTGAGTCTTCAAGGACTTGAATCATTACACTTTTGTTACTTTCTTTAAACCTGACTCATTTGTTAGTCAACGTTGATGAAAGTTGTATTGTTTGATGAATTTTTTATTATGTAAACTAAACTTATCGTTTATTATATTGCTTCCGGTTTGGTGTGACCCCAATCAGGTGTTTTACTTTACAATTTTTAGATAAATAACCATCCTTAATGAACTTTCTACCACTCATAACCGTTTTCTGAAATTTTGTTTTTTTTTTGCAAAGATGAAATGTCAATTTTGAGGTTAAAACTGTCAAATTTGACAAGTAGTTTTGCACTAAAGTTCTCAAAAAAAGTTCTGTGAATTTAATCCTGTAATGTAGTACACACACACACGTGATAGAGCGTACAGGAATAACACTATTAATATTAATAAATTTGTTGTTATTTTAAGATGCTTTGATCTACTAGTAGGTCAAAATCGTCGATAATTATGCCCAATTAGGCCAAACTTGTTATCTATTTTAAATAGTCTATTGTCGTGGTATTAAGTTTTTTGGTAGTATAAATCCGGTCCTTGAAATTCTACCATATACAGAGTAAAAGTGCAACGAACTGCAACAAAAACCGTTGAATTGTTTGTCTCTCCATTGAGTCATTTTATTTTTTTATATAAGAAGGGGAAAGAAATCCCTCGGTATATTCATGTTGACGTATTTAAAATACAAAAGAAACTCTTGAGAATAATAAATAAAAGATAATTTCAATTGCAACATTAAGTTTGATTTTGTTTTTAAATTTTATTATTATTATTTTAATGTGAAATTGTTAATTGTTTTCTAATAGTTCAAGGTTAAAAGGAAAAACCAAAGATGTAAATATTTTTTTATAATTTCTAAAAATTTATAAAAGGTCATTAGAATCTGAAATTTTCAATATGACTCAAGTCGATAATAATTTGTGTAAATATAATTTTATTATCGTTTGAGTGATAATAAAGAGTCTAGAATTTTGATGATTTATATTTAAATTTTTAGATTTATTATTAGGGTCCAGTGTTGCCACTTTAGATTGTGATATTTGCCAAAAAAAAAAAATGCAATTTTGACGTATAACAGACTACTACGTTAATTATTCTAATTGAATCGAAATTATATGTGTACAGGGTGTCTGGAATGTTACTAAATTCGTTCATTAAAAGTTAATAAAGAAAATATTAAAATTTTGGTTATGCTTAAAGTAGATTAGAAACATTATTTTTAGAGTGTTCTTAGTTTGTTTTCACTTTTGCTTATACCGGAAATACTGCATAATTTTATTTTATGGATAATTTTTGAAAATGTCTGCATACAGAGTGGTTCAGTTTCGAAGGTTTTCATAGGTTTTTCATATTTAAAAAACGATACATTTTCGTGTAAGTTTTTTCAGATTGGTTCAATGCTTAAAAAAGTTCAGCGCTATTGTGTTTTGTTTTAAAGTTACATTTTCTAAAGATTGCTGTATTTTCTTTAGTTTTGAACTAATTCAAAATGTGAAAAATGTTTTTTATCAAGATTTTTGCATAGAATAGAATGACCTAACTATTTTTTTTTTTATTCCTTGAGAAGCATAGTTGGCTATGACTTACAAATATATATATTTTTTTCATCTATTTACGAAAATATATAGTTTTCTATTTTTAACAATTCTTAATTTTTTGTTGGAAAACTGTAAAAAATCCTAGTAGTCTTTGGGAGCGAAAAATCAAATTCAAAAAATCCGCCATGAAAAAATTTTGATTTTGATTGAAGAAGAATTTGATTGAACAATTGAGCAGTGATCTCCTTATAATACTAAACAGAAAAAATGAAAAAAAAAAAAAAGAATCTCTGATGTATTGAATTTTATCAATACAAAATCCAAATTTTTCATAAGAAAAATGAAAATTTTGAAAATGCATAAATCAATTTTGGGTTTTTATAAATAGAAAATAAATCAATTTTTTCAAATTTATAATCTAAAAATAATTTTGAGACTTTTTTATCACACAGAGGCAACTATGATTTTCTTTTCAATGTTTTAACAAAAACTTGAAATTTCTTTCATTAAAAAACAATTTTTTCAAAATCATGCCAACTATGGTTTCTATTTAAAAAAAATTTAACTTCAGTTTATACCTCGGAAATAAGAAGATATAAAAAATGCTCAATGACATCATTCTATTCAGCGTAAAAATCGGTATCAGTAACAGTTTTTATGCATTTTGAATAAGTTTGAAAAGAAAAAAGATGCAACATTCTGTCGAAATCTCCGAAAAATCAAGAAAGCGCTGTAACTTCAAAACAAAAGACAATAGCGCACAACTAATTAAAGCATCGAATTTGTCTCGAAAAACTAGCACAAGAATGAATCATTCGAAAATGGACCACCCTGTAGAAGGCTGTAGTTAGCAATCTTCTGCATCATTTAAAATCGTTTTCAAATATACAGGCTGTCCCACCGTATGTGCATAGTGGATTTTTTGGCTTTATGGTAGCATTTAGAAGAACGAAAATTTGCACATTTATGAATTCTACGAAGATTTTTAGGTCATTTTTATACTAAAAGTTTTTTTCTAAAGTCAACCATTTTAAAAATATCTGCAATTTTATTTGAAAAATGGCGGATGGAAAATTAAAGGTGATCAGTAATTATGGCTAAACCACTATCAATTTTATAATGGTTCTTTGGCATTTTATAACGCAAGTCCTGAGATAATAAATCCAACTAAAAAATTCCACCATACTTCTACCGAGTGTTCAAAAAGTACAATTAAAAACTGACATGAAAATGTTGTCAAAATTCAAAATTTTCCAATGGAAACCCTCATTTATATTTAGCTTTAGCTTCAAAAATATAAGAAAATTTACATACGACCATAATGGGTCAAGTCCTACTCAATTGAAATATTTGTAAAATAGTGGCACTTCCGTTTATACCGGTAGTCGGTATTTACTTTGTTATTTTCAACAAAAACTAATATTTTTTATTGAGTAATTTTAAGCAAGATTTTATAAACTTTTTCTATGCCTAAACTTGACCGTTTTTGAAATATTTCAACTTTTTGGAAATTTTTTCGATTTGCACCTTTCTCATCAAAAATTGATAACTTTGTTATTTTCAATTAGTTGAAAATAATATTTTGGTTGTTTGAGAGAGAAAAGTTGGATACTTCTTTTGGTGTAGTTATAATTAGAAAAAAAAAAAAATACAAAAGAAGACATTCAAAGTAATGTAAGTATTATATAACTCGATTTTTTCAAATGGAACACTATATATTTTTGCATACTTGGATTTTTTGATTGATTTTAGTTTGGGTTTAATCACCACTTATAGCATCTAAAATCCATAGTTTTAGGGTTATTTACGTTTTTTGAAAAAATTTGCATCTGCAGAGGTCAAGAAAAATAAAAATTATTCGGAAACCAATTAAGTTGAAATTTAACTGTTTTGACTATTCTGTAGACCAAGAATGACTCTATCAATTGCCATAAGCATATTCATTTGTTTTTGATATCTATCACAATAACGATTTTTACATTTAATAATATTCAATTAAGGATAACTTAATTTTTTCAAATGGAACGATATAGCAATTGTTTTTTTTCTAACGCATTCAGAATTTGATTGTCTTTCATTTGATATAAAATTTTCCACATCTGCCAACAAAAATTTTTGAGATATTTGCAAATAATTGCATTGTTTCCTCTTTTCAGCTGAAAAAAATTGGGGTGTTCCATTTGAAAAAAATCGAGTTATGAATATTTAAAGTCTTTTCTTCAATTATAATTACACAAAAAAAAAGATCCAAGTTTTCTCTTTCAAATGCCAAAATATTGTTGTCAATTTATTGAAAATAACAGTTATAAATTTTTAAAGAAACTTGCTTAAAATCACTCAAATAATTAAAAAAAGCAATAAAAAATGCTGCTTTTTTCAGTTTTCAAAATATTTACATTTTTTTGAAAAAGTAACCACATAAATTTCAGTCATTGGATAAGTAGTTATGGAAACAATGACTTATTGACAAAATTCAGGTAATTAAATAATTAAAAAAAAAAAAAAGCAAAAAACTCAAAAATCAAAACAAATAATTATAAGCAAGAAAAAAATAATAAAAAATAGAATTAACTGCATAATAAATTATAGTGTAATTCATTTGAAATTTTTTTTATAGTTTTTATAGTTTGAAATGTGTAAGAAATTGGCATAAGAAAACAAAATGTTTTTCGAGATATTTTCAAATATTTTTGCTCTTGCTTTGTGCGCGCAAAATTTCATTTTATTCTAGAAGGAAATACCAACGAAAGAATTAAAATATCCAGAGATGAATTCAGTGTTACTTTAAAGAAACAAAATTGATTAGACTTGCGGTTCACATCGTTGGGGCACCCTGTTTGTTATTTTAAATGGGACACTTTTTATTTTGCACATTATTTTAAGTCACTTCTAAGCCTCACGGGTCTTTCTTCTAGTAAGATATTATGATGTTAGTATTTTTTGAGTTGCGGATAGACGCCCTGTATACTATGGCTAACTTCAACTTTTTTGAGATAAACTCATTTCTAAGTAACTTCTGACATTTATTATTCATTTATAGTTAAAAAAAAAAATGCAACTAGAAAGACATTAAATGAATGAAGAATAGATTTACAGTAATTTTGTAACGGAATACATTACAGTTTTTGCGCTGTTTCAATGAACATCAATCATGAAAATTGTTGAAAGTTGGCAAGAATTCCATATGCAATGCATTCTTTGAAATATGGAGATTCTGTTCCACTTTGATAAAATTAATTGCCTATTGAATCAACCTTTTTGTTCATGATTAAAAATTTTCTAGTGTAATTTTTTTTTCCAAAATTAAAGTTGTCATTTTATATTGTACAAAACACGGCTGTCAAACATACAGAGTGTTCCATTATTGAGAATTATTATTTATAATTATTTAATTATAAATAATTAATAATTATTTGCAAATATCTCAAAAATTTTTGTTGGCAGATGTGGAAAATTTTATATCAAATGAAAGACAATCAAATTCTGAATGCGTTAGAAAAAAACAATTGCTATATCGTTCCATTTGAAAAAATTAAGTTATCCTTAATTGAATATTATTAAATGTAAAAATCGTTATTGTGATAGATATCAAAAACAAATGAATATGCTTATGGCAATTGATAGAGTCATTCTTGGTCTACAGAATAGTCAAAACAGTTAAATTTCAACTTAATTGGTTTCCGAATAATTTTTATTTTTCTTGACCTCTGCAGATGCAAATTTTTTCAAAAAACGTAAATAACCCTAAAACTATGGATTTTAGATGCTATAAGTGGTGATTAAACCCAAACTAAAATCAATCAAAAAATCCAAGTATGCAGTAATATATAGAGTGTTCCATTTGAAAAAATCGAGTTATGAATACTTACATTACTTTGAATGTCTTCTTTTGTATTTTTTTTTTTTTTTTCTAATTATAACTACACCAAAAGAAGTATCCAACTTTTCTCTCTCAAACAACCAAAATATTATTTTCAACTAATTGAAAATAACAAAGTTATCAATTTTTGATGAGAAAGGTGCAAATCGAAAAAATTTCCAAAAAGTTGAAATATTTCAAAAACGGTCAAGTTTAGGCATAGAAAAAGTTTATAAAATCTTGCTTAAAATTACTCAATAAAAAATATTAGTTTTTGTTGAAAATAACAAAGTAAATACCGACTACCGGTATAAACGGAAGTGCCACTATTTTACAAATATTTCAATTGAGTAGGACTTGACCCATTATGGTCGTATGTAAATTTTCTTATATTTTTGAAGCTTAAGCTAAATATAAATGAGGGTTTCCATTGGAAAATTTTGAATTTTGACAACATTTTCATGTCAGTTTTTAATTGTACTTTTTGAACACTCGGTAGAAGTATGGTCGAATTTTTTAGTTGGATTTATTATCTCAGGACTTGCGTTATAAAATGCCAAAGAACCATTATAAAATTGATAGTGGTTTAGCCATAATTACTGATCACCTTTAATTTTCCATCCGCCATTTTTCAAATAAAATTGCAGATATTTTTAAAATGGTTGACTTTAGAAAAAAACTTTTAGTATAAAAATGACCTAAAAATCTTCGTAGAATTCATAAATGTGCAAATTTTCGTTCTTCTAAATGCTACCATAAAGCCAAAAAATCCACTATGCACATACGGTGGGACAGCCTGTATATTTGAAAACGATTTTAAATGATGCAGAAGATTGCTAACTACAGCCTTGTACAGGGTGGTCCATTTTCGAATGATTCATTCTTGTGCTAGTTTTTCGAGACAAATTCGATGCTTTAATTAGTTGTGCGCTATTGTCTTTTGTTTTGAAGTTACAGCGCTTTTTTGATTTTTTGGAGATTTCGACAGAATGTTGCATCTTTTTTCTTTTCAAACTTATTCAAAATGCATAAAAACTGTTACTGATACCGATTTTTACGCTGAATAGAATGATGTCATTGAGAATTTTTTATATCTTCTTATTTCCGAGATATAAACTGAAGTTACATTTTTTTTAAATAGAAACCATAGTTAGCATGATTTTGAAAAAATTGTTTTTTTAATGAAAGAAATTTCAAGTTTTTGTTAAAACATTGAAAAGAAAATCATAGTTGCCTCTGTGTGATAAAAAAGTCTCAAAAATATTTTTAGATTATAAATTTGAAAAAATTGATTTATTTTCTATTTATAAAAACCCAAAATTGATTTATGCATTTTCAAAATTTTCATTTTTCTTATGAAAAATTTGGACTTTGTATTGATAAAATTCAATACATCAGAGATTCATTTTAAATTGTTTTTTTTTTTTTTTCATTTTTTCTGTTTAGTATTATAAAGAGATCACTGCTCAATTGTTCAATCAAATTCTTTTTTGAATTTGATTTTTCGCTCCCAAAGGCTACTAGGATTTTTTACAGTTTTCCAACAAAAAATTAAGAATTGTTAAAAATAGAAAACTAGATATTTTCGTAAATAGATGAAAAAAAATATATATTTGTAAGTCATAGCCAACTATGCTTCTCAAGGAATAAAAAAAAATTAGTTACGTCATTCTATTCTATGCAAAAATCTTGATAAAAAACATTTTTCACATTTTGAATTAGTTCAAAACTAAAGAAAATACAGCAATCTTTAGAAAATGTAACTTTAAAACAAAACACAATAGCGCTGAACTTTTTTAAGCATTGAACTAATTTGAAAAAACTTACACGAAAATGTATCGTTTTTTATATATGAAAAACCTATGAAAACCTTCGAAACTGAACCACTCTGTATGCAGACATTTTCAAAAATTATCCATAAAATAAAATTATGCAGTATTTCCGGTATAAGCAAAAGTGAAAACAAACTAAAAACACTCTAAAAATAATGTTTCTAATCTACTTTAAGCATAACCAAAATTTTAATATTTTCTTTATTAACTTTTAATGAACGAATTTAGTAACATTTCAGACACCCTGTACACATATAATTTCGATTCAATTAGAATAATTAACGTAGTAGTCTGTTATACATCAAAATTGCAGTAAAGTCGCCATTATTTTACTTCGATAGAACATATTCAAGAACTCCTATATGCAAAATTTCAGTCCGATTGAAATACTAATAGGCCAGTCTTTGTGAATGACCCTGTATATATGTATATATATATATATATATATACATATATATATATATATATATATATATATATATATATATATATATATATATATATGAAATAAATGTATATTCGTAACGGTAATTACGCTATGGTGGGACACTCTGTATAATGCTTGTTATCATACGTATCTATAGATTGATTAAGCATTAGTTCTTTATGATAAGTTGGTAATTCCCCCAATAAAAACGAAAATAAAAAAAGTCATTTTCGCCCTCTCATCAATCTTCTTATTGATTAATAATCCGCCTTAACACTCCTCTGACGTCCGTACTATTATTATAACCTAAAGGGAAGAGTGTTAAAGTCACGATTTGTAAAACAATAAGTAGGCGTGAAAATTTTTCGCAATAATAAAACTCCAAATTGTTTGTTTATTATTATAATGAAGTTCAAACCGGATTTTCAAATAGAATATATTGTTTACATCAAAATCTTCAATCTTTTGTGCTGCATTTTATACATTTTTCATTTCTTAAGAGACGGAAATTACTTAAGGGAGTTGTTACATAATTCCGAAATAAATTTCCCAGTTTGTAAATAATCGATTTTGTAGGTTTAAAGACCGGTTTCATCGACCTTGACTAAGTCCAGGAAGCGGTCAATGTCAAAACGGCGATTGCGGATTTTCTTATCGGTGTTAACAGCCCTCGGAGGTTCCTGTAGTTGGTAGCACGATAATTTTATGTTTTTAGTTATAAATATCAAAAGTTCGAAAGTTCGCAGTAAATTGCAGTCAAAACAATCTTAATTCGGAAAAAGTCTTTCATCTGGTCTAATCTGCAATTGACCTCGAAATCCCTCAAATTTGAATAATGATACGAATCCCTTGACCTTTCTGATTTTTTTTCTCAAAATATTGATTATAAGTTGAACTTTGCTATCAGTCGTGCGTTAAAACGATTTTCATCGATTTTTTTTTATTTTATTTTATTTTATTTTTTTAGACGTGGTTTGACACCTCCACATCGTGTGAAATCAATATCAATGGCAAGTTTCACAACTGAAGAAATTGAAATGTTGAAGAATCGTGGCAATGATTATTGTCGTGGTGTTTGGTTAGGTTTATATGAAGGAAATTTGCCAACAAGTGAATGTAGAGATGAACAAACAGTGAAAGATTTAATGATTGATAAATATGAAAGAAAAAGGTATTATTTAGATCCAACTCAAGCTATAAAAAATGGTTATAAAGTACCAGAAATAAGTAAAGTTAAACCATTAAGTTCATTAGTTTCGGATGCAAAACCGATTAAATTGAATGGTACTACAGAGCATAATCGAAAAAGGCCGGAAGTTTCGAAGAATCATCCTGCAACGACGACAACGTCGAATTTTGCTGTGAATTTTGATAGTGCTGATATTTTCAATTCGATTAATCATAATAATAATAATAATAATAATAATAAGACGACGCAACAAGAATCATTTGCTAATTTCGACGATAATCCGGTTTTTAACAACAACACCAACAATGCCAGTGAGTATTTTTTGAATGAATTTATGATGAAAAAATCGAAAAACTGATTAATGGTGATTTTTTTTTTGTAAATCTAGTTTAAGTTTACAATGAAATCATTTCTGAGCGTTTCTAACCTAAGTTGTCAAAAGTGACAGTTTTAAAATTCGTTCAAAAATGATTATTAATTTTTTAAACTTCTTAAAGCTGTCCAGCGCCTCCTCCAGACGTCTACACTTCTAATTTTAATTTTTGTTGATTTTTCAATGTAGCTTTAAATGTGTGTGTAACATCGGTTTGCGTTTTTCCTTTTCCAGCCGATGAATTCAGTATTTTTGATTTGAAATTCACAAATTCTGGTCCAGTGTTAAATCAAGTGCCTCTTTTTCCCAAGTGCAATCTAAATCGATGGAGTAAGTGTTCGTTATATTGTTGTTGGATTGCATTTGATTGTTTTCGTTGCAGTTGATTTATTATTTAGCGCTTCTTATTTGTAGTTATTAAATTTTTATTAATTTTATTTTGATGTGAATAGTTACGATTTTTGCTATCTAGGTATGCCGACTCCTCCATCTTTCGATAATTTCAACTTAGCACAATCAAACAACGTTAATAAAATAACAGCACCTCCTGAAGACAAATATGCCGCTTTGAAAGATTTGGATAATGCTTTGAAACAAAGTCGAAATGAACAGAATACTGTTGATTGGAATTCTTCAGGTTCGAATGGATCGTTATATAGTTCGCCGACGCCTTCAAGTTCGATGTATAGTTCACCGTCGCCGCAAAGTTCGATGTTTGGGTCGCCTAGTCAAGGTGAGTGAATCCCCTATCAATAACAGTCTCTATTTTGTTTTTGATAGGTCAATTTATAAATGCTTTCCCTAATCAAGACAGCACTTTCTCGAATCCTTTCAATGGTACAAATGGTTGGGGATGTACCGGAAACACTTTTGCTAATCCATTTAGGGTTAACGGATTTGCGCAAAATTTTCAACCGACTTTATTTCCGGTTGCTGCAAATGGCTCAACATGGGGAGCGAATCCTTTCAAGGTATTTTTATCAATCAAAATGTCATTTGTTTTTCATATTTAGTTTTTAGGTTGGTGCTACTGCAAATACAAACTCTAATAATCCATTTTTATGAGTCAAAACTTTACTTTTTTTAATCTCTACTTTTCTCTCTAAAATGGACAAAAATCCATTTCTTATAGGACAAAAACCATATGTAGTAAAATGTACGTAAATTATTCACTTCTATGTTAATCAACCAGATTTTATTTATTTATTTCCTACACAAGTATGAATGTTAAGCCAAAAAAATTAATTAATGCTTCGTTTAACAGTGTTTAACTTTGTAAACCCTGTATATAAAATCTACGAATATAGTCATGCTACAAATGAAATACGCACTGGATTTTGAAAATCTAGCCATGACACATGGTTTGTAAAATTTTTTTAGAAATTCGGGATCTAGTTCGTTTTTTTTTATAGCATCACTATATCTAATTTTAAGTAATAATTTAGTAGTAGTTAATACGCTTAATTGAAATCAAAAAACCGTTAGGTTGCCTTCTGAACAATTAAAATGAACAATTGAGTTTATGGAAAGTGGCCTTGTTTTACGAGACTGTCTTCATTTAATTTTTAATTATCAATAGCTTCAATTGATTTTTTTTTGACAATGTTCTGTGATAAAAAAAATGCTTTGTGTATTAATGGACAAAAATTGGTGTTTTTTTTTTTTTTTTTGTAATCAATGATGCCTCAATAATAAACGATGTGAAACAGATTCTCCGTCCCGGATTATAATATAACAATTAGCACAATTCAGTGTAGAATATTATTAAAGGTTGTGTACAGAAATAACACCAAAAATTAATTACATTTGTGTTGTTGTTTTTTTTACTTAACCCAAAAGTTATATCACAGTCTCAATTTTTTTATATCTTCAACTTTAAAATCCGACCTTAATGCCATCACACTCCTAACTTCAGACGGCGTCAATCGCCAAGTTAAAGCCCCGTCGTGATCGCCCCAATAATCATAAAACTCGCCAATATGTTCCAAATTCAAAATCGTAGCAATTTGAGTCAATCTTGCGAATTTATCTCTAACTGACCATGACGTAGCTGCTGTTATATATCCAGCCAATGATCGAACTTCCTTATCCAAAACTAATCCGCCCAGCTGAAAAATTCTCAATCAATTCAATTTTCCTAGTTTAAAAAAAATATGAAATACCCTATTAAACGATGATTTCATGATATTTTTTTCCAATCGTTGTGTAACTTCGCTCGTTAAAACTGATATAAACGCATCGTAATTTGCAGTCGTTAAAACATCTTTAAATAGCGCCAAAAGTGATTCTAAATTCATTATTAAAGTTTGGATGAAAGACTCGCCAGCTTCGTATATTGATAATTCTTCTTCTGTTAATTGATGATTGATTGATGTGAAATTATCAACCCATGAACTAATTCGTGGTTTAATTGCACTAACGCGTAATTGCTGAATTCCATATTCTATTATTTCTTTTAGATTTGTGGTAACTGATGATAGACCTGATAAGCAACTTTCTAATTTACCGCGTTCGTTGCTGTTCATTGAAGGAAGAGCTTGCTCGATTTCTTTGAGCACGCTGTCACATAAAGCGTCCACATATTCGGTACTGCTGTCCGCGTTGTTGAGAGCCACCTAAAAATTAAAATCAAATTGAAATTCAAAAATTAAATATAAATTGAGTAGAAATTTACCAAAAACGCGGTTCTGGCCTGTTCCGTGTCCCCGGCTTGTAAACGTCCTTGCTGTATAGAACTCTGTAAAACATTATACGCTTGTGTCAAATCCAAATATCCCGAAGGATATCCTTGACGTAACTTCGCTCGTAAAACATCACAAAAATCATTTTCAAGAATGCGACAAGCATTATTAATAATTGCACAAATCCCATCTAGACTTCCAGTTGAAATCGAGCGCCTAAATTTGAAAAATTATAGTAACTTTTAATCATGTTGGTAACGATAGTGACAGAAATGTCAATTTTCAAAATTTACCTTATGCATTTTTTTACTATAAAAAAAGTGTCATCGACCATACTTGAAGTTTGTTGTGATGGTTCTAAATAATCCATTGAGACAGCTTTAGCTACAGATTCTTCCATAAAGTATTGCTCCAATTTCAGGTAATGTAACAATAGTTCATGTTTGGAATGTGTGAGGTCGCTGTTCTTAATCAAACTCTCTAAATTTTTCATAACTTTGATTTTTTCGTCGGAATCTTGAACCCCAACCTCTAAATCATTCTATTTTTGAATTATTAACATAATTTTGATGATTTCATAACCTACCGCGACTTTTCTTTGTATAAATCGTAAATAAAGCTCGGTTCGAAAATGCATCAATGTGATTTCTCCTATTAAAATATCCAAATCTTTCGGATCGATTTTATCAATTTTACTGAAACTACTCGACGATGATATTCGTGACAAATCACTTATTATATGTATTTTTTTATTAATTTGTCGACTCCGCATCCATTCTGTTAAAATCCGTTTCATCTGACAATCGCATTCTTTTTGAAGGATTTTAATAGCGCAAAGCAGTCGTCCAGGACCGTAATAAGTCTCAATTAAAGGCTGATGTGTATCAACAATTCTTGCTAATCCTTCAAATAACAACGTCAAAGTATCGGCATAAATCACACTGTGACGTTTATCAGACAAGGGGATTGTAATAGCAGTTTTGAGATTTTTCTCAGCTGTTGCTGCAATTTTCGTCCGAAGATAACCGCACAAAGCTTTAATCCCTTCATCGTGCATTCCCAACAACGGGAAAATTTTGAAAAATCGTTCAATTGAAACCAAGTCTTCATTTTGGACAGATTCATTGAATTTATGCTCGACGATTGCTTGTAATTGACTGGCGGCGTCTTGCAACGTCCGAATTGATTTTTGCATGTTGGAGACATTGGCAACATCGGTTGCAGTGCGTTGGAGTAAGGATTGATCAATTGAAAGGAATCTATGAACGTGCGCTGCACCTTTTTCATAGTCACTATCCATAATAGCAGTTTGGACACCTTGAGAACAGATTTCTAAATCGATTAAGTCGCTAACGCGTTGTTGGCATTCATTTACACGGCTTCTAGCTGAATCCAAAGATCGGATTTTGCCACTTATTTTTTCAGAAGATTCCGAAATGTCGTTGATTGTGTTAACTAGAGTTTGAGCTTCGTGTTTTACGATTTTAAGGGTTGGGATTAGTTTTGCAAGGCTTTGAATTTTACCGTCGAGAAAGAGTTTCTGGTTTAACATGTTGTTCAAGTCTTGGAAGAGATTGTCCTAAAAGAGAGGTTAAACGTTTGTTAAGGTGATTTTATGATTTACCTCTTCATTTTTCAATTTGTTTAATTGCTTTTGGATGTCGTTTTGCATTGATTCGAATTTATGTTTGTCCATGTTGACGTTGTCACTTTTGATTTTTCGAGTGAGGTTAGGTTTAACTTAAAAGTCCCTAGGTTTCTGGTTTTGAATTAATAAATATCAATTGATTATAATCATTTTCTTTTTCAATTAATACAATAGAATTATAACTACAATACTTTAAATTTTTTTTATAAATTAATTCTGATAACACAACCCTTTGTACTTTTTTACTTTTGATAAAACTACCTCTACTTTACATCCACAGTATTCAAAGTACAGTCCACTTTCTTGCAAAAATACAGAAATGAATCTTCTCTCTCCCTCAAAAAATTGATAATAAATCCATTCATCTGAATATTGTTTTGTCGTTGGTACCGTTTTACCATTCCTTAAAATTCCAAACCCATCATTGATAACCATACTATTATTACCATAACTCACTTCAACAGCCTACAACCAAACCTAACTAACATTACCTACTCTTTAAAAAAAATACTTACGATAGTATTATTGCTCAAAAGTTTCACATAAAGCGATATTTTCTCATCTTCAATGTATAAAGTCCATGATTGTGGTAGTATATAATTGATAGTTTTACCATTGAGAGAGTATTGATAGAACTTAATGGTACATCGGTCAACATTGTCATTTTCAACCGCAGATAAGAATTCTATTGGATATCCTAACGAATCAGGATAGAATCCAAACCATTTCAAGTAGTCTCGTGGTACTCCATTGAAAAAATAACCATTTGATGATTTCAAATCAAATTTATTGTTTTGGATTGGATAGAAAACATCAACTTTTAAATTTTCTTGTAAATAATTGTCAACATTATGCATGTAGTACTCAAAGTAAAAATTTTTGAGTAAATCGAAACACCTCAAAGTTTCACTTTTCAATTCTTCATTTTTTATATTAGAAAAATTGATGTTGTAAGTGTACTCTCTGACTACTGAAGCACTCAGAACACAGTCAAAAGAATTAAATTTTGGATTTTCAAATTGACAAATATCAAAACTGTCTAAGGATTTGTGTCCAACCATTGATACCTCAATGGTACTATTATCAAAAATAATATTCAAATTTCCATTTACTTCATCTGGTAAAAATTTCTTCACAGCATTGACTGTTATCTTCCAACTGTCTTTTTTAATTATTTCAAAATTATAGACATTGACTGTATGTCCAGAATTCAGCTCAATTAAGCTTCGAAAATCGTATGAAGAAGAGTTTCCACGATTATAGTTTAATAGAATATTAAACCGAGTTTCAGGAGTATAAAAATTCGTGGAATTGTTAACGTTAATATCACAGTCGATTGTTAATGTTTGGTACTGTTGAGATGGTACTACTTTTAGAATTAGAGTATAGCTGTGTGGAGTTGGCGATAAGAGATAGAATCGTTGCAAATTGTCTAAACTTAAAACCAAATGTTCTAAAGGAGAATCGAAGGTTTTAGTTTCAGTATGGAAAAAAACATACAGTTGGTGTTGTAACTCTCCAATGGAAAACACAGAAGTACTATCGTGAAAGTCGATGGATAGATTATGGCCAAGAAAGTTGGTTTCCAATAGAGTGTACTAAAAAACAAATTGGTAAATTATTGAATGAAAAGTACCAACTTACATTGTGTAGGTACTTATCTTCTGAGTTAACAATAGTCCAAGACTTTCCTCCGTCAAGAAGACTGCGTTCATCATCAAACATTACAAAAACCAATTGTTTCACCGAAATCCTAAACTCAGCAACTTCACGCTGAATCCATGAAATTTTCTTCTGATTGATATCAATTTCAAATTTTAAAGGTAGTACTTGATCGAAAGTCTGCACTCTATTGACACCTTGCCACACATCCAAGAATGAATTATACGCACACAATCCATGCCTATAATACGTCCACACATTCAAATCATTTTCAACTTGAATCAAAGACCGATTCGATTGGATTTTTAAAAAATTCTGAAACAATTCCGGCATTTGATGCTCCCAAAAAACCGGTACTCCTAAATCTAAAGGAATCATAGCTGTATAAGTTTTATGATAATCAACAACAGTGAAGTTTCTTTCGAAATCCAAAGTTTGTTCTTTGAGGTTTTGGAAAAAAGTACTAAACGAAAAATTTTCTTCATTAATGTAGAAAGTTTTAATTATATTGTCATGTCGGATTAAAGCTGCTTCAAATTTTGTCTTCGACTCATTTTCGTAGATTTTCAAGTAAAAACCATAGTCGAGATTTAGAATGTTAAATTCTTGAGTTTCATAGAAGAAGAAGTAGATTTTTGAAGTTGTACTTTTTAAAAGTAGAATGGAAAGACTTGAACTGAACCCGGTAGGGTCTTGGTAATCTAAACGTTTAAAATACGAAGTACCATGAGTTGGAGGTTTGGTTATTTTGAAAATTTGGGACATTTTTGTTTTGAAAAATTGATGGCATGGTTCTTTGGTTTTCATCATTGCTTTGATATAAGTATAATGGAAATTATACACTTCTGGGTTCTTTTCCTTTTGTAAAATTTGGAATATAAGTCTGAGGAAGGAGTCATTAGGTTTTGATTCCATTATGAAAAAATAGCTAAGAATCCTGACTTGGGTGTCTTCTCCTTCATTTGTTAAAATCGTCAAAAGTTTTGGGATTAAATCGTTTGTGTTTTGAACAGCGTTAGCTAATGCCCAAACCATCTGTAATTTAAAACCATCACTCTGTAAAAACTTTCCAACTGACTCAACTCTCATATTAATCAAACTCATGTAAAACGTCAATTTTAACTCGTAATCACTCTCAGTTTTGATTTTTCCTAAATATTCCAACGCGTACGTC